>OU612043.1:228683001-229883001 GCA_914767935.1 Coremacera marginata | reverse complement strand
ATGCAGAAGTAGAATTACAAGATTGATTGGACCATCGTACATATAAGAGCCTCAAAACGAAGTTATAGAAAATAAAGCATCGCTCACTTAAAATCTGTACCCACCTCCGTAATTTCCACATCCGTTATGTTCCATAGATTTAAACTATTTGAAGGATTGAAGTGAAGGATTGAAATAGATATACTCGTACCTTCATGTATTTGCAATTTGTAGGCCCTAGTCAAAGTGATCGCAAATCAGTCCATGATGGTACTTGAAATGCGTAAAACGATTTTGTTCACGTACAACGTCAATCTCAAGTAGTCAGGTTAAAAAATCGCTAAAAAATTTAAATTGCAGAAAACAACTGTGTGTAATGACTGTGGAAAGAGCTAAAATAGCTGCAAAAAGAAAATCTCTAGACGCTCAGATGCTGATCGCTCAAAATGATTTGGTATGTCTACGAGCTCCTCAAGACGTATTTGTATCGGGACAGGATATAAATCCTTTTGTGCAATAATATATTTAAACCGATCCGATAAGCAGAATTTCTTGCCAAACAAAGAGCACGCCGCACAGTGTTTCGATTAGAACAAACCAGCTGGAGAAAATTATCTTATGACTTTTTTGGACACATGGTATCAACACAAGAAAAAAAAACACAGGTGCGTCGTTGGACACACGAGAGAAGCGAAGCTTTTTTGCAGTTACATAGATTTGATAGCTTAATAATTTTTTCTTTTTAATAAATTATCTTTCAAACTTTATTCAAACTTTAAAAATTTAAAATAACATAAAACAAATTACATATATATACACAAAACATACTTACTGTTTATCATGTAAGCAGTTGTAACATTCAACATAACATGTTGAAAATCAAATTTCCACGCCAGTTGCATATACGGGCATATAATGCCATCGTCTTTCCATTTTAACTCTCCACACATGGTTGTGAATTTGGCTGCACTGAACAAATTTTTTCCTTCAACAGCGTACTACCTAACGAAAAAGAATTCTGCTGCCTGTTCGCTGTCAAAAAACTCAATGTACTTCTTATGGGAATTTTGTTTTCGTTTTTACAACAAATTTGCTTCTACTTGCTATAAGATGTCACCAGCATCGATGTTTTGTGGCTGCACTGCATTGATCGTTATGGCAGTTCTAGTGAATTGGTTGGAATGAACGAAAAAGAGAGAAGAGAATGGATAGTGAGACAAAAAGCAATCGTGTTCTTTTAACGGCTGGCTTCCGCACTTTATAATTTTTTTTTAAAAATCTTCCTTTGGACTTAATGTAATAATTGTTTTAGTTTCTTTAATAATAAAAGGTTTTATATTGTAGTGGTAGCACGCCTTCAGTTTTCCTTTGCGCCTTCACATCAAGAATAAACAAAACACACCGATGCTGGTCACATCAAATTGACATAAGCCAGTACATAGTCGTCTATCTGTTGATAGATTGTAACGATCTACTGCAGCATAGCTTCTGTTATACTTAGCATTGAATCAACAAGCGTTTCTAACACAGCTTGGAGGCCTGGTGGATTGTGTATAGAACTCGTGATTAACTGGTTGCGAGTTCGAATACACACGGGGGCAAAGTATTATTTTTAATATTAAAGTATTTAATTTTCTTGTTGTACAGATCACAGAACGAGGAGTAAAAAGCTTCGCTTCAAAAAAGATGTGTGTGGCAGTCACGCATGGTAGAAGTAAAACTTTTTACCAAAAATGGAATTTCTAGGAAGATTTCTAATTTATTTTATTAACACTCCCTCCTTCAGTGCACCCAAATGGTTAACAAGCAGTCTGTCTTCGTACCAGTATTAGTTCAAGAACTAAAGAAGAACTTTTTTTCATAAAGCCAACTAGTATTTTCAACATGGCGATATCATGGGAAATAAAAATTGTTCCTTTTGTTTATGGAAAAATACTGAAAAGTTCAATATTCACGTACAGAATTAGATCGCAGTTTTGTTTTTCTTTCGTGACACAATTGGTTATCAAGAGGATTTAATTTGATGACTTAAGTAGTACTCATGCTCGAGCCTCATAGCACGTATGACAGATCTTGATGTTTTATTTATTTTTTGTTAATTATATTTTTATTTATAATTATTTAAAAGAAAATATTTGTCGAAAAACCTATGGCGGGAATAATGCATTTTCCCCTTCCGTATTCGCATCGAACCGTGTACAATTCGGTTGCAAGTTGAACGTGCTACCATCACAATGTTGTCTGCCTTTTATCAAAGAGAACAAAATTTCCAATTTATTCCATAGGATTGATGACAAAAAAAAATTTATTGTTTATCCAAAATAATCATCAATCGATTATATAATTTGGGCTTTATTTATATAATTTATTTTCAAGTTTTCTTAAAAAAGCAAAAACTGCCGGTATAATCGTAAATATTTTTAATTAAAAAAAAAGCACAAAATTTCAACTACAGAAAGGACCATTAAACCTTTGCTTCGTGAACAGAAGCACTGACCTTATGCATACTTGTTTAGGTTTATTTTACCGTGCCTACACAGTTAAAAATGTTGATGCTTTCTCCGTACAAGACTTGCATCGTATTTTATGTTGCATTTACGACAATATTTATGGCTTCATTTTGTATTCCTATCCGATCAATCGTTTCGTTCAAAACAGTGTTCGTTCGTGTTTTTGAAATTTGTAATTCGAACAGAATCAAACAACGATAACAACTGATCAGCCAACGAACGATGCCGTAGTACAGTTTTATATTTGCAATATGTATTTCTAACGAGCACTGAAACCACGAATCCAAACGTCAAAATCAAACGAACACTTTTATGTTATCGTTGTGGTTGCAAACGTTAAAAGAATGGTTAAAAAATTAAAATTTCTGAACCTAAAGGTAAATTAATTATGAAATATATAGTGTTTGAAGGCTGTGAAGCACTTCAAATACATAAAATAAAAATAATAACTGCATTAGCTGCATACATTTTATATTATGTCAAAAGCAAACACACAATCACTGAAAACAATAATAATGAAAAGCAAGTCCCCAAACCACTTAATTGCTCAAAGTTTATTTATTGAATACACAAACCGGACAAAACCAAAAAGCACTGCCAACATATAAGAAACGAAGCAACATATTAAAAACATCTTTGAAGTAAGTAGACAAAATACAGAAAACTTCCCTAGTGTTTGATATGGCAGTGCCACATTTGACAACTGCTTGTGTATAACAGTTTGAGTGTACATATCAAACAAAAGCTTGACAAATGAGCCAACGATAAGCTTCGTTCGAAATACATATTTCCGCTTGAATTCAACATCGTTCGCATAGCCATCGTTCGTTGAATGCTTCGTTAGGAATACAAAATAAGGCTATTAATGCTAAATGATGCAGACATGTATATATATATATATATATATATAGAAGAAACTCCAACACAATCACAAAAATTGTGATATTTCCCACACGGCACAAAATCCGACTACGATATCGAAAATTTAAAAATTTACGAATAGTTCGCGATGATAACAATCGAGTTTGATATCGATTACGATCCGAAAGGAATACTTTTGTCGAACATAACGGTTACTTCGTAAGCGAAGGTTCGCTTATGTTTCGAAAAATTATTGGTTTACAATTCCAAAGCGATTAATTCTTCAACACAAATGCGAAGATAATTATCTACTAAGATATTCAACTATTTTACTTTAAGGTGGATACTTTCGGATAACTTTTTTGGCACTTTAAGACTTACTTTTGTTATTACTGACGCGATAACACTGGTATGAAATAACTTTCGATTTTTGATCGCAAACGAACTTTCGCTGGATGGGTTAAACTCCACCGTGACACGAAAATTTAAAGTTATTAAAAACTTATTATTTAATGAGATTATCTTAGAGATACATTTTTATTTTATTGATTTAAGCAATTTAAATATAAATTCATTTACCATGATGATCAAATCGTCTGCACTGTTTCACAAATGTAATTTTTCTTTTTAGTTAAGGGGGTCCTCTGGTAATCCGAAAAATTTTTTTCGATTTTTTTTTTTCATATTTCTATTGCTCAGATACTCAAAAACATTTTCCCAAAAGGATTTTTCAAAATTCGAAATAGTTTAGGAGATACAGGCATTTTTGTGTAGGTATGTTTTCGTCAAAATAACGCATCAGCAAAGTTGTTTATTTGCCTGCAGTCATTAGTCGAAAATTCTGTGGAATTCTTCCAAAATATGTATTGATATTACAAAATATACACACACAGTATGTATACATGCAGTATGTATACATGCATGTTTTGATTTAGGGGTTGAAATGATTTTGAGCCCAGGTGTTCACATGAAAGAAGCAAACGAACGAGATTCAGTTTATTTTCGAACGCTGAAAGCTACGCGTGCGCGATAACTGCTGTTGTAAAATAAAAGAAAAATCGTTTTGTGTTTTTTTTTTTGCTATGGATAAAAAAAGCCACCCAAACGCGCCGCGTAAGTACGCGTATCGAACAAAAAAGAGGCATTTCCGTGGAAACCAGCACTCCCAAGTAGAGCCCAAAAAGCCATGGAAAACTCGTTTTATGAGATGGAGGAAGGCACACTTTATGGGGCTGGAATTGCCGATTAATATTCGTAAGTATTGTATTAAAAAAATATGTGTTAATGTCATTTGTGTGCCTCAAAATTGAAGTCAAAACTTTAAACGCGTTTTTCTCGAAACCATGTTTTTCAAAACTTTGCGCACGATAACTCAAACAGTTTTTGACCGATTTTGATATATGAGGCATGAAACGACGCAGAATTTACGCCGCTATAGCCCATACCTCAAACTTGCCGAAAAAATAATGTTTACTATTTTTTTTCTACACTAGACTACAAAAAAAAAGGTCGAAATTCGATTTTTCATTTTCAAAGTGGCGGCTCCCCCCCTAAAAAAATTTCGATTTTTGTTTCCGAGGTAGGGGCTATAGGGACATTCATTCTAAGTAACTGAATATTTTTTTTTTTTTTTCAGACGATGTTTACACTTGGAATCGTGCGCAATTTTGACCCACCTTTTTTCCGGAGAACCTCGTTACCAGGCCGAGAACTTTCTGAACGGTCCATAAATTCACTTTTTCAAAATTTTGTATTTTTTTCAATAAATTAAGCTACCCAAATCAAAAAACGGAACTAAAATATCTTTACTCGTTCTCTTTCCACAATATTTTGAAAAAAGGCTAAAATTTGGCATAGATTACCAGAGGACTCCCTTAATGTTTTGTAAATATTTCGTAAGCGTTTTTGTTTTAGTAAAAAGGGAAGGCATTGGCTAAAAATAATGAAAAATGGTTGAGGCAAGGAGAGGCAGAATATATTAAATTTGTTTTTTTAGTAACTTAATCGTATAATAACTCAATTACCTAATTACTTAATTACCCAAATGAATTACAATGGGAAAAATGTCACGTAACGCCATGTCACTTAACGTTTCATACTAAGCCCAATAAAAAAAAAAAACGAGAAAAGGTTTTTAAATTTGATTACTTTGAAAATAAACTTATACTATTTCAAATCCTTCTAAAAAAAGTTTATTACAAAAACTTTTGCCAATTTACAGAATTTTACCAATTTTGTGATCCAAGTCAAAAACCACTTCTATTTTTTGTCACGTAACGTATCATTTTTGGTGGCTTCTATCTAGGAGCCGAACTTTTGACAACTCTTAGGCTTAACACCTTGTATAGTGTGCCTAGTAAGCTATTGGAAAATCAAAATAAGAAACTTCTTGTAAGTTAAATTTTCCATTCTTATTTCACTTATTAGAGTCGTACGATTGTCACGTGCACCACAACGAAAATACCCATATGCATTGACAAGTGTTAATTTTTGGACCAATATTTTAGTAACATATCCTTCTTATGTTTTAGTTTCGACCCACATATCGTACGTAATCTGACAGCTCAGTTGGTTGTAGAAGAACTTGTAACCAGTATTTTGTGTGTTAAAATACCGCAGCATGCGAATATTTTTATTTATTTCTATATAAATGTGTATAATTCTGTGTATGTGTATAATATCTATGTGTATAATTCACATATCTAAGAATAAGCAAATTTTAGATTCAAAGTTGCATTCGTTAATATTGCAGCATGTGCTGTTTCCAAATCAATCAATGCAATCAATCTGAATTTATCAAAACTCAATTTAAGAAATGCCTAAAAGTATGCTAATGTTCTGAAAAAAGCTACGTTAAGATTCAAATTTTTAGACCGTACTGTACTTTCAGAGTATTGAACGAAAGACTCAATTTAATCATAAAAGATTGAGAGAACTACTGATTGTTGATTTAACATAAGTATGAGCTACTCAACTAAATATGTCTACGGGGCCGAGTGGTTAGAACAGCCGACTATGGTCACATCGCACTGTGTTCAATCCTCAGTGGAATCAAAAATATAAAAAAATGTAAATTTAAATAGTAATAGTAATTTTTTCGTTTTTATACAATGAGTGCGGCGAATTGCTGTGTTGTTGTTTTCATAAGAACCATTTCGTTAAATTGGTTTTATCCCCCATTCAGCTCACCGTTTTGTTGTGTACGCGGCTATAAAAGTTTCACTTCAAAAAGAATTAAAAATTCATACGTACCCATCTAGGCTTAGTAACTATAGATTGGTAGCCCTGAAAATTTCTTGACCGTGTAACTGTTTTTTGTTTGTTATTCTGTGTCACCGATTTTTTAAATAAAACCGATTTTTTTATATTTGCTTTTTAATTTCTTTTAGGAAATCAGGGAGTGTACCTTCTTAAATTTTCCAAAATTTTGATTTCTTTAGATTTTCTTCATACTTATTCATATCTATTAATTTTAATTTTTTTATGTGAATTCATTTTTTATATACGAACTTGTTTTCTTACTTTACATTGTTAATGCCTTCTTAAATTAAATAAACTCTTGAAATTATGCGCATTTTGTTATTTGATTCATTATGCCCATTTTTGTTTTTTAAATCCTCTTTTTCCACTTTGAAAATTTTTCAACGGTCACACTGTACACGGACGTAAAAGCAACATCCTTCTATTTTCCATTCAACCCATACCAGTGCGCAGCTGTAAAGCGATGTAATTTGCAGCGCACGGCGTTTCACTTTAAGTTTAATTTGTTACCATAAAATTCATGCACGTCTATTTAGCAGCTAAAGAATTCTGCACACAACAGAGAAAAACTCGTTCTGTTACGACGTTCCTTAACTATTTTTGACGCATCAGTTTTTCCAGAAGCTCTCAAGCTCATTTGTGTGGCATAAGCCAAAACGGGCAAAGGAATATTCTCTCTTAACTCCTTACATTTCTTAGCTTTTGTGTTTTCTTTACACTCCCCAAATGAGAGATGTTTGCGTCCTCGTTTTATTAATGGTGTTGGTGGTGGAACAAACGAGATAGAAGTATCAAGCCAATTCTTATTATTGTCTAAAAAAACGTCTTCCTTCCTGTCACATTTTTTCACCGAAGCTTATATTCTGAGCAGAAATAATTAAATTGTTTGATAAAATCAACCATTTGCGAAGGGTTGACATGTTTGATTACTTCATCTCAGAAGCTTAAATTTATCTTTAAGGAATTGAGCTTCTGTATTTTTCATAAAATTATGTAGTTCACGACGAGAAATAAAAATAGTTTTCAGAGCTGTTCCTAAAATAGTAAAATTTATTGTTTAAAATTTGCAAAATTTTATTCGTTTTCCCTTGTACCAAATAACGAATACTTTACAATTACACAACACTTCAAATAAAAAACATCACAGTAAACAAAACAGACACAATCAATACTAAATTCAAATTAATATGACAATACCGAACCATACTCGTATGTTCACATGTTTCTGAACAAATGTTTTATGTAAGGTACAATAATCAATAACAATATAAAGAGATGGAAACGTGACGCGATTTATACAGTGTTCGTGAGTAACATAATATTTTATCGCGAAATTCATATATATTAACGAAAGTTCATGACAAATTTGTGCGTTAGTATTATTTTCAGAATTGTATATTTTGTTAGTATTTAATATATTTGTATTTAAGCTTTAATTATGTATGAACATTAAGTGTTTCGGTGATAATTCCGTGCACTTTTTCGTAAGTGAGTGTGAGACAAAACTAACTCACGCACCCATCTCTAATAGAAAGGAAGCTCATTAACAACAATAACTTTAATACCGAAAATAAACACAAAAGAGAGTAAGAAACAAACAAGTTGAATTTGTGTTTGTTTTTTTCAGCATATTTTTTTAGGAACTGGAGTTCTTTCACAATAACTTAAATTAGTTAAAAAAACGCAGTAACACCGCAACATTTTTTTTTGGATATATAAGCTGATATCTCATATTATAAGAGCATTTAATAAAATTTGCTTGATCTCACCCCGGAACTTGTTAAAACTCAATTTATATATCGAAAATACCACATTTATGGAGCACTTTTAAAAAAAAAAACATTAAAAATATTTGCAAAACATATATCTTAACAAAATATATTTAATTATATAGCCATATAACCTGAAGTTGATGGTTCCATTATTATATATTTACTTTTAGAAGAAGTAATAAAAATTTTAAGTAATCGAAGTATCTCAATTTTCTATTTTAGCTACGTCACACAAAATTTGCAAAAATTGTTTAACTTTGACCGCTCACTGTCAATAAAATAAGTTACTCAAAGCAGTAATTTTAACAATTAGTGATGTAGAATTTTATTCACTTTCACCCAATACCAAACATGTCTGTGCAAGATAAACTTCAGCTTTTGAATTAATCCTCACATTTGGTACATTTCAACCCTCTGTGCGACGCGCTTGAAGAAATGCTTTACATTTTAAGTGTCGGGGCAGATCAAGGTATATTTAACAAGGTAGTGTTGTCTCGGAGCGGCGGGTACCACAGCTGTCAAACACATAAAAAAAAAAAACAAAATGACCATCTCAGCCTTTGGAAGGACTTTGACCGAGCTTCTTATGATCAATTGTGTTGTGTGTGATGTGAAATGTTTGCACACAAATGATCGAGAACTGGACCTACATGTTTTACGCCGAGTCCGAACGGCTTCTGTTCTCAAAAAGCTTTTCATGGCAGTTTTTACTCTCTGAGGTTTGCCATTGTCTGCAGAGAGGTGACGGCCGAACAGAAAAATTAATTCAAGAGAAAAACTTTTTGTGTCAGATGGAGGATTCGAACCTGGGTTCTCTGGCGTAAGAGTCACACACTCTACCCACTACGCCATGGCCGCTTTATTCGTAAAGACCTGGTTTTGACAGATGCGGTACCCACCACGAGAGAGAATTTTAACTACTAACACTACCTTGTCTCATTATGCCATGGAGCACATGATATAATCATTTTAAGGTAGGAGTGACAGTTCTTTTGTCGACCAGCACATGTCAAAAACACATAGGAAAAGAGAAAACGAATAAGCAGCAGATGAAAAACTAAACTTTGTATTGATTTTGACAAGTGTTGGTCGACGCTCTGAGAAAATATGCAGTTGTCAATCCTACCTTCTAAGTCATTATACTATAGTCGGGCTGTCTGCGAACAAAGAGCGTTCTCTGCTCCTGTACAGAGAGTCTCTTTTCTGAGCACTGGACAGCATTTTGTGGCGAAACCAAAGCATTATTCTGCTAGGTGCAAGCAATGATAGATAGCATCGAAGCCATTCAAGAAATGACTGCTTGCAAGAAATTGATGAAATTTTTCACTAAAATATAACTATTGCAACAAAATTATTGATCCTAGATATATGTCCCCCATGACTTTTTTGTTGGAATCGTAAAGATCTATCATTTCTCCACACATTATATTTACATAGCTTTTATTGTTAAGGCAGGAAATAGCAAAAAAGGCATGAATTTGATAAAAATTTTCACATACGCCATATAACGGTCCAAAAACTTCTCAGCTATTTAATATATACAAATTTTGAGCTTACATGAACAATAGCTACATTCACATTTATATGGTTTTTACTAGCGTTTCTGATTCTCCGTGACCCCCCGCCCTCCCCCTTACATGAAATGTGCTTGCATAAAAATAGTAAAACACCAAAAAAGGACCATACTTTTCATAAACTGGATGAGCTGCAGTTGAAAACGTGTTTTTCGGGCCCTAAAAGTTAATGTGAATTTGTTAATTTTCCTACTGGCATAAAAGCTACACGAAAATTATAACAAAATTCTATCCGATTCCTTAAATATTTTTTGATTTGCAAAATTTTTTTCTTTAAATACTATCTACATTAGAGATCTACATACGTTACAGGCTTCATAACTAAAATGTTTAATTTTGAAAAGAACATCATTATCTACCAGATTGAGAGATTTGAAATAATAACAGAGTGGAAAAAATCAACGAAATTCGCGTTTATTTGCTCCTGGTGACCTCAAACTTAATTTCATGCCAAATCTGAGCACGGAATCAAATTCAACGACCAATTTTACATGGGAATATAATTTTGTTGTAATTTTCGTGCAGCTTTAATGCCAGTATGAAAATTAATAGATTCACATTAACTTTGAGGGCCCGAAAAACACGTTTTTAACTGCAGCTCATGCAGTTTATGAAAAGTATGGTATTTTTTTGGCGTTTTATTATTTCTATGCAAGCACCTTTTATATGAGGGGGAGGGGGGGGGGGCGGGGTCGCACGGAGAATCAGACGCAAAGTAGGATTTGACTATATCTAATGAACAATCTACAATTTATTTTTGTAAGAATAGTAAAAATTTCACTAAAATCGGTGCAGCTGTTCTTGAGCTTACCTCCGTCAACGCCACAAAACCAATCTTTCAAGTTTCATTTTTATATAATAGTAAGATAATAGAAAGATAAGATAAGATATATTCTTTTCTCATAAGTAAGTGACACTATGATATTGTGAAAATATCTTTAAAATTCTAATTTCAATACGCTCTTTCAAGAAATTACTCTTTAGTTAATATTCTCACTGCACATGTTTTCCATCAGCCAATTGATTTGAGACAAACTGTACTTGATATTCTATCAAGTACATCTATCAAGTATAAAAATCACATTTATAGTTAACGCATTAACTTAAGATTATATAAATAAATCTGACTAAGATGAAAATAAGTAAAGTCTAATAGTTTCAAGTGCGAACTGTGAGATTTTTTTTTAATATATTAAGCTACCAATTCATGATTCAATAGAATCGTAAGAAATGACATTAACATTGTGTAAAATTTTTCTCTGGAAACTACATTAAAAGGAAATTATTATGAGTTTATTAAACGGCTTAATTAACAAAAAACAGTAATTAATCAAAATAGCTTATTTAAACCGTTAAAAAACATGCCATCGACCATGGCGACCAAGGCAATAAAAATTATTACAATTGCAATAAAATCTGATACAGTATTTTTCTTTATTCTACTCACCACAGATGATGTTGAATGTACCAAGCATAGAGACGCGAGCACTGAGGGGTCATACTCAGCAGACTGATATAATCGCTGGAAATGAGTTTCTGAAACTATTTCTAGAACGTGATGAAGTACAACGCGGTCTTCTCAGCAGCGAATATCAAGGACGAGGGGGTGGCAGAGGAGCTGTCAGCTACCACAACAACGACGAAGATGACGGCAACAACAGTGAAGACAGCACAGCAACTGAGGATATAGCAACAATTAGCAATGCAAGAAGTCGCAGCACAAGTGCCAGAAGTTTGGACAGCAAAAGTCGCAGCACTAATGAGCAAACGAGAGGTGGTGAGGATGATTACAAGTCATCACAGGTCGTCAAGTTGGTAACGTCGGGAAGTAAAATCGTATTTCTTGAAGATGAATACGATGAGGAGGATGCTGTAGCCGATGCAGTGGAAATAGAATTGAAAAAGGAGCGCAAGCCACTTGATAAAATTGCCACATCGGAACAGCAACGTAATCAGCAAATGATGAGCGATGAGGTTAAAGTTGTTGCCGTCAGTGTATCATCATCTAGTAAAAGAATGCATGGGCGTGAACATTCTTTGCCACAAGCGCTGACGAAGCATATGAATAGCTTTCCAGAAGCCACAGCGCACGGAAGACAAAAGCCGCATTATAATAAAAGTCACAATTCAGATAAAATTACTACATCAACATCACAGTCATTAACAACCAAAAAGTCAACAACAACAACGACAACAACAACATCATCGCCACCAATAGCCACCACATTAACATTGACCACCACAAGCGCACCAGCTACACTAGACTTCATTAATCGCTCGCACAAAAGCGAATTCCTAATCGAAGAAGCTGAACCCCTCACAATGCAAAAGAATGCCTCGCCACCATCATTCTCCACCAGCACACATCTATTCTACGATACCGATTCGGAAAATAGTGCTTCGACAAATATTCGCAATGTGCTGGCTGTGCCAGCCAGTGGCACAGATTCTTTGTCGAATGTTAGCGCGCGCAATGCTTCGCGTATAAATCAATCTGCAGCACGTTCTCGTTCTTTCTCACTTGGTGAAACCTCCACCATCAGCACCACTACCACCACCACCACTACTACCATCTCACCCCCAGTTTTAATGGAAGACAAGTTGTTGCCCTTTCAAACCGTCATCTATCATGACACCAAGGAGGGCCATGGACCGCAGTCAAGATCCATATCTTATAGTTCGATTTCGCAGAATGTCGAAGATTTGCAAGTATGGCAAAAGTCTGGAATTCTAGCCGAGGCCCAACGTAATGTTAGTGAAAGTCTTAAACCACTACCACGTCCACCAATGGAAGCTCAAAAGCACTCGCATAGCTCTGAACCGGCCAAATTCTACTCGTTGCCTGCGCAAATGTATAGCGTGCCTGCAAAATTCTACTCTGAGCCGGCGAAGGTCTACTCAGAACCGGCGAAAGTATATGGTCAGGCTGAGAAAGTCTACTCAGAACCAGCCAAAGTTTACGGACAACCAGCTAAATTCTATTCCGAACCCGCAAAAGTCTACTCGCAACCCGCTAAGGTCTATAGTGAGCCGGCAAAAACTTACTGGCCACGCCCACTACCTGCCGCTACCACCAGCACAACAACTGCTGCTACGATAAGCAGCACTGCAGCATTAATCACAACAACTCCAACACCATTCGCAATATCATCATCACGTCGTCCGGCCATAGTTTCGCGCATAGCTTTTGGAGAAGCCCAAACAACACAGGTTCCCACAGATACTGGACAGCACCATCAAACGCAGACAAATCGTCAGTATTCCAACCAGCACAGTCAGAACATTCATCATCGTCAACAACAACAACAGCAACAACAACAACAACAGCAGCAACAAGAACGAAAACATTATCAACAACATCATCATCATCATCATAATCATCACCATCACGTCAGTCATGCAGACAACGCAAACTCACAGCCACGTCGTGTTCTCTTCAATTTAGATCGACTGCCATACGATTTATTAAATGCACCCGAACAAATGCCGGAGCATCACATCTCATCAGCAGCGGCAGCAGCAGCAGCAGCAACAGCTGACAATGTCTACAATGTTGCTAGACAACGTCCATGTTGGGAACCGCCATCACTGTTGCCGACGTCATCAACCTCCTTGCAACAGCATCAGCCAAAACATTCATCATTGTTGGATCAACATTCTAATCAAAATGCCAAAGGATTACCTAATAGAGGTAAGTTACAGTCGATCTTTTGTTGTTGTGGCAGACACACTTAAGTGCCATCGAGTATTGCGAGACAGGTTTTTGTTTTCGTTGTTGTTGTAGAAGATTAAAAGTTACAGGTTACTCTCGCTAAGAGTAATATTTTAGAATTCTTGATTTATGATTTTTTTAACTCTAAGAAAATATGATTGCAGCATCATAATAACAGGATTAATGCAGCAGTCATACCATGAGATGCATGCAGCATTGCTGCTACGACAGTTTGGCAGACATTGGCATGTCTGTTGGAATTCCAAGGCATTCAGCAGGGCTCCTTTTACAACTGGAATGCGTGCGATTGCTAAAGAATTGCGATTGCTAAAGAAAATTCGTAGGCATTGTAACGTAAAGATTATTTTAATGTTATTTCTTGACCATAATAGCAATATTTTTGAAAAACTTTTATTTTATCGAAAAGATTTGGGCATTCAATTAAATTTCTAGAGCTTCCCTGATGTAAATTGTAAATTATACAGAATCTTTTTCCGTTTTAATGAAATTCCCTACAGTAAAATGCTTAAAATAAATAAATATGTAAACATAAGTAATAAGGTGGTCCTTATTTTTCGACTTTTGAATTATCAGCGTGGCATGTGATTATTCGATTATATGCGTCTAAATATGAAAGAGATTTTTTTGTATTAATTTTTGTATACGATTGAGAGGTCGCTACCAGTTGTCAAAGTTTAGTCCTCTCACAAGAAAACGTCCCTTGGTGCCATTAGCCGATTTGAATGAATGATCGTGTTTATCGACTCCAAAAACCTACAGGTACCTAATTTTATGTAGACACGAGGTCGTCTTCTAGTTTAAGCTAAATTTTCCTGCCATTTATACCAATATGCCTTTGGTAGCGTCCCCTTAATATCATTTAAAATTTAAAAAAAAAAATGTACTAGTTACTTATGGTATTTATTCAAATAATGTGTTGCCCAGTGAAATTTAAGAAAAAAAATTATTTTTTCTTAGGAATAAGGACCACTCTTATAAGTTTATGTAAATAAATAAATATAAATTCATTAAGTGGCGGCCGTGGTGTAGTGGGTTGAGTGTGGGACTTATACGCCAGAGAACCCAGGTTCGAATCCTTCATCTGACACAGAAAGTTTTTTCAATTGAATTAATTTTTCTGTTCGGCCGTCACCTCTCTGCAGACAATGGCAAACCTCAGAGAGTTAAAAACTGCCATGAAAAGCTTCTTGAGTACATAAGTCATTCGGAGTCGACATAAAGCTGGTAGGTCCAGTTCTCGATCATTTGTGTTCAAACATTTCACAACACACACAACACAATTGATCATAAGAAGGCCTGTCAAAGTCCTTTCAAGGGCTGAAATGGATATTCGTTTTTTGTTTTTTTTAAATGCATTAAAGAGCATGAAAGAAACCTTGCTCCTGGTAGAAGAAAAGAAGGTAGCATCGTGGCTGATCATGCTCTCTTTCTCAGCTACCATAGTTATCAAAATCAATGCAAATCATTTTCTGTCACTTTGCAAACTGAGTCTCTGCTTAGTGTTTTATGTGTGTGTTTTGGTTTTTTTTTTTAAAGTTATATTAGTCAGACATGCATCTACCTCAAGAATAATATATAAAAGATTGGAAATATTTAATTTACTTTGCATCTACGTCACGTGTGCTTGCCAACCCATGTATTTGTTTTTGCGAAACTTATTTTTTGTTTATGTTCTCTTTGAGTGTGACTATCACAGTTCACGTCACAACAATGGCTGACATGCACAAGGCGTGCTGTATAAATTATTCTTTCATCTACCTTGTCTTATTATACCATGATGGTTTTGCTCATGTCAGCCATTATTGTGACATCAGCAGTGCTAGTTAAACACATGGTGTAATTAATAAGGTGGGATGAGAGCAAGTGTCATTAGCTGTTAAAACGAAGTTGACAGTTCATATAAAATCTGCCACTGCTCTCTGTTTTTGAAGCATTCGCTTCTTTAGCGAGCTTATTTATACGCTCTGACAGTATAATGAAGAGTTAACTTCCATCCACTCCCACACGCTGAAAAATAAAAGGCCTTCCCAAACATAATTTCCAGGAAGTAAAATATGTTTCTGCATGTTTCTTGTAAACAAGTCATCATAATTGGTTCCACATATAATATGATTAATTAATGCAATTTTTCTTTATATATATATTTGCATCTTAACATTATTTAATTGCACCTTAGTACTAGTTGTTTGAATTTAAAAACAATATAATTTGTTTTAAAGAAAATATGTTTTCATATAAATATATTGTGACTGAGAACACTTTTAGTCTATTACTATTTGTTTGCTTGGAAATATAATTTAGTTAAGAATAACATTAAATATTCACGGACAAATATATATTAATTAGAGAATACATAATTTAATTGCAGTCAAGCAATTTTTTTCAAAACGATAATTAACAACAACATAATATATTTACCGATGATTACACTATATTTACTTGGAAACATATTTTAACAAAAGAAATGCCAAAAGTTTTTCACTGTGATTACAAAATATTTGCTTAGAAGTAATTGTTGGTTTGAAGCAAACAAAATATGTTTAGAAAACAGTAAATAAGTGGTTTTTCTCGGATTTAATTATGTTGAGAAGCAATCGTATTATGTTTATCCGACAGCCAGCGAAGCACCCGCTTTATCAGCAAAGTTGCTTCAAATCTCACCTGTTTTTACTGCTGAACCGCCTTATTTTTCTTTTATTTTGTTTTTTATTTTATTAATTTGAGCTGTATGAGCTCTACGATGACATTGACGTAGTTCGGCGTATAACTGTGCAGCGACTACGCTGGCTGGGTCATGTCCATCGTATGAACGACGAAGCTCCAGCGAAAAAGGTGCTCGAGGCGAGGGTCGCTGGTCAACGACGACGAGGGAGACCATGCCTCCGATGGATGGACCAGGCTGAGGAAGCCCTAACCGCACTTTGTGTATCCGATTGGAGAAGGCGCGCGCAAAGCAGAGGCGCCTGGCGAGAGCTGATGAGGTCGGTTGAAACCCGGACACGGGTTGTTACGACCAACTAAGTAAGTAAGTAAGTAATTTGAAAACACAAACACTCTTAATTTAAGCAAACATTTTCAGAAACACTTTTCACAAGAGCTAAACTTTTCAACACGTTTGGCGCGGCTGCTTGAAACTTAAAATGACGCCAAGACTTGGCAACTGTTAAAAGCAAGCAACAAGGTTGCCACTATTTTTCGTGCAAGTGCAAAAGAAACAGATATATGTATGTCTAGACGAAACACATAAAAAAAAGCAGTTCTGTTTGTTTTAAATTTGCAGAGTTCTGTTCTTTTTGAGTTTAACAGTGATGCAAATATATTTTTATTGGGTAGAAACACACAATTCTATTTTGTCACAAGCATATTAATGTAGACGTTAGTTTTTTAGCTAAGGCTAAATTATATTAATGTTATACACAACTAATATCTTCTTATATCGAAAAATAATGCTTTTGAAGGAAAGTTCTTAATCATTAGGTGGTTCCCTCTAAATATTTTGTTTTTGAAACCAAACATATATAAACATATTTTTTCTCTGCGTACATGTACTAACTTTGCCGTTTAGATGGCGCACTTCTCAACAATCGCTTTTTAAGCGAATTTTCAAACAAGGTGCTGTTTGTTTGACAGGCTATGATTGAAGGAAAATTATCCAAAAAGAAAATTGTTAACAAACGTGCTATCTGTTAGTATGTATATAATACATACACACCTGTATCTGTTGAAGTGATTTTTGCCAACAATTTCATTTATAAACTTGGAAAACAAAAATTAAAATCTTGAAATTAACTATTATGTTATGTGTTTAAATATATTAAGAGTTAAAATTTAAGAGTTATTAAGAGTTATTATTAAGAGTAATTATTAAAATTTAAGAGTTATATCTCATGGTCTATGTTGCTTTTTGAAGAAAAAAACCAACTACAACATCAATACCCATGCATAGAGTAGTAATCACACAGCAGATTAGACAGACTGTTTCGTTGGCCGCTACACCAACTCAAATTTGTGCCGTTTTGATCGATAACCTTTTTTAGCCATTTTTGGGCTAAGACCATTATTCCATCTTCTGATCGAAAAACTGAACTAAATACGTTTTACAGGCCTCCACAAAATTTAAATTTACACCATTAAAAAAGTTCTGCAGAGATCGAAACAAATAAGATAAATTTTAGTAATCGAAAATATGGCATTGGTGTAGATTTTATTCAACCATTTATTTTAAGTTGTACATTGAGACATACCTGTAATCAGCAACAACAACAGAAACAATTTTAGTCTATTATTTATATTGTATTTGTTGTTTATATCTATTATACCATATTTGTGGTTCCACCATTTTTTATCTTCTCATAACAATAACTAATTTTAACATATTTCAAGCTCACTTCAAATTTTCTTCTTAACTATTTTTGTCAATTTTTGCCCGAATACAGATCTAGTCAAGTGTGTTTCCAAGTATTCCCATTCATCGGCGGCATCCTTAGCCAAACGGCCCAATGCTTACACCACCGAGCGTAGCCACATCGAAGAGCTGTACACGCCGACCCCAGAGCAAAATTACGAAATCGAAGAGTCCGTCAGCGTTATGACAAACGGACGAGCCCATGGTGTGCAAGTTTTTGGTGGACCAACAACAGCGACATCGACAACACGCAACCACATGAGAGGTGGTGCAGGCGGTAGTTTAAGTGGAGTACATCATGGCGCTCTGTACAATACCAACGCAAATGCCAATGTAGACGATGCTGAACAGGCAACAGATGAAAACTACGATGAAGAACAGAGTGACAACAACAACAATGAAGGTACTGTCGATGCTGATGACGTTGATGCGAGTGTTAGCGGCAATAGCAAAAGCAACAACGATGGCAAAGATGACTCTAAAGTAGCCTACGTGCTTGAGGGACGCAACTATAGAAAATACCGTGTCGAGGAGAAAACCGACGATGGCTTCATTGTTGGCGAATATGGAGTGGTCGATCACCAAGATGGCAATCTACGCGGAGTGCGTTATACCGCAGACTCCACGATTAATCGTAGCCTCATACAGAAGGCGTTGTTGACATTTCTAAAATTAAAGTAGGGTATCCCGTAAGAGTGTGTTGCCAATGAATCAGCGTCTAGTTTATAGAAGTGTCAGTTTTCGACTAGACTAGGATAGGTGAGTTAAGAGATGTTAATACTATGTTGTTGATTAATCTTGCCAACATCAAGAATTGATGTTATGTAGTTAAGTTTTATTTTTATTAGACAAGCAGAAAAAAATGTGATCCACTCGTTTGTAGTTCTCTAGTTTTTAAACAAGTTTTTCCATTTTGGTTTTTATTTTTTTAACTAAGTAGAGTTAAATCATGATAAAACGTTTTGAATTTAATTGTTGTTATAAGTTATTTATTTTTACATAATTGTTGTTAAAAAAATAATTAGTATTCATTAGGAAAGAAGACGCACAGGAACGATATTAAACTACTTGCCATAACTAGTAGGTAGATAAATATTGCAACTAGTAGAAACATTTTTTATTACTATTATTTTTTTTAAAACAAGTCGAATTTGTCATCATTACGTTTAATTAGAATTAAGCTATAGTGCAGTAGTTAGAAAAATTTTGTAAGAAAAGTATCACAAACGAGCAAAAATCGACGACTTACGTATCGGGTATACAACATATTACAGTGCAGAAATGCAGAAGAAAATTTTGTGATATTGAATACATTTTTGAAAAATTAGTCTTCATTTCTTTTAATAAGAACGGTATTTTTTCGTTTCCGTAAACTGAAACAACACTTGCACTGAAGAAGGATTAACAAGGCAAGTAGAAGTAAAGAAGTGAGAAGTGAGTGTTGATTATTCAACAATAAGCTGATAGTTGAGTATTTAGATTTCTAGATATTTAAAAGTATGCTTAAAAGATAAACAGCTTTTTTCCACGAGACAAATAAAAATATGTACTTTTAAAAAATATCGACCCTTACCAAAAAGCCAACTCTTCCAAGATTTTTTTCCAATGTAGTAAAATGTGGGCTGGACTGAAAAACGGTGAGAATGGGTTGGGATGACTTAAGAGTGTAAAAAACAAAATAAAAAGAAAATATTATCAAATGCATAAATTATCATGTGAAATGTCATACAAATATCTTTAGACAGGATTACAATCACAAAGTGAGTTTTTATGTCATAATAAAGACTTTTTGAAAAATAGTTAAGGAGAAGAAATTCAGAAAAAAACGATATACAGCCGAAAACATCTTATATTCATGTGCTCAAGATTTTCGAGTTCTTAACCATTGTATGGGCTACACATCTCAACGCGTTTGATCTTAATCGTTCTTAGCCGGTTATTTCTTCACATAATTTAGAAAGATACGTAGGTTCAGAAGTTTGGTTTAAAAAAGGTTATATTAATAAGTTACAATTTGAAAGTGAGTAGGATTGGGTTCATATTATTTAAAAACTTCAATAGATTTGTAGCAAATTTATCGTTAACATTTTGCAATTTTCCATCAATTCCACCATTTTTCAAGAAATCGGGGCTGTATCTCGGCAATGGTTTGCACAATGTTATCTTTCAATTCGTCAATGACTTCACGGGACTCCAGAGAAAATTATCCAAAGGTGTTAAATCGCACAATATTAGTGGCCAATTGACAGGTCCATTTCGTGACGCGCTTGACAAATGTTTTCTTCATTACCTTGATTGTTTGACGCGCCATATGGCATGTGGCACCGTCCTGTTGGAAAGCCATATCTTCACTAAATATCTCCATCAATTGAGAAACGAAATAATGATTAAACAGTGCTCTAAAGCCCTGATGCTAATGTTCCTGCCAGCCTAATTTTTAAAGAAGTAAAGCCCAATGATTTCACCACCAACCATGTAATGGTGCCTCGAGTGTCTTTCGTGGATTTTCTTTACTCAAAATGAGGAAATTTTTCCTTATTGAGATGCCCATTGAGCCAAAAATGAGTCTTATCCTTGAACAGAATATTGCGATGAAGCCGTGGGTTGACTTCAAGTTGATTTTCAGCACATTGACCGAACGTACGGCGCAAACGATGGTCATTCGGTTTTAATTCTTGCACCAGCTGGGTCTTATTAAGGTTGCTGTACGAAGATCTTTACGCAAAATTTTCTACGCAAAACTTTACGTTGGTAAATCGACTCATTTGGGTACTGAATTGTTTTTTCGGTGTGCACTGTACGATGTCTTTGTGGATGCGTATTATCAACTAGAGCATACGTGTTGTGAAAACGTGTTGCGAAAACGTGTTGCGAAACGAATAATTTGCTCGAATGAGCGATAATGTCGAGCGTAAAATAGAACTGAAGCACGATTTTCAAGATAAATTTGCAAATTTTGCAAGCATTTTTCTGCCGTTAGTCCATTCATGTTTAAATGGCAAACCAAACTGAGCACCAATGATAAAAGCATAGCCAGATCTGACCAATTTATGATAGTTTAGTGCCTAGTCCTCTAAAAAAACCCCGTCTTAAGCTGAATAAAAGTTAAGGTAAAATATACGTGTAACAACAAAAAAAAAAAAAAAAACAAAACCGGCTTTTTTCAAAACTTTTTTTTTATACACAAGGAGTTATTATTTATTTTTAAAATTTATACAGCATAAAAAACATAAAAAAAAATATATAAAAAAAAATTTAAAAAAAATAAGCTTTTATTTAAAACCAAAACGTGATCTAAAAAGAAAAAAATAAATTTCAGTGACATTTGTCATATATGTATATAGTAGGTATATTCTAGATTCAGAAGAACCTCTGCCTTGGTTACCCATCATCATAATAAAAGCGTACGTAAATGGGTAAGTACTAGGGACGTATATGAAGTTAGAAATTTTCAAAATGTAAATGTATTTTAAGCCGAAAAATATTTGTGCTGCTGCTGCGCAATACTTCTCACTCGTGAAAAACTCACTTTTTACGATTGTTTGCTGCACGCTGAAAAATAATAGGCCTTCCCAAACATAATTTGCAGGAAGTATAATATGTTTCTGCATGTTTCTTGGAAACAAGTAATCATAATTGGTTCCACATACGAGGGGTGCCTTTTATATTTCGGGATTAAAGAACAAAAATAAATATTAATCATCGAAAATCACTTTATTGTTTTTCAAAATATTCTCCATTAAGATCTATACACTTTTGCATGCGTTTGAACCAATTGTCGAAGCACTTTTGCCACTCTGATTGAGGTATCTCCAAAACATGCATTCTGAATGCCGCAACCGCTTCTTCGGGCGTCGAAAATCGTTGTCCACGCAGTTTATTCTTCACGGTTGGGAATAAAAAGAATTCATTCGGTGCCAAGTCAGGACTATACGGCGGATGACCCATCAAATCGATGTTTTGTGTGCTCAAAAATGCAGTTGTTTGAGCCGATGTGTGAGAGCTCGCATTGTCGTGGTGAAGAGTGATCCGTCTTCGGCGGTTGGTTTTCCTGATTTCTTGGAAGACAACTGGCAAACAAATGGTTGTGTACAACTCAGAGTTGACTGTTCTGCGTTGTTCTAGTGCTACGGTTGCGAGATGTCCATATTTTCCGATAAAACAGGCGACCATTTGCTTGGAAGTGCTTCGTGCGCGAACAACTTTTGTTGGATTTGGCTCATCTTGAAACACCCATACAGTCGACTGCTGTTTACTTTCGAGCTCATACGCGTAAATCCACGATTCATCACCTGTCACGATGTCATAGACGTGTTTCGAAGCACCGCGATCGTATTTTTTGAGCATTTCCTTCGACCAATCGACACGAGCCTTTTTTTGAGCTTGACAAATTTGAGAGATTGACAAATTGTGTGGGATCCAACGCGAACAAATTTTTTTGACAGTCAAATGTTTATGCAATATTGAATGTATGCTGGTCCCACTTATGCCTAAGGTTGCCTCAATCTCACGATAGGTAACATGACGATCTTGCAATATCAGTTCGCGCACAGCATCAAAGGATTTCGGAACAACAGCTGATTTCGGACAACCTTCACGAAATTCGTCTTGGAGTGAACTACGACCACGATTCAATTCACCATACCATCGATAAACACTGGTCCTTGATGGAGCTTCATCGCCAAAAATTGAATTAAGTTCATCCATGCACTGTTGCTGTGTTAATTCACGTCGAAAGTTGTAAAAAATAATCGCACGAAAATGTTCACGATTTAATTCCATTTTTAGACCGAGATGAATCTTTTAAGTTACTATAAACAACACAAATAGCGCTCGTATGTCAAAACGTTCTGAGTACGTATAAGCCAACAAATGTCAAACTTTGCGATAGAGCTTTCAGTTGACAGATTGCAACACCAGGGTTGCCAAATCCCGAAATATAAAAGGCACCCTACGTATAATATGATTAATTAATGCAATTTTTCTTTATATATATATTTGCATCTTAACATTATTTAATTGCACCTTAGTACTAGTTGTGTGAATTTAAAAACAATATAATTTGTTTTAAAGAAAAATTGTTTTCATATAAATATATTGTGACTGAGAACACTTTTAGTCTATTACTATTTGTTTGCTTGGAAATATAATTTAGTTAAGAATAACATTAAATATTCACGGACAAATATATATTAATTAGAGAATACATAATTTAATTGCAGTCAAGCAATTTTTTTCAAAACGATAATTAAGAACAACATAGTATATTTACCGATGATTACACTATATTTACTTGGAAACATATTTTATTAAAAGAAATGCCAAAAGGTTTTCACTGTGATTACAACATATTTGCTTAGAAGTAATTGTTGGTTTGACGCGAACAAAATATGTTTAGAAAACTGTAAATAAGTTTTTCTCGGATTTAATTATGTTGAGAAGTAACCATATTAAGTTTATCCGACATTACAATAATTTTTATAAGCACACATTTTCTAGATGGAGAAAACATTTTGCCACTTTGCCAGCGAAGCACCCGCTTTATCAGCAAATTTGCTTCAAAACTCACCTATTTTTACTGCTGAACCGCCTATTTTTCTTTTATTTTGTTTTTTATTTTATTAATTTGAAAACACAAACACTTTTAATTTAAGCAAACATTTTCAGAAACACTTTTCACAAGAGCTAAACTTTTCAGCACGTTTGGCGAGGCTGCTTGAAACTTAAAATGACGCCAAGACTTGGCAAATGTTAAAAGCAAGCGCATAAAGCAACAAGGTTTCCGCTATTTTTCGTGCAAGTGCAAAAGAAACAGCTATATGTATGTCTAGACGAAACGAGACATAAAAGAAAGCGGTTCTGTTTGTTTTAACAGTGATGCAAATATATTTTTATTGGGTAGATACACACAATTCTATTTTGTCACAAGCATATTAATGTAAACGTTAGTTTTTTTAGCTAAGGCAATTATATTAATGTTGGACACAACTAATATCTCTGCGTGTAGTCAACGATTGAGCTCTGCTGGCTTCACTTTATTTATCGTTCGTGAGAAGTATTGAAAAAAAGTTTTTTTTGTAGCTAACGATTAATGAGAAGTATTTTATTTTAATCGTTATCCGCACTCTAACATTAACCAAACAAAAAAAAAATTTTGTTTTTCAAAAATGTTCACGTATATTATACCTTAAATGTAATTTTACTGTTTTTATAAGTATTGTTGAGGTCAACAAAATATTAATTAACTTAAAAATACTGCTATTTTGCAAACCTAACTACAATTTTAAATGTAAAAATATTATATTTTCAATCATTAGAAATACTCAGCAACTAGAAAAAGTCCAACACTAATCTTATTCAATTCTGTTGTAGTTAATGTTTGAAAGAATTATTGTTTTAATATAAGGCAGTTGATGTAAAACTGAAAAAAACACCAAACATACCTTTTTTTTTTTGTAGAATTGTGTTATCAAAATTTTTCAACACAACTTGACAACTTTTAAATTTCATTTAAATGTTTAAAAAAACGTGGGCGCCTAATTTCTGGACTTTTTTATTAATCTTCATTAAAAAATTCTCTATTTTTTCAACATAAAAAACCGGTTATCAGTTAAGAAGTCAATTTGAGTTAAAATGTGATCTCGCTCAAAAACAAACCAAGTTCGTTTAAAAATAAATTCATATTAATAAATAATTACCGAAAAAGAAGTCAGGAAAAATTATAAAAATAATATGTCAAAATTAGTTAAAAGTTTATCGTTACTTGTCGACAAACTTAGTTATAAGTAATCATTTAAACCTATTTCCATAATAAATGCAAATTAATGCAATAAATATTAATTTAAAAATACAATCAACTGTGTAACTATTAAGTAAGTTTCAAAGAAATATTACCAAGTATTTTAAGCTAAATTATACAACAAAACATGTAGTCCTATACACAAGCTGTTCCTTTGAAAATTGCAATTTTCTATAGTATGTATAACTTAAGAGATATTTATAAAAAATTTACCTTAAAAAAAAGTGAAACTAAAGCACCAAGCAGCTTAAAATTCTATCATACTGTGAAACAAGTCCAGTAGTTTTATCTTAAAACTAAGCATGTTTAAAAATACAACAACAATCATATATATAACTTACAAATTCCGCTATCAATTAGCTGAGTTTTTAGCTGAATTCATTGAAAAATACTGTAAATAATGTGAATGTGACTTGATTTTCATTAAAAAAAAACAAAAAAAAAAAAATATCAGCTCATATCAGATCTAATAAAGTCAATTTAGTTAATAACAATTGTGTTTTAAGTAAGACAAGCGAAATAAATAAATCATGCAATTAAATCATAAATAATTGAAAAACATTTGTTTTAATATTTGTTTAGCCTTTAATATAGACTCTAGCTCAATAAATCTTCGATTGATCTTGCAACAAACTTTTTGATCGATCTCTAAAAAATAAAAATCTTACCATCTTACATTCTAATTCGATTTAATGTGAATGCTGCTGATTGCAGTTGTAGATGGATTTCTTTATTTATGACTTGACGAGCTGCACGTCTTGATCGGTGTTGCTTTAATTGCAAGATTTTCCCATTGGTCAGCATCTTAAAAGGTGAGTAACACTAAATTCAGCTTCTAGTTATATCAAATGCATTACTTAACAAAGTATTTTCCCAACATATTCGTATCATGCTCCACTTTCAAAATTTTAAAGTAAAAAAAAAAAATATTGGAAATAAAATAACACAAATTTTTATAAATAAAGTTACTTGCGCCAGTAACTGCTGGTCTGCGCTTCTTGGAGCCAGTTGAAATCTACAAG
This sequence comes from Coremacera marginata, assembly GCA_914767935.1. Taxonomy (NCBI): domain Eukaryota; kingdom Metazoa; phylum Arthropoda; class Insecta; order Diptera; family Sciomyzidae; genus Coremacera; species Coremacera marginata. The sequence continues at coordinate 229,857,085 of OU612043.1, read as the reverse complement.
CGTCGCACAATGTTGCGGCTCCATATAAGCCGCGGACAAGAATAGAAGGAGTCGCCGCAGGATCATGAAATGTCTTGAAAATAAGTTTTATGACAAAAGAACTATTCACACAATGGGATGAATGAAATGGGATGAATGAAAGATCACCTCCCATATAACCGAAATCGGTAAGCTAAACTATAAAATTTACACACTTAGTGTTTTTGTCACAATAAATATTTGGTGTGAAAAATTTTAAAAAAAAAATCAACCGACTACAAAATCACTACAAAGTAAGAAATAATTTTAAAAAATACTTTTCCTTTTAATTTCTTGGTCATATTTGATAATTTATTTAAACATATTATTATATATGAAATCTTAGTATATTAATTTTTTTCTTATTAGTTTTATTATCATAAATATATTAATTCTTGATGAATACAAAAGCTTTTAAGGTCGGCGCTAAATAATCAGACTTTTAATCAAAAGCGCCAACTTCAAAGCATTTGTATTCATCAAGAACTAATATATATATGATAAAAAAACTAATAAGAAAAAAATTAAGATACTAAGATTTCATATATAATAATATGTTTAAATAAATTATGAAATATGATCGAGAAATTAAAAGGAAAAGTATTTTTTAAAATTATTTTTTACTTTGTAGTGATTTTGTAGTCGGTTGTTTTTTTTTTTTAAAATTTTTATTTCTTCCTTTTTAGAGAATATGATAAATTTTCGGAAAAAGAGTATAAACAACATAAATACAATTGTTCCGAAAAAATTTGTTCTATTAAATTCTGAAACTTTGTTGGTTATTTCAAATATCTGCCTCTTAAATTTAAATTAGATGTCACATGTTATGAAATTATACACATTCTTGTAACGAGTTTTATTACCATAGTGTCAATATTATTCGATATAAAGTGTTTTTCTAATATTGCCACTCCCCTCTGTTAAATAAGCGCCCACTTTCTTGAGCATAATTTCCAATAATTGTGCCTACCCCTGTACTTCATTTCAGTACCCCAGCGTCAATATTAACTGCGATAGTGTTTTTCTAGTATTGCCACGCCCATTTATAGAATAAAGCCTACTTTATTGACCATCATTTTTAATAATTCTGCCTACCCCTGTACTACAATAAATTTCAGTGCCCTAGTGTCAATATTATTCGAGATATACTCTTTTTCTAATATTGCCACGCCCATTTGTCCATTAACGCCCATTTTACTGACCACTACACTAAATTTCAGTACCCTAGTGACCATATTATTCGAGATAGTGTTTTTATAATATTGCCACGCCCATTTGTCGAATAACGCCCACTTTATTGGCCATAATTTGTAATAGTAATGCCTACCGTTATACTAAATGGCACTACCATAGTGTCAATATTATTCGAAATATACTATTTTTCTAATATTGCCACACCCATTTCTCAAATAACGCCCATTTTCTTGACCGTAATTTTTATTAACTGTGTCTACCCCTACACTAAATTTCAGGACCCTAGTGTCCATATTATTCGAGATACAGTGTCTTTATAATATTGCCACGCCCATTTTTCGAATAACGCCCACTTAATTGACCATAATTTGTAATAATAATGCCTACCCCTATACTAAATTGCAGTACTTTAGTCTCAAAATTATTCAAGATACACTGTTTTTCTAATATTGCCACGCCCATTTGTCGAATAACGCCCATTTTCTTGCCCGTAATTTGTAATAATTGTGCCTTAAATGTACATACATTTAAAAAAAAAAAAAAAAAAAAAAAAATCAGAGAAACCGACGAACTTGAGAACCTCCTCCTTTTTGAAGTCGGTTAAAAATGAACCAAATCGGTTGACGAACATCGTCCCCTTCCATGTAACCGAAGTCGGTAATCTGGTATATTTTCCCAAAACGTTATCCTAGATAAATATAATTTTATTCGCATAATAATTTTATAGTAAGAAATGGTGTAAAAATAAACCAAATCGGCCGATTATACGCCTTGGCAAGCACAAAATCGTTGTTTTCATGCTGTTTTCCCTGAATAAAAAAAAAAAAATTCGTGCTCTTAGCTGGTTTGAACAAAAATATTTTTAAATATAAGACAAAGTATTAGTTTTTATTCTAAATTGAAAAATTACATATTTTGAAAAACGCAATGTTTTTAGTGACGTCTCTTTGGCAATACTGTTTGCGTGACTCTTCATAAAAATTGTTTTCTAAAACGAAAATATGCACAAAACAAGAACAACAACAACTAGTATTGCCACTTAGGAAAATTTCATCCAACCAAAATTATTCCAAAAACAAACAAAATTAAACTCAATCTACCAAGAATTCAAAAAGAATTAATAACTTTTTAAATAGTATTAAATTTTTATTAAAGTTAAACAAACAAATTGAATACATAAACTTTGGCCATTAAGGGGTAAGACCACCCTAGAATTTTGGAAAGCCAGATCATCCTTAAGATCATCGTTGTGGAAGGAATAGGAGGAATAAAAGGAAACAAAATAAAAAATGTCAAGGACTTAAGTGCTCGTAAGACTTCAAACGCGCATTTTCAAACTGGCAGGACAGAATGTTTTTCAATTGATATTATTTGAAGTTTTGACAGCATATAACTGTCAGTGGGAGTACGTAGTTTTCTATATAATGCATACTCTTTTAGAACATAAAACTTTTTATTTTTTGGTCAAAAGCTGATTCATTTATTTATGTACCATTTCTACAGAATTTGACTTAAAAAGTAGTGACGTACGTAAACCTTTAGGTTTGCGTAAACCACCTTGTTGAAAAAGAAAGGTTCATTCAAACTGTGAATGATCGAACAATTTTTTTTAGTAGATTGCCACTTGTGTCTATGACAAGACGGTCAAATATCATCGTCTCTCGTTGACATTTGTTAAAGTGACAGTGTTTTGTTTACAACAACCTTTTTCTTGTCTTTGATATTTACGATGGAAGAAAAAATTGAGCCTCATTCACTCGCCTGATGCCTGGTTTGCGTGTCATACTCGTATACTCATGTCTCATCACCAGTAATGATGTATTCGATGAATGATTCGTTGTTTTCGACCAATTCCAGCATGTCTTTCGCGATAGCAACTCGGTCTCTTTTTTGCATGAAATTGAGTTATTTCGGTAGCAACTTCGCAGCGGCATGGATCCAATTGAAATGCCGACGTCCTCTGCTATCCCTCTAAGCCTCAATTTCCGATTTCTGACCAACATTTATTTGATTTTTTCAACGTTTTCTTCGGTAGTCGAACACGATGGCCGCCCGGTACGAGGGTCATCTTCTACTTCGTCTTGGCCACTCACAAATCGGTTAAGCCACTTGTTTGCCTTTTGATACGATAGAGCAGAGTCACCGTTATATTTCACCAACATTTTACGCGTATCGGCGCAGTTGAAACCATTTTTCACACAAAATTTGATACAAACTCGTTGCTCAATTTTTTCTTCCATCGTAAAATTCGAAGACACGAAAAAAGTTGTAAACAAAACACTGTCACTTTACCAAACGTCCACGAGAGACGCTGATATTTGGCAGCCTTGTCATAGACACATGTGGCAACCTGCTAAAAAAATTTTCGAATCCTACAGTTAAGTCCGGTTCACAGTGTGAATGAACCTTTATTTTTGAACAATGTGCCAGATTTTAGAATTGCTTTGTTTTTTGTTTCAGGTCTTTTCTTTAAGGCTCTACAAAAAAATCCGTCCTACCGTTTGGCTCTGTCGCCGCCATTCTGCATAAAAATTATAGTAAAAAATGTCTCCATACTTTAATATGCGTTAAATAAACCATCTGAAAAGACTTATTTTCCCATTCTTCAAAAAAAAAAAATAAAAACAAAAATACATCTTCTAAATATTTAACTGATCAGCATTCTTAAAAAAAACTATGAAAATACCATACGATTGTTTCTAATCAAATTTTCAAGATAAACAAGTTTTTATAGCAATTTTAATCAAAAATTTAGAGATTAATAATTTCTACCTACCAAAAATTTGGAAAAATTCAAGAAAACCAAACAAACTACCCAAACCTATTTTATAAAAATAAAACTACCAATTTTGGTACGATTGGACCAAAGCGGCAACGCTGACAACAACCTCCTTGACGATGCTTGTACCGTTACCTGTGTATCCGTTGAACTCACTTAACCCATTTTTTTCCAGCGTTGCGTATACGCAACAGTTTACTTTTCGTAACCTGAAGGTCATACCGTGATAGATTTACATGATGTCCAAATATAATATAAAATTTTAAGAATTTATCTAATAGACCGGTTTTCGCTCAAGGCTGAACAATTTCGTTTATTTACATTTTCTAACTTGGGGAATTTTCCAATTTTTTTTTTATCTCTAATTTTAAACCTCTAAAAAATCTAAAAAAAACAATAAAGTAAAATATTATTCGTATACGATCGTCTTTCTAAAGCTTTACATTAAACTTTTGTGAATTTTTATGCAGTTTGACATACGTGGCTCCCACGGATTAACTTAACGCTGGTCTTTAACGAAATACGTTTTTGTATATTTGTTGTTGTTTTGTGGAAATTCTTGTGATCAATATTGGAGCGAAATGCTCGACTTTGTTTGTAGAATATCGCTCAATATCATTCAATTTGAAAATTAAAAATCTCCTCGTGGAAACTTGATTTTTAAATATTTTTTTTAAAATGTTTTGATTTTTTTTTCTAAGTTAGACCAAACTAAATATTTTTGAAAAGTTTTGTCATTCTAGCTAAACGGAAACATGTGTCAGTCCATAATGGGTTAAATAACAACAAATGTTGTGTGTGCTTGTGTGTTAACTTCTATGAATTATTTTTGCATGTAAATTTTGATATTGAAGTAAAAACTAAATTTTGCTTGTCCAAAGCCATAATGTGTAATATTTTAAAGCACTGGCCAAGCACTGGTAAAGCTCTGGCCAGTATTTTCGCGAAGCCCCTACAGAGGATTTGCGGAGCCCCAGGGTTCCGTTTTTTTTTTTTAATTTTGAAGTTATGGAAAAACTTCCATTAATCAAATATAAACAGCCTTATGCAAGTTCTATTCCGAAGCTTAATCGTATTGCAAATAAGCAAACTCGTAACAGTTTTACAGAAGATGCTTTCCGAAGTAAAGGTTAAAAAACAAAAAAGAAGTCCGCCTTTTTATTCTTATACATCAAAGCAGGCCCGTAGCGAAGATTTACTTTTGGGGGGGAGGGGGGGGGGCAGGGGATTTACGATAAATAAATCTGTAAGTAGATACCAGTAAAAAATTAAAAGCAAGAATAAGCTTAATCGTATTACAAATAATTTAACTAAATTGTCTAAAAAAAAAGATTATATCTATTTTGAATGTAATAGTTTCATATGCGTTAATATTTCATGCTTTCTCGACCATAAGTTGGGAGGGGGTTTGAACACCTAAATTCCCCGCCTTGGCTACGGGCCTGCATCAAAGCAAGTACTTTAAGAATGAACGTAGTTTCCATTATAACCCAGTGAACCAAAACTTCCGTTTTTTAATTCATTTATGAACCTTTTCGGGTAGAAACGTTCATTTTCGGCACTCATAAATGAACCCTTTTTATATCATTCGTCGGACTAAAATGCCTCTCAAAAACGAACCTTATTTTGTTCGCAAATGAGTCAAAAAAAGAACCATAAATTATCCTCTTTTTTGTTCGGAAATGAGTTAAAAAAAGAACCATAAAAGATCTTTTTCAGCACTCGGAAATTAACCCTTTTTGAATCAATCGCCGGACGAAAATGCCTCTCAGAAACAAACTGTTTTTTCTTCGGAGATGAGTTCAAAAATGAACCATACAAACGCTCTTTTGTAAAAAACCGAAACGAAATTGAACCCTTTTTATATCAATCTTTGGACTGAATTGCCTCTCAAAAACAAACCTTTTTTTGATCTGATGAGTTAAAAAAAATAAACTTTTTGAATTATAAATTTTATTATTGCATAATACTATTTATAATTACATATCGATATTTTGTTAAAAAGAAATGATTATTACTAAAATTAGAGATCATATTAATCATTGGGTTAATAGGATTAATATACCTGGGCTGGAATTCACGCATTGTGTTGTTCATGATATTGATGTTTCAAAGGGGAAAAGGCGTGATTGTTTTCCAATTTGACAAACTTCCAAATTATATATGAAATATCAAAATAGTTAAGCTATTAACTGGGGAATTTATTTGATTACATTTTTGCATGGAATGTTTTAGTGCTTTTCATTCTATTTGGGCTTGATTTTAATTTTTGATAGAAATGTTGAAATGTTGAAAATGAATTAAATGTTGAAATGCATACGTATAGCAGTACATCCATCTCGCACTGGTAAAACAGTTCATATGACGTTTGTACGAAGGTTAACATTTTCATTTTAAGTTTTTTTATTTACCTGATTTTAGAATATAAAAAGTAACATTTATGATTCATTTGTGAACTCATTTATGAACAAAAAATGGTTCGTTTATGAGAAATTGTTTCCTACTGATATGATAAAAAAATTATTCTTTTTTAAACTCATTTCAGAATGCAAAAAAGAAACAAATGATTCATTTCCGAACTCATTTATGAACAAAAAATGGTTCATTTACAAGGAAGTCTTACCTACTGAAATGATAGAGGAACTTCGGGTATTTTGGTATAGGCGGATAATGTTGTATAGGCTAATATCTCCGGTTATACGAAACTTATTTTAACGTAATCTCACTTAAACACATGTTAGCACATAAAAAAGAGAGCAGAGTTGCAGAAAATCAGCAAAACTAAACACGTTGTTGGTCTGTTGAACGAAACATGTGATTGCGTTTGGTCGACTTTTTTCTGGTACCTAAGTAAGTGAAGTTTTTTTAAGAAAACCAACAAGTTATCTAATATTGTGTACTTATTGCTTGTAAGGTAAGTATTAAGGTTTGATTTTTTAGCGATACATTTTGTAAGTTCTCAATACTATTCAATTTAAGAGTTTTTATGCCCGATCGTATTAAATTGGCTTTTGTGGTATACATCTTGGCGGCTAATGTGGTATTATACATGTGGATGAAAAAACAAAACTACTATGGACACAGTGCTTGCAATGCGACATGGTTTGGTCTCACGATAAGTGTATCCCTGGAAAAAGCGCAGTCTTTATTTGTGAATCATGTGCGCCTTAGTGCTTTACTTTTCTACTCTGAAATAAATACTTAATATTTTTTTTCTTAAAGATTTACCAATATTCAATTCATTCAAAGACATTTTAAAAAGGCTTCGGCTTAAATGGAATGGTATACCACATTGCACCTATGCCGTGTACCACAATACCCTCCAAATTTCTAGGAAGGAGGTTTTTGTGTTTTCTCAAACATTTCCTAATAACTTTTTTACGGGTTATTAAATGAGGCTTGTTTTATACTATTTTGTTCCCAATACTTCAAGCATTAAACCTTATAATATTTGAATAAGAACCGAGTTCTAGTTTGTTCACAACTCGCAAAATAAAAATACCTATACCACAATACCCGAAGTTCCTCTACAAAAATGATTCATTTTCGACTCAAAATAAGTTTTTAATGAATTTCGCAAAATATGCAAAATTTTTCTTTATGGGAAAAGCTTTCACGAATTTAATCTTTTATAACAAGCACTTTTAAGCGACAAAATATAAAAGAAAAAATGAAAAAAAAAAAAATTCTAACCAAAAACGTTCGCAAAACTGTCACCTTACTCAAAACCTTCGCTTATGGTGCTTGGCGCAATCTTTATAGGAGATTATGTGCTAGTTTGGATCACATTAATTTAACAAAAAAAATAAATGAGGCTGTTTCAAAACAAGATCTAGAATAATAAAAATATTTTTGCAACTTCCAAGCTTAAATTTATTTAAATTGATTGTAAAAACAATCAATCCCACTTAACGCTAATATTTATGAGAACTAAATCGGATAACGAGAGTAAAAGTCATTTTATAACCAGAATAACTGCTATAAATGACAAAAACTAAAAAAAAAAATAAATAAAATTTAATACCCACAGAGCAAGCACTAAGAACTCGGGAATATGTGATAAAATAGCGTCTTATGCGTCAAAACATAATAAATTAATTAAATAGCAGATCATGCAGACTTGAGGCTAAAGTAAACACGTAAAACATATCAACATCATTAAATCGTAATTGGCATCAAGAACCAGCATTACAGCAACAATAATTGAAAACATATATTTATTTATAAATCTCTACCGTCTTCACAGACAGCTGAATACGGAAATCCCAAAACAAAAGCAAAAGTAATGTGATCGAAGGAACACTTGTTCTGAACTGCAGTTTTGCGTTCTGCCATTTGCCGGTTGTCGCATTCCATTGAATTAATGGTGACAAAATTGATTTTGATAAAAGCTACTAAATTGTTGTTGTAACTTAAGTGGTCGCACTATGTCCGCTGTACTGCTCCACAATCCACAATCTACTGTTTTATTATTGGAAATAAATCTGCTACGATATCTGATGATGCAGATTTCCGACTTAAGCCGTTAAAAGCATTTCGGTTTAATGATCATTCCGGCAAGAGTGGTCAATTAGAGTTCATGCTGCTTATTCTTTTTCTTCACTGTTAAAGCCATAAATAGCAGCATAAGCTGTGCACTATGCGTACGAGAACTTTATTCCGTTTGTTTGGTTGATGGTTAATGTTTGATGCTGGGAAAAAAAATATTGCCACAAATCCATTTCATGGTAGCATACATACAAATATCAGGTTGAAAAAGAAGGAGAAGCAAACGACAAGCATGAAGGTCGGGAAACGACCTTGCTTAAGGCCAGCTGTTGTTGTGGTTCGTCTTTGTGTCGACATTTGGTAGTTTTCCTTCTTTTTTTCAACGTTGAAATACCAGATATGCTAGGTATTTTCTTCGTGATTAAACCGTTCTGAAATAATCGTGCCATTCACCGCTACTCGACCTTGAAGAGTATGGAACAAAAAATAGTTTTATTTGCAGCTATTACGTTTTTTCGAGAAGTCGGGACTATTTTATGAAAAGATTTATTTTAAATCTGCATTTGAAGATGGTACTGTCCTCTTCAAAAAAAAAAAAAAATAACAAATACTCGATCATTAGCTTACTACAAAAACAAGATGGAAAATAAAATTTTGTTTTTATATGAAGGACTCTTTTTTACCTTTGAACCAAGGATTTCATAGAAGCTCTCTGTTTCTGTTGAATTTTTAATTAGCCCAGATATTACTTATCATAGTATTATAATAAAAATATATCACATACTTTTAGGCATCACAAAGAACTTTGGTTTTTTCATAGAAAATTGTTTCAGTTGTTTTGAAAAAAATACACAATATTTTAGAAAAAACACGAGTGTATAAACACGAGTGAATTAACTAATGGTTACTTTCAATCACGTAAATTTTGTAAAAATATAAAATGTTATTTCCAGAATGTGTCTGGCATGAGAACAAAGGCTGGAGATATTTTTAATTTTACATCTCATGAAGAATTTGACGTTTACATACTAATTGAAACTTGGCTTAACCCTGAATTTTGTGATGCCGAATTTTTTGATCTCAGCATATTTGATGTATATCGGAAGGATCGTGATGCGTTGAAAACTGGACTCATTGCTATTAAGCGTGTACTGTGCTCTTTTCTCCAACCACTTAATAATACAGATACTTTGCTTGACCAAATTTGCGTTAGTGTGTTAACTGCGAATGGATCCCTATATATTTGGTCTTCGTATATTCCACCAAATAGCAATGATGCAATCTATGCGGCACATTTTGAAAATATAATAGATATTAACTCATCTATGGAGGTCAACTCTCACATTTGCGTAATGGGCGATTTTAATCTATCAAAAATTATTTGGACATATATTTCAGGGGACTTAACTCCAACAAATATTATCCTAAACATAAACATAAACATAAACATAAACATAAACATAAACATAAACATAAACATAAACATAAACATAAACATAAACATAAACATAAACATAAACATAAACATAAACATAAACATAAACATAAACATAAACATAAACATAAACATAAACATAAACATAAACATAAACATAAACATAAACATAAACATAAACATAAACATAAACATAAACATAAACATAAACATAAACATAAACATAAACATAAACATAAACATAAACATAAACATAAACATAAACATAAACATAAACATAAACATAAACATAAACATAAACATAAACATAAACATAAACATAATCATAAACATAAACATAAACATAAACATAAACATAAACATAAACATAAACATAAACATAAACATAAACATAAACATAAACATAAACATAAACATAAACATAAACATAAACATAAACATAAACATAAACATAAACATAAACATAAACATAAACATAAACATAAACATAAACATAAACATAAACATAAACATAAACATAAACATAAACATAAACATAAACATAAACATAAACATAAACATAAACATAAACATAAACATAAACATAAACATAAACATAAGCATAAACATCCTTATAATACACTGAACCAAAAACGTACTTAAAATATAAGAAAAAGTTCTTTGTTTCAATGAATTGGTCCCATGTACGAGTTCATTGCTTCAATGAATCTCTGTTTTTTAATTTTATGAACTTTTTCTTACTGCCAAAGAATCGATTCTATAAGTCAAGGAAATAGATCTTATTTTTAAAGAAAAGATTCATTAAACTGTAAAAATCTTGAAATCAATGAACTCGTCCATTCATTTAAATAATGCGTTCTTTGCGAGTAAGAAAAAATTAATTAAATCAAAGAACTTTTCTTTGAACCACTGAACAGAGATTCGCTGAATCAAAAAATCATTCATTGGACCAATTTTTTGATCTTTTGGTTCTGTGTTTAATGCTCCCATCTTAAATGATATCCGCTATCAAATCTATTATATATTAGTTGTTAAATTGAATGTGTAAGAATTTATTATGGAAATAACTATATTTGGTGCTTCAGAAGAGCTTCTAAGAGTCTCAAAAATTAACTCAATATCAAAAGTATAACGTCAATATACGGAAGGCGGCTATTTCTCGGTTAAAGCTTTTTTGAGGTCTGTGGCAACACTGACGAAATGTCAATCATTCAAAGCAAAAGTAAAAAAAACCAAAATGTATTTTTTTCGTTCTTCTTTCTTTTTGAACTTCGTGCTAAAGTACTTTTAACAAATAATTAGAACTCCTTAAGAATCTTTAAATAAAAATGAACTTAGTTTTTAGCATAAGCCAAAACCAACAAGAGTTTCTTTATTTAAATAATTGGTACTAACTACCATAAGTCCATATTTTTACCTAATAAAGTAATAGAATTTGAACGACTCCTACTGTCTACAAACATTTTTTTCGAATGGGCACTCTATTAGTTTTGAATTACATTTAAGTCAGAGGCACTTGTTGGCCATTGTCATAGCACAGGTTTTCTGTGTGCAAAGTTATTATTTTGAAGTTAGAGTTAAGTGTGTGGCTCATACGCAAGAGAACGCAGGTTCGAGTACCCCACCTGACACAGAAAGTTTTTTTAATTGAATTAATTTTTCTGTTCGGCCGTCACCTCTCTGCAGACAATGGCAAACCTGCCATGAAAAGCTTTTTGAGAACATAAGCCGTTCGAAGTCTTCATAAAGCTGGTAGGTCTAGTTCTCGATCATTTGTGTTCAAACATTTCACAACACACACAACACAATTGATCATAAGAAGCTCGGTCAAAGTCCTTTCAAGGGCTGAAATGGCCATTTCGTTTTTTTTTCGTTGCCACGCGTTGTAAGTTTACTTAAATTCCAAGTAATATCTTTCTTGTGTTAACTTTTAATATAAAAAAAGTCGAAATGATCAATTGTATTGTGCGTCTTGTGAAAAGTTTGAAAACAAATGATCAACAACTGGACCTACAAGCTTTATATAGGTTTTCTTTTACTTTCTAACTTTTACTTTCTGAGATTTGCTATTGTCTGCAGAGAGGTGAAGGCCGAACAGAAAAATTAATTCAATCAATAAAACATTCTGTGTCAGATGGGATTTGAGCCTGAACTTTATCGCATTCTAGCCATGCACCTCAATCAGTTTGCCACGGCAGTCGTAAACTTAAAATATAGCATTTTTTAAATTTATTTTGATGATATATTTGGTATCTAGTGTTTACTTTGGATAGATACCTGTAAGATACCTAAAACAACCTACATTCTAAGTTTCAAATAGTAAAAAATGGGCCCAATTAAAACGGTTTAAATATATATAATATGTTAGAAAAAAAAATCGGCACACCATTATCGTCCTGCAGTAGAGTTCAAAAATTCTCTCTCTCACCAAGTTATGACGAAAATAATTGTACATCTAAAGTTCAGATCAACGAATTTTTGTGTTAATCTGAAAAATCTTTGTGTGTTATCTCTTATAAAATAGTCCCCATTAACGGTAGCAAGGTGAGTGCTTAACACAAAACTATTTTAAGGCATTTTTTTACGATAATAAAAAAAAGACCTTTGGATTCTGTGAAATATTTTTTTGCCATCTTACTTAAGTCATTGAGTTCTGCCTTAACTTTAGATCATGTAAGGACAGTAATTGCGGAAAAATGACAGAAAATACATTTATTAAAAAAAAAAAATTTCCAAAATACCAATAAAAGTAATATTAAAACCAAACAAATGGAACACTAAGAAAGAGAAGATGAAGAGAGAAGAAAACCATTACGTAGAAGCTACTAGATGACCGAACGTTGAGCTGAAGGCATAAGTGAGATCCATGCTATTAAAGATTGTCAAAGTATGAAAATAAAATAAAGTAATATCTTCAAATTCACTGCAAAAGTAAAAATACATATGTATGTATAGGATATAAAGATCAGTTAAGCTTTTAAGCCAACAACACAATAAGTGGACAGGCAAGTAGGAAGAAGGATTTAATTTGGGGTGTAAGTGCGAAGGTTCTGAATTGATTGGCAGCTAAAGAGTATAAACGTAAACGAAGATGAATAGCCTCTGGTAAGCTGTATTTTTGCATACTACTTATCTGATCAGTGCATTTGTTCGAACGTCCGACCATAACGTGTTACCTTAAGATGACCACAAAACTAAAGTAAAATACTCACAATATGAAAAATTCTTAAACCCAAAAGCGTTTTAATTGCCATTTTTTGTTAACAACTTTTTAAAATAATTTTATTGTCCCAAAGAACAGCAGGAAGATTGGCGAACAAGAAAATCTACTTTGGCCTGACTTTGGCATAAAACAGCATTGTGATATCTACACGTTCAAGTGCAACATTTTATTATAGGCTTCATTTTTATTATTCCACTAGTAAGTTTTTTTACTGACTAGAACTTAATTTAATAAGATAACAAAAAAAAAACAAAAAAAAAACCGTGTCTATTAATAGCTGCATCTTGATTAATTTTATGCGTCCTTTTAGCTTGCAGCTTTTTTCAACTAAAAAAAACAACGCATCTTAATAAATGCTTCTTTAATGGAGCTAATTTTATTGATGGAACTTTACCGGAGATGAAGTTGATTAATTTTCTAGGGCAATCGATCAATGTTGACATCTTGATCGCTTATATATTTGATTAACTTAATTTTACGTTGCTACATTTTCTGAATTTTAAAGAGATTGAAGTTTATCAAGTCGCCATCAAAGCTGGGAATATACATATATATTTTAATAATGCTGTCTAAAAAATAAAAGTTTTAGCTATTAAGCTATTTTTCAGTTTTACAGTACATGTTGTATGCTTGGAAATATTCCTATGAACTTGTGTTGTGTCTGTGTTAAATGCTTGCCTGTGTCAACCACACAGTTCATGCAAACTCTTCTTTAATTTTCCCTGTAGGAAAATCAACTAATTTAAAAGTAGTTGAAAAAGTAGTTTTTGTCAACCACAACTAGTTGAAATTCTGACTTTTTTCCATAGAACGAACTAACATATTTTGTATGGTGATGCCCGCTAAATAAGTCAATTCACTTTCGTCTGCATATATATTCAACTACTTGTTAAACTAGTTAAATTTAAATTATTTTTTAATTACTTTAAAATAACAAATTGTAAACAATTTAATATTCCACTTACTGAAGATGAATTTAAAAGCATAAAGTTTTTAAATTTCAATACATCAAAGATGTCATTTATTTGACTGTTTTGAAAAATACATAAATCATGCCAAAAAGATCATGCCTAGTCGACACAAATAAATTCTGAAATATAAAATCTGAAGGTAAAATGTAAACAAAGTTAAAAGTGATCAGAGTTTTTTAATGGAAAATTGTGAAATGTCGTTCTTTGTGGTGTTTTAATTGGTTTTAAAATAACTCAAAAGTGATTCATGACAAACTTCATTGCCAGTTAATTCAAAAAAGGACTAATAACTACATTCAAGGAGCGCAACAGAAGTACGCTGTGATGGTAGATATTATTTCATTATTCGTTTCTTCATTGGACTATTTCTGCTTTCAACAGGTGATAGTTCCAGAAGCTGGAGGAACTCTGCGCTTATATGTGAGCATGCGTACCACGGAAGCTGTTTACAAAAACGGGCACGCCACCGCTTGGGTACATGAGCGACGGTGCCGATCCAATTGATCGCAATTGTGTGGATACTGCGCCTGTTATTTAACACGAGCCAGCTTTTTAATGCTTCATTTCAAAATATGAGGTAAACAAGCGTGTCGGCGGGATTTTCCACGCTTTGTAACCATCAATCATGGTCGATGGACACACCGTTATTTTGCTTAGTGCTTATTTTAAGTGTCAATCGCAATGAAGTGATGGAGCAGACTCGACTCTACGTAGGGAAAGGCGTGCGTCCTTACTACTGAAGTGATAAGGTGTTTGCTGAATGGTTAAGCAATACATCAATTTCCATACAGAGTCAAAATTGTGCAATGCTTGCTAAACACTACCAGTTTGTAATTTGAATATCTTAAATAATAAAGAATTTTTAATCGTTTCACAGGGTTTAGAGGCAGTTTATCAATTTTAAAGTGTGTTTACCACGTCTGTATTGCAGCGTAAATAAAAAAATATGTCTTTTTGAAACAAAATGTTAGTGAAGCCTAAAGTTAATAGTATTTAATGAAATGACATGGTTAAATATATATAAACTTGTAATCTAATAAAAATTTGCAATTAAAACATGTCAAAATCAGAGTAGTTGCCGCCTTAATATAATTCAAAGTAGTTTATCAACCACTTGTTTTTAAGTAGTATTTCAACTACTTCATATACAATGCAATATAAACTACTTAGAATTGAAGTGGATGCCGCCTTAATATAATTCAAAGTAGTTCATATACTAGTTTATTTTAAACAAGTTTTTTAATTAGTCGTTATTAAAAACAAGTTAGTTTGTTCCTATAGTGTTATTACTATCTGACCATAGTAGTGGTGTGGAAACAATGTATTCAGTGTTATGGCCACTTATTCTTTGAACAACTGCAATCACATAATTGCCAAGATTTTGGGTAGTAATATATTCTGGAAGAAAATTTAAAAGAGCATTTGACCGCCAAAAACATCAAAACTCGATGATTGTGTTCGTTTAACAAAATAAGGCCAAAAGTATTGGCTGACATAAGGGTTAATTTAAGCGATGATTTGCAGTTGCCTAAAATTATGCTTTGGTTTTTTAAATATGTGTGCGCGTCATCTACCGTGATGTAGCGTTAACACAGAGCAGTTCGCTGGATATTAAGAGTTGCCATAGCTTAAGATTTCGTTGTTGTATGGATGGAAATAAAAATTTTTTAATGAGGGTAAAGTCAAGAGATAGGAAATTTGAGCTTATGTAAACGTGAAGAGATACGAAAAATTTGTTTAATATTATTTTTTGTCATTTTCAGTATTAGTATTGCAGAATCTTGAACTCAGAACTGTGGGCAGTGAGGTTTTTTAGCAAGTCCCTTATTTGCACTCTCAATTATTTTTTGTTGCATTAAACGGCAAAACTCGTCGTTAAAATTTAAAAATTTCTTATTGAATAATGAACAAGGACAAGTTGCAGAGCACACTCAGCACTTCAGACTCTAATTTCTGCAGTTGCTGACGCACTGCTTCGAGAAAGATATTTGTACTTCTTCCAATTTACAGCTGCTTATCAGAGTATAGTGTAAAAAACAGTACTTCTGTGTTGGATACAGTATTGTCAGATTAAAATAATTATAATAAGAGTATACTATGATTAAGATAATATTGACAAAAAAAAAAAAAATTAATAAAATAAATGCAAGTGTTAGACAATGTGATGTACTTATAATTTTGACTATATGCGTTTATTCCTTTAAAGCCGATACAGTGAGTCCAACGATCTTCTAAATCTTTTATACTGTCCGAAAAGTAGTCCCTCGAAAGCTCTCCAAAATAAGCCTTAGTTTCAGCTATGTGAGTTTCTCATTTGAATAAAATCGCTTACCGGGGAGCCAACTCTTTAGGTTTGGGAACAGATAGAAGTAGCTAGGGGCCAGATCTGGTGAATGTGATGACTGAGGAACCAGTTGAAACCCAGTTTCGTGTAATTTTGCTTGCGTAACTACCCTATAGGAACAAACTAACTTGTTTTTAAAAACAACTAGTTAAAAAACTAATTTAAAATAAACCAGTATATGAACTACTTTGAATTATACTCGTATTAAGGCGGCATCCACTTCAATTCAAAATAGTTTTTATTGCATTATATATGAAGTAATTGAAATACTACTTAAAAACAAGTGATTGATAAACTACTTTGAATTATATTAAGGCGGCAACTATTCTGATTTTGACATGTTTTAATTGCAAATTTTTATTAGATTACAAGTTTATATATATTTAACCATGTTTTATTATTAACTTTAGGTCATCCGTAATAGTTTTCAATTGGTTATTTTAAATTAATTAAAAAAATTATTTAAATATAACTAATTTAACAAGTAGTTGAAAATATATGCAGACGAAGGTTAATTGACTTATTTAGCGGACATCACCATACAAAATATGTTAGTTCGTTCTATGGAAAAAAGTCAGAATTTCATCTAGTTGTGGTTGACAAAAAACTACTTTATCAACTACTTTTAAATTAGTTGACTTTCCTACAGGGTAACGATAAATGAGCAGGCGCATTGTCGTGATAATAGAGGATTTTCTGTTTCTTCTTCGAATGCGGCCGTTTTTTAACCGACTTCAAAAAGTTCGTCGGTTTCACTGTTTTTTTTTTTTTTTTAAATGTATGTACATCGATAACTCCTAAGCCATGTGCCTGATTGCCATCAATTTTGGTGAAATGATAGATATCATAAGCACGAAGGTGCCCGTAAGAAAGTGGACGGTATTCGAGAACTGGGCGTGGCAATACTAGATACTACTGTATCTCGAATAATATTGATACTAGGGATACTAGGATACTAGGGGTAGGCACAATTATTAAAAACTACTGTCAAGAAAATGGGCGTTATTCAACAAAGTGGGTGTGGCAATATTAGAAAAACAGTGTATCTTGAATAATTTTGAGACTAGAGAACTGCAATTTAGTATAGGGAACACTATCTCAGTTAATATTGACACTGGGGTACAGAAATGAAGTACGATATTTCACAATTATTACAAATAACGGTCAAGAATGTGGGCGCTTATTTAACAAAGGGGCATGGCAATATTAGAAAAACACTATATATCGAATAATATTAATACTAGGGCAATAAAACTCGTTACAAGAATGGGTATAACTATTTCAAAACACTTAACATCTAATTTAATTTTAAGAGACAGATATTTGAAATAACCAACAAACTTTCCGAATTTAATAGAACAAATTTTTTAAACACAATTGTATTTATGTAGTTTATACACTTTTTTCGAAAATTTATCATATTCTCTAAAAAGGAAGAAATAAAAACTATTGAAAAAAAAACGACTACAAAATCACTACAAAGCAAAAAATAATTTTAAAATAACTTTTCCTTATGTATGACCCGGTCATACTTCATAATTTATTTAAACATATCATTACATTGGAAAATTTATTATTTTAAATTTTTTCTAATTTGTTTTATTATCATAAATATATTAATTTCTTTATGAATACAAAAGCTTTGAAGTTGGCGCTTCTGATTAAAAGTATGATTATATAAGCGCCGACCTTAAAAGCTTTTTATTCATAAAGAGTTAATATATTTATGATAATAAAACAAATTAGAAAACTAGAAAATCATAAGTTTTCCAATGTAATATATGTTTAAATAAATTATCAAATATGACAAAAAAATTAAAACGAAATGTTATTTTAAAATAATTTTTTACTTTGTAGTGATTTTGTAGTCGGTTTTTTTTTAAAAAAGTTTTTCTCTTCGGCAATTCACAGTTCATTGTTATATTTGAATATACATACTTATATTTTAATGTACTAATTTTTGACAACTGTGAGCATAACTTAAATGAAAAGTATTAGTTTGTAGTTCAGATATTTTGGATTCTATTAAAAGTTTAACAATTCACTTAAATATTCAGTTTTATTGGGTAATACAGGTGTAAAACAGTTGTTCACGAAATAAAGCATTAACACTCTACAAAAGCATGCCTAAGGGCATGTACACAAGTGACAATATTCAACACACCGGTTTAACTTGTGCTTACATGCAAAACAAAACCAAAAAAAGATGTGTGGCCGTCACGCACGGTAGAAGTGAAACTTTTACACGAAAATGGAATTTCTGGGAAGATTTCTAATTTATTTTATTAACATTCTCTCCTTCAGTGCAACCAAATGGTTAAACAGCAGTCTGCCTTCATACCAGTATTAGTTCAAGAACTGTTTTTTTTTTCATAAAGCCAACTATTGTAGAATTTCAACATGGCAATATCATGGGAAATATCAATTGTCCCTTTTGTTTATGAACAGTTACTGAAAACTGCAATATTCACTTACAGAATTAGATCACAGTTTTTTTTTTTTACTTACGTGACTCAGTTGGTTATCAAGAGGATTTATTATTTTAATTTGATGACTTAAGTAGTGCCCAGGCTCAATCCTCATAGCACATACGACAGATCTTGCGGTTTTATTTTTTTGTTAATTATATTTTTATTTATATTTAAAAGGAAAATATTGTCGAAAAACCTGTGGCGGGAATAATGCATTTTTCCCTTTCTGTACTCGCATCGAACCGCGTACAATTTGGCTGCAAGTTTAACGTGCTACCATCGCATCATAGCCTCTCTTGTACGATCAAACCCGAAAGCCTACATATTTCAATTTTTTTCATAGGATTGATGACAAAAAAATGTTTTTTGTTTATCCAAAATAATCATTAATCGATTATAACTTGGGCTTTATTTATATCATTTTTTTTTCAATTTTTCTTAAAAAAGAAAACAAAAACTGCCAATATAATTGTAAACATTTTTGATTAAAAAAAAAGCACAAAATTTGAAATGCTGAAAGGACCAATAAACCTGTGCTTCGTGGTCAGTAGCACAGACCTTATGCTACTGCGCATACTTGTTAATGTTTATTTTACTGTGCCAACACAGTTAAACATGTTGATGCGTTTTTCGGTACAAAACTTGCATCGTATTTTATGTTGCACTTGCAACGATATTTCCCAGTAGTCCAAGTCTTAAAGAATTGATCAACGAATCACGAACGGTTTTTCTTCATCTTTGACGAAACATGCTGATTCGGCCATACATTTCATTGACGAAAGCCCCATATAAAATTCCCACGAACTCAATACAGAAATGTTGAGATTTTTCGTGCATGAATATATAACTGAATCGTTGCGGAAGTTTCGTCAACAAACAAGACAGAAATATGAAAAAAAAATAGTTTTCCATTTTGTTATATTTTTTGATCTTATTTCACACGTTTTTTTGGGTCATATTATTTCCGATTTGTAATCTTTGATATATCAGTCTTGCAGTCCATTAATACATGACGTTTTTAAATGATATATATCGTAACTTTTAACGTAAAAATTAACCCGAAATTGAGTTTAAGATTAACAAGTGCGCCTGCCATTAGGCTTAAGCAACTTGGGTTATCTAATACCTAGCGTAATAGTTCATGAAACAAACAACCATGAACTTTGTGTTGAACCACAACACGGACACGTTTACGTTTTAACAAGTAAAACATACGGGGCATCCGGTGTGGCAACACGAACATGGAAGCTGTTTCACAAACACAAAGCATCACCCAGTGCCCTGCTGATTTATGAATAATTACATACTGCCCGTAATAGCAGTACCAGTTTAGACTTCCGTAGCGACGTACTTCCATCCATCTACTGGTGGAGACGAGACCTACCAAATCTCTTGCATATTAAGACAGATATGCCAGCCCGGTCGTACCATTGCGCGACCCCACCGGTCAATCTAGACCTGTGTAGCATTCACACAACCACAACCAGTATAAGACTCCCCGAAGGGCCAGCCCACGACGGTCATCTGTGCAACTCGATCCCGACAGATGAGGATCCACAACATCCCCGCAAAAAGACCAAGAATACACAAATGCTATTATGAAAACACTTCGGAAAGCCGAAGAGTTGACACTTTGACGCACGCATGCCAACACTTCACATCCAGTATTTCCAGCCGAATTAAGGTCTCCATGCGGTGGATAGATAGGGTCTACCCCATCTGACGGGTAAAGACTGTCCCCGTACTAACAAGTTTTAAGGTCAATTGCTATACCTTCGCAGGCTTGTTTCATATCGATATACCGAATATGACCTGCTACCAAGATGGGCGCTACCCCGAGCTCTTGGTTGGCCCTATCAGTTTTTATGTTTGCAGGACGTATCCTACAAACAACCCTCCTCCTTTATCCTGGCTTGGGACAGGCAGGCGCAACCCTGGCGGAGTTATTAACTCGAAATATAAGACTTTGTAGGAAAAACATGAACAAACACAAAGCAGAAAGTTTGAAGAAGTTTCGACAAACTTTTTAATGAACGAACACAAGCCGGACGCGTTAAAGAATTTTCGACAAGAAATACAAGATATTAGATATCGGTTATCGCTTGCTCTACTGTTTTCGTTGTTTCCTTGTTCTGTTGGTTTTTTTTTTTTTTAATTTTGACGAAACCAATGCAGATGAGTTAAAGAATATTCTGCAGGTCTGTTATTGACGAATACATGCCAGACACGTTAAAGCATATTCTGCAAGTCAGGCTTATGCAACAAGTTTGTTTAATTCATTTTAAAGCAGAGTAGGTAGTCCGGTGACTCAGTTGATAAGGGAAGAACTTGTGACCATCCGTAACCGTGTGTTCAAATACCACAGCATGGGATTTTTTTTTTATTTCGATATAAATGTGTGCTAAAAACTGGAAATTGGAATTATTATTATATAAAAATTGGAATTATATGAAAGTTATGGTCTTTATATGAAAATTCACAAATCTAAGAATAAAACAAGTTTTAGATTCAAAGTTTCATTCGTTAATATTGCAGCATGTACTGTTTGCAAATCAATCAATACAAGGCCTACTTCGAAAATTGCTTTCTGAATTTATCAAAACTCAATTTCAGAAATGCCTAAAAGTATGCTAATATTCTGAAAAAAAGCTACGTTCAGATTCAAATTTTTAGACCGTACTGTACATTCAGAGTATTGAACGAAAAACTCAATTCAATGATAAAAGAAAGAAAAGAACTGCTGATTGTAAATTTTAAGATAAGTATGAGCTACTGAAATAAATATGTCTCCGTGGCCCGGTTGGTACAACAGCCACCTATTGATCCAAGCGAAGTGTGTTCAAATCCTCGTTGAAAGCAAAAATATGAAAAATTATTAAATAGCCATTTTTTCGTATTTATACAACCAGTGTGGCGAATTGCTGTGTTGTTGTTTTCATTAGAACCATTTCGTTACATTGGTTTTGCCCACAATGTTTCACTAAAAGTTTCTTCAATTAAAGCTTCACTTCAAAAAGTCGTACTATAAGGAATCACCTTGTCTGAAACCTCGTTTGTTAACAAAGGAGTGGGGGAGGGGGAGAGGTCCTTCCTGATTTTAACAGCTGGCGCTGCGCAAATGGATATTAGAATTATGAAAAAAAAATTTTTAAGTATTATTTTTATTTATTAAATTTATTTTCATTTATTCATCATTTCGTTACAGTTTATGTTTAATTTTTTTAAAATATTTGATATAATCAAAAGTGTGTCGTACGTGTTAATATTGATGAAAACATTTTCTTCTTTAAAATACAAGTTGATTTTTTAAAAACAGCTGAGTTTTGTGAAAATTGAAATAATTTGTTTTGTTCCGTTAGATATCATGGATTAGAATCGGCTTGTTTTACTTGAAACTCTAATCAAATAAGAGAATACCGAATGAAAACTTTTTTGACATTGGTTTTATATCACACATTTTAACTATTATAGAAGCGATATGCTACCCTTTTAAAGCAATGAGAAAACTTTACTGGGCAATTTTGGTTTATTGTCCATAGTTTTTATTGTCTATAAATATCTTAGCTTAAGCATATTATTCATTGAACATCAAAGTAAACATAACTAAAGGTGTTGAAAAAATCTGAAAAATTTGCGTACATTTCACAAAAATACTCGTACATCACAAAAATCAACTTCATAGATAAAATTGAGAACCTGTTAAAAAAATAGCCCTGCAAGCTGTCTTCATTATAAGGCGTGAGAAAACTACGCAACATTATCATATCTCATAAACAGATCAAGTAATCCAGGACGACACTTCTAGCCAGTGTTTCCTGAAAAATATTAAACCGTAGGATATGCAGACAGCATTAAGCAAGATTAAAAAGTTGATAAGTAAGAAAAAAAAACATTAGAAGAACACAAAACAGTTTTAGCAACAGGACAAAACAGGACATCCTTTCAGTTGAAGTTAAAGAAACTGACTTAAAACTGAACAGGAAAAAAAAAGATAGCATTGAAGAAGTTTGCGTAAAAAATACATTTGTTTTCCATTTTTTTTTATTCCTTAAAAAAAACATACTTAAAAGGCACAGCAAAGTCCTTAAGTTATGTTTTCGTCATTTTGGCTGGCAAAAGAACGCATACACAAACGAATAGCTTAAACAAAAGAAATATACACGCGAATAGCAGGGTATTTAAGGATACTTAGGGATGATAGAAGCAGTACGTACACAAAAAAAAAAAAAAAACAACTATCATGGAAGCAACGACTTCATCACTTGTTTCCTCTCTGCATTTCTTGTTTTGCTCTTCTATTTCATTGCCATCATTCAAAAAAGGAATTCATAATCGAAATGCTGAAAAGACTTCTGAGATATCAGGTTAACAACGAACGACTCGAAACTCGAAGGTGTGTCCCGCTTGTCCGTCCTTTCCGTCTCAGCTGAATATGAGAAGCCTGCCGCACTAGGTCTTGGTTGCCTTAATAGTTTGGTTTGCACGTGTGTCTCTGGGAAAAAACATGATGTACGCGATGTCACCTCGGTAAAGTTGCTCAACTTTGTGCCTCGCTGCCACCGTAGCGAACAATGGAGGAGCTGCAGCGCTTCCTTTTGCGCCGATTGAAATGATTCCATCATATCGAGTTGCGCATCTTATTCGACGATTTGTTCTTTTGATTTAATGATAAAATGATGACGCTTTGGCTTGTTGCATTTGAATAGACAGAACAATCATTCTTTGCCCCCTACCCCCCCCCTCCGACCTTTAACTGTAGTCAGAGCGGCTCTTTCCCAAGTAATTGCGTACTTTTGCGTAATGGCTCATTTCCTGGGATCCACTTTCATCATCATCTTTTTTAGTTTTCTTATTTTTTGTGTCGAGATTTTTTTTTTTTTCTTTTGGTAGTTTCTTTATTTTTGCATTTGACATGATTTTGTTTTCGGCGGTTCGGCAGTTAGTCGTTTCACTTCCTGTCGCTATCAATTCTTAAGAAATGTAATTCATTTTGTGCAGTCATCAACGGATTGAAGTGTTTTCTTGATCTTCATTGTTATGATGATGATGTTCCTTTAGCTGTTCCCGGAAGTTGGAGAAACGGTTTTTGATATCCTGCAAAATGATAAAACCCAAAATTTGCATAATGATTTTCTTTTATATATATATATTCGATCTTTGAGTATTAATTTTGTAGACTCTTTTTCTTGATTAATATGCTCTAACTCTACTGAGGAGACATTTTGAAATGTGTTTATGTTAATTATCAATTTTTTTATTCGAACAATTTATTTATCCTTCTTCCTTAAGTGTCTTAAAGTATTGCCATTTCTCAACAACAGAAATTGACAGGGAGTATCTTGTAAAAATAGCAAAAAGAATCACACACATTTCAGTTATGTTGACTTTGCATGGTGGTTTCTTAGCACTTCGGCAATCCCGGGATTTCGGGATCCCAGAACTGCATCAGAACTCATAAAGAAATAATTCAAACTACCACTACCAATAAGAAAATAAAAAATTGGTTTCAAGTAGATCTTATTCCATAACAGCTTCCTTGGAATGGGAAATGGGTTCCACTCTCGCTTCTCTCGCATCTTCCAGAATTATTTAGAAAAGAGCTCTAATGATTTTTGCGCCTAAAAGCTACCAAATTTAAAGGAAAAATCTAAAGGCAAGTGAACTTTTTATACCGAATTAAATGCGAAAGTAAACGATTTACAAAGTCATAAAGGAAATTTTAAAAACAAATTTTTGTTCAATTTACATATATTCTAGTTTGATAATTTTTATACCCCAACGCGTACTGCGTAAGGGGTATATTAACTTTGCCATTCCGTTTGTAACGCCAATAGGCAGGCGAGGCAGCTATATAGAAAAGTATATATAATTCTGATCAGCATCACCACCTGAGTCCATTTCCGTGTGTCCGTCTGCCTGTCCGACTGTGATCCCGACTACAACCGTTATTTTAAAGCTATTGCGATGAAATTGAAAATATTTGAATTCTCTCTAAAAAATGGAGATCAAGTGCGAGAATGAGACAAATCGAAGGAAAACCACGCCTAGCTCCCATACAAAATGATTTTATTTCAACCGTAAAATCTCTTAAAAATCCAAAAAGTTAATTAAATGCCTTCAAATTTTGCACGTAAGCTTCGACCTTCAATGTATATCTGAACTATGAAATTTGAAAAACTCGGATGAAAACCACGCCTACCTCCCATACAAAATGGCTTTATATTAAAATTAAAGTCTCTAAGAAATCTACTCAAATTAAAAAAATGTCTTGATATTTTGCGCATAGGCTTTGATATTTACTTTTTTGTACCATCACCATGATTTTTGGCAAAATCGGATGAAAACCACGCCTACCTCCCATACAAATTGACTTTATTTAAAATGTGGAATAGCTTAAAATCTTTAAAAAAATTACAGAAATGTCTTGAAATTTTCCATATAAGCTTTGATATTCAACATAAACCATCTCTATGAACTTGGCAAAATCGGATGAAAACCACGCCTACCTCCCATACAAAGTGACGTCAGCAAAACAGAAAAACTTTCTAAAATATATGAAACTGAATGACATCGTGTCTGTATGTATCCTAATTACACAAACATCGTTTTAATTTATAGATACTAAACACAACTTATTTATATTACTTCTTCCAAAAACTAGTTCTTTAAGAGTCCAATTAAGAGTGCCGGAATTATTATCTTTAGCACTAATATTTATTGGAAGAGAAAACATTTTTTTTTTTAATTGTATTTATATGATAAAACTGATATTTTTGAAGAAAATTAATACTATTTGAAAAATTTCTATTTTATGTAATAAAAACGACAACAATTTTAATAAGGTTTTTATTTCGAGATAAGCCTTTGAGACAAAACTGGTAGTTTGATGGTTTACATACAGGTTGGATTTTCTGTTATTTATAAGCAAAGCAATGGTTAAAGAATAAGGTAGAATAACCTATTTATACTAGGACTAAGCCCAGTTTAACAGATTTTAGAAAAAGATAGCACAATATGAAAATGTATGTATGAGAAAAAGTTGAAAAGAGTTGTTTCAGTATACTGAAGAAGAAAAGACACACTTAAAAATTAAACAAAACATTTTAAAATAAATATTTAATGCGTTTGCGTTTCTACAAAACAAAATTATAAACAAGCTTGTTTAATTTTCAACTATAAACTCATAGCTTTTTTTTGCATAATTTTCTCTTATTATTTCTTTACTTTAACAATCTGAGAGCTATCTGAGATTGAATTAAAAAATTATGTTCAGTAGAGTCATTGACCAGACAATTGAGATCACTCTGAGAAAAAATTCTGAGATTGTACATTTGATTGTTTGAATATATTTTTAATTGGACTTACAAAATTTTAATATTAGATGAAATCAAAACTTATTAGTTATTGTAATATTTAAAATATTTCAATATTTTAAACCGCAATAAAATTAACTTCATCGAATGGAGTTCAAATTTAGTATAACAGGGATTCCAGGGGTCGCCGATCACGAATCCGACGTTGAAAACTCGAAAAAATTAAAAAAATGGCATCGAAAAAATTGGGGTTTTCAAATATTTGTTTTGATATATATTGAGCTCTCCCTCGATCGGCAAAACTAAAACTCTACAAGACGCTCGTTCTACCTGTGTTTCTATATGGCGCTGAGGCATGGGTAATTTCGCAAACTGACGCAGCTGCTCTGGGGCTGTTCGAGAGAAAAATTCTTCGCAAACTCTTCGGTCCAGTTCGAGTCGGCGATGACTATCGCATCCGAATGAACCACGAGCTGTATGAGCTCTACGAAGACATTGACATAGTTCAGCGTATAGCTGTGCAGCGACTACGCTGGCTGGGGCATGTCCATCGTATGGACGACGAAGCTCGTTGGTCGACGGCGACGAGGGAGACCATGACTCCGATGGATGGACCAGGCCGAGGAAGCCCTAACCGCACTTGGTGTATCCGATTGGAAAAGGCGCTCGCAAAGCAGAGGCACCTGGCGAGAGCTGATGAGGTCGGCCGAAACCCGAACACGGGGTGGTATGGCCACCTAAACAAGTAATTAAAACTAAATTCAGGTCTGTTATTTTGAAACCTTAGTATCTTTACAATTTGGGGCTTATTTTCATTATTTTTCCATACAAAAAATTCTACAAGGGGAGGGGAAAAAATCCCTTTCAGCCCATATGTAGATCTGCCACTGTATATATAGTATATATATATATATATATATATTTAGCTATAACTACGTGTTTTTCGAATTATTCAAAATTTTCTTTTTTTGTAATAAACAGTACAGTGGCTTCTAAAACGATATTGTCCTGCCCACCTATGGGCTGGCTGGTCTGGGTTAAGACCTATGGGTCTTAAAAAACCCAATAGATGACTATAATTTCTGTAGAAAATTGCCAGAAATCTATTGCTCCTACGCATTAGATGTCTGAGGACCGAATTCAGATAAAACTATGAGAAACGCTTTTGCTGAATACTGCAAACTTTTATCTTATTTAACATATATTGTTTTTGACAGTTCACCTTGGGTAAATTTAACTAAACGCCTTTTTAAGGCCTTATAAGAAACTAGTCGAACCCACGCCCGCTTTACCTGGCTCTTTTTTAACAGGCTTACATTTATGTAGCTGGGTAAGTGCCTGTGAAGTTTCTGTATTTAGAAAAGCTGGTTTGGGTCTGTCTTTATGAACTGTAGCGGTAGAGCTTTTTTTAAAAAATTCAGAGTTTTGGTGTTTTATCTTACACGAGCGAATTCGTAAAATAAAAAAAAAAATTAAAAGGCAACTCTATGAAAAAACTAGTAAGGATGGAGAATCGGCAGAGTACCTAAGCTAAAATACCCCCTCGCCGCCATATTGGAGTATATTCGAAGTCTTTAGCCACGACATACACGATGATATTCAGTTTTATATATTAACGAAAGTATTCCTATTTTGATGACGTCATTTTGTATGGGAGGTAGGCGTAGTCTTGATCCAATTTTGCCAAATATCATAGAGATGGTTCATATTATATATCAAAGCTTATGTGCAAAATTTCAAGACATTTCTTTAATATTCGTGGGTTTTTAAGAGATTTTACGTTTAAAATAAAGCCACTTTGTATGAGAAGTGGGCGTGGTTTCCATCCGATATATGATACAGATGGTTTATATGAAATATAAAAGCTTATGTGCTATATTTTAAAACATTTCTTTAATTTTTACAGATTTTTAAGAGATTTTACGTTTAAGATACAGCCAATTTGTATGGGAGGTAGGAGTGGTTTTCATTCGATTTTGCCAAATATCATTCTGATGGTCTTTATTATATATCAAAACTTATGTGCAACATTTCAAGACATTTCCTTAATTTTTGTGGATTTTTAAGAGATTTTACATTTAAAATAAAGCCACTTTGTATGGGAAGTGGGTGTGGTTTTCATCCGATTTTGCCATATATCATAGAGACGATTATATTAAATATCAAAGCTTATGTGCAAAGTTTTAAAACATTTCTTTAATTAAATTAAACCAAATTTTATAGCCAGGATTAAGATTGAAGAGCAAAGCTAACGTGCCAAATTTCAAGGCATTTCTTTAATTTTTGTGGATTTTAAAGACATTTTACGGTTAAAATAAAGTCACTTTGTATGGAAGGTAGGCGTGGTTTTCATCCGATTTGACATCCATTTTCGAACTTGATCTTCCTTTTTTAAAAATAAACTTATATTTTGAATTTCATCGCGATAGCTTTAAAATTGCGGCTGTAATCGTGTCGACAGACGGATAGACGGACAGACAGACGGACACACGGAAATCGACTCAGGAGGTGATGCTGATAAGAAATATATATATTTTTTTTATACCTGCCACGCCTCCTTCTTGACGTTACAAACGGAATGACAAAGTTAATATACCCCTTACGCAGTACGCGTTGGGGTATAAAAATTACAGACCTATTTTTAACTGGTGTTCGCCCCAGCACCGAATTCGTAGAAGCAAAAAATTTAGCTAGCATCTATGTCAAGAGAACTACATAGTTTTTAGGCTCAAATAACGGGTTCGGATTCAGAGATTAATTTTTACCTAGTGTTTTAGAAGGCAACTCTATGGAAAAAAATTACGTTACTTTAAATTGTGACAACGGATTGGGATTCAGCGACCTATGTTTAGCTTATGTTCGCCCAGCACCGAATTCTTAAAAATTTAAAAATTTATGTGGTAACGCGATGGTTAAAAATTACAATAATTTTTGAAATTACGACAATGGATTCGGATTCAGTGACCCTTTAAAATTTACCCTTTAAAAATAGGTGACAACCCTTTGGTAAAAAATGACATAAGTTTTGAAATTCTGACAACGGATTCGAATTCAGTGGCACATGTTTACCTAGTGTTCGCCCACCAAATTTGTAAGAATAAAAAATCTAGGTGGCAGTCCTATTTTTTTTAGCCTATAACCTTTTTATCATAATAATCTTCATTTAAAAAAAAAAAAAAGTCAACTAAACTCGCTGAGAACTACAGGCAGCGAAGGGAAACAAACGCTTTTTTCCACTTTGTTTTATATACAGTAGCTCTCATAAATAAGTTAACAAACTCAATTTTATAATCAAATTCATACATATCGAATTTTCTTTCAAGAATCAAAAATGTAACAATTATATTTGAAAATACAAGGTTTGATTTATTAAAATACAACAAAAGTTTTGATTCAGGAAATATTACAAATATTAAAAACAGATTATAATAAAAAAAGTCAAAAATTCAATGTGCCATTAATAAGTAAACAGAACAAATAATGGTGGCCCGCAATAGCCACCATTCTTTTGACACATTCTTGCCAACCGAGATGGCAATGAAAGCACATATTTTCTGCACATTTCTGGAGGAAAAGAAGGCCAAGTCTCATGAATTATATCCTTAAGTTCCGTCATATTTCGAGGACCCCTTTCAATAATTTTAGTTTTTAGTCATGTCCATGCATTTTCTTTTGGTGATAGGCCTGGGCTTTAAGGAGGCCACTCAAAAATATTGATGTTCTTATCAGCTATACATTTTCCAACAATCTTGGCCTTGTGAATAGGTACGTTGTCCTGTTGTAGAGCAAAATCCTCACCTATTAGACGCTTGCCTTCAGGAACAATCACATCTCTTATCAGATTGAGATAAACATTGGAATTAGTTTTGCCTTCCAGTATTACTAGTTTGCCCATTCCCGTAAGCAGAAATGCATCCCTAAACCATTAAGCCCTTGTCGCCGAACTTAATAGTTGGTTTTGTGCACTTAAAGGACAAAGCTTCACCAAGCTTGCGCCAAACGTACATATGGCCGCCATTATATTTTATTCGAATCTTTTGCAGATTTATTTTGCTGATGGAATTTTTCTTATAACTCGTCCGTGCTTAGCGGCTTCATGCAGCCTTCTGCGAATTGTAGACAGTGACGGCATTGTTTGAGCATCGGATACAAGTTTAGATAAAATTTTGGAGCAGAAAGCATAGGGTTTGCAGCTGACATCTTTTTTAATCTTGTATCCATTCTTTTGGTTGTAATTTTTGATCAACCTTGAGAAAATCTGCGGTCAACGCGTCCATCCTCTTTGAAGGTTTTAATCACTTTGAATATAGCCGCTGGAGATTTATTCAAAAATGTTGGCAGTACTTCTGTATGTTTCACATTCATCGTGAAGTTTAATAATTGCCTTTCATTCTCCTATACTTAAACGTACACAATTTGCTATGTTCAAGATCAAAACTACATTAATGTAAAAAAATCGTGTTTTTAAAGAATTTTATAATTTAGTCGAAACTACTTTAATTTTTCTTACTTAAACAGCATTAAACTCTAACAGAAAGTATTACTAAATCGTTCTCCACAAGCATTAGCACTTTATTTTGCATATACAGTCAAACCTGTTTTTGTGCGGTCTTTTTTTGTGCGAATTTTTTTTTTGTGCGATTTTATTTATGCGGTTTTTATTTTTATGCGATTTGTTTTGTGCGAATTTTTTTTTGTGCGAGTTGTGTTATGATATTTTTTCTTGTATGCGATCTTTTCTATGCAAAAAAAAACTCTGCACTAGCTGAAATTATCATTTAAAAGAGCAATAAAGAGAAAAGCGTATGAGCAAAACTCAATTCTGAAGTTTTTGAAATGTCCAAAAAAAGCGCGAGAGACATTATTTTATGTCAGATAAGTTATTGCAGAAGAGAGGTTGAGCGCATTTGAAACGTGAAATCTCTTAATTTTCGCTATGTGCAAGTTGTTCGCCCTAGTAAATTCGCAGCGAAGTTAGGTCAGATATATATACTATACATATATTGCATCAGCCGATTTCATTACATATTATGTCTTCTTATCAAGTACATATATTAGTTTTTAACCGACTTTCAAAGTGCGTATAGATATAATTTGTGACTATCAACATATACATATTTACATTAATTTTTTTAATATGCATTTTTTTAATGGAATAATTTTTCGTATTTTTCACATTTAAAATGAAGAATTAAAACTATATTTTTAACGTTTCCGTGTGTAATTTATTTATTTATTTGGCTTCGAGACCACTTTTTCGCTTTTTCATAGAATGTTTCCTAGGTGAGATTTTTTTTATGCGGTACAAAAAAACCGCATAAAAAAATTTTTCTTTATTAGATTACTTAAAGTTTTATGTTATAGCTGTTTATGAAGTCTCCGAAGAATTTTTTTTTGTGCGATTTTTTTTCTGCGGTCCCTATCTACCGCACAAAAACAGGTTTGACTGTATTTGAAGAAATACAGTCGAAATGTGATTGTTTACTTCTATTTGGCGCGTCTTAAAATGAGGATATTTTATAACTGCTAACACAAAAAGCTAACGAAAAAAAAATAAACGAAATGGCCATTTCAGCCCTTGAAAGAACTTTAACTTAACTTCTTATAATCAATTGCGTTGTGTGTGTTGTGAAATGTTTGAACACAAATGATCGAGAACCCACCAGCTTTATGCCGACTCCGAACGGCTTATGTTCTCACGAAGCTTTTCATGGCAGTTTTTAACTCTCTGAGGTTTGCCATTGTCTGCAGAGAGGTGACGACCGAACAGAAAAATTAATCCAATTGAAAAAACTTTCAGTGTCAGGTGGGATTCGAACCAGGGTTCTCAAATGAGCAAAATTTCCAAAATGTTCACTCAATAGAAAGTATTCTGATTAATGTAAACAAATAAAAATTTCCTAATATGGATCGTTATGTTTACCGCTGTGCAAAGCAAAGCCAAACTGGTGAGTATGTTTACTTCTATATGACAGCCAATCTATATAGATGTTTATCTCGAGAAACAGTAAGAGTTTCCGAATAAAAACCGTCAAAGGTCTGATTCTCAAATTTCCGGTTGAAATTTGCAGTATTCAAAATGTACCTCGTAGTTTTATCTCAAGTTGGTTCTCAGACAACATTTGCAACCATTTTTTTTTTTTTTGAATTATCTGCCGAAATAATAGTCACCTATTGGATCTTTCAGGCTTTAGTTAGTTCTGATCCCAGACCAGCCAGCCAATATGTTGGTGGGCAATTTTGTTTTGCGAGCTGTCGATTACATACGATATAAACAAGCCTCCGAGCCTACTTACGCAAAAGTAATTTCAATTTAGCTTTTATTTCTGTTAGATAAGAAGTACTTAAGGTTGACCACGTTAGAAGCGAGAGCAGTAGTATGTTTTTTTCTGTAAACATTGCCTTTAAAAATATACTGGCCGGAATAACAATTGAAACCGCTTATAGATGCAAGAAAAGTTCTGCACAGTAAAGGATAAAAGCATAAAAATTGCAACAGCCTATATAAAAGGAATTTCGTTATTTTTTCCATCACAAGTTCTGATGAAAACACAGTAGAGCTTTTTTCAACATTTTTCCAATATTACATAGACTTTTTATAAAAGAATCTGGACAAAGATACCTAAAAAAAATTTGTGGTTAGCGTTTGAAAAAGTTAACGTCTGACTAGTTTTTAATAAAGGTTTTAAGTTAAGACTAATTTAAGAAATTTACTGTCATAAATATAAAAAAAAACTTCAACAGGGTTTACGAGACGATTACGAAATAACGGTTAAAGGTATTGGTTTAAAAGGTATTGATTTTGTATATTTTTGAAGAAATAATTATTAAAAAAAGTTTCCATGTTTGTGACGTCATTTCTTCGTAATAATAAAATTCCTGAGGCACCAAGAAAAAAAAGGGGTATTTTTGCGGGCAGGACAATCGGATTTGGAAAATTTGAGGAAAGCAACTAAAATGTAGTTAAGACATACACTTAAAACTAGGGACTGATGGTTTGGAAGTTCTTAAAAATTTTTGATATACAGAAAAGTAGTGGCTCGTGGAAATCAAAATTTAAAAAATTGCTTGTAATTTAGGGGCGAAAGTAGGTGCATACAATTTTGTAGGCCTAAAAAAACTCTATGTCAATCTCTGAAAAATCAATTGTTTAAGGACCACAGAAAATTTGAAGTCAATAATTTTTTTAGGTTTTTCAGGGATTTGATTGAGACGAAAAAATTACGTCACAAAAAAACTTTTTTTTATAGTAAATACTTCTTTAAAAATATAACAGTTTTTTAAATGAATATCTTTAAACGTTACTTCGTAATCCTCTTATAAAGCATACATAAATTATTAAAAAAAAAAAAAAAATATAAGTCCATTTAATATTCGCCGTTGCAGTCGTGGTTATATAATGAGAAATATTACTAATGAACATATTATTGTGTAATATATGTAGTGTAAAAAAGTAGTCAAACTTGCGTTCTAAAAAATATCAGGTAGATTTGTTACGTATGGTCTTCCGTGATTTTTATTATTTATTTATTTTATTTTTTTTTTTTTTAGAATAATTAAGTACCCCGTTCTCAGGATCTAATTTGGGTCTAATCAGAAGAGTTGCACGTCACTATGCGTAACTTAACATATAATAATATGTGCATAATTGACAATGGTATAGCTATGTAGGGTAGAAGAGGGATCATTCGCCACCTTTTTTTTTAAACTGCTTTAAAAAATTTACCGAACCAATTTTATCATAAAATCTTTTCCAGTCTGAAGCTTACTCGTATGTTTATAAACTTTTATATTTTAGTCTTTAGGGGCAACTATTTTTATTTTTGCTTTATACTTTTTTTTATAATTTCCAAAAAAAGTCAAACTGGCGTAACCGCCCCACTCATGGAGTACATACGCCACACCCATGGAGAATATAACGCCACTGCACAATTTGAAATATTTTTGAAACGGCCAGTTTAAACAATAGATAATGTTTTGCGAATTTGGTCATCTATGCACAACAACAATAGAGAGCAAAAGTGAACTCTTTTCTAATAACGGTACATTGTTTATTGCTTAATATCACTATTGATGCTGTCTCATATTTATAACGCCATTTCATAATTTTTAATAAAAACGACTTTTATTGAATTTATAAAAAAAAAAATATATTAAATTACTGTTCCATTGGCTCCAATAATATTGTAAATGCGATTTGGCATACTTGCAATTCACTTTTTTAATGTGTTTGAATCAATTTTACTCCATTCTTCGAAAATTACTGATTTCCGTTCTTTCACGTTGCCAAATTGTCTGTTATTTTTATACACCTGGCGTACAAGTACTCCCCATAAATTCTCGATGGGATTACAATCTGAAGAGTACGCCGGCTACTCCAATAAATCAATGCTATTGGCCTGAAACTAGTTATGTCTGCCCGTTTTTTTCCAAAAGTGGAGCCAAACTGCTCTCCAGCATACGAGTGTAGTCAGCTCGTTTCATGCTTGAACTTTAAATTTCAGAAAAACTACCCCACACCATCACTTTCTCTCCACCAAAACTTCTTTTTGAAAACGGAAGTGGTTCGCGGCGTATGTCGTATTAATAATGTTAAAATCCATCCTAGCCATCAAGATTCCATTTTTTCTCATCGGAAAAAATGACATGTCAAAATTATACTTCAACGTGGGACTTTTTTTTAAAACATTATTGAAACAGCTGACTGGTAGTCAATTTGTTCCTATGATCCTTCTTGCTAGCAAGAGCAGAAACACACTTCATGAGTTCACTACGGATACGTTTACACTGATGTAGCACTCTCCATACCGGTGTTCGGGAAGCTTTTTCAGCAACAAAACACCGCTACTCTTTTCAACTGTGTGTAGTGATGCTCGCAGCTTGGACTATTTTCCGCTGATCGCGGTAAGAGGATTTTTTTTTTTGAGGTTTGTTAGAAAAATGTTGAATCACTCTACGGCTGCGATTAATTCTACGCCCGATTTCCTGCGATTTCCGATTTCCTGCGAATTTTTATTTTTCCCATTTTTTCGCAAGTATGTTGGGTTGCACGAGGTATTCCGGTCTTCATTTTTTTTCTATTGTTAAGGTTTTGAAAACTAATTACACAATTTTATTAATCTCTACATTTCAAACGCAGCAGAAGGAATAATTGCAAGTGGCGTATATATTTAGCAATAAACAATGTACCGTTATTAGAATAGACTTTGGTCTTGCTCACTATTGTTGTTGTGCATAGATGACCAAATTCGCAAAACATTCTCTTTTGTTTCAGCTGGCCGTTACAAAAATATTTAAAATTTCGAAGTGGCGTTATATATATGAAACACACCTTATAATCCGCAAAATAAAACTTTGAATTTTTAGATAATAAATAATTAAGAAAATATATTTGGAAAGACACAAATGAAATTAAAATCCATTTTTTTTTTATTTACAATTAAATTTTACGTTAAAAACAAAAAAAAAAGAAAAACATATTAGAATTTATTGTTAGTGAAATTTCTGTTTCATGTTAGTTTAAGTCACTTTACATTGTACTTCTTTAAATTTATTTCAAAAATAAAAGAAGCCGCTTGCCGAGATGTTACGTATAATGTTACGCCGGCGAAACTGCCACCAATGCACTTCGGCGTATGTGCCCCATGTGCAGGCACTCATACAAAAAATGTGTATCTTTTTTTCCATAAAATTTATTGATGCTAAGGTATGCGACAAAAAGATAAGGTCAGTCGTTTTTTTCTTTGTGGAGCTCAATTTGAGTGATTACTCTTTGGATCTTGTGGATTTTATTGTTCGATAGAGAGAATGCAACAAATAAATTCTAATATAATGAGTAAACAAAGTCCCGTTAGTTTTAAATACATCAAAAATGAAAAAAAGCTAAATTTTGCTGTGACAAAATGAAAAGGCAGTTGCAATTTTTTACGAAAACAAGTTTATTAATGTACAGAATAAATTTTTTAATTAATTTGGCTTCCATTTTTTTGTATTGTCTTAAAAATACGCCCCGGCATCGATCCTACCAGGCTCGCGAGTGTTGTTTGCCGAATTTCTCTCCAGGCATTCAGTATGGCCACTTTCAGATCAGCAACAGTGCTAAACTGCCTGTTATCCAAGTCCAAGACTTCCACTGAATTGCCCACAAACCACTCCTTTGTTGACCGACTCACATGAATCGCTGCATTATCTTGCTGAAAAACAAGCGGCGCTTCTCGATTTTCAGCAAGAAAAGGCAGCAAACATGTGAAGAGTACTTCCTGGTATTCAGCACTGTTCATGCGTGTTGACGGAAATGCGAGAGGCAATATTCCAATAGAGCTGAATGCTCCCCACACCATCAACGAACCACCACCAAAATTTCTTTTTGAAAAATATCGAGGCTCCTTTCTTAAATCCCGCCAATAATAATTTAAACCATCTGGGCCATCAAGATTGAATTTTTTCTCGTCCGAAAAAATCATCTGAAAGAAAAAAAACAGTCATTAAAACCTACAAATGATTTTCTTTTTATTTATTATAAAATTACCTGATGCCAATTGGTTGACATGTTTTATTTAGCGAATTCAAGCCTCTTCGCTTTATGGTCAGCATTGAGGCAAGGAATTTTTTTCATTTTGGCTCGCTTCAAATATTCATTTCCGTCGATGGCTCTGAGTACTGTCCTCTTGGATGCAGTAAGCTTAAGCTCTGCCTTAATTTTTGCTGCACTTATGGTAGAATTTGAGGCAATTCGTCCAATGGAGCGCACTGTGGTCGCGGAAAGTACTTTTTATCGACCAGGACTCTTTTTTTTTCCGTAATTTTCTTGATCCTTCAAATAATTTTGTACAACACACAGTGATCATCCAAGGTCTCTGGCGATTTGTCTCATTCCAACTCCTTCAACAACCTTTCCGTCAATAAATCCTTTCTCGTAAGTAGTGAGACTCTTACCACGACCCATTTCTCTTCAAAAACTGTTTAATAATTTAAGTATTAAAATAAATCAAATTTTAATACAAACGAAACACTCACCTGACCAAACAATGCAAAAATTGCAACTGACCTTATCATTTTGTCACAGCAAAATTTAGCTTTTTTTCATTTTTGATGTATTTAAAACTAACGGGACTTTGTTTACTCATTATATTAGAATTTATTTGTTGCATTCTCTCTATCGAACAATAAAATCCACTAGATCCAAAGAGTAATCACTCAAATTGAGCTCCACAAAGAAAAAACAGACTGACCTTATCTTTTTGTCGCATACCTTATATATGATTGTATGCACTAATATCACTGTTACAAGCTCATGAATTTTCAACTTCCCAATACAAGTATCAACATTTTTAAAAATAAATTTACTTACCCAAAACTATTTTAGCAACACACCAAAAAATTCAAAAACACACTTCGTCATAATCTCGCTCGGTGTTGAAATGTACTTTTTATAGGGATGGAACTTAATCGATATTTGCATAAAATTATGCTTATTTCGATTTAATAGTATTGCTAATTTAAGAAAAAAGTAGGGGTGGCGATTGTGCCCTCATGGCGAATGATCTCCCTTCTACACTACATATTTAATCTTAATCCCACTTCATAAAATCATTAAAATAAAAGTATTACTTTTTTCAAATAACTGATCCTAAAAAGTTCATAAATCTTTAAAAATTCCCTTAACTTTATTTGAACAACCTTATATTGGAAATTATTCATTGCCTTAAGATGTACATAAGTAACCACCTTGTTTATTTTTTCCCAAATTGGATTATAGTACAAAAATATGATTCTCAAAATGACGTTAACCGGAAGTTCTTCTTAGCCGTAGATAAAAAAACAAAAGTCACAAAAAGTTAATTCCTGAAAAATATTAAAAAAAAAAAAATCTGCAAATCATGCTGAAGATTAACATAAATCCTTCCTGGCTTCCACCCGAACTAAATTTCAGCAACACCAAAAAGTGTGAAAAATAATTTACTATAAAAACATTTCAACTTCTTGTCCTGTCTAATTGGTAAAGGGAAATAAAGTGAATTGTTGTTAATCATTAACCTGAACTCCCTCACGATATGGTTCTTTCAACACGCTGCAAATTCTTTCAGCAACCCCTTTTATGAACGTGTGCGTTCCAAGTAAAGAGATGTTGCTGTCGAACCATCAGATATTGCGAAAGACGGCAAAAATTCCAGCGAAATTTGAAGAGGCAAGCAGGCAACCCTTCTTACGCGCTCAGCACTCAAGTGACTGACATGATGACTGGTACAAAAAGTAAAAGAAGAAGTTGAAAGAATGAATAAAAAAATTTGTCCTTTTGTAATTGTTCGATATGAACAGGACCTGTCGCAATGATTGTGCCAACAGCGCAAAGCTGTTGCATGTGCGATTATATTATAATATTAAATACCAATCAAAATCGTATCAAATAATTTTGAGCAGTTAAAAAAAAATAACCAGAAAAAAAAGAAAAGGACATTTGATCAATGCACGCATTGTTTACCATTTCGTTGCAGGAATTCTTTGTTCTGCGTCATTTTTTGATCGTTTGCTTGCGTATTCATTTTCGAGATTACATGCTGATCGAGCTGAGCTGATAAAGAGTCGCGTTCGAGTTTTGAGTCATCAGAATTGAACTTGATGCTTCCCACGAAGTTGTTATTTGATAGGCGAGGCAAAAGAAATGCCGTCACATGAGCAAGATCGTTGATTTACAGTCGAGTTGTTGGCTTAGAAGAGTGGATCAGTTTTAAAGACACCCTGTATTTGCTCATTCTATGCTTATTATAAAAATATTATTGAATAAATGTTGGAAAGTCCCGCACTTCGCACTAAAATGTTGATTAACATCAGCCAAATGTTGACAAGTTTTTAGCTTCTCTGGTAGCTCGCTTGTTAGGATCAGTAGGATCAACAGTCGATCGAGCCTAGTGTCGATCATTCCGTTGATAACACTTTGCATTCAACTTTTGTTTGTTAACGAAATGATGAGGGTTCTTTTTCTATCTCCTTCATTTAAAAAAATATGAGCCACACATACACACACATGACTTACATTCCGATCCTTATAATGTTTTGGGTGAAGCACGCCCACTTCAGCGGATTAGATTCCAAATAGCTTCATATGTGAAATCACAGATTCTACCAAATCCTTTTATGCTAACAATTGAACATTTTGGAAAACTAAATCAATCAACATCTTATACCTTTTGTCTACAAAACCCTTCTACAGCCATGAATTCAGCGGAAAAAAAACTAAAAGATTTTTAAAAAATTTCTTCGAAATCGTTGTTGTATTTTAGCTCCTCTTTTATTACCAACAATTAGTTTCGCGCGTTGTTTTCAATTTCAAAGCTATTTAATTTCACTTAAGTTTTTCCTTTTAAATGTCCTTTATTACGCTTTAATGACGTTCGGTAATCTTCCTGTACTAACAAGTTGATCCTCAGTGTAATATGCACTTGTCTAGAATTTTGTAGTAATTGATCCTTTTATTGCAAGTGAAGTGAAATCAATTGTGTCCGAATGAGGGAATCAGGTGAAGTTTCATTATTTTTAGCTGCTGGTTGCGCGATATTCGATTAGATAATATTCAATATCGTTGGAGCATGTATCCTTAAGTATACTTAAGGGAACAAACTACGATATCAAGCTAGACGCATTGTTGAGTGGTTATTGACCCTGAGTTCAAGTTCAAAAGGGATGCGTGAGAAATTTATAGGTAAAATGCTATCTTTAGTTGTAAATCCTAGTATAAATCTGAGTATACATATGTCTATGATGGGATCTGTAGAAACTAGTTGTA
This sequence comes from Coremacera marginata, assembly GCA_914767935.1. Classification (NCBI taxonomy): domain Eukaryota; kingdom Metazoa; phylum Arthropoda; class Insecta; order Diptera; family Sciomyzidae; genus Coremacera; species Coremacera marginata. The sequence goes on along the minus strand of OU612043.1, from coordinate 229,817,066 downwards.
AAATTCAGATTTGTTGATAAATCCATAAAAATTGCCTTAACTGATAATCTAATTGAAAATGACTCTAAGGATAATTGATGAAATGACTCTTAAAATCGATATAATTTGCAGGAAAAGAGTTTTTTGCGATGCCAACTCCTCCTAAATCAAAAAACCAATTTTAACAATCAAAGTGTCGTCAAATCAGGCTAAGGCTATAGACGTGCAAAGTGTATTTGCTGTAGGGATTCCTAACTTTCCAAAAGAGAAATGAAATCTGCAAAACATTCTTTTTTTTTAATCAATATGGAGTTCGGTTCGGGGAAAGTTTTTGGGTTGATCGAATTTGATTGCTCTCAAAATTCCCGCAAGGGTGTCCCGCAATTGAGTGCAACTTTTTACAGAGCTGATAGGCTATGTCGAGCTGAGCAAAAAATCGTATTGGAGGGTGGGGTCTATTTTCACATTCTTAGGAGCTACAGGGCTATTTAATTTTTCACGACTTTGATTCACATTATTGTTTCTAGCAGAAAAACTAACTTACATAAAACTTCTTTTGATAGTTCATTGTAAAGGCAATAAAATCACCTTTATAACGGTATATCAGCAAACCCCACCAACTTAACCGTTATCGAGTTGTGATTGTGTGAAGATGAAATCAATCGGTTGAAACTACCAAATTTCAACTTTGAGTGCAAATTTCTCAGAACTTTGCGTAATAAAAGAATTTGTTTTTTTAATTAACCTTATAATTCATTTAATTTTCTTTCCAATGACACTAAAAACATAAACATATCATCAAAAATAAAAAAGTTGGCTGTACTAAAAAAACTATACTATTAGAAAACAATGATAAATAAAGACATTATAATTATCATAGTTACGCAGTAGATAATATTGTTTTCTAATAAGTATAATTTTTTTAGTGCAGCCAGCTCGACATAACCTTTCACCTCCGTAAATAGTTGCACTCAATTGCGGGACACAATGTATACAGGGTATATAAAAAATCGAATGGGAGGGGGGGTCTATTTTCACATTCTTAGGAGCTACAGGGTTAATTAATATTTCACGACTTTGATTCACGTTATTGTTTCTAGCACAAAAACTAAGTTACGGAAAACTTTTTTTGATAGCTCATTGCAAGGGCAATAAAATCACATTTTCAACGGGATATCAACAAACAGCACCGATATAACCGTTACCAAGCAGAGCTCGTTCAAAGATGAAATCAATCGGTTGAAACTAGCAAATTTCAACTTTGAATGCAAATTTTACAGAATTTCGCGTAATAAATGAAATTTTTTTATAATCAATTTTGTAATTTATTCAATTTTCTTTTTAATGACACCAAAATCATAAATTTATTTTAAACTAGTAAGGAATGGAGCTTCGGCAGGGTACCGAAGCTAAAATACCCCCCCGCGGCCGTATTGAGCTATATTCGAAATCTTTAGCCGTCTATAATTTGTGTTATACCCTTAATTTTATTTTACCCCTAGCTGCCACATAGAGTAATTTCTAGACTGCTAAAGAATATATGTGAAAAATCTGATTGGTATGTGGCAATTCATACCAACGGCTTAAAACAATTTCGTTTAAAATTAAAGTGCCACGCCCCGTTCAATTCGAGTTCGAATTTTCTAGACAACTGACTGCTCATTATTCCAAAGAATATGGAAAATTTGGAAGAAGTTGGACGAAGGCTATAGAAGGAGTTAGATTTATATTTAAGTGGCACGCCCCTGTCTAATTCTGACCAATTTTTAGATTACTCACTGCTCATAATGAGCATAATGAGCAAAGAATATATTTGCAAAATTTGTTTGAAATCAGAAAAACGGTGTAGAAGGAGTTCGATTAGAATTAAAAGTGGCACGCCCCTTGTGCAATCCCACCCACGTTTGTAAGCTTATAACTTCTAATTATACTAATATGTGTCCAAAATTTGTTTGAAATCGGAGAAACGGTGTAGATGGAAATAGATTCAAAATAAAGTGCCACGCTTCCTGTATAGTACCGCCAAATTTTATAAGCTAAAGACCGATCATTATGCCAAATATAATGTGTGCAAAATTTCGTTTTAGTCGGACAAACGGTGTAGAGAGAGTTCAATTAGAGTTAAATTGACACGCCCCTTCTCCAATCCCACCCACTTTTGTAGGCTTAAAACCTCTCATTATGCTCAAGAATATATGTAACAAATTTGGTTGAAATCGGACAAACGGAGTAGATAGAGCTAGTTTAAAAATAAAGTGTCACGCCTCCTGTCTAGTACTGCCCAGTTTTATAAACTTACTCGTAAGATTGCTCAAATTACCAAGGATAATATATGCAAAATTTTGTTGGTGTCTGACACACGGTGTTGAAAAAGTTCGATTAAAAGAATGATGCCACGCTCACTTTCCAAGTCTAAGGACTTCATATTACACCATATGTGTATATAGAATATATGTGCAAAATTTGGTATGTGTTGGATAAACGATGTGGGTGGAGTTTGGAAAAAGAAAGTTTTTCTATTTTGATGAAGTCACTTTGTATGGGAGGTAGGCGTGACTTTCGTCCGATTTTGCCAAATATCACAGAGATGCTTCATACTTGCATCAAAGCTCATGTGCAAAATTTGAAGACATTTATTCTTTAATTTTTGTGGATTTTTAAGCGATTTTACGTTTTAAATAAAGCCAATTTGTATGGGAGGTAGGTGTGGTTTTCATTCGACTTTGTCAAATATCATAGTAATGGTAGACATTAAATATCAAAGCCTATGGGGAAATTTCAAGACCTTTCATTAATTTGAGCAGCTTTTTAAGAGATTTTACGGTTACTAAAAAGCCACTTCGTGTGGGTGGTAGGCGTGGTTTTCGTTCGATTTTTCCAAATTTCATTGCTGTGATTTATATTGACGATCTATCCTTAGATGCAAAATTTTAAGGCATTTCATTAATTTTTGTGGATTTTGAAGAGATTTTACTGTTAAAATAAAGTCACTTTGTATGGGAGGTAGGCGTGGTTTTCATTCGATTTTTTCAAATGTCATAGTGAGGACTTACATTGAATATCAAAGCATACATGTCAAATTTCAAGACATTTCCTTAATTTTTGTGGATTTTTAAGCGATTTTACGTTTAAAATAAAGCCACTTTGTATGGGAAGTGGGCGTGGTTTTCATTCGATTTTTCCATATATCATAGATATGGCTTATATTAAATATGAAACTTTATGTGCAAAATTTTAAGACATTTCTTTATTTTTTGTGGATTTTTAAGAGATTTTACATTTAAAATAAAGACAATTTGTATGGGAGGTAGGCTCGGTTTTCATACGATTTTTCCCAATTTCAGAGCCAGGTCGCAGATTGAAGATCAAAGCTGACGTGCCAAATTGCAAGGCATTTCTTTTATTTTTGTGGATTTTAAAAACATTTTACTGTTAAAATAAAGTCACTTTGTATGGGAGGTAGGCGTGGTTTTCATCCGAGTTCGACCATTTTCGAACTTGGTCTTCCTTTTTTAAAAAAAACTTTTATTTTGAATTTCATCGCGATAGCTTTAAAATTACGGCTGTAATCGTGTCGACAGACGGACAGGTGGACAGACAGACGGACACACGGAAATCGACTCAGGAGGTGATGCTGATCAAAAATATATATATATATATATATTTGTATATAAATAATATATATATTTTTCTATACCTGCCACGCCTCCTTCCTGGCGTTACAGACGGAATGACAAAGTTAATATACCCCTTACGTACGCGTTGGGGTATAATAAAAAAGTTGGCTGTACTAAAAAAATTATACCTATTAGAAAATAATGACATTACAATTATTTATGCAGTAGATAATATCGTTGTTTTCTAATAAGTATAATTTTTTTACTACAGCCAACTTTTTTGTTTTTAAAGATACATTTATGTTATTGGTGTCATTGAAAAGAAAATTGAATACATGGCAAAATTGATTATAAAAAAAAATTTCATTTATTTAGCGAAATTCTGAGAAATTTGTAATCAAAGTTAAAATTTGGTAGTATTTACCTCCGTAAATAGATGCACTCAATTGCGGGACACCCTGTATAACCCGAATGTCAATAGTGGCCAATAACCAATTAGGCTATGCCACTTCAAAGGAAAGCATGCATTTATTGGGTAGGGTCCAGTTGTCTCTAAGAATGAAATACTGCATTTAAAATTCTTTTTTACAAAATTCTGCATTCACAAAAAACTGTGTTAAAAAATTCTGTATGCCAAAATTCTAACATCTTTTAAATCTTAATTTACATTGCCTGCTTTTTAAATCCAAACACTCAGTTATCCAAATTATGTTTTAGAAAATAATTGAGTCGTATAGTTTTAAGTTTTAATTAAACAAGAAATAAAAAAAACAAATTTTTATTTCTTTAGTTTTAACTTTTATTGGATCTTCGATCTTTCGAAGTAAATTATTAACTGTTCTTAAAACTAGCTTAAGGTGGTATTTATAATAACTTAATTGCTATTCTTGCAATTTTCATCGATAGGGTATTCGTTTGTATTGGTTAATAATTCTTTGGAATTATTAGCCAATGATTATTGAAAATCCATTTCTTCAGAATTAAAGTTAAATTTGTTTATTGCATTTTTGTTTCCATAGAATTTTGTCGGTGTGAACGGAAATGCAATTTAATTTAAGTTAACAAAAGACGAAAGTGCAATGTAAGCTTTTATATTTCTCTTATTAATTTAATAACATTTTCGTTTCCACAGAACTTTGTCGGTGTGAACGGAAATGCAATTTATTTTAAGTTAGCAAAAGACGAAAGTGCAATGTGAGCTTTTATATTTCTTTTATTAATTTAATAACATTTTCGATTCCACAGAATTTTGTCTGTACGAGCGGAAATGTTACTTTTATGAGAATGTATGTATTGCAGGTATTCTATGAGTCTGCATATTTGTTATGGGAACGGAAAAGACGTTTGTAAGACATATTATATTATTGCTAAGGGCTTTATTATAACACCCCCACAGTTAGATTGAGGCTCCGACGAAATTTGCAAGGTTGATGTACTTTTAAAATATCTAAGTGCTATAATAATGAATATAATAATTAAAAATACAAATACATTTGTACTTAGGTTAACAATTGTATGTTTTCTATTAGTTATTGATATTTCGTTTAGATTGTCTTCATAATTTTGTTGTTTTAAAAATAATGTTTCTAATTTTATGTGTTCAATAGTTACATTTCTTTCTTTTATTTTTGTCATATAATGGGGCATTATAAATTTATCGTACGTTTTTATATTAAAATTAAAAAATGTTTCATTCTGAACATTGATCTCACAATTTTCAAATCTTATGACAAAGTTTCCTTTTGGTTTTAATGGTATATTATTACAATTCTATTTGATTTCCAAATTGAAGTTTTTGAATATTAAAATACCTGTTGTTATTTCTCTTACTTCGGTTTCGTTAAAATAATCTAATTTACAATTGGCTTCTTGAAGATTAATTATGTCTTCGATACATTTATCGTTTAACTTAACTAGATTTTTCTTCAGATTATTTTCTGGATTTATGTTAAATGGTTTATTGTTTATGTCTAACAAAATCTTTCTGTTTGTTAGGTATAGGGATTTATTATTGGCGTTAGGAATTGATTCAAAAACTATTTGTGAATAGCTTTCCTTTGAAAAAATTGGAATTTTAAGTATGATAATGATTATATTGTTTTGAAATGCAACAGTTATTTTAGTATTCACGTAGCTGTCTATGTCATTTATTAGGTCCAGATCGATTTCGGAAAATATGTTTGAGGGTATGACGTCCATTTTTCCCGAGAATATTATGTGTCCAATGTCTTCGATATGGTCTTGTAATAATGATATGTCGTTATCTACTCTGTAAATAAATTGTAAAAACTCAATCTCGTCTTCGAGACTAGCTATCCTCTTAGGAATAAAATTTCGCATAGTGTTTAAAGAATTTTCTATAACCTTTTGTTGTGAGTTTATATGGTTTGTAATATTCTGAATTTGTGAAGCTAATGATTTATTAATGAGGATATTTTTATCTATTTTTGAATTGAGGTTTCTATCGTTATCTTCTAGTTCGGTCAATATTTTGTCAATCTTTATTTCATCGTCTGAGTCCATTGTTCCAGTTATGTATTTTAGTCCTTTTCCAACGAAATTCATAAGTCCTCGTTTTTGTTTTGAATGTGGTATCAATCCATGTATTTTTTCTTTTAGTAGAAAAAACTTCTTTTTAATTGTCTCTAGTGTTGTCCGTGCGTTTAATGAAGATGATCTAAGTGTTTCTAAATTTCTATTTATTATGTCAGTAGTTTCTTCGTATTTTGTCATGTTTACTAGGTGTAATATTTTTTTATATTGTTCTATTAGTTTTTGTTCTCCGGTCTTTATAGTTAAATAACCATTGTTGATTGTTAAATCTTGTATGTCTAACTGTTGTCCTTTTGCGAGAGTAATTATAGTTAAAATTACCAAAGTTGTTTTGTATGCTGCCATTCTGAATCTGTAAGAGAATTAAATTTTGGCGTTTATTGTAGGGTTCGCATTGTCTTGAAATTTTTTCTTGGGTTTTACATGAGAAGTATAATATTTGAGGCCTGTTTTGTTATCAATGACATGGTCAGTATCTATTTTATTTGCAACGATCTTCCTGTACTTTGAGTGGTTTTTTCCACCTCTTATTTCTTTAATGAAATTCGGACCAGGTTCTATAACTTGGTCTTCTCTGTCTTTATTAAGTCTTCCTATTATATGCTCTTTCTTCTGTTGAATACTACTTGCTATTTCAGGATATTTGTCTAATGTAATTTTTCCATTAACGAAGTCAATTGGTCTTAGGTTAGTCGTGCTATGAATGGAATTGTTATAGAAGCTTATGATACGAAGTATTTTTTCTTCCACTGTATCAGTCTTGTTTCTATCGTCATGTTTTAGTAATCGAATGTGTTCGTTAATAGTGTTATGTAGTCTTTCAATGTCTGCGTTAGAGGTATGGTTACTATTTGATGTAAAATGTATTTGGATTCCTTCATTGTCTAAAAATTCTCTAATTGGAATGGCTTTAAATCCTAGCTCGTTGTCCGTGATAATTTTTGTCATTTTTCCTTGGGTACTAATGTATTGCAATATTTTTGATTTGAATTCTGTCCAAGATCTATGTAAGATTTTATATGCCTGGGCATGTTTTGTAAATTTATCGATGAATGTAAGGAACATTTGTTTTTCGAGAGTATAGAAAACATCTATATGGATTATTTCGTTTGGTTTATTAGGGGTTTCAGTTATTTTATAGGGTATTTTTAGTGGTCTTCTATTGTATTTTTCAATATTGCATATTTCACAATTGTTTATAAAAATGGTAATTCGTTTCTTTAAGTTGGGGTGGTAAATTTCGTTAATTAGTTCTTTGAAGACTTGGTCTATACCTCTATGGTTATTTCTTTTATGCTCATGCTCTATTATGTTCGCGAGTTCTTCTTCATTTTCCATATCTTTGACTATTTTTCGACATCTAATTATTTTGAGTGCTGAAAACATTTCGCTGTGAATTGTTTTAAGGATGGGGTAAAATTCGTCATCTATCATTATAGCGTTCATTCTATTAGGATTGAAGTGATTTTTTAGAAGAATTATAACTGTTTCCCTATCTAAGTCTTTAGTAGATATTATTTTTCTTTTATTACTAAACACGTTTACATTTCTAATTTTTAGTGATCCTGACAAAGTTTTATTAATAATTATCTGATTCTTAAAAATGTTGATACAAGATTTGCTTTCCTCTATTTTTTCCGCTGATATATCTTCAGATGCGTTAAGGTGTATTTCTGGCGTTTCTATTCGAGAAAGTGCGTCAGCGTTTCCATTTTGTACTCCTTTTTTGTATTTTATTTCGTAATCGAACTCTGAAAGTTTCAGGCGCCATCTAACTAGTTTTGAATTTGGTTCCTTTATAGAAAAAAGCCACGTAAGGGGTTTGTGGTCAGTTTCGATTGTGAATTTACGACCGAACAGGTATGGTCGGAAATATTTTGTTGCCCAAATTATTGCTAACAATTCCTTTTCTATAGTGCTGTAGTTTATCTCATGTTCGTTGAGTGTTCTACTAGCAAAACAGATCGGATGGTTTTCTTGCGATAGGATTGCTCCAAGAGCGAAGTTGCTAGCATCGGTTGTGAGTGTAAAAGTCTTATTAAAGTCAGGGTATCGTAGTATGGGGTCGTTTGTTAGAATTGTTTTAAGGGTTTCAAAACTGTTTATATAATCTGGATTTTTTATGTCTATTTTAGCATCTTTTTTCAAATATCTTGTCATGGGCTTAGCAATTAAAGAGTAATCTTTAATAAATTTACGGTAGTAACCCGTTAGACCTAAAAACTGTTTAATTTGTTTATTTGTTTTCGGAATTGGAAAATTTTGTACACATTCAATTTTCTTAGGGTTTGGTTTGATACCATTTGGTGTTACAATATGTCCGAGAAAGTCGGTTTCTTTCTTTAAGAATTCTGATTTGTCTAACTGTATTTTGAGGTTTGCTTCCCTTAATGTGTATAGAATTTTATTGATTGCAATAAGATGCTCTTGTAATGACGTTGAGAAGATGATTACATCATCTAAGTATACTAAACATATCTTATTTATATGTTCCTTTAGGACATTATTCATTAATCTCTGGAAAGTTGCCGGGGCTGTCTTCAGTCCGAAAGGCATTCTGAGAAATTCATAATGGCCGTTTTCTACACTAAATGCAGTTTTCTGAATATCATTTTCACTGATTTCAATTTGATGGAATCCTTTGGCCAAATCGAGGGTCGTAAAGTATTGACACCTTCCTAATTTGTCAAGAATTTCATCTATATTTGGAATGGGATAACGATCGTCTATCGTTACTTCATTCAACTTACGGTAGTCTATAACTAATCTCCACTTTTCTTTACCACTAGCGTCTGCCTTCTTAGGGACGATCCATACTGGTGCAGAATATGGTGAATTACTATGACTAATTATTTTATTGTCTAACATTTCTTGGATTTGCTTATTTATCTCGTTTTTGTGTACGAATGGATATCTGTATGACTTAACATGTATTGGGACATCATTTATTGTACGAATATGATGTTTTACCTCGTTTGTAAACGAAAGGGGATTGTTTTCCTTATAAAATATATCTGAATATTGGTTAATGATTTTTATTAGATTTCTTTTTTCTTCCAAGTTTAGATGGTCCATTCGAATTTGTTCTTGGATAGGTTTACTTGCAATTTCTTCTATAATGTTAAAGTTTTCGTTATTAATAATCATTGTTTCTATGGGTTTTATTTGGTTATTTTCTATCAGTCCTAATTTTTCGTGTACAGGTATTTCTATTTTGTAATTGTTTGCTTCGTAGATACCTTCTTCGATTGTAATATTGTTTATTGCAGTTTGTTTAACGTATGTAAGCCCTTCCTTTTGACTTACTGGGATGCTTATGGTTTGACCAAATATAATAGGAATTTTCTTATTATTAACTTGTATTTGGTTGTTTTTGTAATCAATTATGGCTTCGGTTCTCTTAAGAATATCGTTACCTAATATGCCGTCGTACATGTTGTGGAATTTGCAAACTATGAATTCAGCTTCCTCATTAGGGTCGCCAAGTTCAGAGAACAATGGAATTCTTACTTTACTTGTGGTACTAATTGTATTTTGAAGTGTCTTGATGTTTATTTGTTTTGGTGGTAGGTACCATTTGGGATGGCAAATGCCGGGATTAATGATGGAATGGGTTGCTCCACTATCTATTATGAATTTAAGGGTTCCTAGCTTTGTTACGATGTTTATATGTGGTAGCTCGTTCCGGAGGCTGGTAAATGAAAATTTTGTTCTATCTCTAATTTACCGATCTCCATTGGTTCTGGAAGAGGGAATTGAGGGTTTTGAGTGTGGTTTCTATGCGGTTGAAAATTTGAATGTTGTGTGTTTTGCTGTGTGAAATTTTGATTTCTATTCTGTTGGGGATTTGGCCTATTCTGGAAGGAATGTGATGTGTTTTCTTGAGAGTGGTTTTGTCTGTTTGGTTGGAACTGTTGTCTGTTTGGTTGCGAGTGTTGTCCGTTTGGTTGAAAGTGTTGTCTGTGTTGATGAGGGACGTTTTGTCTATTTGACGGTGAATATTGTCTATTTTGTGGTGGAGAATTTTGTCCAGTTTGTTGAAAGTCTCGTCTACGTGGTTGAACATTTTGTGTGTTGTTATACGCATATCCTGATTCGAACAGGATGTTCATTGCTTTTTCTAACGAATCCGGGTTTCTACAGGCCAGGATCGTCTTCATGGGTTCCGGAATTTTAGACTTGAAAATGTTTAAGGCGGTACGTATATTGTTCTGAGCAACGGTGTTTGATCCACCTTCTGCTCCAAGGATGAATTGGGTTTTAATGTTAAGTCGTCTAAGCTTACTTTTTATTTCATTAAAAAATTCAACGCTATTTGTTTTAAAAGTTGTACCTCTCAGTTCGTCAAATAATTCGTCCACACTTAATCTGTCCCCGAAATTATTTTGAAGAACCTGTTTGATTTCTTTCCAAGATACGGCTTGGCAATTGATCTCGATGATTTCCCTTGCTTTTCCCTTAAGTTTACTTTTTATCAAGTCGGAAAATATTCCCTGTCCAAGTTCGTCGAAAGTTGTCAGTAATGGGTGCACTCTTTCTATGAGATTAATAAAGTTTGGAAGATCTCTCGGATCTCCATTGAATTCTGGTAAGCCACTTAGGTATTTGATAGGATTAAAAGTTACTTGGCTTACTGCCATTTTCAAAATATATTTTTTTTTAACTTAAGGATAATATTTAATATGTATATTAATACGTAATAAAATAATATGAAACTTATTTATTTGTTTTAACCTTTAATAAGTGTGTGTAGTAGTAAAGTCTGTATTGGGCCTCCTTCCTGTATTCCTTCAAGTTGGGATCCTCTAATATGGTTTGCGTGATATGAAGTTCTATCGGTTTGGCTCCGTCTTTAAGTGGTAGTGCCGTAAATGATGATATGGGCAGGTAACTTTTGGAGTGTTCGGTGATGTCTTCAGGTAACATTAATTCGTTTCGCTTATGTGTGTCAAATCGTTGTTGTAATCTGCTTCTGTTGAGGTTTATTGATGGTTTTACTGCACTTGGTTTTTTTTTATCTTCTTTATTTTAGTGTTTTTTGTAAAATTGTTTTTATATTTGTCCACAGTTTTTTTTTTTTGTTTTAAATTTGTCCACAATTATTATTCCTTTAAATTTGTCCACATTTATTATTTTTCTTTTAAATTTGTCCACATTTGTTATTCAATTTTTCTTTAAAAAGGACTTTATTTTTTTTTTTTTGTTCTTATTTTTAATTAATCATAATCTTTTATGATTTTTAATACTTGCATAAGTTTCTATGCAATAAATTTTACATAATCTTTTATGTAAAAAGGATTCGCGCGTTTAATTTGTTGAAACAAAAAATATCTTTTTATCATTAAAAGGATATACGCACTATCCTACCGACTGCGCCAGTTTTAAGTTTTAATTAAACAAGAAATAAAAAAAACAAATTTTTATTTCTTTAGTTTTAACTTTTATTGGATCTTCGATCTTTCGAAGTAAATTATTAACTGTTCTTAAAACTAGCTTAAGGTGGTATTTATAATAACTTAATTGCTATTCTTGCAATTTTCATCGATAGGGTATTCGTTTGTATTGGTTAATAATTCTTTGGAATTATTAGCCAATGATTATTGAAAATCCATTTCTTCAGAATTAAAGTTAAATTTGTTTATTGCATTTTTGTTTCCATAGAATTTTGTCGGTGTGAACGGAAATGCAATTTAATTTAAGTTAACAAAAGACGAAAGTGCAATGTAAGCTTTTATATTTCTCTTATTAATTTAATAACATTTTCGTTTCCACAGAACTTTGTCGGTGTGAACGGAAATGCAATTTATTTTAAGTTAGCAATAGACGAAAGTGCAATGTGAGCTTTTATATTTCTTTTATTAATTTAATAACATTTTCGATTCCACAGAATTTTGTCTGTACGAGCGGAAATGTTATTTTTATGAGAATGGATGTATTGCAGGTATTCTATGAGTCTGCATATTTGTTATGGGAACGGAAAAGACGTTTGTAAGACATATTATATTATTGCTAAGGGCTTTATTATAACATCGTATCTCACCCAATTCAGCTCTCCTAACGAATCGATAATGCGCAATCATGTCAGCAGCGAGTGTTACTCTTTCCTTAACGCGTCTACTTAATTACATTTTGGGGTTTCCCAACATAATGTTTGCGCTTTCTGTGTAAACGATAGGATCAATAAAGATTTTGCTATCTATTCGTACTCAGATACGAGTTAATACACACATATTTTCTCAATGAAACTTGTTTGTGCTTGCATGCAATAAATTTTAACGGAAAAATCCATACTTCAAATGCTAAAGGTGTTTCTGCGAGACACTCTTCTGAATTTCCCAATATTTAACCCTTTAGTTTCAAGCTTAAATTCCACTTAAGCCTACTTGTTGTTTGGCTATAATTAGTGTTTGGCGTCAGTCTTTTGTAAGCTAAACAGGCGCTGATTTCACAATACCAACATCAACTCTTACTTGTCATAAAACGCTGTATAAGAAAACAATCGATTTATATATTTTTCATTTTTATGACGTCCAAACTTTAACCCTTTCATAAAACTCAAACAAGTCTTGAATGTAAGAGTTCATATTTCGATTTTTATGATTTGTAGTCTACACACAGTAATTGTTTTTTCAATTTTATAACTGCCTAAATTTAACCCTTTTGCAAAATTCAAACAAAACTTATGATCGCAGAATCACACTCTAAGGTCACCCACCATTGGCACCAGTTTTGAATAGAAGTGAATCAATTGTTGTGCGCACAAAGAAAATGCCACATAAAACAATAAAAGTGTCTAAACGGTACCTGAAGCCGGGTTGGTTCTAGCGTCTGCTGCTGTATTTTTGCGTCGGTGCAGCAACTTGAGGTGCATCATCATCATTGCTTTGTTGCTTTTGTTGTGTTTTCATAATTAACGCTAGTGACCATTCTTCAAAGACAAGGAGGTGCTAAATACGTTTTCCAAAATAATGATTATTTTTTGCTTCAGTTTCCTGCTGGTGTTGCAACACCAAGATAAGCATCAACATTGCATACCTGAGTTCTTAACGCTTTTAATGACATGGCCTCGGATTCTATTGCACTGATGTCACTTCTGTGAACTGATGCACTGAAAATCTTCCACATTGCTAGAGTCCATTATTAAATATGTAATTCTGGAAAAATAAAAAATTTCCTATTTTTACAACCAAAAGGGTTAAAAATAGCTTCTTTAGTTGTACACTAAAAAGTCATCACTTTTTATTTTCAATAGAATTCAGCACATAATAATTTCTTTTGCATTGGAAACAAAAAAAAAAAAAAATCCATTCTTTTTAAAGCAATACTTTTTACTAATGTCAGCTACCTGTTCACCTGGCAAGCGGAAACTTAGAACAAGTACTACTTTAGTACATCAAGTTGTTTTGCGGTGGATTAAAATTTTAATATAGGTACTTGGCAGGCTCGTTCCTGGATGGTTGCGAATAGCAATAAAAGATTTTAGTGCGCTTAAACCGCAACTAACCTAGTTAATCCCTTTATAACGCCTATTAAACTTGTGCGAGATTTTTGCACTTGTGTTTTTTTTTTCTATTCCTGCACAAGTTTCAATAGAAGATAGAGTTTTTATTATTTCATAATGAAATTTTGACTGATTTTTACTTCCGAAAGTAAACTCAATACAGTGATTAGTTCATTGATAAAATTGTGACTTGAGAGTTGATTAAAAAATGTTTCCGCTATTATGTTGTATTACATTTGAAGTGTTAACTGTTTCACCAAATGAAGTATATGGCTTTCGATATTTCTAATAAATATTTCAAATCTATAACTTTCGAATTTTTGGCTTCTAAACAAACAACAATACGGCGAGCTAGATTGGGGGTAAACTAATGTAACGAAATGGTTCTTATGAAAACAACAACTCAGCAATTCGCCGCACTTGTTGTAACAAAAGGGAAATTTTTTTTTTTTTTTTTAATTTTGCTTCCACTGAGGATTGAACACAGTACATTTGTATCCATAGTCGGCTTCTCTTACTACTGGGCCACGTAGACATATTTATTTGAGTAGCTCAAAGTTAGGTTAAATCAACAATCAGTACTGCTCTCTTTCTTTTATGATTGAATTGAGCCTTTCGTTCAATACCTTGAAAGTACAGTACGGTCTAAAAATGTGAATCTGAATATAGCATTTTTTCAGAATATTAGCATACTTTGAGTCATTTTTCAAATTGAGTTTTGATAAATTCAGGTTGATTGCATTGATTATTTGGAAACAGCACAGGCTGCATTACTAACGAATGCAACTTTGAATGTAAAATTTGTTTTATTCTGAAATCTGTGAATTTCCATATAAATGTCATATCTTTAATATAATTCAATTGTAGTTTTCAACTCACATTTATATCGAAATAAAAAAATATTCGCATGCAGCGGTATTTTAACACACAAAATACTGGTTACAAGTTTTTCCATTACCAACTGAGCTGTCAGATTAACTACGATATGTTGGTCGATACTAAAACATAAGAAGGATATGCTACCAAAATATTGTGCCGAAAATTAACCCGCCCGGCGAAAGTTCGCTTGCAATTAACTTTTATCAAAGAAAAATTTCGTATTTTTCCCTAATTGGCGATCAAAAATCGAAAGTTATTTGTAATAATAAAAGTAATTCCGAAAGTGCCAAAAAAGTTATCCGAAAGTATCCACCTTACAGTAAAAAAGTAGAACATATAATTATCTTAGAATTTGCTTTGGTATTGTAAACCAATAATTTTTCGAAACATCAGCGAACCTTAGTTTACGCAGTAACCGTTACGTGCTCAAAACGTATATTTTTCGAATCGTAATCGATATCGAATTCGATTGTTATCATCGCAAACTATTCGTAAATATTTAAATTTTCGATATCGAAACCGGATTTTGTGCCGTGTGGGAAATAGCACAATTTTAGTGATAATGTTGGAGTTTCTTCTATATATATAACTACATCTCCGCATCATTTAGCATTAAATATTGTCGCAAATGCAAAATAGAATACGATGCAAGTCGTATTACGAAAAACGCATCAACATTTGTAACTGTGTAGGCACGGTAAAATAAACCCAAACAAGTGTGTGTGGTAGCATAAGGTCGGAGCTTCTGACCACGAAGCAAAGGTTTTGTGGTCCTAACTGCAGTTGAAATTTTGTGCTTTTTAACTGACTTCTCAAGTTCGTCGGTTTCTCTGTTTTTTTTTTTTTTTTTTTTTTTTTTTTTTTTAAAATGTATATACCATAATTTTTGGGGAACAGATAGATATCATAACCATGGAGGTGCCCGTAAAAAGTGGGCGGTATTCGAGAACTGGGCGTGGCAATACTAGATCTCGCAATCCTAGATACTACTGTATCTCAAACAATATTGGCACTAGGGTACTGCAATTTAGTATAAGGGTAGGCACAATTATTACAAATTACCGACAAGAAAATGGGCGTTATTCGACAAATGGGCGTGGCAATATTAGAAAAACAGTGTATCTTGAATAATTTTGAGACTGGAGTACTGCAATTTAGTATAGGGGTAGGCATTATAATTACAAATTATGGTCAAGAAAGTGGACGTTATTCGACAAATGGGCGTGGCAATATAATAAAAACACTGTATCTCAAATAATATTGACACTAGTGTACTGCAATTTTGTATAGGGGTAGACACAGTTAATACAAATTATGGTCAAGAAAATGGGCGTTATTTGACAAATAGGCGTAGCAATATTAGAAAAAGAGAATATCTCGCATATAATTGATACTATGGTACTGCAATTTGGTATAGGGGTAGGCATTATTAGTAAAAATTACGGTCAATAAAGTGGGCGGTATTCGACTACTTGGCCTGACAATATAATAGAAAAAGTGTATGTCGAATAATATTGACACTAGGGCACTGAAATTTATTGTAGTACAGGGGTAAGCAGAATTATTAAAATTAAGGGTCAATAAAATTAGCGTTATTTGGCAAATGGGCGTGGCAATACAAGATCTTGCAATACTAGATACTACTGTATCTCGAATAATATGGACACTAGGGTACTGAAATTTAGTGTAGGCATAGACACAATTATTACCGTCAAGAAAATGGGCGTTATTTGACAAATGGGCGTGGCAATATTACAAAAAGAGTATATCTCGAATAATATTGATACTATGGTACTGCAATGTGGTATTGGGGTAGGCATTATTAGTAATAATTACGGTGAAGAAAGTGGGCGGCTTTCGTTTACTGGGCGTGGCAATATTAGAAAAACAGTGTATCTCGAATAATATTGACACTTGGGCACTGAAATTTATTGTAGTACAGGGGTAGGCAGAATTATTAAAAATTATGGTCAATAAAGTAGGTGTTATTCGATAAATGGGAGTGGCAATACTAGATAAACACTATCGCAGTTAATATTGACGCTGGGGTACTGAAATAAAGTACAGGGGTAGGCATAATTATTGGAAATAACGCTCAAGAAGTGGGCGCTTATTTAACAAAGGAGCGTGGCAATATTAGAAAAACACTATATCTCGAATAATATTGACACTAGGGTAATAAAACTCGTTACAAGAATGGGTATAATTATTTCAAAACATGTGACATCTAATTAAAATTTAAGAGACAGATATTTGAAATAACCAACAAACTTCCAGAATTTAATAAAACAAATTTTTTCGGAACAATTGTATTTATGTTGTTATTACACTTTTTTCGAAAATTTATCATATTCTCTAAAAAGGAAGAAATAAAAACTTAAAAAAAAAAACAACCGACTACAAAATCACTACAAAGTAAAAAATAATTTTAAAAATACTTTTCCTTTCAACTTCTTGGTCATATTTGATAATTTATTTAAACATATTATTATATTGTAATCTTATTATCTTAATTTTTTTGTTATCTGTTTTATTATCATAAATATATTAATTTCTTGGTGAATACAAATGCTTCGAAGTTGGCGCTTCTGATTAAAAGTCTGATTATATTAGCGCCGACCTTAAAAGCTTTTGTATTCATCAAGAAATTAATATATTTATGGTAATAAAACAAATAAGAAAAAAAATCATGATAATAAAATTTCATATATAATAATATGTTTAAATAAATTATCAAATATATAGTGATTTTGTAGTGGGTTGTTTTTTTTTTTAATTTTTTTTTTAAATTAAAAATATTAACAATCATACAGGCAGTTTTTGTGTTTATTTTAAGAAAAATTGAAAATAAATTACACAAGTAATTAATTATATTAGCCCAAATTATATAATCGATTGATGATTATTGTGGATAAAGAATAAATTATTTTTGGCATCAATCCGATGGAATAAATTGGAAGATGTATACTATGCTTACTTTCAGGTTTGTTCGTATTTTGTTCGCTTTGATGCAAGGGAGGCAATGGTGAGATGGTAGCACGTTCAACTTGCAGTCGGTTTGATGCGAGTACTGAAAGGGAAAAGTGCATTATTAACGAATCAGGTTTTTAGACATATTTTTTTTTAATATTTATAAATAAAAATATAATTAACAAAAAAAAAAAACAAAACAGCAAGATCTGTCGTCTGTGCTATGAGGATCGTGCCTGGGATGACTTAAGTCATCAAATTAAAATTAAGAAATCCTCTTGATAGCCAACTGTGTCACGAATGTAAAAAAAACTCAGTAACTGAAAACTCATAAACTTTTCAGTAACTGTCCATAAACAAAAGGGACAGTTGATATTTCCCATGATATCGCCATGTTGAATATACTTGTTGGCTTTATGAAAATAGACAGTTCTTGAACTACTACTGGTATGAAGGTAGACTGCTTTTTAACCATTTGATTGCAATGAAGGAGGGAATGTTAATAAAATAAATTAGCAATCTTCTCAGAAATTCCATTTTTGGGTAAAAGTTTCACTTCTACCGTGCGTGGCGGACACACACATATTTTTTTTTTTAATTTTGTTTTTTTACTGTGTGTTCTTTGAAATTAAGATATTAGTTTTGTTGTTGCTTCAAAAAACTAGCTCTAAAACAGTGCCTGTCAAAAATACAGGGTTGTCAATATTCGAAGCGCCTATTTTATTTTTAAATAAATCAAAGAAACCACAATTTTTTGTCTGTTCGTCATGAATATCATTTAATTGGGTTCAAGTAGATTTGCTTACATTATTTCTTGAATATGATATCTCGTAAATGGTCGCCATTGGCCTCTACGACATATTGCGCCCGTTTTGCAGCATTTTCCATGGTTTTCTTCAACATTTCGATGGGAATGGTGGTTATTTCTTGACGGATGTTGGTTTTCAGGTCTTCTAGGGTCTTTGGCTTGTTGACGTAAACCTTTGATTTCAAATAACCCCACAAAAAGAAGTCTGGAGGCGTTAAATCTGGTGATCTTGGCGGCCAATCGAAATCACCATTTTTTGACATCAAGCGGCCAGGGAACAATTGCTTCAAAAAATCGATTGTAGTGCGGCTTGTGTGTGGTGGCGCGCCGTCTTGTTGAAACCAGTAGTGCCTGATACGCTTTCGACGAACGATTGGCATGAAAAAATTGTTTATCATATCGCGATAACGCTCCTGATTGACAGTAACTCTGTGGCCATTATCATCTTCGAAAAAGAACGGCCCAATGAGCATTTTAGCACAAACGCCGCACCAAACAGTGACTTTTGCATCGTGAAGAGGTACCTCTTGAATCTCTTGTGGATTTTCAGTTTCATACAAACGATAAATTGTTTTCTTGGAAGGCGCACTTTTCACTTTATTTATTTTTTTGAAAGCACGTTGAGTTTTCACTATTGACTTGTTTTGTTGAATGTAAATTTCAACAATTTTAGAGCGTTCGCGTGGCGTGTACTGTTCCGATGTAAACATTTGCTTGGAATGACGCTTTAAACGCGGTATGTCATTAGTCGATTTGGCATCACTGCGGAAAGTTACAGTGTTGCCAGATGGGCGCTTCGAATATTGACAACCCTGTAGTAATGAGCGTGTGTTGGTGAGCAGACAAAATTGTGCACTAAAAAAAATCTATTCAAATATAAAAATTCAACTAAATTCAAAAATATTAATTTTATGCAATGTTTTTTTTTTCGTGCAACTAAGTCAAACGAGTTTAAAAATCGTATATTCACTTGTTTAAGAAGTAAAGAAACAAAAAAAAAATGTGATGGTATTTAAGTTGTGTTCTACGCGTACTTTAATATTAATATTAATGCTTTGATCGCAATTTCTTATAAGTTAAATATTTTTTAAATTGTCTGTCTTTAATGAATTGCTCTGCTTAGAGCAGATGAACTTTAGATCGGAAAAAATTTGTCTATACACCGAATGCAAGCCATCAATTGATAAAGATCATTTATATACGTGCTCTCGTTCATATGAAAAAACTCTGCTATCGTTTTATTTGTTTTAAATTTCAGAATCAATATATTTGCTAATTCGTACAGAGTGATGGACAATGATATTGTGAGATAAAGGTAACGTTGCTCTAGTTATGGCTGCTTCCCTTTTGAGTTTTAAGCAAAAGTTAAACTTTTTTTTAAATTTAAAATTTTTAAAATGCTCCATCTGAGAAAGGACTACCTTTTTTTCCAAATTATATCTTATTAATTAAGATAATGTCATTTCTTATTTAAATTGTTTGTTTTTTACATTGCTCTCATCCAATTTATCTTTCATTTCAGAAATCCTATTCTTTATTTTATGCGAAAGAAGTTGCTTTTTTCTTTTCATAAAATCTTTGCTTTTCTACATTATCTGATTCATCAATATCATTATGAAACATTTCATAATGCCTCTTCATATTAGTTTTCTTATGACCTTGGAACGGAACATAAAAAGACGCATTGAAATCGCATTGAAAAGCGTTTGAAATCATAATAAAAGTTTTATACATATTTTCATTTGTCATCTTCAAATATTAAATTTCTCGCTGTGGAGTATCATAAAAAGCGCTCTCGATGTTGTGTCGCTGCTGTCTCAATAGCGACTAAGCGCCAGAGAGTAAGAATATGTTTGAAACGAGAAAGCTCTTAAGAAAGCTCTTAAGTTGCCCAGGGTGTAAGGCACTGCTCTAAACGTGAAAGACGACATCCATTGGCTTAAGAACGAATTTTCTTAAAATGTAAGAATTTGTTCTTAACCACAAGGAACTCATTCTTTGTATTAATGTACTATACATTAATTTCAATGTACAATACATTAATTTTAATGAACAATCCTAATCAAATAAGGACTTGCCCTTACATCAAAAGAAAACATTCATTAAATTAAAGAAATATTCATTGACTTAAAAAATTTTTGTTTCCGCATTGGTTTTGCCGAATATTGAGTTAAGTAGCTTCTAAAGTTAGTGATCTGCAGACATAACAGAAGGCTACAGTTGGAATTTTATATTTTTTTTTTTTGTAGAAAGAAAAAAGGCTTATTTTTTCAGCAATTTCAGTTTTTCAGATCTTAACATTTTATTTTTTTTTTTAAATTGAATTCAAGATGTTAGTTCTTTGGGACAATGAATTGTGTACCTTCAATCAATGAATAAATAAGAAAAAAAAAAATTTTTTTCAATAATGTTATATGTAGCTCATCGAGACACTTAAATACGTTTAACCATCTTGTATCATGTTCATCTAAATGTTTTAATGTTGAATGTGTAAAATCGTTTAAATATCTAGGTGTTATATTAGATTATAAATTTTCTTGGGCGGAAACATGCTGTTAAAACCAATCCGCTCCTTATTGTTCAAAAACACTTAATTCGTCTAATATGCAGAAAGAAGAGATTAGAAAATAGCTTTTTGCTCTTCAAAAATTTAAGAATTCTGCCATTTAAGCATTTGTATTTTTATAAAGTCTTAAAAGTCTTTTTTAATAGTGGTTATTTAACTAAAACAAATTACTTAAATTATAATCTAAGAATTAATACACTTCAAAAAGTATCAGTTCCACCGCATACCACTCAACACTTCCTACAATCGTTTGCAAACGTAGCACCTAGGTTGTACAACAATTTGCCAATTAAATTACGTATCCTCCAAAACAAGAACACCTTTCTGAAAGAAGTGAAGCAATGGCTTTTTGAAATTAATTATGTTGAATTAGAAAAACTAGTTTTTATTTTAAAATAACAAACATTAAAAGAATTCATTTTAAAAAAATAAAACATAAATCAATTAATAAATGTTACCCTTACATCTGAATATCATTTCAATTTTAATTAATTTAATTACTTTTTTTCTTATATTATTGTACTTAAAAAATAAAAATAAATATCACTGTATTAATTGTATTAATGACCCCTTAACAACGGAGTTATTAAAATTAAGAAAACTGCATTCGCCTCTAGTTCATTGAACTATAGAATGCAGATTATTACTTTAACAATGTAACAAAGTTATATATCAAGTTAATCAAATAATGTAATTAATTTGTACTTTATATTGTTTAATAATAAAAAATATCTATCTATCTATCTATCTATCTATCTATAAATTTAAGAATGTTTTCTTTAATTCAATCCTTTCTTCATTCAATCAGTCCTTTATATAGACTTATGTATACAGACCTTTAAACCTTCTTAAATTAAAATCAGAGTAGCATTGAGTAGCAATTAGCTCGTACATTGAATTAATTTTAATGAATTATCCATAGAAACAAATAAGTTTTTCCTTGATTTTAACTAAATTTAGCACAGTAGTTGATTCATTCTGCATAAGCAATAAAAAGAACGGATAACATAGGCTGAGTTCCTAAATGCATTTATGCAAAGCATCAGTGACTTTTTCTTTGAATTGGTGCTTAGTTGATTCACCAAAACTGCGCAACTAGATTACTATTTTCATGCACTCTTTAGTGAATCTACTACGCACCGATTCAAAGTAAAAGTCACTGATTCTTTGCATAAATGCATTTTTATTCCAGCAATAAGATTGATCCACCTCATTAGTATTGTAAAAATACATAAAGTTCATCTGTTACACTTAATCCGACTAAGCCTGGGCAAGTCTAGTTCGACTTAAATACAGAAATACCCTTGAAAACCGGGATCAATTTTATTGATAGATTAGTTCTCGTAATTAGTACTCGTAAAATCAATAGCATATCTGCCGAAATAATTAGTAACAGTTTAAAGTTAAGAAAACATTAATTCAAATTTAAAGTTAAGTCAGGGCCAATGCAAAGTAAAATCCATACATTTACAAATTAGCTAATGAGATGTTCACAAAAATATGAGTCAATATATCGAACATGTAGCAAAATAAAATAGATAACCATACATATAAAAAATACAGAGCTGAACAATCGTGGGAACCAAGCATCCCATGCTAACAAATTACTCATAAATTGTTTGAACATCAGATGCCAAAACAATGTGCATCTATTCATCAACAAAATAGTTTAACACACAGTTTATTGAGGGTCTTCGTTCTATAGGGTAACGAGCTAAAGCAACCAGAATAGAGAAAAGAGTATATCAAACAAATACGAATGCTTTGCAGGGCATTTCAAAGAATCTAATTAGGAGCAATCGATCTAACTTTCATAACGAACTAGGCATAAATTTGGCTCAAAACAACCCTCCTCACTAACAATCAACTAACTTGGTCGCAATGAGCTACGCTTTACGGCGATCAGTCACCTTCATGGGGTGCATGGGAATTTTACGCTTTTACAGCACAAAGGTGAGGGTGGATGCGTGTGATGCTATTTCTAGGCAGGCGGCATCATTACCGAGCTACTGAGATGTTGCGCTTTTATCATCACATGAACGATTCAATGTTCAAATTAATCCAGATGACATGACATTTAGTTATATTTGAATATCCATGGTGATACTGCCAGTGAGTATGATGATGATGATGATGGTGGACTGGTGCAAGTGAAGACCGCGTGGGAACTTATGAATATTTATAATAACAAAAATTAAACTCCAATAATTGCTGACTGAGATGCGGAAGTTGGCACGCATTTTCAAAAGTTCCCATGTTTTACTCTAATGCTCGTTTGATGATATCTTAATAGTACTTTTATGAGATCTACTTAAAGCCGACCTTGAACTCAATAAAAAAACATGTTGAACTTACCCACTAAACACAGAAAACTGTTTTTCTCCAATGTTAGAGAAAATCTTAGTTTCTCGGTGAGATATCCAGTTTAATTCTCTTTAGCTTTTTTCCAATGCTGGAGAAAATCGAAGTTTTCGGTCTGATGTCCAATAATTTTCTCCAAGTTTACTCAAACAATAGGTTTTTTGTCAACGCCGTAGTTTTGGTACTTTTCAAACATAGTTGGCCATAAAAACCATGTCACCGAAATTATAAAAAATAGTATACAAAATAATAAACAAATCGTAAAAAAAAGAATCGTAAAATTTGTGTGTTTATTGAATTAAAGGTGATTTAATTATTTAACTAAAAAAAAGTGGTTTTTTTTGAAAATGCAGAAAAATAAAGAAAATAATAACAGAAGTGAGGAAGGTGTTGGAGTTGCTTACGGATCGAGGAGGCAGCGAAGAACTTACTGTTGGCGCTGTTACTAGATCTTCTGCTGGTGCTGTTGCTATATCACTTCTGCTAGATATGTTGATGAATCGACTGTTGGTGACTCCGGTGCTGATTTTCAAAATTACGTTACAGAGGTGACATTTCCGACAGCATTGATTTATGATCGCTAGTTTTTTTGACGTATGCAATAACCTAAGTCAAAATAGTGAAATATCATTTGACCCTGTAACTCCCAACTTGCATTTTGAATATTATTTAAGCAGTAATATCCTTGCAATTATCTGTGTGCAAAAAAATTTTAAAAAAAGAATAAATAAAGAAAACAAATTAACAGCAAACACATATATATGTTGAGAAAAAGTGGAGAAAAATTGAGAATATGTTGGAAAACCAATGTTCTAAAATAGAGAATTAAATTGGAGTTAAAAATTATAACAACCTGGAGGATAAATGGAGATCTCGGTGAGAAAATATCGGAAGCTAATGTACTAAAATGGAGAAAAAAAGTTTGAAATCCAATGAAGGTCCTAATGTTCGAGAACTAATGTACATTTTTCCTAGAGAATACCTTGTTTCTCAAACTGAGATCAAATCAATATCTACGCTGGAGATTGGAGAAAAAGACTGGAGATGTCTTTGACTTCCATTGGATATCAAGCAAAATTGCTTATTGGGTACATTTCTCTAAAAATCACCCGAATTCGTCATTGTATTTCTCTAAAATTTCTTCACTTTTAATAAAAATTAGTTTTTAACTTTTTTTTCATGTTCTCTTAAGAAGAACATGTAATTTTTGTAACATTTTTGTCATTCTGCTTTTTTAAATTTAGAATAATGGAGCGAAAAAAATTTATTCGGCTCACCTACAATGAATTATTGTCTCATATTCGCATCTCGAGCTTACTTATATTAGGTAATATTAAACTTATATATTAGGCAATAAGTTATTTTTATCAGGTAGGCTGCATGAACGTACTCTTAAGGGGTTACATGACATTGGCAGTTTTTTGAAATCGACTTTTTTTTAATAACTTTGTATTTTAGTAAATATTCTTAAGATTCTAAGAAAAAATTTATTGGAAAAATTCCTACGGGTTCAAAAGTTACAGCCGGATTGGTGAGAGCGCATTTTTAATTTTTGCGCTACCTACGTGCGGCAGCTGGTATATACTTGTTTTACTTGCTACCTGACTTTTGGTGGTTGTTATTTCGTACCTACTTGAAGGGTGAAGGGTGAAGCCCGAAACCCGAAACCCGAATAGCTAAACGAATGCAAAAAACTATAAGAAACAGCACAACACAAGATAACGAAGGCATACAGTACGAAGCAGGCATGGCAGATTGAAGGTAACCTTTTTTTCTTTGTTCACAAACTTTGAACGCGTTTATCTGGAAACCATGTTTTTCGTACTGGTTGCGGCACTAGCGGGTTCATTTTTTGACGAAATTTTTTTTTTTGTATTTTTTTAAACTTGATTCGCTATCGTATGACACGAGCTTTTTTTCGATTTTTTATGAATTTTTAAAGTCAATATTTTTTTCGAAAAAACAGACTTTCAAATTTGGAACATCACCAGAAATTGAAAAAAAATGTAAAAAGAAAAGCTCGTGTCATACGATAACCAATTTTGTTAAGATTTAAAAAAGTCATTTTTTTCCAGATCTGACAATTTTTGCAACTCCCAGCGCTGCAACCACGAACCCCGTTTTTTTCTCTGCCGCCAGTTTGGAGCTCTATAAAACCATGTTGGAGTGAAAAATATATTTTTTTGAATTTTTTTTGTTGTAATTTGTTCAATTCTCTATAATATTAAAAAAAATTTTGGAAACATTTTTGTTTTTGACTGAGTTATGAATTTTTAAAAAAGGTCTGTCGTGTCTTTCTCTGTCGCGAATGTCTTGTCCCACCTTAAATCGATTGTGCATTTGCAACATATACATATGCCAGCTATTAGGCAAAATTTTCACAAACATTAAATAACTTTAAGCGTGTCCAGACATAGCCACAAAATTAAATTAGAAAGATTATATCAACAAAGTGCAATATCTGAATAACTTAATTGAATTTTTACATCTGCCATTTCGAATTATTTGCTTTCTGATTAGAAAAAACTTTACAAAATTAAATGATGCTGATTGCTGGTATAAGTTTGCCAGATAGATTGCTCACATAAATCGTAGAGCAAATATAGTTGGTTTGTACAAAAGCTTCTCCATACATTTCATTTATAAGGCTGATAAGCTTATACTGTTTATTCCATTTATAAGGGTATTGTCCATTTGTATGAATATCCTTATTAACTTTTTTTGCAAATTTGTTATATATAAAAAAAGCTTCCGAAATGATTTCTTACCAATAACACCAATTCTGTTGAAGCCCATAGCTTGACCTTCACCAAAATAAAATTTTGGCCTAATATGAGTAAATTTCGCATATTTTTCGTTTTATGCTTCACATGAAATAGTCTAAAATCTTTAAAAAAATTGTTAATTTTTTTTCGAAAAAGAAAAATTGTAAAAGGAATGTTAATGGATGAAAAAAGTTAAGAAAATTAATTAAACCACGGCTACATACACTTTTGCGGAAAAGCAAAGCCTACATTTCTTTCATATCTATAAGAATATTAAAAAAGATATATTTATTTTAGTAAAACCAACTTATATTAATAAATATTTATTTTCTCAGCAGACCTTTGGCCAAATCTAAGATTTCCTTAGGATTTCCTTAGGTGGGAGGGTGAATTTTTTTATGAACAAATCTAAAATTGCCAGTAAAAAATAAAAGGTAAGGTACTTTTGCCAATTTTTTGAGAAATGGTTCAAATTTAGAATTTTTAATTGTAATTTGAAAAATAGTGTTGTTAAAATTTCCCTGATTAAAATGAAAAAGGAATACAAGATTTGTTTAACTCTAAGAAATATTATAAAAACTTTGTTAGTTTTCTTGCATTTTATTAAAATCAAAATTCAAATTTGATGAAATTTTAATAAATTGAAAAAAAATAAAATTTTTTTGAATCAGTTTAATGTTTGTAGTTATGAATCAAGAATTTACAGAAATGGAGCATCTCATTTAAAGAGTATGGGACACTTCACATTAAATAAATATTGTTTCCTTAATGTTTTATTATTTTTTTTTTTTTGGCTAAATTATCTCGAATTATAGTTCTGTGCAAAGGCAAGATCGGGTTTTTTAAAATCGTTAAAAATTAAATTTCAAAATTTTACTGTTTTAGAAAGCAATATAGTGAATTCAAATATTTTAAAAAAAAAAACTTTTTAAAATAAATAAAAACGAAATTCTTTCACACTTCGACATGTTTTAAATTTTTCAAGATAATAAAAAATAGTTTAACAAAAGTGTCGGAAGTGACCCACTTTTTATTACTTGTCAGCATTTGCTTCAGAAATGGGTTAATTTTGTTGCGATTAAGCAGTGATTCGAACATAAAATTCGGTTCATGAAGTGCAATTTTTAGCTACTGAACAAACGAAATAGTGCTTACATGATGGTCGGACTCGACGATTTTCATGATTTT
This sequence comes from Coremacera marginata, assembly GCA_914767935.1. NCBI lineage: Eukaryota > Metazoa > Arthropoda > Insecta > Diptera > Sciomyzidae > Coremacera > Coremacera marginata. The sequence continues at coordinate 229,789,879 of OU612043.1, read as the reverse complement.
ATCGACATTTTCGAAAATTGTCCTTCAAGAGATGGTGCATCTTCCATATCAAAATTACAGGAACGGAATTGATGAAACCGAAATTCTGCATGTTTGGCCTTTATCGAAGAAAAACTGAAAGTATGTCATATTTTCTATATGCTGGTAACCATGTTTGACGCGCGCTGAAGCAAAACTGAGTTAACCAAACACAAGTTTTCTTAGTACTAAATCTTATAGTTTTAATGCTGTCTAGCATAACGGGTTAGCACTTATAGAACGCGAGATACAGATTACTAAAGCTTTTTACTACAGCTGATATTTATAGATTTCTCTGACCACGAATGACACTATCTACATAAAAATCTATATAATTTTATTCCACGAATTTTTTGAGAGTGTCAGATGTGTTTTTTTAATTCAAATTAAATCGAATAGAAAGAATCGAATAGAATTCGAATCTTGTTCATGGATATTGTATCTAGTCGAAAAAAAGTTCAAGTAGAAAAACAAAAAACAATAAAAAAGCCATGCAACTGCTTGTTTCTCTATTATGTATATCCAATATTTTATATGCATAATTACAGGCCAAATGCACACTGTGGGTGTGACATGAGTTCGAACCCCAACTTGGTCCAAAAAAAAAATTTTGTTTTGTTTTTTTTTTTGTTATTTAAGTATTTTTTTAAAGATTTGGCTTTTCAAAAATTCGAAATAATTTTTTTTTTATTATTTTGTGACCAACCTTTTTTCGGCTTCGTTATACATTCGTCAAAACCGAAAAAAGCCATTCGTTAACGAGTCGCCAAAACTATGAAAAAGCAATTAGTTAACGAGTTACCAAAACTAAAAAAAAGCAATTCGTTAACGAGTCGCCAAAACAACAAAAAGCAATTTGTTAACGAGAACTTATTCATATGAAAATCTTGAACAAATTATAAGTGGAAATTATTTATATAAAGAATAAGCACGAAATAACATAACAGAAGAAAAAATATTTCACAAAAATTTTTTCATAAAAATATTTACTTATGAAAATTTATATTTAAGACTTTTTTTCACTTAAAATTAAAAAAAAAAAAACATAAAATTTAAAAAAACCAATATTCGCTTAAATGACGTATAAACATTAGTAAGTTAATAAAATATACTTTTTTTAAAAAAATTTGTATACTGAAAAGTCGGGATAAAATGGTTTTTTTGTTTCAAAACATCTTAAATGGAGTTTAGGAAAGTCATGATTTCAATCGGTGCTTTCTTTTAGCATCAAGCCAACCTCTGATGATGTCGGTATGAAACTATTCGAAAACTTAAAAAAATCGATTCACAAGCGATTCCTTAACGAATCACCCCCCGCCACAATGTTTATTGGGAAGAACCTGACAGCAATATCGTATACATCTATACTAGTCTAAGATCTCACCATAGGATGACCTACACCAATCTGTTTTCCGAATGAAAAGTATTTTTTGGCAATTATTGTTCATGAGTAAACATATTGCGAATAGGTTGCCTAGTGGAAAGAAGTCAAGACTAAGTATATTTAATTATAATTAATGTAATGCATTTTTTTTGATTTCTACACTCATCTGTTTGCCAAACGAAATCAATATTAATTGAAAGAAGAAAGCATAAGGAATAAGAAACCGTTGGGTTACCTATCATTTTCTGGTCAAGAGTACAGGATTGCCAGGTCTGAATAGGGGAATCTGAAACGATATTTGCACTCATCTGTTTTTCATTGTTTCATTCAAATTTATATTTCTGTACAGATAATTTTATTAGGTGGAAAGTGTTCAACAAAAGTAATAATTTCATTTTTTGGTCTACAATTCTTACTTGCTTGACTTAAACACATTTTTAAAAAATTCTTTGCGAATAATTAATATAATTTAAAATGAGTTTTTTTAAATTTTTAATAATTTTCTTAGATTTCCAATATTATAATATTGCTATAAATTGGATGATTTTTTAATTTTTTAACTATTCTTAATATTTTCCGCTTTGCTTTCATAACTATTTATTTTAACTTTAAAAATGATTTATTATGATTTTATTTTTAGTTTTTCAAACTTGAGTTTTCAGAGTAAGTAAACGTTTTTAATTGTGTATATCCACTTTGAATTAATAAAACAATAGTTATTTTAATTTTATTAACGCTCTATTAAACCGAAAATTATGAAACTTCTAAAATTTTCAACATTCACGTCTTCAGTTTGACGAATATTAGTACTGTATGGTAAGACTGTTGAATCAGTGTGTTTTGTAGAAAAGCGAAAGCAACGTTCAACTGAAATTTATCACATGAAAAAAGTCTATATGTATGTTTTTCTATACGTAATTTTGTATACTTTTAAAAAATTATTAACGTTTTAACGGAAAAATTATATATGTAGAAAAGTTTTCTTTGCATGGTAGCTTGGTATAGTGGAAAAGCATGGCTTAGTAGAAAAAAAGAAACTAGATTCATGAATAGAAATTAGTTTATTTATAATAGTATATTACACCGATCTATGCTAATATGAGTAATGTATTAATTTAAAACATGATTAAATAAAAACATTTTAAATTTTCGTTTTTCAGGAGTGTGGAATTAATGAAATGAAGACAAAAAGTTAAGAAAACTATATTGAACAAATAATTTTTATTTTATTGACACTATTGAACTGTTATCAAATACGTGAGCTTTGATAGAGAACTTTGGTTCTCCCTGCGGAAAGTCCTGCGGACGCCCATGTCAGTTATTTATACTAGGGGTATTCACGATGTGTTGTATTTGCCCTTGTTTTGTGTGTTTTTGATAAATTTGATATATGTAGAAATGTTCGAAATACAACCCTGTAGCAATAATACAACGACGAACCCCTATTGTATTCTTTGTAAATTGCGTTGTGTATATGATCAGCTGATCGCAAAAGCATTTCAACTCAACATCGAGGAAGCTACCGACTGCGAAATGAATCTATTTACAAAATTTAATATTATTATTGTTTCATTCAAATTTTTTCATTATTTTGTATTATTTTAATTCATATTTCCAAACAAAAGTATATACACAAATGACCTGATTTTAAAAATACAAGACTTTATTGAAGGTTCGCTCACAATAAGGTGTAAATATTGTAAATTTTGTAAAAATTTATCACAAATACATCACATCGTGAATACCCCTACTATATTTTAATATCGTTTCGGCACTTGTATCCTTAACCCTTAAATAGCATACTAGTGCGAGTTCGCATTGGCAAAAAATTAAAACTGTCCGAACATTTTCCAATTTCCTCTAGGGGTCTAATTGCAGAACGTCAAATATGACGCTCTTTTAGCTATCGAATCTCGTTGAATGTGCGTCACTTATATATGTTTTTGAAGTACGGGCTCCCAAAAATCAACTAGGGCTAGCAAAAATAGTTGACCAAAAAATGTTAAGCGCATCCTTTCGCACTAATCTATACATTTACTTAAAGTACACTATTTTAACAATAAAAATCATGTTTTAATTTTTTATTTATGACCAATGTTAAACAAAAACTTGTTTTTAAAAAGCTTTTTTTTTATGATATCTCTTTAAGGTCTTTTTTTTTAAAGCAAATTCTCAAAAGGAAAAATATTTTCTTTAAAAAAGTAAATTCTTCATTGAATTCCTAATAAAATTTCCTACTTTATACTTGACAAAAAGTTGACTTTTCCTTTTGTTGCTACTGAGTTGTAAGCAATCAAAGCCCGTTAGTGCGAATTCGCATTAGTGTGTCATTTAAGGTACTCGTAACTTAGGTGGAGTGCGCGATTCAAGGGTTAAAACATGTTATCTTTTAAAATTATAACAATAAGCTACAGCTATTAAAAAAAAAAATTAGTTCGCTGCTGTCTAAAGGTATTATGATATTTATTAGAAAAAAGTGAAGAAAGTTTTTCTCAGTGAAAAAAGGTAGACAATTTTCATTTCACATTCATTGATTTTTATACCTCAACGCGTACTGCGTAAGGGGTATATTAACTTTGTCATTCCATTTGTAACGCCAATAAGGAGGCGTGGCAGGTATAGAAAAGTATATATATTTTTGATCATCACCTCCTGAGTCGATTTCCGTGTGTCTGTCTGTCTGTCCGTCTGTCCGTATTTCCGTCTGTCTGTCTGTCGACACGATAACAGTCGTAATTTTAAGGCTATTGTGCTGAAATTCAAAATATAAGCTTTTTTTAAAAAAATTAAGATCAACTTCGAAAATGAGCTAAATCGGATGAAAGCCACGCCTATCTCCCATACAGAGATACTTTAATTTTATAGTAAAATTTCTTAAAAATCCACAAAAATTAAGAAAATGCCTTCAAATTTTGCACATAAGCTTTCATCTTCAATGTCAATCCTGACTATGAAATTTGACCCATAAGGGTTATGGGTACCCATACCCATATGGGTTTGACCCATACAAAGTGGCTTTTTTATTAATGTAAAATCTCTTAAAAATCCACAAAAATTAAGGAAATGTCTTGCACATCAGCGTTGATAATTAATATAAACCTTCTCTATAATTTTTGACAAAATCTGATGAAAACCACGCCTACTTCTCATACAAAGTGGCTTTATTTGAAACTTAAATCTATTAGAAATCCACAAAAGTTAAAGAAATGTTTTGAAATTTTGCACATGAGCTTTGGTATATAATATGAACCATATCTATGATATTTGGCAAAATCGGCTGAAAACCACGCCTACCTCCCATACAAAGTGACGTCATCAAAATAGGAAAACTTTCGTAAATATATAAAACTGAATGTCATTGTGTCTGTAGTGGCTAAAGACATCGAATATACTTGGCTTCGGCCGCGGGAGGGTATTTTAGTTTCGCTACCCTGCCGAAGATTTAAAAGGCTAGATAGTTCTCACCGATTTTTTTTTTGGGTTTATTTTTATTTTTTTTTTTACATTGAATTTTGACATTGAAAGATTTCAGAAGTGCTTGTTGAGAAAACCTCTCCGAAATTTTTGGAGTTATTTTTTCTCAGTAATTTGTTAAAGTTTTCTGACTTTAGATAGTTTTATAATTTTTAGTACAAAAAAATCAGTAACAAATCTGTCGCAACAACTTAGCTTTTAAAAGAATCATTGGTGTAATAGTGTAAAAAATCAATTACATATCAAGAATACTCAATTTTAGTTGATGTTCAAAAACTTAAAGACATATAAATTGTATCCCTATGGAATACCAACTCAAAATACCATCCATTTAAATAATAATACTTACAAAAAAGTTCTTTGTCTCTTCGGGTGTACCGTAAGCTAGTATCCTTGGCTGCTTATTATTTACCTTATTTATTAATTATATAAATACAATTTTTTGTAAATCCAAATTTTTACTTTATGCTGATGACCTGAAGCTATTTACTAGGGTAAACAGCATCTCAGATGTTCTTTCCTTGCAAGCTGACTTAAATAATTTGTGCCAATGGAGTAATTTGAATGCTCTACCTTTAAATACCTCCAAATGTTTACACATTACTTTTTCTAAATGCAAAAGTGTCCTCAGTAACTCTTATCAATTTCTGGAATCCCTCTCTATCGTGTGCAATCGGTCAAAGATCTTGATGTAATATTTGATACTAAGTTCACTTTTATTGAAAACGTAAATTTCCTAGTCGCTAACGCATTCTCTTTACTACCCACATACCTTAAAGTCACTGTTTAATGCCTTTGTGAACCGAAACTTAAATATGCATCTTTCATTTGGAATCCGATTTATGCCGTTCATACGTTAAGATTGAAACAAATTCAAAAAATATTTACTAAATTTGCACTTAGTGAGATGCCTGCTTCTTGGCATAAAAACGTTAGATACACGGAGAAAGTTCAGTCTTTTATTATTATTTATGATATAATATCTGGTAATATTGACAGTTCTTCTCTCTTGGGATTTATAAACTCAAATATTCTTTCAAAATAGTTGCGGGGCTTAAAGACCTTTGCAATTAAATTTCATATGAACCAATGAGCCTGGAATGAACCAATTCATAAAGCTCTCTCTTTATGTAACAATCTTCCGTCTCGTGTTCTTTTTGATTTTTCTGTATCTAAAGGATGCTTTAATGAATTATTAAATAGTTTATTTGTAGTTTAAATAATTTTTTTTTTTGTTAATATTGTTACTTTATTTTATTATTATATTGTTACTCTAGTCTGTAAGGATATATTTCCAAAGACTCAATAAATAAATCTATCCATATATCTACCTATCTAGAAATTAGTAGAACAAATCAATCATAATTTCAACAAACTATTCTCTCCCTCTACCCACCCTTTCACTCATAAAAACAAGGTAATTTTTCGCCGACCAACAGACAGGTCGTTTGCACAAAATTTTCATAATGGCAATACCATAAAAGAGAACGCCATCTATAACGGCGCACAAAGCAGAGCACATTTATTGCACTGAGGATGATGGGTTCGTTTAGAAATACTGTGCGTACGCAGGTAATAAGCGTACCGAAAAACCATGAGTGAGGTCATAAATCAAAAAAAAAAAAAAATAAAATTGAGAATAAAAATTGAGAAGTTGTGCCACGCTCAATGAAAGTGTCGAAAAATTTTCACAATGGCAGCAACGAAAAGAAGCAATCAACAAGGATCATCATCATCATAGCGTAATACAAGGAAACGAGCGAGTGAGCAAAGCGCGTTAGAAAGAGAAAAGCACAGCAAATAGAGCACAACCCTAAAGCTGAACGAACCAATGACTAGCACGCAACATAGACACCAGGGGTGATCGACTGGTTGTTGAATGGTACAGCACGATAAACACGGCAGGACTATTAAAACCAGGACGAAATTGTTTAGCAGCAACACAAACATTTGAGATCTCGTCGTGACGACAACTGACTGAGAAGACAAAATCAAAAAAGAAATATCTATTGAATTAAGTGTATAGTGAATGCAGCTAGATTCTGCTAAAAAGAAAAAAAAAAAAAAAACGATCGAAAACGGATTACGTATCATAAGTTATATTAAGTAATTAAAACAAAATGCAGTCTTCAGAAGGTTCGCCAGATATCATGGATCAGAAATACAACTCCGTTCGTCTATCTCCACCAGCATCAAGTAAGTATGAAAAATAGTAAACAAATTAATCAAAAGTAGCGACAAGGATTACTTCGCTCAAAATAAGCCGTCGGGAAGCTCACGACTACACATAATTAGACTAGGGCGTTCCAACAACTGGCTGCAAATGAGCAAGTTGTGGTTATACCACCCCACTGCCACACCCAACAACCACTTCTCACATCCACGTTTCACAACATATAATTAATTTTTTCCTTTCTTTTCTCCCTTCTTTTAAGGTCGCATCCTATACCATGTTCCCTGCAAGGTTTGCCGAGATCACAGCTCTGGCAAGCATTATGGCATCTATGCCTGCGACGGCTGTGCCGGCTTCTTCAAGCGCTCCATTCGCCGTTCGCGGCAATACGTTTGCAAGTCGCAAAAACAAGGGCTCTGCGTCGTAGACAAGACGCACCGCAATCAATGCCGTGCCTGTCGTCTTCGCAAGTGTTTCGACGTGGGCATGAACAAGGATGCCGTTCAACATGAACGTGGACCACGTAACTCTACGCTGCGACGCCATATGGCCATGTACAAAGATGCCATGATGGGTGCCAATGAGATGCCACAGATACCTCACGAGCTGCTTATGAACACCGCTGCACTAACTGGCTTCCCCGGCTTGCCCATGTCCATACCTGGCCATCAACAACATCCGACCCATCACTCTTTAGGTGGAGGTTTTCAGCCTCCAGTTGTGCTGGATCTATCTGTGCCTCGAGTACCGCATCATGCAATGCATCAAAGTCATGGTGGTTTCTTCACGCCCACGGCTGCCTACATGAATGCTCTGGCCACTCGTGTCCTGCCACCAACGCCACCGCTCATGGCAGCTGAGCACATCAAGGAAACCGCTGCCGAGCATCTCTTCAAGAATGTTAATTGGATTAAGAGCGTGCGTGCCTTCACTGAACTGCCAATGCATGATCAGCTCCAGCTGCTCGAGGAGTCCTGGAAGGAATTCTTCATTCTGGCCATGGCACAGTACCTCATGCCAATGAATTTCGCTCAACTACTCTTCGTTTATGAGTCAGAGCACCCCAACCGTGATTTAGTCAACCTGGTTTCGCGCGAAGTTCATGCCTTTCAGGATGTGCTCAACCAAATGTGCCACTTGAACATCGACGGCACTGAGTACGAGTGCCTACGCGCCATCACGCTTTTCCGCAAGCCGACGCCAAGTCTTTCCGAAGACCTGGCTAATTCATCGCTCTGCACGGGTGGCGGCAGTCCTAACTCCAGCACCTCGGCCGATTCACGTGGTCTAATTGAGATATCGAAAATCTCAGCATTGCATGATGATGCCAAAACTGCACTGCACTCGCATATCTCGCGCTCGCATCCAAACCAGCCGCTACGCTTTCAAACTCTCCTCGGTGTGCTGGCGCTTATGAATAAAGTCTCTAGCTTTACCATCGAAGAGTTATTCTTTCGGAAGACCATCGGTGAGATCACCATTGTACGCCTCATTTCGGACATGTATAGTCAGCGCAAGATCTAAATTGAACTCCACTTCAAAGGTGAGCGAAATATGTCTCAAATATTTCGCCAGTGCTGGAAACTGTGATGTGTGAATAACGCCAAGGAGCGTTTCATGCAACAATAAACATTTAAGACGTGAACTAAAATAATATTTTTCCTTCCCTATCAAATAAATTAGTATAGAGTGGCCTTAGCCTGAGAAACCTGATGAACTGTATAATTTAAATGTTGCCACAAGTGATCTTAACAAAATGTAAAAAAATAAAAAAAAAACAAATTTTATAAATTTTTTGTTATAGAATTACATTTAGTTTTAATCATATTGATTAATTAGAAGAAATATAAAAGAAAGTTTTTAAAACATTCAAATATAAAAATGAGTTTGCTTCATTAAGAAATCTTATTAGTAAGTAAAAACGTGTCTTTTATTAGTGTTTTTATTAGGTGCTTTATATAAGTTTATGCGGCTGCATTTTAATGTCAAGTAAAGATAATTATTTTCACAATTGTCTTGACTTAAAGTAATTGGAAAAAAGAAAAATTGTAAAGTTGTCACCAGGTGGTATAGGAAATGATAGAAAGCAAATTTAAGCTCATTATGTGATTTTTAGTTAATAGAATGTGGTTCTCAATAAAAAAAGAAACTAATATAGAACATAATTCAAAACTCAAAATGTATGAAGAAACCAACATCAATTCTGAAACTTGTATCATGAATATGGCTCGATCTAAAAAAACAAACGAGAATATTTTCCTCTTTCACTTGAAACCTAATTAGATGAAATATAAAGAAAACTTTTTTTATAACAGATATTAAAATAAATTTTCAGAACTGATTACTTCAAACAATATTTAACCATTTTTGATATAAAATTGAAAAAACGTTTGACCAACACCAGTCGTTTATGACAAAAGACAGCTGAAACAGATAAGGTCAACTGAACCTTTAAAAACTCATTATTGTTATACTATACTAGCTGTTACTCGCGGTTTTGCCTGCAATTCGTTCAAGTTATATTGTATTTTTGGAATGGAGAAAAATCGAAATTAAACCATAAAATCTTTGAAATCTCAAATGGTTAGTAAAAAATTTGTGGTAATACTTTTGAACTGGTGAAAGATATTATAATAAGGGCATTTTCGCCGAAAAGTCCACCGTGACACGAAAATTAAAAGTTATTAAAAACTTATTATTTAATGATACTATCTTAGAGAAACATTTTTATTTTATTGATTTAAGCAATTTAAATATGAATTTATTTACCAAGATGATCAAATCGTCTGCACTGTTTCACAAATGTAATTTTTCTTTTTAGTTAATGTTTTGTAAATGTTTCGTAAGCGCTTTTATTTTAGTAGGCATTGGCTAAAAATAATGAAAAATGGTTGAGGCAAGGAGAGGCAGAATATATTAAATTTGTTTTTAATGACTAAATCACATAATTACTTAATTACCTAATTACTTAATTACCCAAATGAATTACAATGTAAAAAATGTCACGTAACGTTTCATACTAAGCCCAATAAAAAATAAACGAGAATTTTTTTTTGAATTTGATTACTTTGAAAATAAATTTATACTATTTCAAAACCTTCTAAAAAAGTTTTATACAGAAACTCTGGCCAATTTACAGAACTTTACTAATTTTGTGATCCAAGTCAAAAACCACTTCTATTTTTTGTCACGTAACGTATCATTTTTGGTGGCTTCTATCTAAGAGCCGAACTTTCGACAACTCTTAGGTTTTACACCTTGTATAGTGTGCTTAGTAAGCTATTGGAAAATCATAATAAGGAACTTGTAAGTAAAATTTTTTATTCTTTTTCACTCATTAAAGTCGTACGATCGTCACGGAAATGCCCATTAAATTAATAAATTATTTTTGAAGCTCAGTTATTTATTATCAAATTTCCTAAAACTAGCTTTTTAAAAATTAATAACAAAGTCAAAATTTAAATTTTAAATCAAATTTATCAAATCCTTAGGTAACAATTTTTTAATCAAAATTTATGTTTCTTAAAATTTCTTGAGTATATGGCATTGATTATACGTTGTGGAAATTTGATGGATATCTTTTTAAAATTAAGCATTCTTAGGAAATATTTTATAGTAAGCATGCATTAATATATATTGTACAGCAAAATATATATCAATCTTATTATTAAAAATGAATGTTTGCTTGTTTGTTCGCAGCCGAGTGCAATAAAACTTTGTCACCTTATAGCTAGCACTTACGCGAAGATTATAGGCATATCAATTCTGTTCTATATCGTGCACCAGAGGGCGCTGTAGTACAAACCACTTAAAAAATCGTTAAGAACTCTTAAGCAACTCATTTAATTTGCATCAAAATTTGAAAACAGGGGTTATCGGGTAAGGTGAGTATTTTGGATTTATTTATTTTCCTCTATCTTGAACTCCAGATGGCGCTGTAGTACAAATTTCTAAGAAAATTGAGAAAAACTCCTAAAACGCTCGTCCAATTTACGTTAAAATTTGAAAATAAGGGTTCTCAGGTACGGTGAGTATTTTGGATTTATTTATTTTCCTCTATCTTGGACTTCCGAGGGCGCTGAAGTACAAATTTTTAAAAAAATTGCAAACAACTCCTAAGCCGCTCATCTGATTTGCGTGAAAATTTGTAATAGGGGTTCTCGGGTGCGGTGAATATTTTGGATCTATTTATTTTCCTCTTTCTCGAACTCCAGAGGTCACTGTAGTACAAATCTATAAAATAACTCCAAAACCGCTCATTCGATTTCCATGCGAATTTGTATTTTGGAATTTTCGAGTACGGAAGATGTTTTTTATGCTTTCTATGTTGCTATATCTCAAAGACCAGAGAACGCTGTAGTACAAATATCTCACAAAAAGGTTATAAGCGAAAAACGAACCCACAGATACACAACAATAGCTGCAAATAATTGCTACCAAACCGTAGCACAACGCACCGGGTAATAGCTATCTATCAGCCCTGTTCTGAAATCCGATTTTGATTTGCAGGTGTTCTGCAATCCTATTCATATAGGATATAGGATCCTATACTTCAATAAATCAGATTTGCAACTGGTTTTATTCCAATCAGCTATTTGGCAACCATTTTAATTCCGATAAAATTTTGATTTGCCTTAACATGTGAGTAAATGTAAATACAAAAATTGTTTAGTTATTTTACCGAATAATTTAACCCATCTTTTACCGCTACCAGAATTCGTAAACCGATTTTGAAAATTTTTTAAGGCTAGCCTATTTTGGGCTACTTTTGGGCCTATTTTGACACAACGCATGTGTGAATACAACCTTTCAGTTTTTAATAACAACACATAGTATAACTATTTTTTAAAAATAATATTTTACTTAAGCATATGTTTTCAACATTACATAGCATGAATATTACATATTTGGATACATATATTTATATTTTAATTATGATATGTACTAAAGCAAACCTTGGGATGCAGAGTTATGTTGCATTTAATGCATTGAAATCGGCATGTCTTATGACACACTTTGCACCGCAATTTTTTCATACCTGGAAGAGATTGAACAATATGATTTTTTTCATCTAGACGTGGCATTTTATTAGGCTGTTGGTTGTCCACATTGTGTTCTTTGTCCTGATCCTCTTCGGTTAGCAGAAGACTTCTAGCGACAGCAGATCGAAATAGCAATTGTGAGATTGGTTCCTGATTCTCCCATTTAGCCATGATAACATGCAGCTTCCATGCATTGACCAGGGCAGTGCTAATAGCGTTGATGAAATGTGGCCACCACCATTTCTTACCACGAAACCTTATGCGGTAATTGGCAACCGCATTGTCGTGTAAGTCAACTCCTCCCATATTTTTATTGTAGTTGTGAATTAAATTAGGTTGTTCTTTTGATACAGTTTTTTTATCTTTCCTATTGTAGCGATTTACATTTCTTAGTGGCTGAATTGTGTCGAAGTTTGTGGCAACACTAACTTCAGCATTATCTTGCCAGCGTACAATAAGTATTTTGTTGTTTATATCGAACTTATGATCGAACTCGACTTTTTTAAGATTTTTTCCAGATTTTAAATTTTGCACCACAGATTCGGTTACTTCGAATTGTGCCAGTTGCATAAAAATTACGTTCAGTGAGCAAACACATCAAATAATATGATGTGAAGAAATTGTCGAAAAAGACGTAATGCGATTGCGGGTTTTCGACGCACTCCAAAAGTCGCAAGACTGTTTGCGCCCCCAGCCCAATTTGCTTATCGTGAATTGCACTTGCTCCAGTGTAAGGAATCACTTGGAATAGTTTGTTTTTGAAGCCGAATCGAACAGGCTTATTGCGGATATACATCTTGCAAGAATGGCGTCCAAAATAGGGCACCATTTGCTCGTCAATTGACAAATTGGTTGCAAATACACCGAACTGCATATACTTTTTATTTAAGATGTCAAAAATTGGCCGGAACTTATAAAATTTGTCGTTTAAGTCAATTTTATCGTTGTCGTTGAAATGCAAAAATTTTTTAAAAGTCATGAACAAATTGCGTGACATCGCTTGCTTGATGATTGAAATTCCAAAATCAGGCTCATTTGACCAATAAAGGTGTGCTTGCGGCAAAGAGTGGTAACCAGAAAAAAGTAGGATTCCAATAAATCGTTTGAGTAGAACCGATGAGCAGAAAGGGTGGAAGTTTTTTTGTCCGGCGTAGACATTTGTTTGGTCAACTATGTGCGTTATGAGTTCATCATCAAAAAAGAGGAGAAAAGTTTCCAAAAGCGTTTTTCCGGCTGTAGTAAAATAATTCAAGTTCACGTAGAAAAGGTAGTTTGATTAATTTATTTACCCAGCGTTTGGAACATTATGTCTTGTTTTGCCATTGTAATTCCTGAATCGGCATTTGAATTAATATCGTATTTAATGCGATGTGTATTTCACCACTTCGGGCTTCCAAAGTCCTCAAGGCTTTTGTAAACGCTCTTGCTTGTTGAACTCGGGGCGGCAGGTGCCGCAAAATCAGCATATTCTGCTCCACCGCCAAGTTTTAGTTCCACAGAACCTGCAATTTCACCAAGCGCACTAGGCTCATCTCCAGAAGGAAGAGTAATGTCGTCGTCATTCAAATCCTCTTCATCGCTCAAAATATCTGGGGGCGGAGGAATATATACTACCGTTGCCGTTCTTCTTCAGCACTTAATTCTTCCAGAATTTCAGCAATTTTTATCATGCTCAAAACACTTTTGCGTGCCATTTTTTATTATGAATTATTTTTATTATTTTTTTTAACAAACTAAAACAACGTGATGCGACACGAATACACCATAAAACTGACGGCTGATGAGAACTTTATGCGCTGCCAAACTCTCAAAATACAACAAATAACGGTACAAAATATTTGGCGTCATTATGAGCAATACCAAAAATGGAAAAATATGATTCATTTTGTATAGCGAATTAGCCAGCGTTGCTTTAAAGAAACACCAAAAATCAACATGCTCTGACATGTATAAATTTTACCCCAACTGCTGTTTTCTTGACTCATGGCTCAATTTGATCTTTGTGCTGAAAACTCAAGCCTTTTTTTTTTGTGATTAAGTTATTCTTCGTATTTTTTTTAATTTATCTAAAACAGGTCTAAAAAAGTTGTACCAGTTGTCCAGTTCGACACTCCATTAAAAACGATGAAATTAACAAAAACTTTTCATGAATTTTGAAGTCAATGAATGTATTATTCATTCGTCGTTCTTGGTTTTAAAATATCTCTTACAGTATTTTTTTTAATAATTTTTCAAAGTCGGTGTTTCTTTAAAGAAACAGTGGTAAAAGATGGGTTAACTCTAACGTAGTGGACAATACAAAAATACGACCCAAAACTCCGCGATACTTTTGTATACGGAGAAGCATCCACACATGGTAAACTAAATCCATTTTGGGCATAAGAGGCGTTCCATATGGGTAAACATGTTCAGGGCCACTTTCGACACTACACTTCTTCCTAAAGCAGTGGTTGCAGCATTTACCACTATCAGAGTTAGTCTCCTTCAGCCAGGAACCGTAAAGTTGTCGTCACTTGAATAATTGTGGAAATCGTAGATTGCAGGGAAAAGGATTAACTTTTAAAAAAATCATCATCAAATGGTCTTAAATAAACCACACAAGTTGCTACTTGCGCTGAATCAGATAAACCTAAATGAATTGCCGTGGTCGCAGAGAGTCCTCCGCTTAACTTTTGCGTTCGCGTGGTTCTCACTCTGCAATAAAACTGCAGATTTTGACATGTTCGAATCCATTTCTATTTTGCTTTGAATTTGGGCTATCTTTTTTTTCATTTTGCACTTTTATTTTGAAAAAAACGCCGCGCTCTTTTTTGGGCTACATTTTGAAAAAAATTTATAAAATTTTTCCCCCATTCCATAATGAGGGAGCATGTAAAAAAATAATTTGGAACACCTTATTCTTTAGCATATATGTCGCTCACGATTATAAATATATCTCCAAATTTCATCGACATGGTTTTAAGCCTATCAAAATGTACAGTTTTTACTTTGTATTTTTTTTATAACTATATAATTTCACTTTTCTTGATAAAACCTTTATTTTTTATTATATTCTTACAATATTTTTTTGTTGAAACAAATGTTTATTTACTAAATTATTTTATCTTATTTTCTTTAAATTTCGATGGTTTATTTGCCAATAAATACAAGTATCAACTAAAAAAACAAATAAAATCTGTTTTAATTGTAAATTTATTTGGAAAATTTCATACGAAATATAAAGGTTTTTCGGATTAGCGCTTTTTTGGGCTACAAAAAATTATATTGGGCGATTTTGGGCTCTACAAATTTTTGAGTTCGCGCTTTTTCTAAAAATAATCTGACAACACTGATGCAGACCAACGCTTTAAATCCGATCGTAATCGAATTCCGACTTTTACGCAATTTCGACTCGGAATTCAGAACAGGGCAGTTATATATAAAATTGTTGATAGGTACTCATATTGCTTAAGATTTCACGAGCGGTGACACCTAAGGCCACCAAATTTTGGACATATGTTCTTAGGCTTAATATCTACACAGAGAAAACAAAACTAGCTGCACCGGATCATGTAGAAATCTAATCTTACACGACACGTGTAGAAAAAAATCTTTTTCTTGCCAAATTTATACATGCGAAATGTAGAAATATCAAATCAAAACGTAATTGAAAAAAAAGCGACACAATTATATTGTGAAAAGAAGTCGCAGGCAGTGTTGCAACTCATACCTGCCTCTCATATCTTGCGTATTGAAATCCCCAACCTGCACGAAATTTTAGAAAATCACAAGAGTGCATCTTTCATCTGTTGTTAAAAATAGTACGATGTTCACGTGTGCCTGCGAAGTAAGTTCACATCGTTTCAATTCAAAACTACAAATGACATATGGACGCAGGACAATGAATTTTCATTGACTTTTTATATCTTTTTGGCCCGGTATAGATCTACAACGCATGTGTAGAAAGGCTAGATGCAGATGTAGAAACCATAATTCTACATTCGCATATATGAAACCTAAATGCAGCGTCTAGAACTACACTTTCTAAACGTATGCGCAGAGACGACGCACAAATGTGATGTATACAAAATCCCAATCAAAACGTGTAGAAAAGCTGCATATACGTGTAGCTTTTCCTTATTTTGTATTCTCTGAGTAGGTTTATGAAAAAACATATTGCCACACATTTTTTTACCGCCCACAGTTAAAAAAAAATGCTTTATATAAGACGGTTTTGATCCTATAAGACTAAAATTTGGTAATTTAGTTTATATGGTTACTGTCGGTAACTTTACAAAAAATAAGCATGCCTCACTATAGTTACACCCACTGCTCAGGGGATAAGCGCGGAGTGAAGCGAAGCGCGCCGGGTATAAGCTAGTAATATAATAAAAAAAATAATTTTTTTATTTTTCTGGAATTTTCTCAAAGTCAGCTTTGGACTCATGGGCGTCCACAGGTGGTAGAAGGGTGGGTCAGTTGCCCCCTTCCCCTAGAGCTCAGCCAAAAAAATGTACACTTGTGCTGACACAATTAAGCCACCCATACAACGCCGTATGAAAATGAGTTATTTAATAGATAAATCAAAATAAAAGTTTTCATAAAAGTAAAGTAAATGCATTAAAATTCAATGTGTTCTTAGTAAATAATGTTTAATTAAAATGTTGAAACAAAAAGTAATTATTTCCTTCATATCGATGGCAGAAAAACGTGTTAGTTCAAAGAATTTGGGGTTAAGCCCCAAAAACTTACCTTATTTTGGCTACTACTTTGCTGGGAAACCATTTTGCAAAATAACTTCCCTACAACGATTGCTCATTGTACGCACAAGTGTCCTGCATTGACCCGGAGTAATTTTACTCCCTTCATCCTCGATAATTTTCCACAATGATTCCTTATTTGCCGGTTTTTTCGGCGAAACGGCCCTCTTCATAATGCCCCATAGATTCTTTATGGGGTTTAAGTCCAGGCTTTGGGCAGGCCAATCCAAACATTTAATACTATTGACTGTAAGCCAGTCCTTAACGACCCTGGAGCAGTGTTTGGGTTCGATATCCTGTTGAGAAATCCAAGAAAGCGGTAACTCATCGACACATTCTCCATTTAAATTAACTTCTAGAATATCTTTGTACATACTGCCGGTCATTTTGCCGTCAATTTTTGCAATTGGCCCTACTCCGGATGCAGTTAAGCACACCCACACCATTACTGAAGAACCGCCATGTTTTACCGTTTTTTTTTTTATATCTTGGGTTCAATTCTTGTAACGGTGGTCGCCCTACATAGGGTCTACCATCGCTTCCAAAAACATTAAACTTGGATTCATCACTCCATACCACAAGATCCCAGAATTTCAAGTCTTTTTACTGATAATGTCTCGCAAACGCTTGTCTTTTTGCAATGTTCCGTTTTTATACGTTTGGCATCCGTCGTGCAATTCGCCCACTTAGAGTATTTTCTTGCAAACGACGGCGAACTGTTTGGTCTGATATTTTGACACCATGACACTGCTCCATTTCGGCTCTTATTTAAAAGGATGTCAAAAAAGAATCCACCTTACTCATCCGGACTATTTTACTATCCTCGTAAGGGGTCGTCTTTCTAGGCTTCTTACGGGGCAAATTGTTGAATGTCTTGCGGATTTTATAATAATTCAGGGCAATCTTGACTCTTCCTCTCGAAAAAGTCAGAAGCTCCGCCAATTTGGTCCCGTTTTTGTGCTTTTGAAGGGCTTCCTTTCTTTCACATGGAGTTGAATTCTTATTTTTTCCCATAATTTATAAATGCTCAAAACTCTCCTTTAAAATAATAAAAAAAAAATAATTTACACTTTTTCAAAACAAAATTTTTTCGCGTAGACCGTTATTTCACCGTTTTTGTTCCACTGGCTTAATTATGAGAGCACACGCGACTAGACAGAATTTGAAACAATTCTAAATTTCCTCCCCACATTTTCGGCACATATAACGGAACTTTTTTGTTACAGTGGTGCAAATGCAAAACTGTTTGGATGGTTTTTTTTCTTAAATTTAATTCTTTAAGCACAAGTGTATATTAGTCTATTATATATACTACATAATCATAAAAAAATTTTTAGAATTTGGAATGAATTAAGTAAAAAAAAAATAAAATTATTTTCTTTTATTGTACATATAACATAAAGAAGACATGAATGAATGAAGGCGATGTGTCGCATTTTTGGATTTTTTGTGTTCTATGCATGAATGAAGGCCTTATATGCATAAAAGCTATTTTAAAACTTAAAATAACCATGTTTATGGCTATTTTAGAAAGAAACTACTTGACAAAGGTTGATGAACCCTAGAATACTAACCTTCTGTTCACTATACGTTATATTACTCGTAAGGAGTGAGTAAATTTTACGTAGGTTAGTACTCTAGAGTTAAATGTAAATTTCAGTACAAATGTGAAACTTTAAACTCGATTTTCTCGAAACTAAATAATTGCGACATATCACCTTCATTCATTCATGTCTTCAATTATAAAAAAGTATGAAGTCACTGACTTCGACTTTATTGGGATATTATAATGCATATTAGATGAACTTATAAACCGGATTTTAAAATGGAAGTATGAGCAACAGTATGCGAAATTCTATGTGAAAATCATTAATATTAATATTATTTTTTTATTAATATTATAATATTATTCTATTATAATATATATAATAATATAACAATCAAATAACAAATTTAACTTTAAGGGAAATTCATAGGAAAACTATTCTATAACTTTAAGACTTTGCTTAAAGATTATAAAAGAAGAATAACCGGAATAAAATCATTTGCTTAGTTCAACAATTTTTATAAGTTGAATTAAGCTTAACACATGCATTTTTGTAGTATCTTTTACTTTCTTTTTCTTTAAATTTTCAACGCTTTTCAACCATTTTTATTAACAACTAGTTTATAACCGGCGCGCTTCGCTGCGCTCAGCGCTTATCCCCTGAAAGAGGGCGTAGCTTTAGTGAAGCCATGTTTTTATAGTAAGCTCGTACCTAGTTTCATTGATGTGTGACTTATTTCGAAAGCTATACCGAAAATTTTGTGCTGAAAAAGCACCACCCCTCTCGTCCAACGCCCATAAAATGTTACCAGTGGAACGTCATGTGTAAATTGAGGTCGAATACTGAATTCCGAGCCTATGCGACCTACGATTCCAAAACTGTTCGATATCGAACATTTTAGATGTATTTAAGGTGCCCTTTACGATCGGCACCAGACTTCACAGGAACCCTCTCAAGGCTTTGGTATAAAAATTGGCTTAGCGGTTTCGGACATTAAGTCGCCTCTCGCTCCTTAGAAAAAAAAGTTGTTCAGTCCGGTTCTTCAAAATAATCCATGGCTTATTTTATGATGATCCGCAAAATATTTCGACTAAAAATATTGGCTGGTATGGTAGTTAAAAAAAAAAACAAACGGTCAGAAATAAGAGTAATGAAAAAGTTCTTTTGCATCAAAAAATCTTAAATTTTTTCCGTTGGACCAAAGACAATGCGGATTTTTATGGATTGTTTTAACTTTTTTCTATTATTTTCACTAAAATTCAAATGAATTTTTTCCCATACTACTTTTAATCAAATCAATTGTAAAATGTAAAAAATGTGTACATTTTTTTGTAATTTCATTCGATTTAATTCTTCACTTTTCACAATATTTTATCATCAATAGATAATTTATTTGACGAAAATTAACATGACAAGATAAAAAAGAAAAAACAAATTTTAATTTGAATTTTAGTGAAAATAATATAAAAAGAAGTTAAAAGATTAATAATAATCCGCATTACCTCTGGTACGACTGCAAAAATTTAAAATTTATTCGTACAGACTGGAAGAACTTTTTCATAACTATTATTTCTGAACGTTTGTTATTTTTAACTACCACACTAGTAAATATTTTTACAAAAACCTCGATTTTTAGACCATATTTCAGTTCCGTGGCATACTGGTTGAGGTGCGTGGCTTGTATGCCATAGAATCCAGGTTCGAATTCCATCTGACATAGAAAGTTTATTCAATTGAATAATAAAAACTGCCATGAAAAGCTTATTGAGAACATAAGCCGTTCGGAGTCAGCATAAAGCTGGGGTAGGTCCAGTTCTCGATCATTTGTGTTCAAACATTGCACAACACGCACAACACAATTGATCATAAGAAGCTGGGTCAAAGTCCTTTCAAGGGCTGAAATTGGCCATTTCATTTTGTTTTTTTTATATGTCAAATATTCATTTTAAAATGCAAGTCAAGAATATTTTACTTTTTAGAGTTTCACTCTCAAGCCTATTCGCCTCATATCTGTAGATTCTTGCCATACCTGAGCATTCTAGAATATTACAATCACACGAATGCTTTCTTAAAAAATCGAGCATCCACTGACAAATAGCTTAAACTGAGTTCATTGAAGTAGGTGATTCACGACATCATTAAATAAGTGCTTATACAGGTCTGAATTCCTTATTATTTGTTTGAAATCATTAATTATATTGCTTAAAATCGAAAAATTGTTGCATTTTTTCTTAACAGTTTTCACAATTGGGTGGCTTGATAGTCATTTATACAATTTTAAATTTACACACCTATACTTGAAAATCTACAATTGAAAACCAGTATTTTTCGTATTTCTATGTGTTTGTTGTAATTTTTTGATTTCAACACAGAATTTGAATCTTAAAAATAATAAATTTTGATAAAAATTGTCAGCTGCTTTTCATATCTTGACAATTTCATTGACAAATTTTGTTTTTTGAGCTTCAAATTTTGTCTGAAATCAAGAACTTACAACAAACATATAGAAATATGAAAAATACTGGTTTACAATTGTAGATTTTCAGGAATAGTTCTATTAAACACTTAACCAAAAAAGCTAAAATAGTGATATTTGCTTTTGCCAAAAATTAAAAAAAGGCATTACATAGCAAAAAATTCCAATGTTGTTAAAAAATATTTCTGAACTGATACAAGAAAACCGAGATACATTTTTCCTTTGAGCCCATCTTTCAAAATATATTAAATATTCCTATGTCAGCAAGCATGTGTCGAACGCACAGTGTGTCTCAATCTAGCGGGACAAAATAAAAAAAAATTGCAAAAAACTAAATTTATTTCTCTAAAATAAAGCATCGAATAAGTGCTTTTTTTGTATTTTTAAACTATTTCTGAGCCTCAAGAACAGTTTTTGTGTTAAACGTGTTGACCATGCGAAGGCAGATAGTTGAATATTCAATATTATAAGTAGCTTAATAATCCAAATTTATATTAAAATTATCTATTGAAATTTAAGCAAAAAATAATAAAAAATTAGGTTGCATTTTGTTAGAATGTCATCTACTTTAACCTATGTTTAACATATGTACGCAATTAGATGAAATTTTTTACCAAGTTTGAGTCCCGTAGATAAAACATACTTACATTAAGCTGCAACTTTTATTTTAAATTATACATTTATTTCTTAAAAACTCTATGACGTCCCACAAAATGACAATAACTCAAGATTTTAAAATATAATTTTGTGTTTCGAAGTTGAACATTTAAAAATATTATTATTAAATATTTAAGAGTGTATTTATCAGTATAGAAAATTTTATGAACACCCTGCATAAAGAAGAGTGTTTCAGATATACACTAAAATCTGAGTATTTTTTTGTTAGAATAAACAAGCGAATTATATTACGTAAATTTCGAATTTTGTCCTAATACTTCGGTTAAATCTTACACAGTGGAACGGTGTTAATTTCGACAATGTTCACTAAATTTTCACCAAACATCTCAGAAAACAAAATTTGGATGGTCATCTTTTTCAAGGAGCATTCCTAAATAATTACCAAATACGTGAACTTTTCGCGTAAGTCTTTGCCCCTCCCCTCTATGTTTGAGTTGAGCCCCTCCCTCCCATGTTTGAAGTTCTGCAATTTTTTTACCCACTCTAGTGTACAATGTAGTACTCCAAATAATGTTCAACATCAATGAAGGATATAACAACAAAATGAATTGGCCATTTCAGCCCTTAAAATGATTTTGGCCAAGCTTCTTATGGTCAATTTTTTTGTGCGTGTTGTGATATATTTGAACACAAATGATCGATAACTGGACCTACAAGCTTTATGCCGACTCCGAGTGGCTTATGTTCTCAATATGCTTTACATGCCAGTTTTATTCGGGTTTCTTACGGAATACCTTGAAAACTAGGTTTTTTTAGAAATTAAATGAAAATTTTTATTTTAATCATAATAAAGGGTGGTTAAATTTTAAGGGCCGATGTTGAATGTGAATCACACCTAAACGTCAAGTTTTTTTCTGCATTTCATTTGACATTTCTCAATTTCAGACTAACTCAATTTGAACCATGGAAAGATACACAATCGAGCAACGCTTTCAAGTTATACAGGTTTATTATGAAAATTGGCGTTCAAATCAAAATGCATATCGTACACTTCGTGATTTTTTCGGTCAATTTAATCGTCCAAATGTGCGTACAATCGGAAAAATCGTGCAAAATTTGAGCAAACCGGGTCTGTAGGAGATTTGAAAACACCAGTGCATGCTCGTACAGCTCGTACTGCAGAAAATATTGCTGCTGTTCGCGATGGTGTGGCTGAAGAGCCGTCCACCTCAACTCGTCGTCGTGCCCAACAATTGCACTTCTCACGCTCGTCGTTGATGATCATTATGCATAAAGACTTGCATTTACACGCTTACAAGGTGCAATTGACTCAAGAACTAAAGCCTCTTGGCCATTTCAAGCGTCGTCAATGGTCAGAATGGTGGCAAGAAATGGCAACAGTGGATGATAAATTTTCGAAGAAAATCATCTTCAGTGATGAGGCACATTTTCACCTCAGTGGATTCGTCAATAAGCAGAATTGCCGCATTTGGGGGAATGATAATCCAAAAGTGATTGTCGAAAAACCAATGCACCCACAAAGAGTGACTGTTTAGTGCGGTTTATGGGCTGGCGGCATCATCGGGCCGTATTTTTTCCAAAATGAGGCTGGTCAGGCAGTTACTGTGAATGGCGTTTGCTATCGTGAGAGGATAACGAACTTTTTATGGCCCGAATTGGAAGATATGAATGTGGACGATATGTGGTTTTAACAGGACGGTGCCACTTGCCACACAGCTAACGAAACAAT
Source organism: Coremacera marginata (assembly GCA_914767935.1). Lineage (NCBI taxonomy): Eukaryota > Metazoa > Arthropoda > Insecta > Diptera > Sciomyzidae > Coremacera > Coremacera marginata. The sequence goes on along the minus strand of OU612043.1, from coordinate 229,766,658 downwards.
GGATCTTTTGCGCGACAAATTCAATGACCGTGTTACCTCACGTGGTGGCGATGTCAATTTGCCGCCAAGAGCAATTGATTTGACTCCGTTGGACTTCTTTTTTTGGGGTTATTTGAAAGAAAAGGTGTACGTCGATAAGCCAGCAGCAATTCAAGAGCTAAAGGATGAAATAATTTGGCACATTAACTGCATAGAACCTCACTTATGCCTCAGCGTCATCGAAAATTTGGACCATCGGATGAAGGTGTGCCGCCGAGGTCGCGGCGGCCATTTGGCCTATATTTTGTTCCATACATAAATGAACCATACAAAAATTTCCTACATAATTTGTGTTTTATTCAAAATCAACATCGGCCCTTAAAGTTTAACCACCCTTTACTAATTCTATATATAGATCATAATACCTTACAAAGTGTGAGAACCTTAGAGAAAACTGAAATATTCTATAACTAAGCATTTATATTGACAAATTTTTTACAAATATCAATATAAACTCGAGGGCAAGTTTCAAGTGCCCAAGGCATGTGTGTCTGATAAAAAAAATAAAACATATATTTGGTTGATATAGACTAGATATGTTTGCACTCCATTTCACTCTCTTTTTCATCTTCCACTTCCTCTCTTCAAATTCTGCAACAGCTACCTCTTTACAGCCTCTCCTATTTATACAAAAGAAAAAAAAATAAAAAAATTAGTTTTCGAGTTGTGTAGAGAAAACAAATTAAAAAATATTTTTGCTAAAACTACAAATTGAGGGCAACAACAATGAACAACAATGTTTAGAAACGTCACTGATGACGGTCTGATGAGGATTAAGCTAAAACAGAACAATATGCAAGAGCAAAACCGCACAAATGATGATGATGATGATGATAATGATGATGATGTTGGTGATGATGAGCTCGTCGTCTATGAGTCTATTAAAAGTCTAAAGGCAGATAATAAAGGGCCATTAGGACTTAAAAGGGCTCAGCGCAGCAACTGCTATTTCATTGACTGTGCGTCAGGAGTTGAGCCGAGTTGAGTTGAGTTGAGTTCATGATCAGCACCTTCATCCACATCATCGACGCATATTTAATTTTAAATCCCTGCTGAATATTGCAGGGTTGTTCGAGTCCTAACTCGGTCTTAGGATTTGTTTGGATTGTTAATATTTTAGTTGTTGTTGGTATTTTTTGTTATTGTTGCTTCTATTGCGAATATTCACTCTTCAATTGCTTTGTAACTGAATTTTCATGAAAACATGAGCATTGCCGGAGTTTGGCTCTATTCGGTATTTGTTCAGCTCACAATTTTAGTCCTTTGACGTATTTTTTTTTTTCTCTTCTAATTTTTGGCATTTTATTGTATTTGGTATCCTTTGTACGGCTTATGGCTTTATTCGACTTTACGCGTCTGTTGGCTGTGGAATGAAAAAGTCACAAAAGTAAATTTTTGCTTTTTAACTTTTGGAGTTTAGGAATTTTTTTTTTTCTTTTTTTCTTTGAAGAAGATTTCAGTTTCTATCAAAAAGGGTTTCCGCATTGTAATTGGAATGTTTTACAATTAATCCCTGAGGTTGATTATTGAGGTAGAAAAACTATGTTAATTTGGAGTGATTTAGAATTTAAATAAGTTACCAGTATAGAAAAAAAAAAACTTAATCTATCGAAATCGTATTGGAAAGATTAGCGATAGTGCAGCTGGAATAGGATTTCTTATGATCAAGAAATCTGCTGCAATTAGTTACAGTCACTTTTTGTTAACACTAAATGTTTTAAAAATACTAGAAATAAAGTTGTCGAATATACGAGTACAAGCAGGAAAAATTGAGATTTTGATATTATTGATAAACTCTTCATTTGGTTTGTGTAGCCATTAAAAGAAAAAAAGTATTTTAAACTCCAATTCAAGTTTAAATTATTCAATTTGCGTTTAATATTATACAGAAAAATTATGCAAAAAGGAATTTTCAAAAATGCCTTTAAATTAATTAATTTCTGGCAATTACAACAGGAAAGTAATTATGTAATTTTTTTTACATTTTTAGTCTTCATCGTTGTCCAATACACATTTTACAAAATGATTCACAACACACCCTGGTTATAAAAATTTAAGTGCACATTTTTGTTTCCAAGCAAACTTTCACAGTACTTGGCCAGTTTTTAATAAATAAGTTTCTATCTCTATTTGTGGTACAGCACAGTATCAGAGTATTTTTCTGTCGAAATTTTAATAATAAGCATATTTGATTAATATGTAAAGTTTGTTAAGAAATCTTTCCCGACGCTTTTGTGTTGCGTTACGCCTTTTCCACATAGAGCAATTGAAAAACATCGCAACATCAGCAAATGTTGCTAACCCATGTAAGTATACCGGAATCTTCAGATGAAGCAACTTTTTTACAACTAGTTGGCAGCACGTTCGCGATAAGTTTTATGCAACACAGCTTCCTACAATTTAAATCAGCGACTTGTGTTTTTCCTGATAATTTAAAACAATTGTGTGGTACTTCAAGTTGAAAAAAGTATCAATTAAATTCAGAAAAATTGTGTTTTGTTTTTTATTTTGAATACAGGAAGCAGCAATATGCGAGCAGTTAACAAATTTATATTTGTTTCAGAAGAAGTAAAGAAATATCGCTGCTTATTTAATTATAAGTTGCAATGAAAGATCAATGTTGCGTTGTGCGTGGCTTGCTCATCTGAAAGCATAGTTTGCAATAATGTTTGGAATTGCAATGGCTTGCAACTTTCTAAGCAATTGTGTTGCAGCTGGGTTACTTTTCCGTTTCTCCGTGTGGAAAAGGCCTTAGTTTTAATAAACTGTTGCTCTCTTCTCTTCTCTTCTCTTCTCTTTTTTTGCTCAGCTAGCACATATAACAAAAAATGATTAACTGCACACCTTCAGCGTGTTTTGGATTTGTATACCCCAACGCGTACTGCGTAAGGGGTATATTAACTTTGTCAGGTATAGAAAAATATATATATTTTTGATCAGCATCACCTCCTGAGTTAATTTCCGTATAACCGTCTGCCTGTCCGTCTGTCCGTCTGTCGACACGATTACAGCCATAGTTTTAAAGCTATCGCGATCGCGATAAAAAATGTAAGTCTTCTATCTATATATATAAAAATGAATGTATGTATGTGGGTATGTGGGTATGTGGATATGTGGATATGTGTGTATATCACGTATAGACTCCAAAACCAGCGAACCAAACTTTATGAAATTTTTAGGGATACTGAAACAACATTCTGGAAGTGTTCCTGTGAAGTTTGGTGTTGATTCGACAAGGGGGCGTGGTACCTCCCATACAACCCAAATTGGCTCTATCGCCCACAAACCAAAAAAAAATGCTATATATCAGACGGTTTTAATCATATAAAACTAAGATTTAGTAATTTTGTTCAGATGGTTACTTCCGGTGACTGTAAAAAAAATGGGCGTGGTCACACTATATCAACGCCCACTTTTTAGCAATCGTTTTAATTCCTGAGATGTTGAAGTTTTGATAGTGAATCTTGGTATGCAGGTGCAATGGATACAAGTGGCAGTCACTATTTAAATATAAACGTTGTCACGCCCACTTTTACCGCCCACAAATCAGTAAAAATACTTTATATCAGACGGCTTTTGCCGTAGAAGACTTAGATTTGGTAATTTAGTTCGAATGGTTACTGTCGGCCAATGTACAAAAAATGGGCATGGTCGCACTATATCTACGCCCACTTTATCGAAATCTTGCTTATTCCAGAGTTGTACACGTTTTGATAGTCAATCTTGGTATGGAGGTGCTATGGGTCCAAGCGGCAGTCACTATTTAAATATAAACGTTGTCACGCCCACTTTTACCTCCCACAAATTTGTAAAAATGTTTTATATGCTTTTTCCGTAGAATACTAAGAGTTGGTAATTTAGTTCGAATGGTTACTCTCGGCCAATGTACAAAAAATGGGCATGGCCGCACTATATATACGCCCACTTTATCGAAATCATACTTATTCCTGAGTTGTACACGTTTTCATAGTGAATCTTGGTATGCAGGTGCTATAGGTCCAAGGGGCAGTCACTATGTAAAAATAAATGTTGTCACGTGCACTTTTACCGCCCACAAATTAGTAAAAATGCTTTATATCAGACGGCTTTTGCCGTAGAAAACTAAGGTTTGGTAATTTAGTTTAAATGATTACTGTCAGTCAAGTGTACAAGAAATGGGCATGCCACTATGTCTACGCCCACTATCGAAATCATGCTTATTCCTGAGTTGTACACGTTTTGATAGTGAATCTTAGTGTGCAGGTACTATGGATCCAACTGGCAGTCACTAAGTATATATAAATGTTGTCACGCCCACTTTAAACGTCCACAAATCCTTAAAAATGCTTTATGCTAGAAATGGGCATGCCACTATGTCTACGCCCACTATCGAAATCATGCTTATTCCTGAGCTGTACACGTTTTGATAGTGAATCTTAGTGTGCAGGTACTATGGATCCAACTGGCAGTCACTAAGTATATATAAATGTTGTCACGCCCACTTTAAACGTCCACAAATCCTTAAAAATGCTTTATATCAGACGGCTTTTGCCGTAGAAGACTAGGATTTGATAATTTAGTTTATTTGATTACTGTCGGCTAATGCACAAAAAATGGGCATGGCCGCACTATATCTACGCCCACTTTCTCCAAATCATGCTTATTCCTGAGTTGTACACGTTTTGATAGGGAATCTTAGTATGCAGGTGCTATGGATCCAAGTGACAGTCACTATGTTTATACAAATGTTGTCACGTCCACTTTTAACGCCCTCAAATCAGTAAAAATGCTTTATATTAGACGGCTTTTACCGAAGAAGACTAAGAATTGGTAATTTTGTACATAAGGTCACTGCCGGAAACTGTTAAAAAACAGGCGTGTTCGCACTATATCTACGCCCACTTTTTTGAAATCATGCTTATTCCTGCGTTGTACGCGTTTTGACAGTAACACTTGATATGCAGGTGCTCTAAGTGGCTGTCAATATATATATATATATAATATATATATATATATAAAATTTGCCACTCCAACTTGTACCACCCGCAAATAAAAAAAAAACAGCACGAAAGGGCCAATTTCAGCCCTTGAAAGGAATTTAACCTAGCTTCTTATGATGAATTGTGTTGTGTGTTGTTATGCCGAGACCTACATGTTTTATGCCGACTCCGAACGGCTTATGTTCTCAAGAAGCTTTTCATGGCAGTTTTTACTCTCTGAGGTTTGCCATTGTTAGCAGAGAGGTGACGGCCGAACAGAAAAATTAATTCAATTGAAAAAACTTTCTGTGTCAGGTGGAATTTGAACTAGGGTTCTCTCCCATATGGTCCACACACTCAACACACTACGCCACGGCCGCCACTTTTTTTACCCACAAATTAATAGAACTTCTATAAATCAGACGATTCTCATCGTTAAATACTAAAATTTGGTAATTAAGTTCATACGCTTACTCTCGACAGCTTTGCAAAAAATGTGCACGGTAGCGCTATATCTGTGCCCACTCTTCAGCAATAATTTTATTTAATTTATTTATTTAACTATGTATTATAGTTAATTACAATTTAACAATTATAACTAAGTAAGCCCTAGCTGCCAGGGCTATCGGTTAGAAATAATTTTAATTCCTGACATGTGAACGGTTTGATAGTCAAACTTGGTATGTAGGTGCTATGGGTCCAAGTGGCGGTCACTTTTTATATAAATTTTGTCACGCCTACAAATCCGTATAAAGTATATAAATCAAGCATTTACAGTAAAAGAATATAATTTGGTAGATTAGTTCATATGGTTACTGCCAGAACACTTAAAAAAATGGGCGTATCGCACTTTATCTACGCCGACTTTTCAGAAATCATTGTAATTTCTGAGCTGTGCATGTTTTGATAGTGCAACTTGATGTGTAGGTGCAATGTTACCAAGTGGCGGTCACTATATATATATAAATGTTGCCATGCGCACTTTTTCTGCTCATCTATCTATCAGTAAAAAATGTATGTTTGTATACTAAGGCTCCTCACAAAAAAAAGGTGTTTGGGTCGGTTGCTCAAAAGAACGCTTTATGTTATGATGATTCCCCAAATATTTCGACAGTAGCGATAGCCATCCGTGAGCTGGAATAGTATAAAATGAAAAAAAAAAACAAAAACGAAATGGCCATTTCAGCCCTTGAAAGGACATTGACCGATCTTATTATGTTCTTAATAACAAATGGTCAGACTTAATAGTTATCTGCACCAATCTGTTTTTAATTTTTTCAGTCGGATCAAAGGTAATGCGGATTTTCATTTATTTTTTAACTTTTTTTTATATTATTTTCACTAAAATTCAAATTAAAATTTTTTTTTTTTGTTTTGCCTCTTACTTTTGGTCAAATAAATTATCTATTGATGATAAAATATAGTGTAAAGTGAAGAATTAAATTGAATGAAATTACAAAAAAATGTACACATTTTTTACATTTTACAATTTATTTGACTTAAAGTAGTATGGGAAAAAATTCAATTGAATTTTAGTGAAAATAATATGAAAAAGGTCCAACAGAAAAAATTTAGGATTTTTTGATACAAAAGAACTTTTTCATTACTCTTATTTCTGACCGTTTGTTTTTTTTTTAACTACCATACCAGGCAATATTTTTAGTCGAAATTTTTTGGGGATCACCGTAACATAAGCCATGCATTATTTTGAAGAACCCTACTAAGCAACTTTTTTTTCTAAGGAGCGAGAGGCGACTTAATGTATATACGTATGTGGGTATATGTGTATATCACGTAAAGACTCCGAAACCGCTAAGTCAATTTTTATACCAAAGCCTTGAGAGGGTTGCTATGAAGTCTGGTGCCGATCGTAAAAGGCACCTTAAATACACCTAAAATTTTCGATATCGAACAGTTTTGGTTTTTTTGTAGGTCGCACAGCCTCGGAATTCAGTATTCGACCTCAATTTACACATGCCGTTCCACTGGTATAATTTTTTGGGCGTTGGACGAGGGGCGTGGTACTTTTTCAGCCCCCCAAATATTCGGTATAGTTTTCGAAATAAGTCACACATCAATAAAACTCGGTAAGAACTTACTATAAAAGTATGGCTTCACTAAAGCTACACCCTCTTTTAGGGGATAAGCGCTGAGCGCAGCGAATATGGTTACCTCTCAACATAATTAAATCCGAGAAAAACTTATTTACTGTTTTCTAAATATATTTTGTTTGCTTCAAACCAACAATTACTTCTAAGCAAATATTTTGTAATCACAGTGAAAAACTTTTGGCATTTCTTTTGCTAAAATATGTTTCCAAGTAAATATAGTGTAATCATCGGTAAATATATTATGTTGCTCTTAATTATAGTTTTGAAAATAATTGCTTGACTGCAATTAAATTATGTATTCTCTAATTAATATATATTTGTACGTGAGCATTTAATGTTATTCCTGGCTAAATTATATTTCCAAGCAAACAAATTGTAACAGACTAAAAGTGTTCTCAGTCCATTTATAATTACAATATATTTATATGAAAACATATTTTTTTTAAAACAAATTATATAGTTTTTAAATTCAAACAACAAGTGCTAAGGTACTATTAAATAATGTTAAGATGCAAATATATATATAAAGATTGTATTAATTAATCTTTATATATATATTGTTTCCAAGAAACATGCAGAAACATATTATACTTCCTGCAAATTATGTTTGGTAAGGCCTATTATTTTTCAGGGTGTACCTCCGATACAAAGTGACTTTATTTTAACCGTAAAATGTCTTTAAAATCCACAAAAATTAAAGAAATGCCTTGAAATTTAGCACGCATGCTTTGATCTTCAAATTAAATCCTGGCTATGAAATTCGAAAAATCGGATGAAAACCATGCCTACCTCTCATACAAAGTGGCTTTATTTTAAAAGTAAAACGTCTTGAAATTTTGCACATAGGCTATAGTATTTAATATAGACCATCACTATGATATTTGGAAAAATCGGATGAAAACCACGCCTACCTCCCATACAATGTGGCCTTATTTTAAACGTAAAATCTTTTGAAAATTCATAAAAATTAAAGAAATGTCTTGAAAATATGCATATTGGCTTTGATATATAATATGAACCATCTCTATGATATTTGGCAAAATCGGATCAGAACCACGCCTACTTCCCATACAAAGTGACGGCATCAAAATATGAAAGCTTTCGTTACTATATAAAACTGAATTTCATCGTGTATGTCGTGGCTAAAGACTTGGACTTTTTTAGCTTCAGTACCCTGCCGAAGCTCCATGCTAACTAGTTTTAGAGCACATATGAAGTTTTTGTGCTCTATCTCTCTCCACGCTCCTTCAAAGAGTAAAAAACACGAGTTAGCGCCAGGGCTGTCGTTTTGAACTTTTTAGAGTTGTATAATTTCAGGTTTTTGAGTAGTACGGAGTAGTATGGATCATAGTTGAATTATAAGGTTGTCTCAACGGTGAGAGTACCCATAATTGTCAAGTCGAAGTTGACAACTCATAGGAAATCTCAAAACGATCAGTCTTATAATTCAATCATGGTATGAATAAAATAATTACAAACTTTTATGTGTAGCCAATATTTTTACTCAACTGTCTTTTTTTAAGTATCTTTAAAACAAGATTCGCAAAATATATTTTAAATGCAAATACAATATCTTACAGTTTCATTGCACAAAAATTTCAGTTTGCACTCTTAAAATTTTTTATAATGCGAAACATTCAATAATTAAAAGTAAAACACTGGATTTAACTAGAACTCATTTGGTTACGCTGAAGTTTACTTAAGCTTAAAATTAATACCTTATGACAATGAGTTCAAATTGCTTCTTTTCTTCAATCACTTCATAAATAAAAATATGTAAGAATTGAGTCACAGAAACATTTATGTTAGTAGAATATGAACTAAAATATGATTCGTCTTGGTAAAAATATCTTCTTTGCTTTCCATGTTATAGAAGAAATCTTTATAACTTCATCTCAATAAATTTTACATTTATTCACTTAAGAGATGAACATATTTCAAATTTTTTAGGAAACAACTATTTCAAAATTAGTAGTGACATATGAAAAATCAGGCTGAAAAATCTGGTTTTTAAATGGTGACAAGTTATGACAATACGTAAAAAAAGATGATATTTTGTCTAAGAAAATATTTTGTATTTAAATTGTAATTGGTAAAAATAAAAATATGTACAAATTTTTATATAATTATAACTTTGACTTTGCTTATTACAAAAAGTTGCCAATGGCAAAAATGGGGAAAAATTTGGACATTTAAATTTTTTTGTTGGCAAATTTTAATTTCATGCGAATAGTTTTTCAAAAATTTGTTTTTTTATTTTTTCCTTTTTAAGATTTATCAATCTTATTATAGTGCCATGGTATAGTGCTTTTAAAAAACCAGCCAAAAGAAACACTTAAGGGGGTCCTCTGGTAATCTATGCCAAATTTTAGCCTTTTTTCAAAATATTGTGGAAAGAGAACGAGTAAAGATATTTTAGTTCCGTTTTTTGATTTGGGTAGCTTAATTTATTGAAAAAAATACAAAATTTTGAAAAAGTGAATTTATGGACCGTTCAGAAAGTTCTCGGCCTGGTAACGAGGTTCTCCGGAAAAAAGGTGGGTCCAAATTGCGCACGATTCCAAGTGTAAAAATCGTCTGAAAAAAAAAAATATTCAGTTACTTAGAATGAATGTCCCTATAGCCCCTACCTCGGAAACAAAAATCGAATTTTTTTAGGGGGGGAGCCGCCACTTTGAAAATGAAAAATCGAATTTCGACCTTTTTTTTTGTAGTCTAGTGTAGAAAAAAAATAGTAAACATTATTTTTTCGGCAAGTTTGAGGTAGGGGCTATAGCGGCGTAAATTCTGCGTCGTTTCATGCCTCATATATCAAAATCGGTCAAAAACTGTTTGAGTTATCGTGCGCAAAGTTTTGAAAAACATGGTTTCGAGAAAAACGCGTTTAAAGTTTTGACTTCAATTTTGAGGCACACAAATGACATTAACACATATTTTTTTAATACAATACTTACGAATATTAATCGGCATTCCAGCCCCATAAAGTGTGCCTTCCTCCATCTCATAAAACGAGTTTTCCATGGCTTTTTGGGCTCTGCGGGCTGTGCGACCCTCTTTCGATGATGCGTACGCTTTTAGCTCTGAGCGTTGAAGTCGTTTTCCGTCGCGAGATTCAGCATACATCTTGGCTTGTGGGCCGATGACAATACCCATTGTTGACATTATTTTTAAAATACTTGTGAAGCCTTCGTTGAAAATGCAGGTTGCCAGAAAATTTGCGATTTCGACTGTGGTAGCACTACAGTGGATATGTTTCGGCGCAAAGGTCCACAAAAGCGAGTTGAACGATTCGTTACAATTTTGCGTTTCACCTCCAGTGCATCGGTTGAGTAGATCGTCGGATGATAACGCTTCGTATATGGGCTTCATTACTTGCAGAACCTTTCCATCAAGTGGGGCGTACGTGTGGTGAAATGAGGCTAATGAGCCTTCTGCTGCTGACTTTTGATAGGCGCACCAGCTGGACTCACCAGGTGGGCAATACATATGTTGTGGATTACTATCACTTGAACTTTTGTGATAATATGTTGACCATATTTCTTTTCTCATGTTTTCCACAGAGTCCTTATTACGTCGTTCGTTTGCTTCTTTCATGTGAACACCTGGGCTCAAAATCATTTCAACCCCTAAATCAAAACATGCATGTATACATACTGCATGTATACATACTGTGTGTGTATATTTTGTAATATCAATACATATTTTGGAAGAATTCCACAGAATTTTCGACTAATGACTGCAGGCAAATAAACAACTTTGCTGATGCGTTATTTTGACGAAAACATGCCTACACAAAAATGCCTGTATCTCCTAAACTATTTTGAATTTTGAAAAATCCTTTTGGGAAAATGTTTTTGAGTATCTGAGCAATAGAAATATGAAAAAAAAATCGAAAATTCGGATTACCAGAGGACCCCCTTAAAGCACGCCATAATAAAAAACTTTCGACTGTTTTAAAATATCATTGACCCGAATTGTCCCAGCAACTCCATATGGAGCCACAAAATATGCTTGTAAAGTTTATTTAAGTTTTAATTAGGAGAATGTTATTTCATTGTACTAAAGACGTCTATTACTTCATAAAACATGGTTTTTTTAAGGATCTAGTAATTTTTGTAACTCTATGTTGCATAACTTTTCACCAGGCTTTAAATGAAAACCATTTAAAAAAAAAGATGTGTGTGGCCACCACGTACGATAGAAGCTAAACTTTTACCCAAAAATGGAATTTCTGGGAAGATAGCTAATTTTTTTTATTAACATTCCCTCCTTCAGTGCAATTAAATGGTTAAAAGCAGTCTGCCTTCATGCCTTCAAGCAGCAATAGTTCAAGGAATGTCTTTTCTTCATAAAGCCAACTAGTATTTCCAACATGGCGATATTATGGGAAATATCAATTGTCACTTTTGTTTATGGATAGTTCAATATTCACGTACAGAATTAGATCGAAGTTTTTTCGTGACTTTCGTGGCACAGTTGGTTACCAAGAGGATTTATTATTTTAATTTGATGACTTAAGTTATCCCAGGCTCGATCCCCATAGCACATACTACAGATCTTGCGGTTTTACTTTGTTGTTAATAATATTTTTATTTATAAAAATTTAAAATAAAAAATTTGTCGGAAAATCTGTGCCGGCAATAATGCATTTTTCCCTCTCCGCGTACAATTCGGCTGCAAGTTGGACGTACTACCATCGTATCATTGCTTCCTTTGAACGACCCATCGCATCATTGCTTACTTTGAAGAAGCACTGACCTTATGCTATCCCGCATACTTATTTACGTTTATTTTACGGTGCCTACACAGTTAAAAATGTTGATGCGTTTTTTGGTACAAGACTTGCTTTGTATTTTATGCTGCATTTGCGACGATATTTCCCAGTAGTCCAAATCTTAAGGAATTGATAAACGAATCATGAACGATTTTTCTTCATCTTTCATAGATAAATTTCATAGACGAAAATCCCATATAAGATTCCCACGAACGTAACACAGAAATGTTGAGATTTTTCGTGCATGAATATATTACTGAATCGTTGCGGAAGTTTCGTCAACAAACAAGACAGAAATATGAAAAAAAATTGTTTTCCATTTTTATATATTCATTGATTTTATTTAATATGTTTTTTTGGATCAGATTATTTCCGATTTGTAATCTTTGATATATCAGTCTTGAAGTCCATTAATACATTACGTTTTTAAAATGATATATATTCTAACTTTTAACGAAAAAATTAACCCGAAATATAAGCCTTTGTAGGAAAACATGAACGAACACAAAGCAGAAAGGTTGAAGAATTTTCGACAAATGTTTTAAAGAATTTTCGACAAGAAATACAAGAGATAAGAGTTATCGGTTATCACGTGTTCTGTTTTCGTTGTTTCCTTGTTCTGTTTAATTTTTTTTTATGTTGACGAAATCAATGCAGATGAGTTAAAGAATATTCTGCAAGTCTATTATTGACGAATGCAAGCCAGACGCGTTAAAAAATATTCTGCAATTCTGGCTTATGCAGCAGTTTATTTAATTTATTTAAAAGCAGAATAGGTAGTCCGGTAGCTCTATACCGCAACATGTGATTTCGATATAAAAGTGTGTTAAAGACTTCATTTGAATTATATGGTATTTATATGAAAATTCACAAATCTAAGAATAAAACAAATTTTAGATTCAAAGTTGCAATCGTTAATATTGCAGCATGTGCTGTTTCCAAATCCATCAATGCAAGGCCTACTTCGAAAATTGCTTTCTGAATTTATAAAAACTCATTTTCAGAAATGCCTAAAAGTATGCTAATATTCCGAAAAAAGCTGCGTTCAGATTCAAATTTTTAGACCGTAATGTACATTTAGAGAATTGAACGAAAGACTCAATTCAATTATAAAAAAAGAAAAAAAGAGATAAGAGATAAGATAAATATGAGCTACTCAAATACATATGTCTCCGTGGCCCAGTTGGTACAACAGCCGCCTATTGATCCAAGCGTAATGTGTTTAAATCCTCGGTGAAAGCTAATATATGAGAAATTACAATTATAAATTAATTTTATTAAATAGCAATTGTTTCGTTTTTATGCAACCAGTGCGGCGAATTGCTGTTTGTTTTTTTTTATAAGAACCATGTCGTTACATTGTTTTTACCCCCCTATCTAGCTCGCCGTATTGTTATATATGCGGCTATAAAAGTTTGCCACTTCAAAAACTAAAGGTAAGGTAATATCTTAGGTTAATATATATACTTCCTGTTTAAATATGTTTAATTATCTTATCAATTGTTTCATTATGTTGCAACTAAGTATTGTTCGTTTTTGAACTGTCGAGCTTTCAAAAATTGGCAATTCGCTGTAGTGTCAGTAACTAAAAGAAGAGTTATTTTTCGCTTTATTTTAACACAAACAATTCTTTCCCAAAATTTTTTTCAAATATTTCCTTTTTTGTTGCAACACAAATCTGAAAAGTATTTTTGAAAATTTGGTTCTTAAGCATTTTATTTCTGTAGTGTTAGTAACAGAGTTATAGAAGTTAAAAGTTTTGTATTGCATATTAGTGATGGAGAACTACCTATAGTCGAGACTATCGACGGTTTGGCTATCCATTGTGTGCTGACATCGATAGTCGTGACACAAACTTCGGTAGAAAAATGGGCGTGGTCAGACTGTATATTCGCCCACTTTTACGAAATCATTATAATTAATTATTTGTACATGTTTTCATAGTGAAACTTGGTATGTAGGTGCTATGGGTCTAAATAGCGGTCAATGTATATATAAATGTTGCCAAGCCTACTTTTACCGCCCATTCTGTCGATATCTATTTATCGGTATATGGGCATTTCCATCGTAACCCACGCGACATGCGTACGACTTAAAGCTTCGTTTTTTCGGAAACTTATGTTATTAATGTAAAAAAATTTCTTATGTATATATGCCTCAGAAAAACTAGTAATGGTATGATATACAAAAATAATCATTCCTGTAACTAATTAAAAATAACACTGGTAAATATGGGCGTAACTCACGCGACAAAAAAAGGAACTGTGTTTTACAAGCACGTTTAGATTGTAAAAATTCAGCGAATTTTACCATATAACCTGTTTTTGTTTTTAATTTTTAAATAATGGGTAAATTTACCGATGAACTTTGCTTATTTAAAAAGATATTGAGTTCCCAAAAAATATTTGCCGTAACTCACGCGACATAATCCACGCGACGAAATTTCCGTTAAGAAAATGTGTAATGAGCTTAAGAAGAGTAAATAACATTTTAGCTCGGTCATGGTCGAAGTTTTCTAGGTGTCGTGTTGTATATCTTCAGTAGACGTGGATTTTAATATTAGTTAAGACATTGAAATTTTAAAAATGCGAAATTCATATATATCAGTATTTTACTAGAAAAAAAAAAAATTGTAATTTCGAAACACATTACATTTTTATTTTTTGGCTTACATTTTTGTGGAAATGCCCATATATAAAAATCAAATGCCACATGTATGTTGCCGCATCAATTGAGACTAAGCCGATTTGGTTAATTTTTTTCATATCATAGCCCTTGGTGCATTAATTCCATATTTTTAAATTTTTTTCGGCGAAGAAGGTCATTTAACAGTACGTTCAAAAAGTCCATAGGATGACATATAGATGGCGTCACTAGTTTTTTTCCATATGATTTTTATTTAGTACCAGCCTTCAAACGATACGTATAAACAATCAGTTTCACAACAATCTGACAATTGATTCGTGAGTTATACCATTTTGTGTGCAACTATTGTTATTGAAAAAAAAAAATGGGAAAATATGGATTTCGAGTTTGGATAAAGCATTGCTTTTTGATGAAAAAAAATACAGTGGAAGCCAAACAATGGCTTGATAAACATTATCGGGACTCTGCTCCATCGAGACAAATGGTAGAAAAGTGGATTGCTGAATTTAAACGTGGGCGTACCAGAACAAATGTTGCAGAGTGCAGTAGACGCTCAAATCAGACTGTTATTCCACAAAATCAATGACCAGGTCAACGAATGGCAAACGTCACTTCACCTCGCATATATTGACTACACCACAGTCTTTGACAGCGTCTCGCGACATTCTATCTGGCGAGCACTCGTGAAGAGAGGCGTGCCAAGTGAACTGATAGCGCTTATAAAAACCCAGTATGACGGATTCAGATGCAGAGTGCTACATAATGGCATGTTGTCAGAACCTTTCGGCACAAACTCCGGCGTACGGCAAGGCTGCCTGCTTTCTCCGCTTTTGTTTCTAATTGTCATTCATCAGATCCTTTACGATACTGTCTACGGAAAGAACTGGGGTCTTTTCTGGAACATTGCAGAAACTCTTGACTATGCCTATGACATATGTCTTCTCTCCGTGAAAAACTCAGACATGCAACAAAAGCTGAACGACCTCGTTGTCAATTCCGCGAAAGCTGAACTACACATCAACATCAACAACACAAAAGCGATGTGCGTCAACCCCACAAACATTAACTCAGGCCTTAACATCGGCACAGAAGCAATTGAGTACGTAGAAGACTTCCAATATCTCGGCAGCATCCTATCCCCTAACAACAGTATGTTAAAAGACATACAAGCGAGGATAGGAAAAGCTAAAGGTGCTTTCGCCCAACTGGGAAGTATTTGGAACTCGTCTGTACTCTCTATCCATACCAAGCGCCGTATTTTTAAGTCCAACGTGCTGTCAGTTCTTTTATATGGTTGCGAGACTTGGCTCTCGACCGAGGCGCTAAACAGCAAAATACAGAGCTTCGTCAACCGTTGTCTTCACCGTATTTTAAAAATTTGGTGGCCCAACACTATAAGCAATGACAGCTTGCTTAGAAAATGTGACATGCTTCCGATAGGGCAAACGATCAAATGGAGCTGGATAGGCCACACTTTGCGTAAACCACCCATCGAAGTATGCCGCCAAGCTTTCGACTGGAACTCGCAAGGAAACCGAAGAAGGGGACGCCCTAAACTGACATGGAGACGATGCCTGGAAAAAGAGGTTACCGAGTCGGGATATTCCTGGGGCTAACTCAAACAGCTGGCTCTGGTCTATCTGTCTGTCTGTCTGTTAAAGCACCACGCGAAAACCACTGGATGGATTTAAATGAAATTTGGTATCCAGGTTCCTTATATCCCCGGTCATAACATAGGCTACTTTTTTTCAGTAAAAAAGGTTGGACCCGTTAGGGGGCGCTGCGATCGGGTTCCAGGCATTAATTTTTTAGCTTATCTCCGAAACCGTTCATCAGATTTGCATGAAAATTTGTATGTAGAGGTTCTCAGACACGCTTAGTTTTTTTGTCTTACCTACACCGTTCTATCTCGAGCACCAGAGGGCGCTGTAGTACAAATATTTTGAAAAACCTCGAAAAACTCCTAAACCGTGCATCCGATTTACATGATAATTGGTATGTAGAGGTTTTCGGATACGGTGAGTTTTCATGACTTATCTACTCTGTTCTATCTTAAACACCAGAGGGCGCTGTAGTACAAATATTTTAAAAAACGTCAAAAAACTCCTTAGTCACTTATACGATTTGCATGAAAGTTGGTATATAGGAGTTTTCGAAAACGGTGAGTTTTTATGACTTATAAACTAGGTTCTATCTTGAACACCAGAGGGCGCTGTAGTACAAATATTTTCAAAAAGTCGAAAAAGTCCAAAACCGTTTATCCGATTTGCACGAAATTTAGCATGTAGAGGTTTTCGGACACGCTGAGTTTTTTTGACTTATCTACTCTTTTCTCTCTTGAACACCAGAGGGCGCTTTAGTACAAATCTTCGGAAATCGTGAAAAACTACAAAACTGCTCATCCGATTTGGATGCAAATTTGTAAATAGCGATTTTCGAGTACGGCAAGGGTGCTGGTGCTATCTTTTTTGCTCTTTCTCAAAACTAGAGGGCGCTGTTGTACAATTTGTACGTGTGTATGTTATTAAACTGTTCCTTAACGGCTGTACTGATTTTGACGAAATTTTTTGTGTGTGTTTGAGTAGATTCCTGTATGGTTCAGATTTACAATTGGACCCTGTAGATGGCGCTGCGATCGTGTTTAATTCATTTTGCTTTTATAGTTTATCTCCGAAACCGTTCATCCGATTTGCATGAAAATTTGTATATAGAGGTTTTCGGATATGGTGAGTTTTTATGACTTATCTACTCTATTCTATCTGGAACACCAGAGGGCGCTGTGTACAAATATCTTAAGAAATCGTGAAAAAGTAGAAAGCCGCTCATACGATTTGGATGAAAAATTTTATTAAAGGATTTGAGTGTACGGCAACTGATTTGGCGTTATCTCTTTTGCTCTGTCTCGAAAAGTAGAGGGCGCTGTTGTACAATTTGTACGTGTGTGTGTTATTAAACTGTACCTAAACGGCTGCACCGATTTTGATGAAATTTTTGTTGTGTGTGTTTAAGTGGATCCCTGGATGGATCAGATTCGTAATTGGACCCGGTAGGTGGTTCTGCGATCAGGTTCCATGAATTTTGTTATCATAGTTTGTCTCCGAAACCATTCATCCGATTTACATGAAAATTTGTATTTAGGGGTTTGTGGGTACAATAATTTTTATAACTTATCTACGTTGTTCTATATTGAACACCAGATGGCACTGCAGTACAAATGTTTTAAAAATCTCGAAAAACTCCTACCTGTTCATTCGATTTGCGTGAACATTTGTACATAGGAATTTTCGGATACGGTGGGTATCTTTGACTTTTTTTTCTGCGCTATTTTAAACACCAGATCGTGCTGTAGTACAAATCACTTAAGTAATTGTGAAACACTCAAAAACCGCTCATCCGGTTTAGATAAAAATTTCTATATCGGATATATAGGATTTGATTATCGAGTATGGAAAGGACTTTGGCGTTATTTTTTTATTCTATCTTGAAAACCAGAGGGGGCTGTTGTACAAATATCGCAAAAAAACTCAAAACAACTCATCCGATAAGTATGATTTTTATAAGTGATTTTCAGGTGCGGCGAGTCTTTTGGCGCTATGTATTTTGCTATATCTTGAACCCCAGAGGGCGCTGTGCTACAAAAGACAGTAAAGCGTAGCAAAGCGAGAAGTGTGATAAATATGTTATTTTCTTCTTTATGTGTATTTATATACCACTTTCTTTTTTCGCAAATCAGGACAGCTGATGCAGATTTCTGTGGTATTTGAGACATTTCAATTTCTATTTTCAATGCTTATTTAATGTTTGTCCAGTTTCCTCGCGTATTGCCTAAAATTCGTTTTTGCTCTGATTCTTTTTTTTTTAAATGTGCAATCTATCGAATACATTACAAAACTTGAAAATATATTTTTGCAAGCGATCGGCGGCACGCACACACAAATCACGATTTCCCTAACTTTTCTCATAATTTTCAGATGTTGAAGCTACATTTTGCTCATTTCGCCAATGTTACCGGTTTGAAAGATCGACACAAAATTCCTCCTAAAGTCTGTGAAAAGTTTTTCAAATCGACGAATGAAATCGAAAATTATTTATATCACCTCCCGAGCTAAGCCGGGTATTCAGCTAGTTTATAATAAATTTTGAACGTACAATGAAGGCTCAGGGAGGCAATTACTTCAGTCTTACTTCTATTAGTTCATAGTTATATTAACAGACCTATTATCAAAGAAATAATCATCAGTAGTTATTTCCCTTCTAAAAAACTCTATGACAGAAAACTTAACAACACACTTTACACAGAATGCCAAAAGTACTCGATGTACGAAGTCTACACAAAGATTAAGCAAATGTTGGCTATCTTGTTTTTATATAATTATGCTTAAAAATAATAAAAAAACATTACCAAACAGCAAAAATTGTGTGTTGAAGTCAGAAAAGCATTTTCCCAAGGTTGATTTATACATGCTGCCCAAACAGAATATGAAGAACCAACGGTTTAAATAGGTAAAACTAGCAATGGGGGAAAATCTAAAAAAACAACGACCGTTGATGCCTTATGGCACTTTAAGCGCTTAAATGGAATACTATCTGAGGGGGGTGAAAACGCTGAGAGCAAATGATGTTGTCAATCATTTGTATGTTGTTGATAAGCTTAGATTGTATAGCTCAGTATATGGAAATGTAAAAAAATGGTATCATAATCAAATGCAGGGTCATCATTTTTAGCTTTTGCTGAAAATAGTGAGACGCTATGATGTAATAACATTACCACACTGCAATTAGTGATAATTATTTAGTTTATATTTGAAAATCTTTCGACTCATCATGGTTGTGCAAGAAGCCACCCTCAAGCAGAAAATTCTAAACTTTTTAACTTCCGGTCAGTGAACAACAACGACTGAAAACAGGTGTCTTTCGAGCAACTTCGTATGACTAAATATCAGGTGCATCCGTCCTGGCAATGAAATTCAAAACATAGTGTCATAGCCGTCGTCGTCATCGTAGTGCACAGACGCTATCATAATGTTAACAACTTCCCAGCACGCTATGCGAAACGGCACAGAAAATAGCATCGACAACGTTTGATATCGACCTCATGATGAGAAGGAATCAAACACAAAGTTGACCCAAAACTAATGAAATCCAGCGCGTCATCGATGCAACTG
Organism: Coremacera marginata; assembly: GCA_914767935.1. NCBI lineage: Eukaryota > Metazoa > Arthropoda > Insecta > Diptera > Sciomyzidae > Coremacera > Coremacera marginata. The sequence goes on along the minus strand of OU612043.1, from coordinate 229,746,965 downwards.
CAGTCTTGTATTCTCTATGTCAAATGCCAGCTAGAAACAGACGGTGGTGGTAGTCGTTCAGACACCCTCTTCAGTACACCATATGTCAAAATAAGCCACCAATCAACCCTAATAAAATAGAGCACAATTGCGCTGGATGCTTTTGTGGAAAGCATTCCGTAGCATTCTGTATAAAGTTCACACAGCAGTAAAAACACCAACACTCCGTTATTATTTACACTCATTCATACAATAGCAATGAAGGCAAATAAATTTAGCACACAATACAAGCGAACAATGGAACTTTTCGATCTCGACCACTTGAAAAAAACTGTAACAGTTCGACTTTGAAAAAAAAAAAAAAATAAAAAATAGAAAACTTACAACAAAGAATTCAGTTTTACGACAGGCACACTTGGTCGGTCGCACTTAAGTGTCGTACACACGGAAGTGCCAAGGGAAGGACATTTTAATTTTGATAAGGACACTTTGCGCACAATACTTGCGCGAAACATTGGTACTTTTGATTAAAAGTGCCACTCTCGAAACTCAATCACTCAATGTGATCGTTCACGTATGTGAGGCACTGGCTCCTCGAGGCTCCCAGGATGCTGTAACGGCGCGTAACTAAAACAAAAGGGTTGAATATCGTCGATTGCATACCGAATTTAGAGTTCTTTGTTGCTCGAAAATGTACGACCAAGTCTCAAACAAAGGTATTCGAGAGCCGGGAATGTAAATTAAATGCACCAAGAATAGGTGAAACTTTGTTGCAGTTTTAACTGAAGTACTGCGTATCGGATCGGCAAATTCCTATCGATTTTGCAGCAAAGAATTTTGCAATGTTTTAAGCTACAGCTGAACTCTCATAAATACACAAAATGAAATATTGTTAAACTTTGACAAATGCTGAAAAATACATTAAGGGGAAAATATGTTTAGAATGTGGTTTTTTTTAATGATTTTTATAAATTTTTTGTATGAAAAAATTTTACATAATTTATTTATACTTTGTGAACATTTCATACATATAGGTACTACCAATACCCGGTGTGCATTGCTACACCGGGTATTGCTATATTGGAAAATAACAAATATATTCAACACTTTTATTTGACATTTTGATTGACTCACGTTCATTGTCCAATGCCCGTTACAATTTCATGGTAGCAGGACACCAAGAAATAGTAACTCTATTCTGAGTTTCTATGTTCTGTGATTTTTACTGCTATTCTGTATTGAAAATGTGACTTGTATGAGCGAAACCACATCCCCTTGTCCAAGTTTTCCATTAAAAGAACATTACCAAGTGGTAACTCCCTTCTGAATTTCAATGTCCTGTGACTTTTACTGCCTTAGCTAATCTGTATCGAAAATGTAACTTGTATGGGCGAAACCACGCCCCGTTTTGCAATGGGTGGTGGCGGTAGGAGGGTGGAAAATACTTTACGGCCTATTCTCATTAGAGAGGAGCGATATATCGATGCCGTTTACTTGGTCGCAGCGACTTCAAAGTCGCAAACAATACGTAAGTTTCAACAAATTGAGCTGAAAATAAGCCATTTGTTTGAAAGCTGTGTGATCTCCAGTTTAAATCGAAATTTTTCGTCTCCTTATCTTTGATATTTACTTTTCATCGACCTACCGGAAAAATATTTTTTGAGCTAAATTGTTTTTCAGTTATCGCAAAGATAAATATAATTTAATATCACAATTGAAATAATTTAGGTACGTCAAGTACAACTTGCAAGTTTCATGCTTGGAATTCTTTGAATTACTAGAATCAATCCCCAAATTATTTGAGAAATCGCTAAGAAAGATAAATACTGCTAAAAAACGAAAAATAAGACCGATACTAATTCTGTTACTAGTACTTCTTCATTAAATGTGGATTTTCCAAATGCCGGAAATGATTGATTTCAATGTGCAAACTATATTAAGGCAGTATTCTAATTTAAATTGAAAAATTTTTGGCGTTTTTTAAAATTTAATAAAAAAAAAAACTAAAAATATTTTTAGCATCCATGTTTTTATTATATATTTATTAACATTTCATTAATAAACAAAAAATTTAAGAATAAAAATTCAAGCTGGTAGAGTGGCGGTGCTCTATCTTGACACGATTTCAACTCTTCTAACCATCTGAAATAAAGGATTCTTAATAAGTGACAATATAAGAATATCCCGAACTAGGGAAAGAAAAATAAATTTTTATTTCGCGAAATGGTGACTGTTTGTCAAAAAGAAGTAATTTTTTGCCTTTTTTCAAAGTTTTGAATTCTGTAAAAAGATTAGAACAACAAAATGATTACTTAGTTTGAGTCTGGGTCATAAAGCGATATATGAAAAAGGCCCACACCAAATTTTTAGCTAATCGGTCCATTAGAGCTTGAGATATTTAATGAACGTGTTGGAAAAAGTAGTTTCGAGAAAAACGCGTTTAAAAATTTGCGCAAAGTTACAGGCAGTCAAAGTCATATAAGCGGGCGCTGTACTTATAGCTAGAGCTTCATAAATAATTGAAATTTTAAAAATTTTTTTGAGGGATATCTTCTTAAAGGTATAATCTTCGAAAATATGAAAAAAAAAATCGATTTTTTTTTTTAAATTCTACACTAGAATACTGCCTTAAGAAATGCCAAAAAATTCCGAAATTTCTATCCAGATTCCGCAATCCATTCCGAAATTTCACTAAAAGTAGTTGGTCACATTAGGTCTACCTCAACTATGATGACAAACATTTTACTTATGTTTGTAACGATACTACTGAATAGATTTTATGTGAAAATGTCAAATTGAGCCACATATATACTAAGGCATATGGTATTAATAAAACAAGAAATTTTTTCCGGATTATATATAAATTTTTAAAAATGTACGAGTACTACCTTTTCTTAAACAGAATTTTTGCTGAAAATGTAAACCACTGTTACTTTTTTCTAGTGAATGAAATCATTTGATTCTTGCACAATAGTATATTGAAATGAAGTGAACTTTGATTTAGTAATATTTTTCTATCGGAGTTTTGGGGTTATAAGTGAAAAAGAAAATAAAAATTGAAATATGTACCATATATAGAAATATGTATACCACTGGTGGTACTCTTTAAGACCTTTTCAACGATATATTGCACTTTATGATCGGACCAGAAATGCCAAGGTTATGAATAAAATACCGTTTTGGCTGTTGGGATACCCAAAAAAAGTTTTTTGATGGTGATGAAATTCTTTCGAGATAAGCTATCATTCTAGGGCGTATTTTTGGTGACCCAGCTCAATATACATATTTTTTAAATCAACATTTTATTATTTTCTTCTTTGTTACCATCATTTGTTAATACCATAAAAATGCAAACTGTTGCATAAGATTTTTAATTCATGAAGCGAACAATTTCAAAGAAATAAACTCAATCTCACGAACGAATTCTAACTTTTAACTTATGATCAGCTACTTTTTTATGGGGTATATTATGTTAGAGTTGATTTACCTTTGGAAAAGGTGCAATCAAACTGCTTGCCGTAATTGTTTCATTGTTTAACTTTCCAAAACATGGCATTCAATCTCTACCCAACAACATTCAAGTGCTTTCCTGCCAATTTCTCACGACATCTGTTGTAACAATGAACAATTTTTTAAGTAACTAAATTTTTTTCTTTTCTCTCGTAATAGCAACAACCTCAATATAGTTCAGAATGAGGCATTATTTTTCAAATCGTACACCATAAAGATCAGCAAATCAACTTAGCTCATCGGGATCTTCTTTTTTTTTATGACGTTGCCAATCAAAATCACTGAACTGTGCCAACGGATTAGCACTCGATATCTCTATTCTATGCGGTAATAGTTGCCCTCACTAGTATTGCTGAGTGTTCGTGTAGCAGTGCTGCAAAATCCTTAAGTCCATTTGGCTACATCTTAAAGTCTCAATCACTTCACTTCTACGTTTTTTTAATGTAACAATATGCTTTGTTGTTTCTTTGGTCTGTGATTATTATGATGATGAGTGGACCTCCTGGAGGTGAGAAAAATAATTTAAAAAATTTCTTTCATGTTCGTCCACAATAACGAAAAAGCTGTTTGAGTTGCTTAATACTCAGCGTATTGCTCTGCTGGATTGTTTGTTGCCAAGGACATCTTTTGCGTTTAACCTCAAGACTTTTCATTGTCGCATTTTGGCTGCGGTTTAAGCAGGAATTGCCCGCATTTTTGATTCATGCCATTGTTTCAAGTATCTTCTCGTCACGATGTTTTCAAATCGTACTTGTCGTTACCCCCCGGACTCTTATCAATACGAGTAATGCAGTGGAAAGACTTTTTGTCTTCGGTGGTTGTCGATGGTTAGCTGCTGATAGTTAACAAGTGTCATGTGATCCGAAAGTAATGGTTGATGTCTGCGTTAAGTTTAACATCAAACAAGAATTTTCTTATGTTGTTGCATGTTTGGGGTTGGGATCTTTTAACGCGGTAAGTTATTCTACTTGAACTCTTACGTGAAAGCAAAAAAAAAAAAAAATATAGACCACCAGCGAACAAATCTTGTGTGTTCTAAAAATTCAGCATTTTAAAAGCCGAGATAAGTAAGTAAGTAAGTACTATTTTTAAAGCCAGGAAGTAAGTACTAACTTAGGTCATCTTTAGTTATAAAAATATGAACTATTTCTCTATAATATACGTAAAAGCATTTCAAAATATTTATGTAGCAAAAGGGAAACAAACTATCTGAGTCTGTTTATATGTATGAAGAGTGTTTTATAGGTAGTGTGTGAAAATTTCTTTTGAAAAAACTTTTTTAAAAAAAAACCACCGACTACAAAATCACTACAAAGTAGAAAATAATTTTAAAAATACTTTTCTTTTTAATTTCTTGGTCAGATTTGATAATTTATTTGAACATATTATTATATATGAAATCTTATTATTTGAATTTTTTTCTTATTTGATTTATTATCATAAATATATTAATTTCTTGATGAATACAAAAGCTTTTAAGGTCGGCACAAATATACTCAGACTTTTAATTAGAAGCGCCAACTTCAAAGAATTCGTATTCATCAAGAATTAATATATTTATGATAATAAAACAAATAAGAAAAAAATTAAGATAATAAGATTTCATATATAATATTATGTTTAAATAAATTATCAAATATGACCAAGAAATTAAAAGGAAAAGTATTTTATATAAGTATTTATAGAAGTAAAGGAAAAGTATAAGACTATTGCTGTAGTCGGTTGTTTTTTTTTTAATTTTTATTTCTTCCTTTTTAGAGAATATGATAAAAATTCAAAACAAGAGTATAAACAACTTTAGTACAATTGTTCCGAAAAAATTTGTTCTATTAAATTCTGAAAGTTTGTTGGTTATTTCAAATATCTGCCTCTTAAATTTAAATTAGATTTAAGTGTGTTTATATAACTCCAATAATTTTTCAATTATTAAAGGTTATATTTCTATCGAGCTCAAGGTCAATGTTGCTTTCCGAAGAAAACAACTGAAAGAAAAACAACTAACAACAACAATACCCTTATAGAGTATCAATCACATAGCAGACTAGACAGCTGTTTCGTTGGCCGCTACACCAACTCATCAGTAGCCTTTTTTCGTGATTCTTGCTGTGATCCACTAAGCTCTTAATTTTCTACTTGTTTCACGAATGCAATTAGTAAATTACCCTGAAATGCATGTAGGAATACAAATGATATGAAAGCAGCTTAAAGTTCTTCTAATTTGTGAAGCATACTTTCAGGGAAAGTATGTTCTATTATTCGAAGATAGATCAAAGCTTTTTCTTAATACTCAAAGATTTTGTTGTGCTAGTTGTTTGTTGCTCTTCTATTTCACAGTCGATCTTAGCTTCAGCAGTTAGCTGATATTAAACTATGACGACATGAAGTTTTCCGATTCTCCGGAAAGCAACATTGACCTTGAGCTCGATAGAAATATAACCTTTAATAATTGAAAAATTATTGGAGTTATATAAACACATAACTTAAAACTTATGAAAGAAGGGCGTAATTAATTTACAAATAAATTTAAATTAGATGTCACATGTTTTGAAATTATTATACCCATTCTTGTAACGACTTTTATTACCCTAGTGTCAATATTATTCGAGATATAGTATTTTTCTAATAAACGCCCCTTTGTTAAATAAGCGCCCACTTTCTTGAGCGTTATTTCCAATAATTGTGCCTACCAACGCATTCTTTATTGACCATATTTTTTAATAATTCTGCCTACCCCTGTACTACAATAAATTTCAGTGCCCTAGTGTCAATATTATTCGACATACACTGTTTTTCTAATATTGCCACGCCCAGTAGTCGAAAGCCGACCACTTTCTTCACCGTAATTTTTACTAATAATGCCTACTCCTATACCAAATTGCAGTACCATAGTGTCAATATTATTCGAGATATACTCTTTTTCTAATATTGCCACGCCCATTTTTCAAATAACGCCCATTTTCTTGACGGAATTTTGTAATAATTGTGTCTACCCCTACACTAAATTTCAGTACCCTAGTGTCCATATTATTCGAGAAACAGTGTTTTTATAATATTGCCACGCCCATTTGTCGAATAACGCCCACGTTATTGCCCACAATTTGTAATAATATTGTCTACTCCTATACTAAATTGCAGTACTCTAGTCTCAAAATTATTCAAGATACACTGTTTTTCTAATATTGCCACGCCCACTTGTCGAATTACACCCATTTTCTTGCCGTTAATTTGTAATAATTGTGCCAACAGCTACACTAAATTGCAGTACCCTAGTGTAAATATTATTCGAGATACAGTAGTATTTAGTATTGCGAGATCTTTTATTGCCACGCCCAGTTCTCGAATACCGTCAACTTTTTTTACGCGCATCTCCATGCTTATGATATCTATCTGTTCCCCAAAAATTATGGCAACCAGGCATATGGTTTAGGAGTTATCGATGTACATACATTAAAAAAAAAAGAAAAAAAATAAAAAAAAAACAGAGAAGCCGACGAACTTGAGAAACTCCTCCTCTTTGAAGTCGGTTAAAAATATCTAGTATCGCCATATATGTGTCATCCTATGGACTTTTTGAACGTACTGTTATTTTAAAAACTGCTAATACAATTTTTACATCAAAATACTTTTATTTTTTTTTAAATTTATGTTAAATAGGGTAATTATAGGGTTAATAGGGTAATAGGTAATTATTCAGTATTTTTGAACTAATATATATTCTATTTTTTAACGAAAAAGTAAATTGGGGATCCCATAAGCTTACGTGTGTTTAACATAAACGTCAAATGCTTTGATGCATGCATGCCTTCTGTGTGTTATGGGCTTAAAAGGTATTTTATCTGCGACTGAATTCTTGCCATTTTGTAGTCCAAGGGGAGGGGGGCTGAAACGACTTTTAAGGCTTATTTTCCTTATTTTCCCATACAAAAATTTCTCCATGGGGGGCCCAAAGCCGTTCAGCCCGTATGCAGTTCCGCCACTGGGTATATTACTAGCTTAAATATTATAAAATACAATAAGAAACAAAATATACTAAAAATCCCATTTTTAATTAAAAATTAAAGTTTGTATTGTATGTAAAAATTGTGCAGGCAGTTTTTGAAAAATTCGTTTAAAATAGTAGGCATTCATTCTCCAACGTGAAATTTTGGTAGTGGATTAAGAATGAACGCCTCAAGATGACAATTTTTCCAAAATGCCAAAAAATAATGGTGCTGGCTGACCTTGAGAATGAATGAAATTTTTAGTGGCCAAAAAAAAAACAATCAAAATTTTTCATTAAAGTTTTGGGAAAAAAACTAAACCACAACGAAGATCAATTCAAGGTCTCTAAAATATATTAATTTGGATTTTAACATTTCTTTAATTAAGCCACAAAATAGCAATCTAAGAAAAAATTTAAATTTCAAGTCCCAATCAATGATTTGAAAAAATTAATAAAGTCATTGATTGGGACTTGAAATTTGAATTGACTGAAATCATTTTTTCAAATCATTCAAATCAAAAAAATTATTGCATTATTTTTTTCAAATCATTGTGACTTAAAATTTCAAATCAGAATCAATGATTGAAAACAATAGTTTGAAAAAATAAATGCAATAATTTTTTCAAATCCTTGATTGGAACTTGAAATTTCAAACGAATGAATGAATGCAATAATTTTTTCAAATCATTGATTGGGAATTAAATGATTTTAAATCACAAATGATTATATTCTTTTACAACTCTGCTATGTATAATAGGAGCTGAGAAATACAAGTTAACACAAAACATATTGTAGGTAGCAAAGAAAATATGGCCACTATTTTGAAAGAAGAAGATATAATTTTTTGAAAGCAGTTCTGAGATTAAAATACATTGGACAACTGTATATAAAAATATCAACTTTTTTGAAAATAGTCGAGCAACCATTGTTGGATCAGTTGATTTATGGTATAACCCTTTCCGACAGTATACGCACAATTGTGCGTATGAATTCAATTCTTATTTATTTAAGAAAATGTTGCAGTATTGTGCATGATGCTTTTTTTAAAGAAAACCAAAATTTGCCGTTATATTTATTCGCGTTTGTTGTGAAATGATCTTTTAAGTGCGGCATTTTGCTAATTTGTGAAAAGGAGTCGGAACAGTAAGTATATAAATTTTTTTAAATTATTTATAGTCTGATATATATCATCAAATAAGTGATTTAACGATCAAGACATTACACACTTCAATTAGAAAGTGATATTTGGTTTTGGTTTTGTAATTTAATTTATTTTTTAGCCACTTTCATGCAAAGTGCAACAATTGTGCGTGTTAGGACTTGTTTAACAAAATATTTTTTTTGTTATTTCTTGCGTCTTTTAGAACAATTAACTCAAGAGGAAATACTAAGTGCCCTTCTTGAGTCGGATTTGGAGGACTTCAGTAGCGATAGTGAGTGTGGAGATGCAACCTGGCAATCACCTCTTCCGATAGATGAATCTCAAGATGAGGAAAGTGACGAAGATGAGGAAGAACTACGCTTAAAAACCCTCCCAAATCTCACGGAAAATGTCAGTGAAAAAACCAATCGCTGTGAATCCAATCTGGAGAAAGAGGCCATTTGATGTTCAAGTAGACTTGAATGTCTGTACAAATGTGGAATTGAACATAGCAGTGGAATCACCTGAACATTACTTCAGAGCATATTTTAATGCTGAATTTTTGAAAAATCCACGGAGTACACCAACAGATACCATATCGCTGTTAAAGGAAAACCACTAGGGGCTACAGTTGGTGACATAAAAAAATTTTTTGGAATTTTTCTTGCAATGGACTGCATACGTTTCCCAAGATTACGAATGTACTGCGAAAAGAAAACCAAATGTTTTATCTGCCGCGAATGTCATGTCCCGCCTTAAACAAGTACCAAAATTGTGTTTTAAAATACCATACTGAAAAATAAAGAAAAGATATAAATTTCAAAACCAAAAACGTGAATTCGAATATGGGTTTTTTTTTCCAATAAGACCGAACTGCTACAATTGTGCGTATCCTGAAAATAAAGGATAATCGAGCAATTTGACAAAAGTGTTTATTTCATTGATTTTTGTGCATACAAAAACGGCAGGTTCTAAAATTTTATCAAATTGTAACCAACAGTTCTTGCGTAGGTCGGAAAGGGATATTCGTGTAAATTTAAAAAAAAAAACTTAACTTACATGGTTTTTAAATCGATAGTTGGCACTGCAGATTAAATAATAGTAAATGTTATCAACCGATAATTTTAAAAATATATGCAAAATTTCGAAAAGCAAAAATTTTAAGAGCGATTTCTTAGAAACTAGTTTTTTTTAAACGGTTCGATAGATAACTCGAAATCTATTCAGTTTCAGGTTTCATTTCAATTAATCTTAGTGCATTTTGCTTGTAATTTTGTCCTTTAAGCATCCCCCCTAGATTCAAGTACCTACATTTTTATATAGACAAAAAGCGCGCGAAAATCTATCTCTTTTTTTAAACTTTTTACTCTAACTTTTGCCATAATTAAAAAAAAATCCCCCGGGGGGTCGTGCGTAAGGGGGATGCAAAATTGTACCAAATTGTCCGTACTTAAAAATGGCATTTGGTTTTTTTATTTCAGATACATGGGAAAGGCCATATTCATCGAACCGTTTTATATGTTTTTTTTTATGTTTTTTTTTTAATTATTTTAAGATAAAGCAAAAATTTTAGTAACGTACTTTTTATGTACAATAAGCTGCATACATTTTAAAAAATTATAACTTCTTATATATAAAAATCTTTTTTGAAAATCTTCCTTTTTTTTTGGGTTGTAGGAATAATTCTAATTTTTATCCTAAAAAAAAAGTTTAAGCAAATTTAACTTCAACAGAAATTCTTGAAAAATGTATTAACTAAATTAATTATTTATAAAAAACTTCCAACTTTGCGTACATTGCAATCATACCAATATCATATCAATTGACAAATTTTTAAAACTTCCATTACCTTTATTTCATTTCCTGCAGAGTAAACACGACCAATGGTGATTAATATAGGTTAAGTCACTTGAGAGAAGCTCGGTCAAACTGTCAGAATGGATGAAAGGAAATCAAGAAAAAAAAAACCTGAATCTGTGCATTTTTTAGCTAACAGCTACTTTGACAGTTCGAGCAAAGGCGAAAAAAAGAGTGCTTTTCTCTCAAGTGACTTAAGCTATATTAAAAAACCTTGAACACGTCTTAATATTTTGCCTTACATTTTATTTAACGCAGAATACAATATTTGATCTTTTTAAAATATGTACATAATTTAAGACAAGTGTCCTTATTACCATCAAAAATGTTGAATTAAGTTGATGAATTGTTGCCTATTCATTTATTTAGTCGACTTAGGGCCACAGGTTTACAACAAGAATATAATTTACAGCAACTTCTTGTATTGAAAAGAAAAAATTACCAAGAAAATAATTTTCATTGGAATCAGAACAAGTTTATATAATCATATTGAACTAAAACTAAAATAGTCGAAACGATATAAATTAATAGTTGAAAACATCTTTTGTTGTTCAATTCAAAAAAGCCACCGATGCATACTTTCGGAACCACACAGGAACACTGGATGGCCATCATTTCAAGCTGTTAACAAAAACTTTTTAAATCATATACATACAATTTGCAAATATTTACGTACACTTCTTGCTAGGCGCAAATCGATCACGTTAAGCTCCGTAAAACTCTTGAGAGTCTCTCGCACCTTAACCGCATTATTCGAGAAATATTCGCACACGTTGAAATTAAGCCACATCACTGCCATAGCACCAAAAAGCAGTACTATTTCCAATGTTATTAGTTCTTTATTCTCGGAATGGAATTTGTCGGTGAAAAACACCACTAATCCAAAGCAGCTGGCCACATTATAAATTAATTTACAGGAGAGTATCAAAATAAGCTGCGGCTCAAAAAGGACTGTGAGACGTTGTTCCAAATGAAAAAGTTTTCTATAGATGCTGGCAATTAGGTCAACTTCGTCTGCGAGCTCACAGTAGAGTTTCTTTGTGGCAACTGCATTCAATTTTGTACGAACTGCGACAAGATCCTTGTTGAGCGTGCCATAGAAACAGGATATGTATAAAATTCCATAAAAGTATTGATTTTCTATACCAAAAAATACACTTTGCAAAAAACACAAGACTAATGCCAACAGGTAAATGTATATCGTATTATTTTGACTTGCCGTAAACACATAAAAAAGTCCACACAACAACTGGAAAAAATTGACAGCACTACGCACGATCACATAACGAGCAAAGAAAATATTTTCAATGTCCTTATTTCGAAAATAATCGTTTCTAAGCTTTACTACATCAACTACTAGCTTATCATGTTTGACTCTTCCAAACCAGTGCTTGATTGTAATAATTAATGTACTGAGGGTAATACTGTTGTTAAAAATAAATAAAATCCAATTATTAGTGGCATTGCTTGTTTGATTCAAAAGTGATATTTGAAGTAAAAAATAGACAGTTGCGACGATGAAGCAGAGTTTACTAAAAACAGAGTAATATTTTTCTAGTTTTGTGTGTTTGAAATTCATGTATTTAGGTGGTAGTAGTCCCAAGATGATAGCAATCAAAATGTTCCCTTTCATGAGCACTATTGCAATTTTCTTGCTACAACTATGCGACATTTTCCACAAACTGACCCGAGAAAATGAAATCATTCGGAATATGGTATCGTTATTTTCTGTGCAAGGTTTTTACGTATGAATTTATTTTGGGCAGGTTTGAGTTATCATAACATTGTAGAATAAATATTTGTATGTATTTGTTGTAAATTGCTTTGAGTATAATAAATAATGGAATTAATGTTAGACTTAGCTAAAAGTTCATGTGCTTGTTATTAAAATCGACTATAATTCTAGTTCTCAGCAGAATGTATTTGAACAATTTTCAATAGTAATTCGTAATTGCATTCGTCTTGCAAGGCAGGGGGAAACTTCGCCACCAAGCTTTTCAAATATAGTGTAATAGCGTTAAAATTTCTATTAAAAAAAAAAAAAAAAACGTGTTCGGACCTATTCATTTTACCCAATGCTTTCAAGACAATGAAATATGTTAAGTACGGTTTGTTTATAAAAGAAAAAATTAGCCTCCACACTCAGAAAAAAACGCCTATGTTTTGTGATAAAAAATTTCTCTATTTTCGATAAATAGCGAACAATTTTTATTAAATATCAACCCGATTTAGTTCAAATCGCCGCGATTTTTAATTAAAATTGTTCGCCTGCTCTTATGAATGTATAAACTTTGTCATAATTCAACTTCAACCAATGAAGGTTAAAGCTATTGTATATTTCACAATAACTTTAAACTGGTTTTCCTTGCAAATTTGATCATTTCGAAATTTTGTGAAATTAGCTTCCACACACTGTAAAATTTGCAATCAATTTTCAAACTTTCACGATTTTTATCTCCTTAACCCTTCGCGACCTACAAAATTTTATTGCACCAATAGGTTTATAAACAAAAAATAAAAGTAAGAAAATATATTTAGGTATGGACAGAGCCATGTATGAATGTTCGTTCGCTCGTGGATTCCTTATGCTTCCTTCTTTCAATTAATATTGATTTCGTTTGGCAAACAGATGAGTGTAGAAATCGAAAAAAATGCATTAAATTAATTATAATTAAATATAGTCTTGACTTCTTTCCACTAGGCAACCTATTCGCAATATGTTTATTCATGTACAATAATTTCTAAAACGTACTTTTCATTCTGAAAACAGATGGGTGTAGGTCGTCCTATGGTGGGATCTTGTACCATAACACCTTATTGCACATCTACAGAGCAAGACCTTTCTGAAGAAAATAGATGTTCCTTCGTTCGATCGTAGAAAATAGATGTTTTTTGTTGGGGGGCCCAAAGAAGGATGGTACCAGCTCATATATTTGACCTCTCTAGGAGTCCAGCTACGGCCGATATAAACTATTTTCGACAGTTTTTGTGTTTTTTGTATGGGGACCCAAAGAAGGGTGGCAGATAGAGGATAGATGTGTTTGAAGGAATTGTTGAAGGACTTAAAATAATAGAGCCCGCTCATATATTCGTCCCCTCTAGGAGTTCAACTACGGTCGATAAAACTATTTTTGACAGTTTTTTGTGTTTTTTGTGTGGGGACCCAAAGAATGGCGGCAGATAGAGGATAGATGTGCTTGAAAGAATTGTTGAAGGACTAAAAATAATAGGACCAGCTCATATATTCGTCCCTTCTAGGAGTTCAGCTACGGCCGATATAAACTATTTTCGACAGTTTTTGTGTCTTTTGTATGGGGGCCCAAAAAACTGTGGCAGATAGGGGGTAGAAGTGTTGGAAAGAAATGTTGAAGGGCTAAATATATTAGGACCAGCTCATATATTTGACCCCTCTAGGAGTTTAGCTACGGCCGATATAAACTATTTTCGACAGTTTTTGTGTTTTTTGTTTGGGACCCAAAGAAGGGTGGCAGATAGAGGATAGATGTGTTTGTGTGAGTTCAGCTACGGCCCATATAAACTATTTTCGACAGTTTTTGCGTTTTTTGTATGGGGACCTAAAGAAGGGTGGCAGATAGGGGGTAGAAGTGTTGGAAAGAAATGTTGAAGGGCTAAATATATTAGGACCAGCTCATATATCTGACCCCTCTAGGAGTTCAGCTACGGCCGATATAAACTAATTTCGACAGGTTTTGTGTTTTTTGTATGAGGACCCAAAGAAGGGTGGCAGGTAGAGGGTGGATGTGTTTGAAAGAATTGTTGAAGGACTAAAAATAATAGGGCCAGCTCATAAATTTGACCCCTCTTGGAGTTCAGCTACGGCCGATATAAACTTTTTTCGACAGTTTTTGTGTCTTTTGTATGGGGACCCAAAAAACTGTGGCAGATAGGGGGTAGAAGTGTTGGAAAGAAATGTTGAAGGGCTAAATATATTAGGACCAGCTCATATATTCGTCCCCTCTAGGAGTTCAACTACGGTCGATAAAACTATTTTTGACAGTTTTTTGTGTTTTTTGTGTGGGGACCCAAAGAAGGGCGGCAGATAGAGGATAGATGTGCTTGAAAGAATTGTTGAAGGACTAAAAATAATAGGACCAGCTCATATATTCGTCCCTTCTAGGAGTTCAGCTACGGCCGATATAAACTATTTTCGACAGTTTTTGTGTCTTTTGTATGGGGGCCCAAAAAACTGTGGCAGATAGGGGGTAGAAGTGTTGGAAAGAAATGTTGAAGGGCTAAATATATTAGGACCAGCTCATATATTTGACCCCTCTAGGAGCTTAGCTACGGCCGATATAAACTATTTTCGACAGTTTTTGTGTTTTTTGTTTGGGACCCAAGAAGGGTGGCAGATAGGGATAGATGTGTTCGAAGAAAATATTAAAAGTCTAAAAATAATAGGAACAGTTCATATATTTGACCCCTCTAGGAGTTCAGCTACGGCCGATATAAACTATTTTCGACAGTTTTTGTGTTTTTTGTATGGGGACCCATAAAATTATTTCCGACAGTTTTTGTATTATGTTCGTTCGTTCGTAGAATATAGTTGTTCTTTCGTTCGATTATAGAAAATAGTTGTTCGTTCGTACGTAGAAAAACGAAATTAAAATTTTGTTCAAATGAAAAAAAACTTAAAATATTACTGTGGGCACTAAAGTAAAATTATGCCGGGTATTGTAGTGTCGGCAGCAAAGAACTAATTTGTTTAAACTTAATCAAAGTATATCAAATAATCAAACTTTCAAAGCTGCGCTTTTTTCGTGTGTTAGTATTTCATTTTTCTTAGGTTTTAAGGTATTTCTTTTAAAAAAAAATTCGGATGTTACAAGCTGCGTTCCACTTTACTACTTTTTATTTATTTACATGCGTCAAGTTAACTTGGTAGTTTGAAACAAAGTTTCTTGCTAGTTTATTGAAATCACGCAAATATTTTGAGTTTTTGAAGTACTTTGAGAAAACCCGAATTAATATATTTTTGTTTGCTTAAAATGTTACCGTGTAAAGTTTTTTAAAAATAACTTATAAGGATAACATATTAAAAAAAAACTTAATTTCAAAGAAGGCATAATTATTTTGACTGTTCAATATTATGCAAAACTAAACTAAATGATTAGAAAAATTTATACAAAAACTTAACTGTTTAATAAAAAATATATTCGCCATTAGCTTCTATTACTTTTTGAAGGCGTTCAGGTACCTTTTCCACAAAATTTTTCAAAATATTTGCCGCAATTGGCTCCCAAAGAACTTTTATTTCAGAAATAGTCTCATTCCTAGTCCGAGTCAAGCAAACGCTTCGCTTTCATTTAATATAGGCCCACAAGTTTTCAATAACGTTTAAATCTGGACTTTGTGGTGGCCATTTTAATTCAGAAATTTAAAAAATTTCATTATTAACTTACTCTTGTAACATGGTTGCACTCTATATCTATCTTGTTGCAAAATAAATGACTCAACAATAAGTTTGTCGCCAGATGGAAATATATTGGTTCATCGTTTCATTAATTGAAACCAAATTACCATGACCACAAGAGGAAATGCATCCTCAGAACATTACCGATCCGCCGCCATGGCGATTTTCTTCTAAGACTGGAGCTACTTCTTTTTGTGTTTTCTTTGGAATTCGGACAAATCTCTTTTGAGTTGAGCAGTGATACTCAAACGTCAGTCCACAAAACTCGGTTTTAAAAGCTCATAGTCTTGCAGAGAAAATCTTTGGCAAATTTGAGTCGTTTGATTTTATTTGCCGGCGTTATATATGGTATTTTTTATACACGGAATATGTACCGAATTGGAATTCTTTTAAACGTCTGCGAATTGTGCGTTCGCTAACTGGATTCTGAGAAAAAATTTTCATCTGAAATTCATGGCTTTTCAGAGTTAAACCAGGGTTTTTGCGAACTCCCGTACAATAAGCTGGTCTTCTTTACGTGCTGTTTTACGTTTTCTGCCAGAACGTGCCAAATGTTTCACTGCATTTCTTTCTTTGTGCTTATTTGTTTGATAGTGAACGGTGTGACTTGACAAATGTAACTCGGAGCATATTTCTTTGACAGAAATACCACAATTATGCTTCTCTACGATTGCACATCTCATTTCAACACTTAATTCCGACTTTTTTTTTGTATTTTTTTTTTATAAAAAAAAATAACTTAAAATAAAAAAATAAATTTGAATAATTATTAAATACTTTGACATTAATTACCAAATCGTAACTTGCTTAAACGTCAAAATACTTTTACCGCCAAAAATACTTTCTTTTTGTAGTGAACGACTTACTACCTTAAAAAAGCGTAGCCTAAATGACTTTCTGACGTTTCTACAGATTTAAGTTCCTCACACCATGTTTTTACAATAATTTATCACAATAAGAGAGAAGCTTTTACCACTGGATTTTATTCAGAGAGCACGTGTGAAGCCAACTTTAATCAAAATATTTATGCAGGTCACATTATGAGCTACTGTGGGTAGAACAGCTACCTATGGATCCGAACGTAGTGTGTTCAATCCTCGGTAGACGCAAAAATATGAAAACTTTTCAAATACCAATTTTTTCGTTTTTATATAACCAGTGCGGCGAATTGCTGTGTTGTTGTCTTCATAAGAACCATTTCGTTACATTGGTTTTACCTTCCATTTAGCTCGTCGAATTGTTGCATACGCGGTTTTAAAAGTTTCACTTCAAACATAAATCAAATCTGACTATGTATAACCTCTCTTACAACTGAAATCGGTTAAAAAAAAAACGAAATGGCCATCTCAGCCCTTGAAAAGACTTTGACCGAGCTTCTTATGATCAACTGTGTTGTGTGTGATGTGAAATGTTTGCTCACAAATGATCGAGAACTGGACCTACATGTTTTACGCCCACTCCGAACGGCTTATGTTCTCAAAAAGCTTTTCATGGCAGTTTTTACTTTCTGAGGTTTGCCATTGTCTGCAGAGAGGTGACGGCCGAACAGAAAAATTAATTAAATTGAAAAAATTTTCTGTGTCAGATGGAGGATTCGAACCTGGGCTCTCTGGCGTAAGAGTCACACACTCTACCCACTACGCCACGGCCGCCACCAACGAAATCGGTTATCTGGTATATATTCCCAAAAAATTATCCCAGATCAATTAAATTTGGTGCGCATGGGGATTTTATAGCATAAAATAATTTCATACGCGAAAAACAATCACATGATCATCACATTGACGGATTTGATAAACGAATTTAAATTTCTTCAGAAAGCTGCATATAACTTCATAATTTTTTTTTAGCTGCCGCAAGTAAGCTTTTGGTTTAAGTAAATGTTAAATTAAATGTAAAGAAAGCTTTTATTGAAATCATATTGAAATTTTATACTTTTTAAACAAATTTTCGCATTTTGGCAAAAACATGGGCCAAAATATTTTTTGACCTTTGCCCGCTTCCGCGACTCTGGGTGTTGTAGTGACATTAATTTATTATTCTCTTATTAATTATTACTTTTTACTTTAATAATTGTACTTTTTTTGTTATTATATTTTGTATGTCTTTTTAATTTAGTCGGTTTTGATTTTAAAAATTTATCGATCATTAGAAATTTATTCTTATCAAATACATATTAATAAAATAAAAATTATTATATTATAAAATAATAAGATAATAAAATATAAATAATAAAATAATAAAATAATAATAAAATAATAAGATAAAAATTGTCACAAAAACGCATTAATATGTGAATTAAAGTCTGTCTTAAAATTGTAAATACGATAGCTATTATTATAAAATAAATCAATAAAATAAATAAAACTAGTAAGGAATGGAGTTTCGGCAGTGTACCGAAGCTAAAATACCACACGCGGCCGAATTCAAATGTATTCGAAGTCTTTAGCCACGACAGACACGTGACATTCAGTTTTATATATTTATGAAAGTTTTCTTATTTTGATGACGTCACTTTGTAGTGGAGGTAGGTGTGGATTTCTAAGAGATTTTAGTTTAAAATAAAGCCACTTGTATGAGAAGTAGGCGTGGTTTTCATCAGGTTTTGGCAAATATTATAGAAATGGTTTATATTAATTATCAAAGCACATGTGCAAAATTTCAAGACATTTCTTTAATTTTTGTGGATTTTTAAGAGATTTTACGTTAATAAAAAGGCCACTCTGTATGGCAGGTAGGCGTGGTTTTCCTCCAATTTTGCTCATTTTCGAACTGGATCTTCACTTTTTCAAAAAAAGCTTATATTTTGATTTTCATCGCGATAGCTTCAATTTAAGGCTGTAATCGTGTCGACAGATAGACAGACAGACAGACGGACAGACGGACACACGGAAATCGACTCAGGAAGTGATGCTGATCAAAAATATATATATTTTTCTATACCTGCCAAGCCTCCTTCTTGGCGTTACAAACGGAATGACAAAGTTAATATACCCCTTACGCAGTACGCGTTCTGGTAGGTATAAATATCCACTTTAGCATGCTTACGACAGAAAATGTAAAATTTTCGAATGGAATTGGCAAAACTCATCTGGGATTGCTTAGTTTTGCCTAAGCACAAAACTTAAAATGCAGACTATGATTTTTATCAAAATTTTAAATATCTTAATTTAACTAAGCTGCAGAAATTAAGATTTTTTAAAATCTAAGTTTTTATTTCCCTTTCAATATACTATCCGTTCTTTCCCAACCACAACTACGAGACAAAGCAAAACAGTTCCTTTTTCTTCTAATGATCAGGATAATGAGCTGCTTTGTTTAGCTACAACGTCAAATTACAGATTTAACTCAAACAATGCCGCATATAGTAGTAGTTAAATGCTAGAATATAAGTAAGAAGTTCTACGAAAATACCAAACTGCAGCCTACAAAAGTAAAACACAAAATACAAGTATTACCAAATAAATGCCAACAAAGCAAGTTTTTGCATAAAGACGGCTTAAATGAGCTGTACATAAGCCATAGAAATAAAAACAGAGAAGAGAGGAAAGTGAGAGACCACATCTTCTGATAACAAAATTGGTCCTCCAAATACTTTGTTAAGTTTTTGACTCTTATCGTGGCTTGAGCCTGAAATTTGCCTGATCATCCAAAACACCGTTGGCTATAGTTGGCTATCCTAAGTCATGCGTTCAGACTAAGACAGAAAAGTCGTGTGTGGATCAAGTTAAACGAATACGAAAGGATGGACAATATTTTGGCTTAAAGGCATTTTCATTATATTTCAAAACAATGGTTAGACCATCGTGTCATTTGGACGGCGATAGTCCGGTATATTAATCTCTATTTGCATGCCCGTAGTTTTGTTATACTAGGTAATTGAGAAAGGATTAACATCGAAATGAACCCAACCCCTAGATGCCCGACGTCGCCAAAGCAAACAATCAGCCGTGAAGCCAAATGGTCAAAAGAACGGATTACCCAAAAATATTGAACGAATGAGTGGCAAAGACACAGCGGCTAATCTTGCGAAATATGTCGTCGTCAAATCTATGTTGCTGTATTATTATAGCTACCTGTTTAAGGATGACTGCACCTGCTTGGTAATGCTTTTTTGGAAAGCAAGTTGTATGGATTAACATTTTGAGACTTGCTTCTGACACTTGAGTCACGCAGAAAACTTACGCGAATTTAGTTAATCGCATGCTGTCCTATAGCGTTTAGTTTTGTATTACTTAAGCGTGGCTTAACACAACGAGTCGCAAGTCTATGAATGCTTCACACTCATTATGTAAATAATTACCTGTATAGGATATGAATTAAAACTTAAACTAAAATATGTGCTTGAATAAAAGCGGACCGAATTATATAGGTGCTCATGTGCTGTGTCTCATATTACCACGCACTAATCTATGGCTTAGTTTTGCGTTTAAGCGCGAACACACCCACCACTAAGCAGAGGTGTCATTGTAATCATGCTTCCAGTTAATGTGCTCTCAAGTACACTGAATTGTTTTTTCAGGCATGAACATGTTTTAAACTTATAACACACTCTTATAACAGATATACTTAGGTTACATACATATATTGATTATAATTATTTGTTTGTATTTTTTTTGCTAACTGTTGTTGGGATTAATTTACACATGCTAACTCGTATGAGTGTTCTGTGGAAAACTTTAAGGATACAGAACGAAATTTATGACTAGTTGAGTCAGTTCAAGTTGGAAAATAAACAATTATTACAAATTCTCAAAACAATCTATAGGAAATTTTTGTAAAAATAGTATTGCAATCAAAGCTAATGAGAGAAGGTACGATGGTGGCTCCAAAAGTAACCGACCTAACAAAGAAAACACAATAAATTTGGGAAAAAACATTTTTATTTTTCAACAGTATCTGCCTTCAGCATTTTCCCAGCAATGTTCAATAGCTTCGATACCCTGTTTAAAGTAAGAACGGCCGAGCGCCTCAAAATAGCCATCCACAATGCCATGGATGGGATTTTCTGGGCATGATATTTGGGTTTCTGGAGTAGAAAGCAATGATTGACCTAAAAAAAAAAATAAGGGTCCCAAGAATTTTTCATTAAAATCCGTTCCGGACCACCGTGACAAGGCATATTCATTTATTGTGAAAATATTCATTTAAATAGCTTAAAATTAAGAAAATAAGCAATACTCCTTAATTTCACCTCACAGCTTATTTTATGCACATACAAAATTCACTCTACGGCAGCTAACTGTAAATCCGACGATTGTAACCAACTTTGATAAAATTTCTTTGAAGTATTTAGCCGACCGCCATATTTTCTCTAAAAAATTTACTAAAAATAAGAATATTTGAACATACTGTTAGAGAACAATATCATACATGATGAATCAATATGTAACCGATAATCAATTAAATATTCAGGACACTAGTTCAAAAAGCATCTTGAGCTATCTTTATACAAAAATCTACTGTTATTAGTAAAAGTATGTCAACATTTTATTAAATGAACCTTCAGTTGGTTATAAAAAAAGTAGACTAAATGTAGTGATAAAAAGCAAACCCAATGCAACTACTATGTCAACCAACGTCAACCAGCTAAAGGAGTGCAGTTAAGGATGTCTTTTTTTTTTGTTCAAATCATAGCTGCATTATTGAAGCATTTTGTTAAATGGAAAAAAAAAACGGATTTTCGACTTAATCCCGAGATGGGACAGGCACAAGCTGCTGATGACTACATTCGATGACATAACTGATGTGACAAATTGACGCACAAGAACAACAACAATAAATAAATGCAGTGAATTATAAAAAATAAAAAAGAGTAAATAAAACATCTATAGAGTGTAGAATGCTTGGCGGCAAAGAGATTAAAAATATTGTCACAAGGCAGAGCAGACTCTAGAGTCGCTTACATGGGAAATAATTTCTCAAGTGCACTCGAACACTTAATATTTGCATGAGGTCCTTAAACGGGTGCACAAAGCCGGCTGTTGTGTGTCGTAAGTGTGTGTGTGTGTCTCTGTGTGAATAAAAAATATGACCAAACACACGCACACTCAAAAAAAAAAAAAAATGCTAGACGATTAACGCTTGGTCTGAATATGGCGTCAATCAATCTGGGGCAGATCGCGTTAAGCGGCATTGACTTGGTTTGGCTTGCTAGCTTTATGTGGGCTATGATGAATAGCGCGACCGTTATAGCTAGCAGCAATTACAACAACTATGACAAATATCGGGAAAATAGCAAATTGTGCTTACCGCAGATACGCAGGATGCGCACCCGCTTAAAGCGGCTTAAAAAATAAAAACGCTTCACGTACGCTACACCGTTCGCTCGATTGATCCTAGGGTGTCGACGGTGTGCACAAACGAACTGAGTGATGTATGTTGTTGTTTTTTTTTTTCAAAACAAACGATTCGCTGCGACACAAACGTGAAAAAGGATGCGCGCCTTGCCGAGCAACGCTGCTTTTGTCATTTGTCGCATAATTATGATGTGGCACTGTCACATGGATCACAACTATGAGTTCATTTAAGTATTTAGTTCTTTAATAGTTTTATCCTTACGAGAGCAGGCAATGTTCTAAGAGTGGAACAATTTTTAATAAGCTTCGTCCTTTAAGGGTTGCGCTCTGTTAATTGCTTCATTTGAGTTGGTATTGGGTTGTTGTTGTTATTATTGTTGTAATTTTTGTTGCGTCAAAAGGCTGTCATATTTTTTATTTGCTTGTTAATTGCTTGTAATGAACGCAGGATGGTTCTGTAGGACATTTGTTAAAAGATTTTGATATAGCTGAAAAATTTCTATGTTTAAAAAGCTACATAAAGATATTTTAATGAGCTGTACTAAGCAATTGACAGATATTTTTTTATAAATTTAATTCCATTTTTTTCTCTACTCGTTTTATCAACAAAGCCTAACTCGTTGAAGTTACTATTGTTTTAGGTATATAAGCGAGATTCCGAGGCTTATCGTCTTCTAAATTTATTGCTGAATCAGGTGTTTCTCAGGGCAGCCACCTTGATCCACTTCTGTTTATTTTAGCAATCAATGGTGTAACTCATATCTGCCTATCTATGGCGATGCTATGAAAATATATAAAACGGTAAATTTTAAAGACAATTCAGATTTACTCCAGTCCATTCTGAAATCTTTTCTGTAATATGTCTTAATCCAGATAAATGCCAAACTATGACTAAACTATAACTATGATTAGGGCGCACCCAAAAAATTTTTTGGGGGGCTTTCAGTTTTTTATTTACAGACTTCTTTAAATTTTTTTATAAAGTGTGTCCCAAAAGTCGATGACATTTTAATTTTTTCATAAATCGCATTTCAAATGGCCGCCTCGAGCTTGCCTGCATACGTGAGCCGTTTTCATAAAATTTGTCATGAACTTATGTCATAATTCTGGATCATTTGCTGCAATGGGCAGTTGGATTTCCGTCTTCTTCCGAACGGGCCACGGATGACCGAGAAGTGTGCGGGTTTTGGGAACCGTCTCCACGAAATTTTCACTATTTTGTAGTAAATTTTCACAATTAGCATGCGTTGTTCGACCGTGAATTCCTCCATGACTAAACCTTCCTGTTTGCTATTGACAGCTATCATAGATATAGAACTCTACGCTTGTCACAAAAAAATTAGTGTCCGATCAACTTTTTAAATTCTCTTCTGTTTTAAGGGGGTCTTCTGATTGAGCAACTTTTTTTCGACTTTTTTTTGCATTTATTTATAGCTTGGGTAGTTGTGAATATGCCCCTAAAAGGATTTTTAGAAATTCGAAATACTTTAGAAGATACAGCCTTTTTTGTGAAGCAAGGTCTTCGTCAAAATGAGCTATTTTTTTCGACTCATTTTCGAACGAAGCGGCATAAAGTAACCACCGAATTCCGTTGAAAATGTTTATTGTTAGGTCGTAAAATCTCGTCTGTGTAACAGCTGCAAATATTGGGAAGCCAAGAAGGAAGAAGAGCCAGAGGCTTACAAAATTTGGCTTGATACTCATGACGAAGAATGCACCATAAACCATGAAGGAAGCTCTGGGAAAATGGAGGTGGACGCTGTAATAGAGATGTTCTCCAGGTCGTTTGAAACACACGGCATAAAATATGTAAAGTATATCGGCGATGGTGATTCGCAGACCTTCAAAGGTGTATTAGATGTCGACCCCTATGACGGTGACCCTATAGTGGAAAGAAAGAATGCATTGGGCATGTGCAGAAGCGAATGGGCACGCGACTTCGAAAAATAAAAAAATAAAACAAGGGCATTGGAGGCAAAGGTGCGGGCAAGCTCACCGACAAATTAATATCCGAGTTGACCACATATTATGGCCTTGCGATCCGCCGTCATCCTGACTCCGTGGAGGATATGAAAAAGGAAATTTGGGCCACTTTTTACCATAAGTGCTCCACCGATGATAAACCGCAACACCAAAATTGCCCCACCGGTGCGTCAAGCTGGTGCGCATGGCAGAAAGCAGCTGCTGAAGGTACGTTAGATAGCTTTCACCACACGTATGCACCTCTCGACAAGAAGGTGATGGAGGTAATAGAACCAGCTTACGAAGCGCTGTCGGCAGATAATTTGCTTGAAAGATGCCTTGGATCTGAAACTCAGAATTCCAATGAGTCCTACAATTCTGTTCTTTGGTCACTTTCGCCCAAACACATCAACTCAGGCGCACGCACCATCGAAGTGGCTAATTTCATTGCAACGTGCCTCTTCAACGACGGTTTTATACCCATACTTAAAATTATGGGTTTGATGGGTATTGCGATTGGCAAAAACGCATACGAATACGCACTATCTCGCAATGAAGACAGATTGAACCGATCAGAGACTCGAGCTGCGGCATCATCAAAAGCTGGCAGAACGGCTCGCAGAGCAGAGAGGGCAGCAGAAAGCAGTTTCTACGAAAAAGAGGAAGGTGGCCTGTATGGAGCTGGCATCGCCGACTAATATTTGTAAGTAAAAATTGTCAGCTCCTTAAAACTGCATTTAAACATTTTTGATTTTTTTTTTTTCCCCCCAAAAAAATTACTTCAAACTTTAAACGCGTTTATCTCGAACCCACGTTTTTCGAACTGGCGGCCATGATATCTCCAGTTCTACTGAACCGATTTTCATGAAACAAAGTGGAATCGACGCAGAATTGTCACCATTCTTGGGTGAACCTCGACCATAATTTTCAAAAATTTTTTACTATTTATTTTTTTACACTAAACTACAAAAAAAAAAACCCGAAATTGAAATTTTTTTTTTGAATGGCCGCCATTTTGTCAAAAAAAATCACAAAATTAAGCTTGAGGTTCACCCGAGAATTACATCTATACTGATTATAACCCCGTTTTTTTTTTCATTTCAGACGCTCCGGAGACCCGGAATCGTGGCCGTCGTGACGACACCTTTTTTTTCACCACCAACTTTGAAGTCTCATTACTTTTTGAACAGCCCACGTATCGAGGCAAAAAAATTTTTTTATTTACTTTGAACCTTTTGTAATACAATAAATAAAAAAAGTTTTCAAGTATTCTTTGCGTTTTCAAATACGAATTTTTTTAAAAAGGGTCCAAAAAACGGGTTTTGAATGAGAAGACCGCCTTAACTTTCACATCTCTGTAAACATTTTTCTGAAGCGACAGACATCGGTAACGTTGACCCACATGTTTGGAAATTTCAGTGTAAATAATTAACTTTTAAAAGTGTCAATGTCTTTTTTTTTTAAAATTTATTTTTAAAATATTTCTAAGATTATTTATATCTTTATAAATAATTTCGTTACGAAATCGTAAAGAATATCGTATGAAGCGGTTGACACGACTTCGTAACGAAATGTCGTAACGATTTCGTAACGAGTCTTAACGAAAATGTTACGATTTAAAAGTTACGATTTCGTTCAGACAGTTGGAAGGAAAGGAAGTTTTACTCTGTTTGCATTTAATATGTCTTACAAACAGTCGCATAACGAAATTCTATATAAATTCGTATAAAAAGTGAAACTGTTCCGATATTTGCGTAACGAAATTGTAACGATTCTTTAAGACAGCTCGAAATAGTTATGAATTAGTCGGAATTTCGTATTTTCCAAATAACAGGTTTCAGAAAATCACCTTAAATCGAAAAATGCTTTTTTTCGACAAAAAAATTCTCAATAGAAAAAATTTTGTAAAATATTTTATACAGTCCAATTCTATAGTGATTTGATGAGATTTTAATCATGTCACCAAATTTTCGTAAAAAAAATTAACAATTACTGTTTTTTTAAGCTTCAGCATTTATAAAATTATTTTTATTATACTAAAATATTAAAAAACAATTTGGGAGTTCAAAAAATTTTGTTTTTAGTTTTTTTAATTTGCAAATAATTTAAAAATAAATCCACGACCGATTAAATTCTTAAATATCCAAAAAAATTACTGTTTCATTCTTTTTATAAAAACTTATCTAGATGAGTAAATTTTTTAATATTAACATGAACTTATTTTCATGTGATATCTTATATAATAAATTGGGTATAAGATACTGTTGCTGTGCAAAAACGAGTTTTCGAATTACGGTTTTTGAAAAATAGTCTTAAATTTAAATATGACTTTTATCGGAGTCGATTCCTCTGCACAAAAAATTTTATTAAAAAAAAAAAATATATATAAGGGTCCGCCATCTAACGTTTTGAACGTTAACGTGAATGGTAACACTTAGCACATGTCTGATTTGACAGATAATTAGTTTTATCCTTCCGCTAAAAGAATATAATTGTGTTGTACGCTTGAACAACGCTGGGAAATATTGAGACATTACTTTATTTGCGATTTTGGAAGAACAGAAGCACCGTCAGCTCCGTATGTTCGTTATCTTGTGAAAAAAGTGAAAGAAACTGGCATCCTCATCGATAAACCAAAGCGTGAAAAGCCAAAAACAGTGCGTACACCCGAGAATATTACTGATGTGGCAGAAAGTGTGCGTGAAGCGGCATCAACATCAATTCACCGTCGTTCTCAACAATTGAACATTTCGGAGACATCATTGAGACGAATTTTGCATAAAGACCTTGGTATGACGCCATACAAAGTCCAATTGGTTCAGGAGTTGAAGCCAACTGACCATCCAATGCGTTTTCGCTTCGCTGAGTGGGCCTGCGATCGACTTACAGAAGATGCCGATTTTGCCAAAAAAATCATCTTTTCAGATGAAGCTCATTTTGATCTTGGCGGGTATGTAAACAAGCAAAATTATCGCATTTGGGGCACAGAAAACCCGCACGCATACATTGAAAAGCCGATGCACCCAAAACGAGTCACTGTTTGGTGCGGATTTTGGTCCAGAGGCATAATTGGGCCATTTTTCTTCGAAACTGAGCAAGGAGTGGCCGTTACAGTCAATGGCCATCGTTATCGGGCCATGTTGAACGAATTTTTGTTCACAAAAATTGAAGAGGAGGATATTGGTAACATTTGGTTTCAACAGGACGGCGCTACGTGCCACACAGCCGAAGCTACACTCGATGTTTTGCGCCCTGTTTTTGAAGATCGCATTATCAGCCGCAAAGCTGATGTCGTTTGGCCACCTCGGAGCTGCGATTTGACACCGTTGGACTATTATTTGTGGGGTGCTCTCAAAGAAAAGTTTTACGCCGACAAGCCAGAGACATTTGACGCTTTAAAGGACAATATTCGTGAAGCCATTGGTGAAATACAGCTGCACACAATCGATAATGTGCTTAAAAATTGGACCGATCGTGTAGGCTACTGCATGGCCAGCCGAGGCAGCCATTTGAATGATATTATTTTTCCATTATTAACCGGAAGGATTGTACATTCAAATAAAAAAAGAAATTTGAGAAAATATTCAGTAGTTTTTTTTTGCATTTTCAAAAAAAAAGAAAGTTATAGAAAGGTAAGAATCATGAGAAAATGCAACTGTTAAATTTTTAAAGATCTTAAAATATTTTCTTTTTAATATTATTTAAATTGTCAAAATCGTGTTCAAGCACAGTAATATGTATATAAGCCCTTAACGATAACTCGAACTAGGGTTCACACAGGTTTAAATAGTTGTACACAAGCTGGGAATCAATAAAAGCGTAAGATAGCCAAAAAGAAACCAAATCTAAAGACTAAAATTTTTTTTTAGAAGTTGTGAATACAGCTTCACCAGCTGAACTTATTAAAAAATGTTTGCGTTCTTTATAGCTGATTTTAATTTTGATTTTAATAAACTGCAAGAAATCTAACCTATTTTTACCGTTCACACTAATATTGTTGAACTAGTAAAATTTTGTCACAGACATTTTTACTTTTTGTGCTAATTTTCGGAATAATACTTTTTAAAAGAAATTAAAAATTCTCAATTTGGACCATTTTTCAACAAACCATAGGCAAAAATCATAATAAAACTTAGTACTCAAAATTGATTTGTAAAAAAAAAAAAATTAAATAAACTCTTCTCATCTCTATTATGATCATTTAAAAACAAGCATATTCAGTCTGAAAAGAAAACGGAGTGGAAAATTTTCATATCCTTTCTTTCAGTTATTACTGGTATCTACTTTTAGATTTTTTTATCAAACCCGCCCCCCTAAGGTAAATCCTGGCTACTGGCCTGCGTTTGATGTCTTCAGTAAAAGGTAAATACTTTTGAGATGCCATTTTATATAAAGGCCATTACTCTAACAAAATATTATGTTCAAATAAAACTAAAGTAAGTATTTTATATGAATCGAAATTTTAAAGTTTACCGAAACAAACTCGCTATTATGAAGAGACAGATCAACAACAATGTTAAGTAATCGCATCCTGCTTACGTTGACATTTCAGTTGTGTAGCATAGCGTAGCCATTTATTGTGGCAAATTACGTCACTACGGCGTTAATTTGTTTACGTTGTATTGCAACAATAGAGCGTGGCAATTAACTGTGCGCTTGATCAAAAAATGCCTATGAAAAAAAGTTAGCTAAAAAAAATATCTTTTATAAACAATGGTTTGTAAACAGTATAACTGACTGCAGGATAATGAAAACATTCCCATTCTAAAAAAATATAAAAAGATGCAATTACGTTTTCTGTGAGGCTTGGGCTGCTATTCTTGCTGAACATAATGACAAGAAACAAAAAATTGTGTGTGCATATTTATTTTCACTTTTTAATTTAAGTCATTCATGCCGGCAAGGATTTTAGAAAAATTTTTTTTTCGTTAATTTCTAAAAGAAAACACAAAAAAAAAAACGAAATAAGACATGAAAAGAAGTTTTGACAGGCGGTCGAACTGACACAACAGAAATCAACAGTTATTTACTTCAAATCAACTGTCAGATAAAATCGACTTTTTCCCATTTAAGGAACAGAAAAAAAAAATACAACAATAAAGATTGTTTTTTGCACTATACTGATTTTCCAAAGCATCGCAGCTCTTGGCAATTATTTGGCAATTATACAGAAAAGTCCTTGCTTAACAACAGATAGCTACCAATAAGGATTAATGGCCATTGTGTGGCTGCATAAACATGTGTTGGAAAGTGTGTTGGTGTGTGAGTACGTGTGTATTGTGTGTGTGTGTGTGCCTGCCTGGAGAATGTGCGCTGCTGTAAAAATATTTACTCTGTCATGATAATGAGTATTTTGTGAGCTGCTGAGCTGTTGTTATTGTTAATGCAATTGAACGGTGTTTTTCTTCGGGTACAAATTGCTTTCAATTATTTCGGATTTTAAACAAACACTATAAATTGCCAGGATCTGAAGGCAGCGCAGAGGAACGAAAATGTAAAAAAAAAAAAATTCGCAATATTACAGCCGATCGTAATCGGATGGAAGACTTTGGATGTTTGGAATAAAATTCGAACAAATTAAAACACCAAAGAGAAAAAGAAGAACTTAGCACCAAAATCGTAGACATTACAATTTCCTTCCATAAGAAGTTTTTCACTTCAGAGTAGTTATAACATCATCGACTTACGTTTTCTCCTTTTCAAGCAACCAAATATCTCGACTCCAAATTCAAATTTTTAAGAGGCTGTTAACAAAAAATTTGATGAGTCAGAATGTTTTTAAAAATTTATGTTTAAATAACTCGTTAAATTGAAAACTAAAAAAAAAAAAATTATGACTTCAACGAACTTTTTTTCTATAAGAAAAAATTCTTAAATTTGCAAAATATTACGTTTTGAAAGCAAAAATGTAAAAATTTTTTTTTAATATGAAGAAACTTTTTTCTAAGCATCTTTTATATGCCAGATTAAAGACCAAAGTGTGTTTAATATTACGGTTTTTAATTCATCATTCTATGTGTAAAAGGAGCTGAGAAATATTAGTACAATACAAACGCATATATCGCTATAGGTGGCAAAGAAAATGTGGCTGTCATTTTGAAAGTAGAACAACAAACATTTTTTTGAAAGCAGTTCTTAGATTTAAATACATTGGAGAATTTTTAATAAAAATTATCTACTTTTTAAAAATGCTCCAGCATTTTCTCGTTTTTTCGGATCAGTTCATTTAGACTCACTCTTTTATGAATAAAAGTCGGACATAAGACTTTATACAGACTTTTATTCTTAAAAAATATTTTATAAATACTTATAAAAATTTTTATTTAAAAAAGTCAGTCATAAGAGTCTTTTGAGACTTTCATATTACAAAAGTCTTAATAAAATTCTGCATTAGAAAAAAAATTTAAAAAAAATACATCAACTGTGGATTTAACGCCAATTTCTGAGATACCAAAATCAAAGTTAGAAAAGTTTTTGGAAGAAATTAGTAGTAGCATTCCAAATAATAAGAGTTAAGGAGAAGAACCCTTTATCCGAATTTAATATAATGAAGCAAAATGTTACAATAAAACTACGTCCAATTTAAATTTAAATGTGCTGAAGTATTGGAACGAAAGTGTGTGTTCATTCCCTGGAGAGATTGTACAACTTATACATGCCGTTCCTGCAGTTCAAGTGTTAGTTGAGCGTCTTTCACTTAAAATAATTTTAAACAAAAGACGAACTGCAATCAAAGAAAATCATTTAAAAAGTTCAATATTAGTAAAGCTAAAGCTTAATAAACTTTGTTTAAATCCTTTTTAGAGCTTTTTTCTATATAGACTTTTATCGATACTTTTAAATATAAAAGTCTCAAATAACTCTTATTACTGACATTTTGAAATAAAAGTCTTTAAAGGCTTTTGTGTACTTTTTGTACGAAGAAAATTCTCAGAAGACTCACTTTGAATAAAAGTAAAAGTTAACTCTTAACTTATATTTTTATGTATATAAAAGTATATTTTAAATTTGATAATTAAATGAAAATGCTCAACTTAGAAAGACTTAACTTGAAATTATTTCTTAAGAGTGATTTCCAAGCTCTAATTATGATAGCAAAAGCAGGTGGAAAATATATCAACCCGCATTACCAAGAAAAAACATTCGGCAAAAATATTTGGCTATTTCGGGCCGAAGCCAAAGGTTAAAAAATTGGCAGATTATGCCAAATACCGAAACCGAATATTCGGTCGGACACTAGTAAATATTTCTTATCTTTTTCTCTGTTCTGTATTTTTTTCAAATCGGAATCGATTTCGAATTCGTTATTATCATCGCGAACAGTTTTCTGGACAAATCGAGTACAAAAGATCCATTTTTGGCACCATTTTTGCTCCCTCAGTACGCTATTTATCCGTTCTAATATTTGGAGGTTGTGGAGTCAAAATTAGTTGGGATCAACATCAGAAGCTATCTGTGGGAATGGAATTTCTTAGAATATTTCAGACGACCTATAAAAATTGGGCCGGATCTATAGTTTATCGGGTGCGAGGATTCCATATTTGGCATTCGTTTGCTTTAGACCCTGTCGCCATAGGTATCTAAAATCTATTTTATTCGGCAGTTTAGAGTGCTCCGTATTTTCGCCTCCGCTTTGCTCTTGACCCTGTCGTCATGAGTAAAACTAAGTTTTTCATTAATTTAGAGTGCTGCTGGATCAAAACTGTTGCCAAAAATTGAGTCCTCACACCTGATTTACCTTTAAAATGGTCGAAACATTTTTATACAAAAATTTATCGTCAAAACTGCCTAAAGAAAATATGCACAAAATGGAAGCTGTGACAGAGTCGAGTGCACCACCATCCCCATATTTTTTTTTTATTCTTAATAATTTCATGCCCATCGCTTGGCCATTTTACCTCACAAAGTAGATATTTGACGCTTCAGTACTAATTATATCTGATTGGCTTGTTTGACATGAGTAACTCAACTCCGTGACTTTGCAATTTCCTGTGAACTAATAAGAAAATGATCGAATCGCTCTGACATAGAACGAGTTTGACAAAACCGATGGAATGGTTGGTTTACATACATATGTTTGTGTTCTTGTAAATAAGTTAGCTACTGAAAGTAGCTACTGTTCTTGTTTCAAAATCTAAATGTACTCAAACAGGTAATGAAATTGTTGGCTCAAGCTGAATTAATCTAATTAATTTTTTAAGGTTTCGTGTTGTACAGAATGATAAAGTTATTGTTAACCGGATATTAACATTTAATTTAAAAAATAATTGCGTACTTCCGTCGGATAACAACAACAGAGTACAGCTTAAATTAACTCTAGAGTGTAGGCGAACTACGAGTACACTTTGATAAATATTGTAAAATTATTTTAGAAATAGCAAAAACTAGCACAAATAACTCAATACGATTACTTAGTTAATTGTAATCACTATCACGCAGAGAAAAGATATGGTTGTGGCATGCACACCGAAATATTATATTTATTTTATTAAAAAAGTTAATTGATCACAGCAAACATTAATTTTTGTCGCAGAAGAGCAAGATATTAATTATTCTTGTTCTTGCTCAAAACATACAATTCTTAAGGTTTTAAACACATATATTTCCTTTTACCTTAGAATTTGGAAAAAAATCGATTTTATTTTTTTTTTTATATTTCCGAAGGTTAGACCTGTAAGAATGTAACCCCTAAAGAAATTTTTAAAATTTCAATTATTTACGGAGTAACAGTTATTTTAGTGACGCTGCCAGACGGGATAAAACTCGGATATGTCGCTCAGAAGTACAAGCTTCTGATGCTAAGTTTAGTAGAATAACTAAAAAACTAATAGTTTAGTAGAAAGCACTGCGGAAAATAATTATTTTGAAGAAGAAGGCCCAATGTATGGAGCAGTTATCGCCGATTAACGAAATGTATGTACAGCGATGACTTTGACTGCCTGTAACTTTGCTCAAATCTTCAAACGCGTTGTACTCGAAACAACTTTTTCCAACACGTTAGACATGATATCTCAAATTTTAATGGACCTATTACCTAAAATTTGGTGTGGACCTTTTAAATTTATCCCATTATGACCTATGACTAGCAGCTCTATTCTGCTTGTTAACTTAACAAGGAATTGTTAAGGAGCTCTTGTTAATATTATTGTTATGTAATGTAAATGTTCATATTCTAAAAAATCATTTACAATTTGAAAGCTCTAAAAAGCTTAAAAAGTTCACCACGCATGGTGAGAATGTGAAACTCACAGCATTCAAGCGCCAGCTGTTTTTTGATGAAATTTTATTGTTTATATCAGCAAGCAAAATGAAAATGCAAGGAATTAAGTTATCTCAATATTTTTTTTTTATTTAAAACACAAATTTACATTATTTTAATAGCCAAACAAAGCTTGAATGATTCACGCAGGAGCAGCTCCTATTTTATATACAATTTTTGCCGGCAGCACCCTCAAATTTTGGCTGGCATATGTATATTATTATATTTGGATTTTTCATTTCGGTATTTAATTGTATTTAGAGTTGGAGAGAAATAAAAAATAGATAAAGGGATAGAATGAATGAATCAATTTCATTTCGAAGACGTTTTAAATAGCGCAACCGCTCAATTTTTTCCTTTCGTTGATTTTCTTCATTATCACAACTTAAAAGACGTAAAAATTTTCCATTTTTCACAGTCTTATTTATTTTAATTCAATGTTATATTATAATTTATATTAGTTTTATTATTTGCACAACAATTCGTTAGCTAAACACATAAATGTTAAGATTATGTTGTCGTTGTTAAGATACTTTCTGCAATTAACAAAATTGTAAAGAAAAGAGCTTTTAAATTTTCACTAGAATACGGAACATTAACAACTTGTTAATATTAACTATTTTGTTAATGTGGTGAGCTTTGTTAAGCTGGTAGAATAGGGCTGTAAGTTAAAATTTTGTTGTTAATATTAATATTAATAATATAAAAAATTTCTTATTTCTTTCCATAGTTCGGGATATATCAACATTCTTACTTACTAAAAACCTTTTTTTTTCAGATGACTAGAAAGGTTGAAATCGTATCAAGATGAAGGCATCCTCTTTTTTAAGCACCCCTACTTTAGCAGACTAATTTTTTAAATTTTTATTTTTTTTTTTTTTGTCAATGGTTTTAGTGTATTAATGAAATATTAATATTCATATAATAAAAGAGGTATAGTAAAAATAGTTTTAGTTTTTATTTTATTAAATTTTAAAAAAGTCCAAAAGTTTTCCCTCTAGATTAGAATACTGCCTTAACAAGCTCATGTTTTCAAAAATCTTATACTAATAATCGAAAAAATTACGACACTTGTATTCACACTGCTCCTAAAGGATCGAAACATTGCATGAAAATGTCACCAAAAACTAAAAATGAGCCTTCATTTGCAATATTATAAGGATGAATAATATGTTGCAATTGAAATCCTATCTGCTCCTTTTAACTTAGGAGCAAAAGGGCTAATTTAGTTTTTAGTTTTTACCAGAAAAACAAATGCGTACATAATTTATTTTGAGATTTCATTCAAAAGTTAATAAAATCACCTTTCTAACGGTATATGAACGAACACCAACAATTTACCCGTTCCCGAGCTGTGCTCGTGTAAAGATAAAATTAATCGGTTGAAAATACTAAATTTCATCTCAGAATTCTGCGTAGAACATTAAATTTTTTTTTATAATCAATTTCGTAATTCATTGAATTTTCTTTTTAATGACTTCAAAACCATAACCAGATCTTAGAAAATAAAAAAGTTGGCTGTACTTACGACATTATATTTATTAGAAAACAATGACAAACAATGATGCAGTACAGAGATATTGCTTCAATTTGTTTTAAATCCCTCCCAAAATTAGTCAAATTCCCTATGAACTGATTCACCGGCCTGTTCTGACCACAAGCCTAAGCCATTGTCAGCCAAATAAAGAAGGCATTCCTTTAGATGGCCTAATATAACCTAGATTTAAATTGTTTGCGATACTCCCTGACTCACTAAGGCTTTGCGAAGTGTTATCAAATTCTTACCTAAATTGTTTCTTGCATCGGCTGGTTTTTTTTTTTTTAAATAGGAACTCGCAGTTCTATTCATTTTTTAAAAAGCGGACTCGAAAGGCTTTAACCTTCTCATTAATTTGGGGATCATCTTGTTTTGTAGCTTTTCTTCAGAACAATAACATACTTTTAGGCATTTCTCAAATTGAGTTTTGATTAATTCAGATTGATTGCATTGGTTGATTTAGACATTGCACATGCTGCAATATTAACGAATGCAACTTTAAATCTAAAGTTTGTTTTATTCTTAGATCTGTGAATTTCCATATATATATAATAAGACCCAGAATGGTCAATCTTATGCTTGCCACCGCCGGACACGGGCACAGAATGTGTGCTGCTGTTTCCGGCTCCTCTAGGCATAACCTACACGCATCGTCCTCGGTCAGAGTCATCTTCCTGAGATGGTACATGTAGGGACAGTGCCCTGTGACCAGTGCAGTAAGCCAGCTTAAAGTCTTCCGATTGTATCGGGAGACTTTTGCTGCCTCACTATGAGACCATTTCACGGCCGCCTTTGATTGCCTGCAATTACCAGCTTCTTTCCACCTTGTACGGTGTTCCGAGTCCGTTTATTGCTTAATAAAGCCTGCCACCATGTTGTCGCCTATGGCGATACATGGTTCTGGTCCACAGAATTCTTCTGCTGATCCTTCTCTTGCTAAAGAATCAGCTTTTTCATTCTGTTCTATGCCAGAATGTCCTCGCACCCACATAAGTGTGAGCTCGTTTGTCTGAGCGCACCTATTGAGTTTGGTAAGACATTCTATAGCCAACCTGGAAGTAATGTCTGTCCGTTGCATGCACCTAATCACCGACAGATTGTCAAGGGCAATGACAATTTTCTTGTCATTTACCCGGCTATCTATCAAGTGGTCCAGCGCATGCACTAAACCAAGCATTTCCGCCTGGTATACAGACACGAACCTTCCCAGCCTCAGTACACAGGATAGGTTCAACTCTTCTGAGTAGACGCCTGACCCGGCTCTGCCATTCATCAGAGAGCCGTTTGTGAATATACTGATGTCGCTACTAGCGGTTTCTTCACAAACGAATCCATCTGTTATTAGAGTTTTATAACATTTTTCTGTTATTCTCACTCTCTGCCTTCCGTCCATAGGCATACACGACTCCCTGACATTTCGCTGTGCCATGTCCAGGATGCGCATATGACCATGGAGGGCTGTTGCTCCATGCCACGTAGCATTTCGCAACATCCTGAGGGCTGTTAGCGCTGCCGTTTTCTTTATTTCTAAATCCAACGGCAGCATACCTAACAAAACCTCCATTGCGCTTGTTGGAGTGGTGCGTATTGCCCCTGTTATTCCAACACACGCCATCCGTTGGACTCTGTCTAGTCGCTTCTTAATGGTTTTCTGACTGACTTTTGTCCACCAGATCACCGAAGCATACGTGATGACAGGTCTAACCATCATAGTGTAGATCCATTTCATAGCCTTAGGGTTTAGCCCCCATTTTAGACCACAAACGCGTCTACACTGAAACATAACCCTCTTGGCCTTTTGAATCCTCTCTCCTACATGTTCGTTCCAGTTCAGATTACTATCGAGAGTTACCCGTAGATATTTAACTTTCGTGGACATGTTGATTTCAGCTCCAAAAAGTCTGAGTAGTTCTCCCCTCAGGCCTACCCTCTTTGTAGTAAAGAGAATATTGTCTGATTTTCCTGGCCTGGTTCACGGTGAGGCCTTGTTCTCGACACCACTCCTCCACCATTCGGAGTGCTCATGATGTCAGAAATAGTGTCAATGATCTTACCACAGACCACCAACGCAATGTCATCTGCATACCCTATCGTGTGTATGCCCGATTCATCTAGTTTAGCCAAAAGTGAGTCCACAGTGATGTTCCACAGGATTGGCGATGACACCTCTCATTGAGGACATCCTCTACTTACTCTACCTCTAGTCTTGACTCTACCGTTCTGCATGTTGACAGCGCTGTGCTTAAGCATATTGTCTACCCAATTTGTAATCATTGGGCTTACATTGCTCTCTGTCAGAGCCTGTCGCAGCCTTCCAAAGCATATTTTGTTGAAAGCACCCTCGATGTCCATAAATGTGGCCATCGCGATGCCTCCTGAGAATAACTGTTTTTCAGCCACTCTAACTAATTTGTAGACATGCCTGCTCTATAAGCATATTGGCATCTACTCAGAGGATTATGCATCAGTGAAGTTTTCAAGAGGAAAGACGTAAGGCTGATCGGTCTGAACGACTTCGAGAAAGACAACTTTCGCCTCTCTCCAGATTCTCGG
This sequence comes from Coremacera marginata, assembly GCA_914767935.1. NCBI lineage: Eukaryota > Metazoa > Arthropoda > Insecta > Diptera > Sciomyzidae > Coremacera > Coremacera marginata. The sequence goes on along the minus strand of OU612043.1, from coordinate 229,709,455 downwards.
AACGTACCCCATCGCTAAGCAAGTAACGAATATACCCCACAGCCTAGGTGCAATGAGATCTTCCCCCCATTGCATCATAGCCGGAAATATACCGTCCATCCCTGATGTTTTGTACGGAGCAAATGAGCGTATAGCACACCTCACCCCGTCCATAGTGATCATTCTTTCGGCTTCCAGTCTGTCAACCCTGTGCATTCCTTTCTTCAGGTTAGTCCATGGGTCATCAGACTTAAAAATTCCAGGAAAATGCACCTCCATCAGAACTTGCATCGACTCTTCCAGGTTCTCTGCCATGGTTCCATCCGTTTTTCGGATCAGTCCCACTTTGGAGAATGGATCTTTTGAAACCATTTTCTGAAGCCTGCATGCTTCTGAAATAGTTTCCATCCCAGAGCAGAAGTCACTCCACGACTGCCTGTTACGGTGTCGTATGAGGTTCTTCAGTTCCCTTTTCCGTGCCTTGTATTCTGTCCATGTTTCTGGGGTTCTCCCTCTCATGTGCCGATTGAAGGCCTTCCTAACCTTCTCTTTCAGAGATTCGAGTTCCGTACACCACCATGGCGTCGGATCACCCTCGCCTATTGAAGTTGTAAGACATGCCACTTCGTAAGCTTCGACCATGGCCGAACTAAGATGTTTGACATGGCTTTCCACTTCCGCTGTATTCCCTGGTACTTTTATAGCTTTTTGGGTCAGTGTTTCCCTCAACTTCGCCTTATATTTCACAGGACAGGCTGACAATTCCACTCCTTTCGGAGTTTTATCGTCCACCAGGCCCGGCGGGTTACCTTGCGGCTTCCCGCACCCTTCCACGGATAAATCCTTTTGGGATACCACCGCTTTGGGACTCGTCCCTACAGTTTTTGTTTTGTTTTTTGGGTGTTAATAGAATATCCCACGAGTTGGGGAGAAAAACGGACCGAACGGACATAGATCCCAATTATCCGCCCTACCCTACTAAAATACAACAGGGAGTGGGCTGCCCTGAGGAGACACCATTCGCGATCTAAAACCCCTAGACCCTGCACAACCGGTGCAATCTCCCTCGGCATGGCGTCTACAACCATAGAAATTCGGGGGACTGACTTTTTGTTCGTTGCTCCACAAAGCCTAACCCAATAGCCATTGTGTCTTTGCAACTTTAGCCCCTACATCGCGTCAAGATTGTCACCCGTGCGTAGAGGAATTTCCATATAAATATCGTATCTTTCATATAATTCAAATGTAGTAAATAAATGTGAGTTAAAACATTTATATCGAAATAAAAAAATATTCGCATGTTGCGGTATTGTAACACACAAAATACTGGTTACAAGTCCTTCCAATACCACCTGAGCTGTCAGATTGCCTACGATACGTTGGTCGAATCTAACACAAACGAAGGATATGTTACTAAAATATATAAAATATATATAAATAAATGTTACCTGGCGAAAGTTCGTTTGCAATGAACTTTTATCGAAGAAAAATTTCTTATTTTTCCCTAATTGGTGATCAAAAATCGAAAGTTATTTCAAAAATCGAAAGAAAGTGCCAAAAAAGTTATCCGAAAGTTATCCGAAAAAGTAGCATATATAATTATCTTCGCATTTGTGTTGCAGAATTAATCGCTTTGGAATTGTAAACGAATAATTTTTCGAAACATAAGCGAACTTTCGCTTATGAAGTAACCGTTAAGTCCTCAAAATGAATCTTTTTCGAATCGTAGTTGATATCGAATTTGATTGTTGTCATTGCAAACTATTCGTAAATTTTTAAATTTCCGATATCGAAGTCGGATTTTGTGCCGTGTGGGAAATAGCAAAATTTTTGTGATAATATTGGAGTTTCTTTTGTATATATATATACATGTCTGCATCATTTAGCATTAAATATCGATGCAAATGCAATATAAAATACTATGCAAATCTTGTAACGAAAAACGCATCAACATTTTTAACTTATACATTTATTATACATTGATTATATATGTATAATATATACATGTATATACATAAACAGATCAGTGGGGGGGGGGGGCAACTTCCCTCCCCAGCCCTACCCTCGATGCCTATGTTTATGTATATATGTTTATGTATACATATATGTAAAATATACAAATGTATATATATACATATCAGGGGGGACTGCCTTCCCCTGCCCTACCCTTGATACGCCCATGTTTATGTAGAGATGTTTATATATGTATAATATATACATGTATAAGCATTTACATATAAGAGGGGACAACTGCCCTCCCCTGCTCTACTTTCGCTGCGCCCATGTATATTTATATATATTTATATATGTAGTTATGTTTAATATAAACATGTACGTACGTTTACATATCAGGGGGCCAACTTCCCTCTTCTTCCCTACCCTCACTACGCCCATGTGTATGTATATATGTTTATACATATATGTATATATGTATAATATATACATGTGTATTCACATCAGGGGGGAGCAAACTGCCCTCTTTTGCCTTACGCTCGCTACGCCCATGTATATATATACATGTTTATATTTGTGCCATATATCAGGGGGAAAACTGCCTTACCCTCGCTACGCCCATGTATATATCCAATGTATATGTGTATATACATATGTATTCGGATAAACGGCTTCGGAGTTGTTTGACGTTTTTTTAAGTTTTTGTCCAGTTTTTCAAAATATTTGTACTACAGCTCCCTCTGGTGTTCGAGATGGAAGAGAGTAGATAAGTCAGAAAAACTCAGCGTATCCGAGAACCTCCACATACAAATATTCATGCAAATCGGATGAACGGTTTCGTTGATAAGCTGAAAAAACGAATGCCTGGAACCCAATCGCAGCACCCCCTACCGGGTCCAACCTTTGCTACTCCATAAAAAGTAGCCTATATGTTGACCGGGGATATAAGGAACCTGGATGTCAAGTTTAATTTAAATCCATCCAGTGGTTTTCGCGTGATGCTTTAACAGACATACAGAAAAAAAAATTTAAAAATGCGATTTTCGGGCTCAGCGTCATTAAAAATGTCCATCGCAAAAGGTTTTTAAAAAAAATATTTCATTTTCATTTCACACACAGATTTTTTTTTTACAATATTATGTATATGTAGATATGTAAATCGACTGAACAAATGTTATTTAAAGTATTTTTTTAGTCTGAATTTATCTATTTTTATATATATATATATATTAGAGTGGAACAAATTTTTAACATCAAAGGTTTAACTCATTTTTGGATAGTCCTCATCAAAATAATATTTTCTGCATCTTTAGTTTTTTTCTGCGACATAACTTTTGACTGGGCCCGAGCACTTATATGTTTCACCTACTAGACTGTCTTTTTTTTTAATCAAAAATTTAAAAAATTATGTCTAAATTTTTTTGATGCAAACCTGCTAATTGAGGCATATCTAAGAACCTATCAAGAATTTACTATGGTAGCGTGTACGCTCAGCAAGATAAAAGGGTTCAAAGATCTCCAAAAATGGTAATTCGCCAAATGCAATTTTAGGTCCCAGTCCGCCACTGAATATTAAATACAGTGACAAAATGCGACAAAAATAATAAACATTGACCTTAACGTAACAAAATAAATCAACTTTCATAACATTTTCGTACAGGAAATACGCAGATAGCGAAACCATAAACAAAACTCAGAATGTCACAACTGAAGAATTAAGCAACAATTAAATTTAATGGAGTAATTTTTATAAAATAAATTAAGTGAGAAATTGAAACAATAAGCATGTCACCAAACTGCAACTGTATAGAATGACGTTCACAGATAATCTACGTAGGCCGACAACCGCTTGTTAAGAATGTCGGAAATACGCATTCAGGCTGAAACGAACATAAAAAAAAAACCACAGCAAACAAGGCAGCAAAATGTTTAAATGGATTTGGGAGCAGCATTGGTCCAGCAGTGGTTCAGACGCACGCAATTCACATTGATATTGACCTTGATAATGGAACGCAATGCAACAATATCGCAAGTACGCAAACCACGTTCTACGCTCAAGCACTATAAGCGAGTAACTAAGAGACAAGCCACAAGAGACAAGCGCAAAAGTGGTCCAACTGGACGTGGGGCGCAGCATCGAATGGAGTGGCATGGAATAAGATAGAGAATGATTAATCAATTAAGCCGTCGTCGTTATCGGGTTTTTGCATAGTTTGAGCAAGTCAAGGTTATCAGGTTAACACGCGGCGTTGCATGCGGCAATATTTTTCATAAACTATTTTTAACGGACACTAGATGGTAGAAGAGATTACTAAACAAACATTAATTACTGTTAAGCTATGCATAAAATAGGTGGATGTGATGCAAGTTGTTAAAAATACATCGAAGTTATATGAAAATTTTTATAAAAGTAAAAGTAAAAGTAAAACTTCCTGGGAGTTTTATACTTCTTATTGTGTGGTTTAAAAATACAACGACTTCTATACCAATACTTCACTTCTCATTATTTGGTTACATGGGCGTAGCTATGATATCAGCCAGAGGGGGAGCGGAAATTTTTTTATAAATATGAAGTTCTAACTGAAAAAAGTTGAATTTAAAGTGGAAAAACTTGAAATTGAAGTAAAAATCTGGGTAGATAGTTTTCAATGAACATTATTTTTAGCAGACAAGGGGGCAGTTTCCCGCCTTTTCTATTCACCACGCCCATGTCTGGTTAGAAATACATCACCTTCTTCCACAAGTTCTGACAGGATTTCAACTTCCATGAAATTAAAATTCGAATAAATAAACAAAAACAAAAATCGCAGATGCGCAATTAAAGTCAATTTCACCGACTCAGATTTCAATTTTTCAGCATTTCTGACTTTTTCCGCTTATCTTGCCGTATATGCCTAACATATCTCGTATTCTAATAGAACCACTCTCTCAACATACATATAAAAAAAAAACTAAGTACCTCACCCAACGATATCGAGTTTCTCAACAAGTTTAGCCAGCTAAGAATTTGACTTATGTTGCGAGATTTTCAGCGATAACGTTTAACAGCAATTCCGAACAGACAATGAAATAGAATTCTCTTAACTTTTATTTCTAACATCTAGCTTTGCATTCATCACCACGCCGCATAATACGAAGGCAGGGGTAAGGCATTCAGCTTAGGGAGCTCTTATTATCAATTCAGAGTCGATTTCATATGAACGAGTCAAACGCACCAAAGCGTCTTAAATTACAAATAATCGCAGTTGTGATGCGTACGAGTCGATTGGGAACGCATCGGTATATCAGTGTAGCTCGCCGTGTATTGGATGGAATAATATTGGAATTGAAGCAAAGTTCAGAGGCAGCTGAAATAAATGAGATACTCGACTCGCAAATGAAAATTAAGAGATAAGCAAGATACCGTAAGACTGAAAACTGTGTCTAAATTATTATAAAAAAAGGTTTTAACAAAACTTTTAACTATATTTGGAGTGCTATAACAGAAACGATATTTTTGCAACTGGCGAACAGCATAACTTGAGTTATAGACTATATAATTCGTATATGTATACAGCATAACTAGACATTATTGAACCGATTTTAAAAAAGTTCGATTAATATTGTTCATAATCAAAGCATTTAAGCATTCTCCCTGAAATCGATTATCTGTTTCTATTTGATTTTTAGGTATAACGGTCTTCTGCAAATGGTCTTTTTTTGAGATTTTTGTAACCGTCGCTGTTTTGATTTTATTTCTTAGTTTTTTTATCTAATCATTTAGAACGTATTTTTTATCTATAGATTTTTTTGGGCTGAAATTTGTTCAAAATTAAGTACAATCGAAAAAATTTTTGAACGGAGTTTTAAAGTTTTCGCCAAATTTTTTCATAAAATCTTCCAAATTTTATAAATTTAATTTTTATATTTACCTATATTCTTTACTTCAGGTGATATATGCTTCAAAATTTGGAACTTTTTTTAAATTTTTTAGAAGTAAAGAAAAATATTTTTTTTAATTTTAAACTAGTTTGTGAACAAACCAAGAATGTTTTTTAATTGAATTAATTTTTTTGTTCGGTCGTCACCTCTCTGCAGACAATGGCAAAACTCAGAGAGTAAAAAACTTCTTTTTTTTAAATTTGACAACACTCAGGGGATGCCCCCTATAAATGCGAAAGCATTTTGTTGATTCGAAAGACGGGTGATAGTTGGAGGGTGGAGAGATGGGGTAATGACGTTGAAGATTTGATTTAAATTTAAACAGATTGAAACTGCCAGGAAACACGCTCGCAGGAAGATTGTTACACAATTTTACGCAGCGACCGAAGAACGAACTATCTCGGTAATGCGATGTTCTATTGGGCAAAGAGGCAATGGTAAAGGGATGGGCTTGGAGAGCTGCTCGAGTGGACCTAGGAAACACACGAGCTGGTGGCGTCAGGCCATGTATCTCCCTTGAACACTTTCCATGGGTATACCTGTACAGAAGGCTAAGAGGCAACCAACATTGCGACGATGCCCAAAAGAATTGAGAGAACATGAAATATTTTCACTTCCTATCAAATTTATCGCACGTCGTTGAATCCGGTTCAGAAGCTTCAAATATGATCTTGAAGCTCTGCCCAAATGTGCCAGTTCATTTGCTTGTGGGTTAACAGACAACACTGGGTCTTGCTAGCATTAAATTCTAATCTATTAACCTATTAGCCACAAGACTCCACTCGGAGATTTTTTTCAAGCTATTATTGAGTGTGTTTTTCATATGTTGCCTCTTTCTCTCAATCAAATGCCAAATGACAAATGCCGCTGTCATCCGCAAAACGAATGAATAAGACTGTGAGTCAACGACAGAAGGTCATTGTTAAAAACCAGAAACAAAGTTGGCGATAGGACTGAGCCCTGTGGTACTCTTGAGAACATAAGCCGTTTGGAGCCCAGTAGGTCCAGAGTAGGTCCAGTTCTCGGTTATTTGTGTTCAAATATTTCACAACGCACACAACACAATTGATCATAAGAAGCTCGGTCAAAGTCTTTTCAAGGACGGAAATGGCCATTTTGTTTTTTTTTTTAATAGCCGGCATGCATGTCAGTGCACCTCAAATGCAGCGGTCAGTGGCACGTATTACATTCGATAGAGTTTTGGGCGGTTAATTAGTTGAAAACAGCTTCTCGCAAATGATAAATAATCGCGATTCTCGTCATCGTCATCAAATGATGATGATGGAGTCTTTTTTGCATTGGCGCGTTTAGCCGATGGCTTCACTCGTGTTGCTGAAGCTGCTCGCTTAGCGGATTGTTTGGATGGTATCGCCTTTGTTGCCTTAGCTGCTTGGTTGACTGCTCGCTTTGCGGCTTTCTCCTTCAATTTAGCAAGCACTGGCGGAGAAGTGAGAAAGGCGCTTCGCATATGTTTCCGACCATGGTTTGAAGGCTTCCGGGGGGTTTTTGTTATCATAAATATATATGAATATTATATAATAATATATGACAATTTATTAGCCAAACACACTTTTTCGACCGAAAAAATTTAGGTGCCCACAACCGGTAAGATGTTGGTGCCCACAACTGAAAAATTCATGGCTGTCCAAAAAATTATCAGTAAATTTTTCGGTGCGAACATTTTGATTGAAACAATATAAAATCAAAAGTATATTAAATTTCCTTTAGAAATGTACATTATACTAACCTTTTTGCAATAATTCACTTCAATTTATCGCACTTTGAACACAATAAACAATTGCATCACTGTTGATTATTACACATAAAAAGATATTATCGACTGTAGCTTCCACGCATTTGTATCTGTTCGCTTTAGTGTCAGCACTAAAATATCGAGCCCGATTAGTTTCGGCTACTTTTGGTTGCGCGCACTTCATGCAAAATGATAGAAACTGACTACTTTTTTGCCAAATATATTTTACTTTCCATAGTATGAAGGCGTTTTAAAGTTTAATTTTTGTTTTCTTTCAACTAATTTCGGTTGCACACACTGCACGCAATATGATAGAAACTTATCTTCTGACACTTTTGTGTTAAATAGATACTTCTTTATATGTTCTTATAGCGTTTTTAATTTAATTTACAGTTTATTTTGACTACTTCCACCCACTACATACAAGATAATAGGAACTAATCTAATGTATTGTATTGTGACAATTTTCATTTTTATTGCAGCAATGTCTACTGTAATACAGTTTTTTTGTTACATCTTCATTTTACATTTTCAAGTTTAATTTCCGGTTACTTCCGGCTATGATCGTTTCATGCAAGATGATAGGAACTGACCCAATCTACTTTTGTACCAAATTACATGATTGTAGCATTAATGTGTTCCGAAATGGAATCGTTTCCATTAAAGGATTCTTTGCAAATTCCTGCCCACAAAAAAGCAGTGTTACTGGGTGCGAAGTTATATATATGCGTTGCATATAAGAGTAAATTGTATTTTTAAAGATTTTTTTTTTTTGAGATGACTTTCCAACAAGCCTAAATTTTTGAAATCTGCCAACTGCAGCATATAGAAATTTGTGTTTGAAATTTGTACTGATTTATGACGCCCTCCTTCCAAATTTTTCAAAAATGCTCTCCTATATCGATTTTAAAGACATATTCACAAATACAAAATTGAAGTATGTGTGCATAATTTTAAATAATTAGATTATTTTTGTAGAAGTTTGAGTGATTTTACCTTTTTAGATATCAACTTTGTGTGGAAAGTAGGCGAATAACTTTTATTCGATTTTACCAAATATTTAAAGTAAGTAAATTCACTTTTGCGGAATTTAAGGTGATTTTAAAATGGTTTTATTAGATTTGTCATAGAAAGAGTTCATTTTAGAAGTCAGGGACTATATGCTACATTTCAAGTCGGTAAATTCACTTTTATGGAATCTTAAGAGATTTTACAGTTTGGATGATGTCTTTTTATGGTTTTCATCCGATTATGTGATATAATTTTTGTTGATTTTTAAGGGAATTTATGGTTAAAATGAAGACACTTTGTTTGGAAGGTAAATGTGGTTTTCATTCGATTTTGCCAAATTTCTTAGTAACGTTTTATGTGCCAATTTTAAAAATATTTTTTTTATTTTTGTGGAGTTTGAAGAAATTTTACTGTTTAAATAAAGTCACTTTTTATGGGAGGTAGGCCTAGTTTTCCTTCGACTTATCTCCGTTTCGAAAAATTTTTTTTTCAGATAGAAGCTTATATTTTGACTTTGATCATGATAGCTTTAAAATTACGGCTGTATTGTCAAACAACATGTCAAAACGACACAGTTGGTGACGCTGATCAAAAATATATATACTTTTCTATACCTGTCACGCCTCCTTATGGGAGCTACAAACGAAGTGGCAAAGTTAATTGCATGTTTTCTGGGTTTTTTTTTTCTGTGTAGAAGGTAAGATAATTAAATTTTGAGAATATAAAAATAAAGAAATATAAAAATTTTTAATTCTACAATTCTCGTAAATTCTGCTTGTACAAAGTCAGTCCGAAATACTGTATGAATTTTCGATTTAAGTAAACGGCAAATTAAATTCGCAAAACATCCCTCATGAAAATATTAACAACATCAAGTCGATTGCGAACATTGATGCCCTTCCGTCATTCCTTTCAAAAGGACCTCATTATCTGTTGTGTTGTGATTAACTTGCAAGAGTAAAAGCAAAAAAAAAAACAAAAAAAATTCGAAACAAAACAAAAAAGAGAGAGCGAGAACAAATACATTAAATGTTTGAGCTAGAATGAGAAGGAAAATAATCAGTATGCTGGGTGCCACGATCGCATCAGGCAAACGCCTCGCAATCAAAAAGGCAGCGAGGTCCTTTTGTGCAGCAGCTAAAACTACTTTTATTGAGTTGCTTTTATTTTAATTTGTTTTTCTTCAACGTTCTGCCTCACAGTTCGTTGATTTTTGTGCATATTTTGAGCATTTAAATAGAATATAGCCGAGACGCGACGAATCGTTGGGTTGTCAGCAGTCAATGACACCCTTATATACAGTTACTGCTTACGACGAGCTAGATGGACGCATCCTAGTGCTAATCAGTGGACATAAAAGAGCGAGAACTAAATGAACTAAAACAACAAAAAATATGAAACCTATCAGGCGACCTTCGAAAACTGATTTCCTCTCATATTGGAAGCGAAACATAATGGCAGCATGTTTTTGTAAATATCTATGGGTGGTTGAGTGTGTGTGTGTGTGTACATCTAACTGTCACCCGCTGACTTTTAGTCAAGAGTGTGAAAGAGAAGGTGCTTTTGGTAACGCCACCATTTTGCGAAATTTTTTACAATATAAGAGCAACTCTTCATTTTTGAAAGACGACCGACCCCATGTGGCGTTAGTGGGTTAATGACATCCAAAACGCATGCTTAAATTTCCGCATTAACTGAAGTGTGTGACATTTGCATTTTGTGTTATTATTGTCTTTTTTTTTTTATCTGCACTTAAGCTAAAACGGAGAGTTCAATACACTTTGGCGCCATTTTCTGTGTTGGCAAAGTATCTCATTTGGAAATTTTTAACAAGTTTTTAAGACTTGAATACGTGTGTCAAGCCACAATTAAAATAACAGTTAATACTTGAGTTCAGCAGCAAAAATTCAAAAAGCGTATACAAAACGGATTATATCCATATGAAAATTATGTAAATATAATGCTTTGGATTCGAATATTTGAACTATTTTTGCTCATTAGTCGAAATGTTCGTTTTAACGTTGATAACGCTTTAGCACAAAGGGGTGGTGAGGTTTAAGACATGCAACATGAATTAATCTAAGCTTAGAATTGCAAGGCAGTCCAACTATAACCAGAACAATTCTAGATATAACTTTCACTCTTTTTGTGAGATAACAAGTAAGCAATTATAAATTTCTCCATCCAGTTCCAAAAATAATAGGCCAAGAAAGGTCGATCATGGCAATGATAACAATTAGGAGTTACATTTTTAGATAAATTATGTCATGTTAATTTAGGGGTGGAGAAATTATGTAATTCATGAACATAAAAATTGATTTTGGGATGATTACAGGCCGAATCCGATTTTGGTTTTATAACAGTGCAACAACATCAACATCTAAAAGAGTCCCTTGTTGCAGCAGATCTTTAAAAGAGATGGTAGAGCAGCTCAAAATCATCCTATGATGGATTTCTGGAATAGTGGTAAGCCTTTCACCACATGTATATTACTCAGAAATGAACTACCCATTAAAAGCACCAACCATAGGTGTTCAATGGAAAGTACATGACAGACATCGCGCCAGGTTTGGCCAACGCTTATCTTGAAACGCTCAAAAGAACTTAATTCCCTGAGAAGAGCTTAAATCAATACTATGATAGGTGTATTAAAATGACACTACCTTAAAGGTAACCACTCCCGAACATTGAGTATCCTCCACAACGACTTTTACACAAATTGTAGAGACGAAGAGGAGGAAGAATCCATAGCACATCTTCTCTGCACTTGCCAAGCACTGGCTAAATATCGCCACCTTCATTTAGGTAACTGTTTCCCTAAAAATGGGTCCCTAACAAAAAAATGTAATTTAAAAATATCTACAAAACAATGAAGTACAAAAACATGCCTAAAAAAACCCAAGATACAAAATCCCCACGGATACAAGACTTCATACAGAACCAAAATTTTATGCACAAAGTCTAAAATATCTGATGTCTATAATATCAGAAAATAAACAAAATCGAATGGGCAAACTTTTAGTTGTCCGAATCACATGAATTGCTTTTGATTTCGAGCAAATACATATTAAAATATTACAATACAGATTAAAATTTCAAAATTTAAAATAAATCAAATGAATATTTTCTCAATACCCGGCGTTGCTCGGTGGTTGTATGGCATTCAAGATGTTTCTCAACCGATTTTGATGATTTTTTTCTTAAACCAATCAGAGTAGGAAGAAGGAGTGCAACGAATATTTTTTAAAGAAATTTACCTGCTGTGAACAGTTGAAATGATGAATGACTTCACTTATTGCTGTATCATATACACGTAGAGTTCGCACAAAAAGAAGAGAAAGAAAAATTATATTGGGCATTGTTTCGTTAGCTTCTTTTTGAAGTGAAACTTTTATAGGCGCGTATACAACAATAAGACGAGGGGGTTTGCCCCCCCATCTAGGGGGGAGAAAAACTTATGTAACGAAATGGTTCTTATGAAAAGAACAACACAGCAATTCGCCACACTGGTTGTATAAAAACGAAAAAATGTTTGTTTAAAAATTTTTTATATTTTTGGTTCCACCGAGGATTGAACTCACCACGATTGGATCCATAGTCGGCCACGAATACATATTTATTTGAGCAGCTCATACTTAAGTTTAGTCAACACTCAATTCTTCTTTACTTTCTTTTATGATTGAATTAAGTCTTTCGTTCAATACTCTGAATGTACAGTGCGGTGCAAAAATTTGCATCTGCACGTAGCATTTTTTAGAACATTACCATACTTTAAGACATTTCTCAAATTGAGTTTTAATAAAGTCAGATTGATTGCATTGATTGATTTGGAAACAGTACATGCTGCAATATTAACTAATACAACTTTGAATGTAAAACTTGTTTTATTATTAGATCTCTGAATTTCCATATTAATATAGTTTCTTTCATATAATTCAAATGTAGTTTTTTATTCACATTTATATCGAAATAAAAAAATATTCGCATGCTGCGGTACTTTAACACAAAATACCGGTTACAAGTGCTTCCATTAACAACTGAGCTATCAGAAGGATATGTTACAAAAATATTGTGCCGAAAATTAACACTTGTCAATGCATATGTAACCCACCCGGCGAATGTTCGTTTGCAATGAACTTTTGTCTAAGAAAAATTTCGTATTTTTACCTAATTGGCGATAAGAAATCGGAAGTTATTTTATACCAGTGTTATCACGTCAGTAATAATAAAAGTAAGTCTGAAAGTGCCAAAAAAGTTATCCCAAAGTATCCTTACATTAAAAAAGTAGAAAACATAATTATCCTCGCATTTGTGTTGAAGAATTAATCGCTTTGTAATTGTGTTCGAAACATAAGCAAACTTTCGCTTACGAAGTAACCGTTACGTCCTCAAAACGCATCTTTTTCGAATCGTAATCGATATCGAATTCGATTGTTATCATTGCGAACTAATCGTAAATTTTTAATTTTTCGATATCGAATTCGGATTTTGTGCCGTATGGGAAATAGCAGAATTTTTGTGATAATGTGGGAGTTTCTTCTATATATATACATGTCTGCATCATTTAGCATCAAATATCGTCGCAAATGCAACATAAAATACGATGCAAATTTTGTAACGAAAAACGCATCAACATTTTTAACTGTGTAGGCACAGTAAAATAAACTCCAACAAGTATGCGAGGTCAGAGCTTCTGACCACGAAGCAAAGGTTTAGTGGTGCTAAATGCAGTTTAAATTTTGTGCTTTCTTTTATATTAAAAATATTTACAATCATACAGGCAGTTTTTGTTTTTCAAGAAAAATTGAAAATAAATTATATTAGTAAAGCCCAAATTATATAATCGATTGATGAGTATTTAGGATAAGCAATAATTTATTTTTGACATCAATCCTATGGAAAAAATTGAAAGATCTATACTATGCTTGCATTCATGTTAGTTCGTATTTTGTTCGCTTTGATGCAAGGGAGGCAATGGTGAGATGGTAGCACGTTCAACTTGCAGTCGAATTGTACGCGGTTCAATGCGAGTACGGAAAGGTAAATGTGTATTATTTCCGACACAAGTTTTTCGACAAATTTTTGCTTTTTAACAGGTATTTATAAATAAAAATAAAATTAACAAAAACATAAAACATAAAACAGCAAGATCTGTCGTCTGTGCTATGAGGATCTGTCGTCTGTGCTTTTTAACCATTTGGTTGCTATGAAGGAGGAAATGTTAATAAAATAAATTAGCAATCTTCCCAGAAATTCCATTTTTGGGTGTAAGTTTCACTTCTACCGAGCGTGGCGGCCACACACATCTTTTTTTATATTAAAAAATGCCCATACGTTAATAACTTTAAATTTCTTGTGATCGATTAGTAAAACTAAAAGGGAGAACAAGTACATATAAAATAATTGTCTTAAGAGATGGTCAAAAATTCAGCAACAAGCAAGAAGCCATACAAACTATATAATATAATCTCTGCAGACAATATAATTTCTGCAAAAATAATTTATCAACGTAACTTAAGCACATTTTTTTTTTAAATAATTGGTTTAATGTTTTTATAACGACTTCAATAACACTATTATTGTTGGTGGTAAAAACATATTATCACTTGAACTAATGCTTGTCGTATGTATCTTATGTAAATCTATGTAACACACGACAATTATTTATGCATGTGACGCATTTATTGCATGCAAAAAATTCTCTGGTTATGACAATCGTATTATTTAGTTTTATTATAGCTGCGACAACCATAACATAAAAGTTAAATTTTGGATTGAATATTGACTTAGAATATATTGTCGCAGCGCCTGAAAAATCAACTGTGTTTTTGGCTTCAGGAGAGCCAAAAAATTGTTTTATTTTGTGTATATGCAAATTAATTTGAACGTCATCACTTTGTATTTTTCATTTTTCAATTTTGGAATACTTTAAATAAAAACAAAACTAATAAGGAATGGAGCCATAGATGGAGTAAGGTGCCATGCCCCCTGTCTTCTACCGCCTACTTTTATAAACTACAAACTGATGCTTATGACAAATAATATGAGTGCAAAATTTTGTTTAAGTCGAGCAAACGGTGCAGAGGGAGTTCGATAAGAATTAAATTGGCACGCCCCTTATCCAATCACACCCAATTTTGTAGGCTTAATACCTTTTATTATACTAAAGAGTATATGTAAAAAATTTGGTTGAAATTGGACAAACGATGTAGATGGAGCTAGTTTAAAAATAAAGTGCCACGCCTCCTGTCTAGTACCACCCAATTTTATTAACTTAAGACTGCTCAAATTACCAAGTGCAAAATTCGGTTGAAGTCAGGCACACGGTGTTGAAGAAGTTCGATTAAAAGTAAAATGCCACGCCCACTTTCCAAGTCTAAAGACTTCACATTACACCATATGTGTATATAGAATATATGTGCAAAATGTGCGTTGAATAAATCGTTGCAGAGATATGTTAGCTATGGATTAAAACGTTACGACACCTATTTTTTTATTTTGCCCTCCTAGCCCCCTAGGGGGGCATTTGCGACCACCCCCACCTATACGATTTTTTGCTCGTCTCATCACGAGGAATCAGCCCCCACATTATAGTACTCTAAGTCTGGGACACCCTGTATACTTTTCTATACCTGCCCCACCTCCTTATTGGCGTTACAAACGAAATGACAAAGTTAATATACCCCTTATGCAGTACACGTTGCGGTATAAAAATATTTCTGTCATACGTTTAATTTAATTTGACTGTTACCTGCCAAAGGAAATAATTCGTTACATCAGGCCTTTTTGTCAATTCAACTTTTTTATATTTTTATACTTTGCTTTTTGTTATTAAATATTTGAGGCTAGGATTATTGGACCATCAGAATCTTATACTCTGATTTTGACTTTGTATCTTATGTATGTATAAAGTATTACGTCAATACTTATGAAGTTTTTCAATTTTGATAACGTCACTTCCCTATAGGAACAAACTAACTTGTTTTTAAAAACAACTAATTAAAAACCTAATTTAAAATAAACCAGTATATGAACTACTTTTAATTATATTAAGGCGGCAACTACTCTGATGTTGACATGTTTTAATTGCAAATTTTTATTAGATTACAGGCTTATATATATTTAACCATGTTATTTCATCAAATATTATTAACTTTAGGACATCAGTAATAGTTTTCAATTGGTTATTTAAAAGCAATTAAAAAAATAATTTAAATGTAACTAATTTAACAAGTAGTTGAAAATATATGCAGACGAAAGTCAATTGACTTATTTAGCGGACATCACCATACAAAATAAGTTAGTTCGTTCTATGGAAAAAAGTCAGAATTTCAACTAGTTGTGGTTGACAAAAAACTACGTTATCAACTACTTTTAAATTAGTTGATTTTCCTACAGGGTTTGTATGGAAGGTAGGGGAACTTTCATTCGATTTTGCTTACTAAGTAAAAACGCAGAGCCCATATTAAAAATGAAAGTATCATTTATTCCATTGTATCAAATGTAAAATTGTTTTTTTTTTTTACAATTTTAATAAATTTCACCGTTTTCATATAGCCTCTCATTATGGAAGATAGGCATTGTTTCATTAGATTTTACTAAAATTTCAAGCCAATAATTCACTTTTGTGTAATTTTAGGATATTTAAACGTTTTGATGACTTAACTTTGTATTGGAGGTTGGCGTAGTTTTCAATCGATTTTGCCAAATTTTATAAGCAGAGTTTATATTACAATAAAAGTTTATATGCAAAATTTAAAGCCAAATGATTCATTTTTGTGGAATTTTGAGAGCTTAAAGAGTCACTTTTTATGAAAGATAGGCGCGGTTTTCATTTGATTTTTTCAAATTTAATAGTGAGGTTTTATATTAAAAATATTAAATATCAAATGCTATGTGCCGAGTTTCAAAACATTTCTTTAATTTTTGTGGATCTTTAAGAGACTTTAAGGTTAAAAAAAGTCACTTTGTATGGGATGTAGGCATGGTTTTTATCCGAATTCATCAAATTTCAAACACAGTTTATATATAAAAGAAAAGTTTATTTGCAAAATTTAAAGGCATTTTTTTAATTCTCGTAGAATTTTAACTTTTAGACTTGTATGGTCTGATCATCCGATCTGACCCAAATATGTTCTTTAGTTTTAAGAAAAAAGCTTATATTTTGAACTTCGTGTTGATGTTTGATTAAACAACAAACAGCAACAAAAATCCGCCACGCTATGCATAATAAAAACGACAAAATTGTTGTTTTAAGAGTATTTTGTACAAAGTGAAGAAACTAACAAGGTGGTAGTGACAGTTCTTTTGGCGATCATAGATTGTTAAAAATAGTACAAAGTAGAAAACGAAAAAAATTAAAAAAAAAGTGTAAAGTGTAAATAACACAGGCAAATGACAATCTATGGTCGCTGTTTGTGTGAATATAGCCAGCTGTCACTACCACCTTGTTAGTTGCATCATGATTCGAACCCCCTACCTTTCGATCTTCAAACGAATCTTCACTCTCTGAGCAACGCAATCATGACGAGTTGAGTTGGTAATTAAATATTAAGCATTAGTTCTTCTTTCCTTTCTTATATGATGGCCTTGGATTGTGTCTTCGCTATATTAATAATAATGCACAAACCACAAAGTTTAAAATAAAATATATCCGAAAATGTACTAAAACGTATTGTCTTTGAATAATTATAATATAAAATGGACAGTAGGGAGTCAATTAATTTCCATGTCATTAATGCTTTGAAACTCGGTTTATGAACATGGTTAAAAATAATCCCAAATTATCCCAGAATTTTTCAAGATTAGTGGCACTGCAACAAAAAATTTCTGCAAATTAACTAAAATTTAATTCTTGCTAAGTTACAGGGTGGAACACTCGCAGAGACTATTTATGAATTTGACGAAAACTTATTCTTTTTTTTTATTCTTATAATATTGAATTATTTGTTTTGTTTGTTTATTGCTTGTTTCCGAAGCATGCAAGTCAATAATATTTCAACTTTAATATTCTTTTTGCTTTTTTAGAAATTTTGTGTGTATTAGGCCAAAAAACAATAAATTTCTATCCCAGAAGTTCGTTTTTATGGTTGTTCCCCTTGTACCGAACGTGGTGACCACACACATATTTTTTTAAGCTTTCGACCAAAGATTTTAATCAGCTGTTAGACAGCCATAGCCTATTCACTCAGGTCTTCCTTGGCTCGACATGGAATGTCCGATAAATTGGAAAGAAAGGAAAATCATATGCAAGGTGTTTAGGTTTCACAAACGAAGAAACACATGTGAATTTTCATCTAAATCAATAATTATACTTGCAGTCAATCCAAGTTAGTAAGCGATCCTCTCTATTAACTTCTCTTACACCGTCTACAACTATTAAATCATTATTAACAAATAAGGAAAGAAATAAAGAAAGGTTTAAAGAAAAAATTACAAGAAAGAAGCTGTAAAAGTTTTCGGCATATTCTGAAATCGAAGTCTTCTTTAAAGCAGGCCTGGGCGCTCTATAGCTCACTGAGCGCTCTCTGAGCGTAACTTTTCACATGTACACAAAGCTCACAACACAAGAGAATATAGTTCAGTCGTTCGCTGACGGTGATGCTGAGCTCGCGATTTGAGAGCGTACCAATACTAACAAGACAAGATAAAATGTGACTGTGTTAGAATGCCCAGGCCTGAAATAACCCTGTAGGAAAATCAACTAATTTAAAAGTAGTTGATAAAGTCGTTTTTTGTCAACCACAACTAGTTGAAATTCTGACTTTTTTCCATAGAACGAACTAACATATTTTGTATGGTGATGTCCGCTAAATAAGTCAATTGACTTTCGCCTACATATATTTTCAACTACTTGTTAAATTAGTTATATTTAAATGATTTTTTTTTAATTACTTTAAAATAACCAATTGAAAACTATTACTGATGGCCTAAAGTAGAAAATAATTGATGAAATAACATGGTTAAATATATATAAACTTGTAATCTAACAAAAATTTGCATTTAAAATATGTCACAAGCAGAGTAGTTGCCACCTTAATATAATTCAAAGTAGTTCATATACAAGTTTATTTTAAATTAGTTTTTTAATTAGTTGTTTTTAAAAACAAGTTTGTTTGTTCCTATAGGGAAAGTCATCTGGTTAGCATAGCAGAACTCTCATTTACAAAATAGAGAAAGTTTATGTGAAAGTTAGAATATAATTATTTTTTTCCAAGTTTTTATATGCTTTGAATCAAAATATTGAATCACACAAGATAACCATTTTGTATGTCATGCATGTCATGTGAGGATATTAGCTTGGATTCTTTTATTAGTTTGAAATTTGATTTGTTAAAAAAAAAAATATAATCCGCTAAATAATCAATACGACTGTATACCTAGTGTTCACATTCAAAGTTATTCTTTCAGAAAGGTAAAGAGTTAAATATTATAAAATCTATTTTGGTAGCTTTCAAACTACTAAATGATTAAGGTAAATTATAAAATTCATGAATCGCGATTAATGCATTTAGAAGCTCATATATTCAACAACCTTTTTTTATTATTATTAACTACTCTATTCTAAAATCCTTTGTTTAATATTATTAAATTAATTTTACTTACATTTCGGACGATGCACAAGGTAAGTTATAAAATCCATAACTCACCAAACAAAGCATTCAAAACTATTTAAATAATCAACTTTCCTTGCCATCTCTATATTTTCAATCTTCAGATAGCTGAAAGTGATTCTACTATTCAAGGAATTTATTTCCTAAATATATCCCCTTCATTCTAAGCAGCTCAACTTAAATTTAAAAGTCATTAATTTTCCCAAGAAACCGTAGGTCTAAAACAGCTACGAACATATTTACATAGCTCACGAACTAAGAGCTTTTTCCAAAATGTATACGTAAATAAATTCTTCCGCTGCAAAAAAGCTTTCAGTCTGCAGGCAGACTCGAAGCAAATAGGCTCACGTCCCTTTGTTTGCTGGATTTCAAAATAATTACGTTGTGCTTGTATACCGAAAAGAATAAAATAAGGAAGTGATGTGTAGTTCTGTTATATTTGTTTACATTTGATACTTAAGAAACGCAGCATTGTTTTCATAGCTTGTAAGTTTGAAATAGGTGATTTTATATTTATTTTGCTTAACGATAAATTTTCTCTAAACGAGGCTTAATTAAAAATGCCGAAAAAATTTTCCTAGGTATATATATTTAGTATTTAATTTAAATTTTGTTGATGTTAAATGAAAAATCAGGGGCAGAAATAAAGTAAGAACAATTCACAAATGTAATAAATAATGTTTTGTACTGTTTCTAAATTTATTTTTTAAATGAAAATGTGTGCTTGCCGGAGAGGATCGCATATGTAGATATTCATCTATAAGTATGAATGTCTTTATAATCCGAAAATGAAGGTCGCCTTATTTTGACTTTTCTTGACATATTGTGTAAACTATTAAGGGGTTTCATGCAAATAAGCAACCTCCATTATAAATGGTATAAGCCGAATAAGTTTTTCTAAAATATATATGGCATAGGGAATATAGATTTTGTAGTAATATTAATTCACTTTGTAATTTAGTAATTTATTAATGTAATATATTTCTGTTTTCAATGTGTACATAATATAAATAATAATATTTGCAATAATAATATACAATTAACATATAGTAATAATCGTGATTTCATAATTTTTCTATTCGCGTCTATTTCTTATTATTTTTGTACACAAAGCTTTCAGGAAGCTTTCAAAATGCCTTAACATTCTATTTCTTTCAGTGAGAAGCTTTAAACGTTACACATACACGCAAGCAGCTTAATTTCCCTATAGGAACAAACTAACTTGTTTTTAAAAACAACTAATTAAAAAACTAGTTTAAAATAAACCAGTATATGAACTACTTTGAATTATATTAAGGCGGCATCCACTTCAATATATGAAGTAATTCAAATACTACTTAAAAACCAGTGATTGATAAACTACTTTGAATTATATTAAGGCGGCAACTACTCTGATGTTGGCATGTTTTAATTGAAAATTTTTATTAGATTACAAGCTTATATATATTTAACCATGTTATTTCATCAAATATTATTAACTTTTGGCCATCAGTAATAGCTTTCAATTGGTTATTTTAAAGCAATTAAAAAATAATTTAAATGTAACTAATTTAACAAGTAGTTGAAAATATATGCAGACGAAAGTCAATTGACTTATTTAGCGGACATCACCATACAAAATAAGTTAGTTCGTTCTATGGAAAAAAGTCAGAATTTCAACTAGTTGTGGTTGACAAAAAACTCCTTTATCAACTACTTTTAAATTAGTTGATTTTCCTACAGGGTTGTGTGCGTTTGATCATCACTGGTCTAAAAACACATGTGTTTACTTTGACAACTGGTTTGACAGCTATCTCCTTAAGAAATTCTATACCTCTTTAAAAATAACACCCTTTATTTGAAAAAAATTGAGTTATATTTTAAAAACCTGTTTCAAAATGTTCCAAAATGTTCCAAAATGGTAAAGGATACTCTATCCACGCTAACAAAAAGAAACATGAATTCCGATTTACGATTTCCGACGTATTTTTTTATGTTGAATCCAGATTATGTCTATCACATCAGAATTTTAAGATATATTTACCTAATTTTTGAGTTTATACAACAGGGCAAGGAAACTGTTAGTCATAAAACTTTAATATGATTGTTGAAAGTATTACTCTTTCCTTTCAAATGCCACTTTGAATTATTTCGATATCTTGATTATCTTTATTAGTTTTAATTATATATTGGAATTAATATTGCACAAGTAACAACAAAACATCAAAATAATAAATTTTCATTTAGGATATTTCGAAAAAAAAAACAATATATCGATATAATTCAAAGTGGGTTTTCAAGGGAAAGACGAGGTTTCCCCGGACTTGAAAAAAGTTTGTTTAAAGGTTACTTGATAATTACGAAGAATTCAAACACTAAATATAACTTGTAACTTTAAGTCACATTTTAAGAACCACCTTGAAGAATTAATTGGGAATGCCTACCTATTTTATTTTTACTCATATTATTATTTAGCCTTCCGATTTCAAATAACATAGCAAGTGTTATGAAGTATTTTTTATGGTATCTCAATTAAAAATTATAATTATGATTAAGCTAAAGATAAAGAACAGAAAAACAGCTGAGCTAAACATTGTAAATTCCAGCTTATTATTTATTATTATTTATGGCTAATATATTTATATTTTTTTCGAGCCTTTCATTTTCGTAATTGTTCTCACATATAAGAAGTTCAAATAAATTAAGTATAAGAGAACCATACCGTGTAAAAGTGTGCATTACACCACCGCTAGTGTGGGTGGGCGCATTTTTCAATAATTTTTGTTTTTTTTTGTTGTGAATACCACCATACGAATATCAAATGAGTTGCAACCAAACAATTACCGGAGCAACGAAGCACAAAAATAGTTGAACTTTCTGACACAAATGAATTATTTTTCCAATATAACTGAAATAAAAAGCAATAGAAAAACGTGTCTTTAGCCAAACACATCGTACACTTTAGGCAGCACTCGCGTTTTGTCTTATGATATTGTTGATTTTCTGTTGTTGTTGCAGTGTTGTTGTTTCCGTAGACCACACCAAGCAGCGCTGCAACGTTACTCCACGCTTAATAAAAATAATTCTTGAGATTTCTATCAATTGCTTATGCCCAGATTAGAGTGAACACTAACAATACAGACAGCATGAACGGACGGACGGCATGACAGACAGACATATACGCTACAGCTTAGAAACTTTGTACTTAGAGCTTTTACTTTAGTCTTGTTTAAGCTGATTTTCCTGTTGTTGTTGTTGTTGTTGTTGTTGTTGTTGTTGTTGTTGTTGTTGTTGTTGTTGTTGTTGTTGTTGTTGTTGTTGTTGTTGTTGTTGTTGTTGTTGTTGTTGTTGTTGTTGTTGTTGTTGTTGTTGTTGTTGTTGTTGTTGTTGTTGTTGTTGTTGTTGTTGTTGTTGTTGTTGTTAATTTGTTGTTTTTTTTTCTTCTTTTTTTTTTTTGGTTAATGTAGAAAACTCTTTGGCCGGCAGCATTTTTTGTAATATATTAGGTATTTCTTTTTTTGCTAGTTGTTTTGGGTTGGGTCAGACTGTTGTTATATGCAAAAAAGCAAAAAAGCAACAACAACTATAACAATGCATAGATGTATTTCAACAGTTTATTTCAAATGAAGTCAAAAATTTACAGCGATCTAAATTCATAAAAAAATTGCATCATCTTTATTTAAGTTGGTTTTTTTTTGTTTGTTTTTAATTGTTATTGAATACGATTGAATTAAATTTTAAATGAAAAATAAACAAAAAAACAGATTATCAGAAATGTTACACTTTTTAGCCTTCAATATACCATGCAACTCAGTGCTTTGTTTTACAATCATTGAATCGATTAATTACATTTAAAATATGTTAAAAATGTATGAGTCTAATTTTTAATTAGTTTTTTTTTTAATTATAGAGATAAAAGACTTTATTTAGGAATTTGATCACCTGCAGCTCCGGAAAGTTACTTTTAATTAAAAAAAAAAAATTTTAAAAAATTATATAAATTTCTAGCACACCGTTTTTGAAAATAAAAAAATGTACTTATACAGTGTGTAAAACAAAAGACTACTTTTCACAAATCAAAGAACATTATTATTAGTTATACATATTGAATAATTGCTCTAATATTAGTTAAGCTCTGATTGTTTTAAAACATATTCTTGAAAAAAAAAAAATTAAATATATAGCTTTCATTTGAATCTGCTTTATTGGTAGCTCAAATTAAAGAAATGTCTTGAAATTTTGCATATAGGCTTTGATATATAACATGGACCACCACTATGATATTTGGCAAAATCTAATGAAAACCACGCCTACCTCCCATACAAATAGGCGTTAAAAATTTTAAACGTTAAATCTCTTAAAAATCCACAAAAATTAATGAAATGTCTTGAAATTTTGCACTTTAGCTTTGATATATAAAATGAACCATCTCTATGATATATGGCAAAATCGGATCAAAACCACGCCTACTTTCCATACAAAGTGACGTCATCAAAATAGGAAAACTTTCGTTAATATATAAAACTGAATGTCATCGTGTGTGTCGTGGCTAAAGACTTCGAATATACTTCAAAATGGCCACGGGGGGTATTTTAGCTTCGGTACCCTGCCGAAGCTCCACCCTTACTAGTCTAATTTTGGTTGGCCGAGATGGTCTAATCTTGCTTCTTTTAGAACATATCGAGCATAATTTTTATTCGAAGCTTTCGCCGAGGTTGATGCTGCATGTAGAAATAACGAAGTGTTGTTTTGTTGTTGTAACGACACATCTTATGCAATTTTTCGTTTTTGTCAGTGGTCACAGCACCAACGTGAAAAAAGTCAAGTTTCAGCAGCAATAACTTTTTTACCTGATTTCTGGTTTTGTTAAATTTTTGCACAAAATAGCTCAAAACTATTTTATGTTTAGTTCGGATTCGATTTTTCAAAATTTATATTTTTGGGAATATATTTCTTTAAAATACTCAAACTCGATATAGCCAAAAAGGCATACTTCTAGCAAAAAATCTCGTAATGACCAAATTATTAAAAATTAAAAAAAAAAATTAAATTTTTTCTTCGAGTAACAAATCATAGCTCTCGTAATGTAAGTCCGCTTTTCATGTTTGATAACTCATTTTAAAGAAAAATTAAAGAAAAAACGAAGTGTTTGCCAGCTTTTAGAAAATTTGAGTTTTAAAAAATTTAATTGGATTTTGTTTTTTTTTTGGATAAACAACACTATTTTCTCATATATAAATCAAATTTCCAATATAGAGGTCGCTAGAGGCACGTTTAAATATCAATATTTTTTTTCTGAAATTTTCAGAACTTACTTTTGCATCATAAAGAAACAATAAAGAGCTATGCACATGTCAAATATATAAAAAACTAGTAAAAATGGAGCTTCGGCAGGGTACCGAAACTAAAATACCCCCCCGCGGGCATATTGGAGTATATTCGAAGTCTTTACCCACGACATACACGATGACATTCAGTTCCATATATTAACGAAAGTTCCCCTATTTTGGTGACGTCACTTTGTATGGGAGGTAGGCGTGGTTTTGATCTGATTTTGCCAAATATCATAGAGATGGTTCACATTATATACCAAAGCTAACATGCAAAATTTCAAGACATTTCCTTAATTTTTGTGGATTTTTAAGAGATTTTACGTTTAAAATAAAGCCACTTTGTATGGGAAGTGGGCGTGGTTTTCACTCAATTTTGCCATTGATCATACAGATGGTTTATATTAAATATCAAAGCTTATGTGCAAAATTTTAAAACATTTCTTTGATTTTTGCAGGTTTTTGAAGAGATTTTACGTTTAAAGTAAAGGCAATTTGTATGGGAGGTAGGCGTGGTTTTCATTCAATTTTTCCAAATTTCATAGCCAGAATTAAGATTGAAGATTAAGATCTTTAATTTTTGTGGATTTTAAAGACATTTTACGGTTAATATAAAGTCACTTTGTTTGGGAGGTAGGCGTGGTTTTCATCCGATTTGGCCCAATTTCGAATTTGATCTTCCTTTTTTAAAAATAAGCTTATATTTTGAATTTCATCGCGATAGCTTTAAATTGCGGCTGTAATCGTGTCGACAGACGGACAGACGGACAGACAGACGGACAGACGGACACACGGAAATCGACTCAGGAGGTGATACTGATCAAAAGTATATATATTTTTCTATACCTGCGACGCCTCCTTATTGTCATTACAAATGGAATGACAAAGTTAATATACCCCTTACGCAATACGCGTTGGGGTAAAAAATAAAGGGCCACTCTATTATGTAAATTAAAGCAGTTTTGGATTATGTCCACTGAATTATTTGAGGTAACTAAACACGAGCAGGATATTTATGAACAAAAAATATTATTCAAAAATAATTTCATTAAAAATACAAAATCTACTAATTAAGCTTAATCTTAAGAAAATAAAACCCTTCACGATATTTATAGAATAATCAGCATTATTGCTATTCAAAAATACACAAATAATGAACAGCATTAAAATAGCAATTCTTGGCCAGGTCAATAAAAGCTATATATATATGTATATATATGTATATATATATATCTATAAAAAAATACCTATCTACTAAAAAATGCGAAATGTTTAAGAACTTAATCCAAACCAATATTGAAACTAAGTGTAATGAAGCTAAGAAAAACAGCAACAAATTAAGCTAAAAACAGGTAATTAAAGTAAGTGAGTGAGTGAGTGCACTTGATAGCCAATATACGCCTTTGTTGTTGCTGTTGCTGTTGTTTTTATTATTGCTATGTGTGTATTGCTCTTAATAGTTATGTTATAAACATGGTTAACTTATTGGGGCACTTTTTGTTGTTGTTTTTATTGCTGTTACTGTTGTATCTTAGTATCCAAACAATACCACTAAAGCACAACAACTACAACGATCTGATTGACTACCGTCTTGACCAAGGTTTTCTGTGCTCTGCGCTATAAAAGTCGTTGCAGTGACACTGCGGAAGGCAGTTCATTGAATAGTTTGTCGTCGCTCGGTTTTAATATCCTTTCCTTAACTTTGTATAACAAAACGCCACATAAGAACACGCTGTTCTTATATAGAACGCTGGTGTGAATTCAAAAAAGTTTCCTTTTTAACGGACAACGTATAGGCTGAAAATATAAAATAAAATAAAATAAAATTAATTTGTGTATTTCAATTGGATTAACATAGTTTCAAAGCAGTTTACGTTGTAGCTTCTTAAAGATTCTTTAGTAGTGAGAAATTTTTTTAAAAGAAAAGCAGAAAATGTTTCGTTTTGTAAGTTTAAAATGAATAAGAGCATTAAAAAGTATTGAATTGAATGAATAATTGTTTTAAGAGTGACAATATAAGATGATTTTGCTGTCAAATTGTTTTAACTGTTTTAAAAAACCAGTGTTGGAAATATTGAAAATATTTTATGTATATATAAAAAAAAAAATATAGAATGAATAACATTTAAAGAGACGTCAACGAAAGCAGCTTATACATTATAAAATGTATTAAATTTAGTCGCTTAAATATTTCGATAAATTTTTAATATAAAATCGAGCAATATATTTTTATAAAATTACCTAAAATTTGTTTTAATTTTTATAATATATGAATTTTAAAATTGACCGAATTCAACCGTTAAATGTTAACTCAATCATTTTTTTTTTTTTTTGTCATAAATAAAACGTTCAAGTCACGTTAAAAGTTCATTTCTTAAAACTGCCGTTAAAAATTTTATAAAAAAATTTAAGTTAACACTTTTTTTTTAATTTTAAGCGTGAATATCAAAAAATTTATTAAAAATAAACAATTTGTCCCTCACACTATAAAGACTTAAGTAACGAACTCGTTTTGGTTCTGTAATCAAGTTTGTTGCTTAAGTCTTTTGTTTTAAATCATTTATTTTCGTGTAAAAACGAAGTTTTGATTTTTTTTTAATAAATTGTGTGTGTGAATTTAATTCATTTTATAGAATAATAAGAAAAATTAATCTTTTTTAAAAAAGCTTATAAAGGATATTCTTCAAATGTTAGAAGCACAAAAAAAAAAAATTATTTTTTCATATCAAGAAAACTCAATTAATGATTTCCCTTTCATTTACTCTTCCCTTAGATGGTCATAACCACCTTAGTTGCCGTAGCTGCTAGTCAAAGCTACCATCAAAATCCACAGACTGCAGCAATTTTAACTGAGCAGCGCTATCTATCGGGTGATGGAAAATTCGGTGCTGCCTACACACAAGAAGACGGCACAGATTTCAAAGAAGAAACCGATGCCGATGGTACACGTCATGGCAGCTATAGCTATGTGGACCCAACCGGTCAGCGGCGCTCAATATCCTACACAGCAGGCAAAAATGGGTAAGCATATTTAAAAACGAATTATTCAAGTGTTGCAATTGATATAGTATGCGGTTCATTATAAAATCATAACAAAGTACTTTGGCTGACACCATCCAAACCTAGCGCTACATTTAGATGCAAGTCCAATCAGTAGCAGCAGCAATTGTGGTCGAAAACACCAAACTGCAAGCAATTAAATCGAGTGCAAGCCACGCAATCAGCCGTGACCATTGACCAACTGTTGACGCGCATGCCCAAACGTTAGTGCAGCATTCAGGTGTTGCAAGAAACCTGCAGCCAGCGAACCATAAAAATTCTCTTGTTTCTGCGCACTAATGGGGGGCAATCAATTTTAAATAAATACTTGTTATTTATGTTATATATGGTTATTATTAAAAGCAACTCTGTAGATGTGAAAGGTGGGAAGGGTTGTAGAGCTAGAAATACATTTTAGATTCTATTTTTAGATTTTTATCCTTCATGTTTAATTGGTATCTTAAGCACGCCTCATTTTAGTAAGGAACTTGGCTTATTTAGCAAATGCCCAGACTGATAAGTATTTCTATTATTTAAAATTCAAGAACTAATGCTTATGTGGAGTCCCTATCCCTCGAGTCGCACAGAATATGCATCAAGAAAGACGTCGAATTTAAAGTAAAACGGCCTCAAAAAGTTGACCTCAAAAATAATAATATCCTCATTTTAGAACTGCAACTTAACAATACGTGGCTGCTTTATAAAGATAAGATGGATGAAGCGAGGGGATATAGAGAAAACTAGTCCCCCTAGACATCGGAAAAATTAAAACCATAAAAAAGTATTGTGAAAAATTCCCAGAGTGCAGCAATTTTACACAACACATTTGTCTTGTAAAATATGTTCATTTAAAAATAAACTGTATGCAAAGTTATATGTTTGAACTTCAAATCCACATTTGTCCACTTCAAATACAACTTTTTTCAGTTAAAGAATTTTTTTACAAATTATTCAGCTAGATAAATTTGGATCCAAATGCCAATAATGTTGTCACCTCTCTGTAGACAATGGCAAACCCCAGAAAGTAAATAGTTCCTTATGGAGCTTATTAAGAACATGAATATTATCGCTTTAACGCCACACGAGTAAACATTTTCGTCTTACGAGTAAGCATTATGTCACTTTCAGTTGATCATACAAATTTAAAATAAAAAACAAAAATATGTGTGTGGCCGCCACGCACGCTAGAAGTGAAACTTTAACTGGAATTTCTGGGAAGATCGCAAATTTATTTTATTAATATTCCCTTCTTCAGTGCAACCAAATGGTTAAAAAGCATTCTGCCTTCATAGCAGTAGTAGTTCAGGAACTGTCTTTTTTCATAAAGCCAACTAGTATTTTCAACATGGCGATATCATGGTATATATAAATGGTCCCTTTTGTTTATGGACAGTTACTGAAAAGTTCAATATTCACATACAGAATAAGATAGCAGTTTTTTTTTTTTTACTTTCTTGGCACAGTTGGTTATCAAGAAGTTTTTTATTTTAATTTGATGACTTAAGTCATGCCAGGCTCGATCCTCATAGCACAGACAGATCTTGCTGTTTTATTTTTTTTGTTAATTGTTTATTTATTTATAAATATTAAAAAGTAAACATTTGTCGAAAAACCTGTGCCGGAAATAATGCACTTTCCCTTTCCGTACTCGCATCGAACCGCCTACAATTCGACTGCAAGTTGAACGTGCTACCATCTCACCATTGCCTCCCTTGCATCAAAGCGAACACAATACGAACAAACCTGAAAGCAAGCATAGTAAAGATCTTTCAATTTATTCCATAGGATTGATGCCAAAAAGAATTTATTGTTTATCCAAAATAATCATAAATCGTTTATATAATATTGGCTTTATTTATATAATTTATTTTCAATTTTTCTTAAAAAAAAAACTGCCTGTATGATTGTAAATATTTTTAATTTAAAAAAAGCACAAAATTTCAACTGCAGTTAGGACCACTAAAACTTTGCTTTGTGGTCAGAAGCTCTGACCTTATGCTACCGCGCATACTTGTTTGGGTTTATTTTACCGTGCCTACACAGTTAAAAATGTTGGTACGTTTATCGTTACACGTATTTTATATTGCATTTGCGACGATATTTAATGCTAAATGATACAGGCATGTACATATGAGCTGCTCGGAGCACAAAAGGCGTAAGTTCATTTCTTAAGGAAATTGAGTGAAGTACATAGAAGTGAAGAGGAATATGTAACCTATTTATGACTCGGGGTTAGAAACTCCTAGCTTATGTAATCTCTGAATAAAATACAATACTTCGTTATTGTTCTGACAAATTATATAATTTTTTCAGAGGACAATAAGGTGTAAGGTCATTCATTTTATATCTCCCTTAATAATAAAGATAATCGCTAGAGGAAACGTTTGTTCGACTTCTGGAACTAAATGCTATCATTCCTCATCAAAACATTTTTAAAAATATTTCGAATTATATTTCTACATCGGAAATGAGAAGTTTTTGTGCTCTGAGCAGCTCATATATAGAAGAAACTCCAAAATTATCACAAAAATTCAGCTATTTCCCACCTGGCACAAAATCCGACTTCAATATCGAAAATTTAAAAATTTACGAATAGTTCGCACTGATAACAAACGAATTCGATATCGATTACGATTCGGAGAAGATACGTTTTGAGGACGTTACGGTTACTTCGTAAACGAAGGTTCGCTTATGTTTCGAAAAATTATTTGCTTACAATTCCAAAGCTTATTAGTTCTTCAACACAAATGCGAAGATAATTATATTTTCTACTTTTTTACTATAAGGTGGATACTTTCGGATAACGCGATAACACTGGTATGAAATAATTTTCGATTTTTGATCGCCAATTAGGGAAAAATACGAAATTTTTCTTTGATAAAAGTTCATTGCAAACGAACTTTCGACGGGTGGGCTACACATGCATTGACAAGTGTTAATTTTCAGCACAATATTTTAGTAACATATCCTTCTTATGTTATAGTTTCGACCAACATATCGTAGGTAATCGTAGGTATTTTGTGTGTTAAAATACCGCAGCATGCGAATATTTTTTTATTTCGATATAAATTTGAGCTAAAAACTACATTTGAATTATATGGAAGATACGATATTTATATGGAAATTCACAGATCTAAGAATAAAACAAATTTAAAATGCAAAGTTGCATTCGTTAATATTGCAGCATGTGCTGTTTCTAAATCAATCAATGCAATCAATCTGAATTTATCAAAACTCAATTTGAGAAATGTTAATGTTCTGAAAAAAAGCTACGTTCAAGTATTGAACGAAAGACACAATTCAATCCTAATAGAAAGAGAGAAGTACTGATTGTTGATTTAACATAAGTATGAGCTACTCAAATAAATATGTCTACGTGGTGCAGTGGTTGGAACAGCCGACTATGGATACAAACGTACTGTGTTCAATCCTCAGTGGAAGCAATTTTTTTGGATTTATACAACTAGTGCGGCGAATTGCTGTGTTATTGTTTTCATAAGAACCATTTCGTTGCATTGGTTTTATACCCCGATTAAGCTCGCCGTATTGTTGTATACGCGGCTATAAAAGTTTCACTTCAATAAATTTAGACGTCTTGGGACCAACTAAACCTCAGGTTCTCATTTAGAGCTCGAAAAACTCAGTGTTGCTCCTGATTTATTTTTCAGAGGTGGAAGTAGGAATAGGTGGAGTAGGTGGCAGTTTCTTACACTAGATAAAAATATTTGTTTTGGTGAATAAAAGTGTAATGTGAGCTGTCAATACGCCGTCAAACATCACGTCAAGAAAAAGTACATTTATTCACCTGCCGTGGGGATCGATCCCGTACCCACTGATTAAGTGTTCATAACACTATCCACCAATCAAAAAAGCCTCTGTTACGCTGAGCTGTTGATTCAATATTAAGTAAAACAGAAGCTATGTTGCTGCATAGCAGCATAATCTATTAATATATGGATAATTTTGTATTAGCTATCCTACAAAACTAACACAAATTTGCATCTACTTGCAACAAGATGTCACCAGCATCGGTGTTTTCCTTTGCGCATTCATATCAACAAAAAACACCGATGCTGGTGACATCTTGTGGCAAGTAGAAGCAAATTTTTGTTAGTAGTTGTAGCAAGCCAATACATAATCATCTATCTATTGACAGATTGTGACGATCTACTGCAACATAGTTTCTGTTTTACTTAACATTTAATCAAAAACTCTTTTTAACACAGCTTGGTGGCCTGGTGGATAGCGTATAGAACTCCTTCTCCTTGGGTACGAGTTCAAGTCCCCATGGGGGGCCAACAAATATTACAAATATTTAAGTATTAAATTTTCTTGTTGTTATAAACGCAAGCAATGAAGAAACTATCAAATTTCTAAGAAAAAAAATCTGTGGAAAGTTTTTCAGATTTCACTCAAGCAAAGCACAGAAGGAGGTGTAAAAAGCTTCGCTTCAAAATGTTTTGTAAAGCTTCTTGAGAAGGCCCAGTTCAAGCATTTGAAAGCGCTCACTCAATTGTACGACATCATACGAGAACCGTTTGGTAGTTCAGTAAAAAATTAAACAAGGAATGATTTTTACAGCAAAAAATTTCTCAATATAGTCTGCTTTTAACTTGATACACTTCGTCGAATGTTCCACCAGTTTTTTGATCCCTTCCAAAAAATACGTTTTCGGAAGGTCCTCAAAATAGGTCTCTGCTTCGTTGATGAGCTCCTCTCGGGTGGTGAATCTCTTTTCGCCGAGCCATTTCTTCAAGTTTGGAAACAGCAAATAGTCACTGAGGGCCAAATCTGGAGAATATGCTGGATGAGGACTTCAATTCATAGAATTTTGCCTTGGGAGCTGGGTATGCGTGAACGTGTGCATTGTCTGGATGGCAGAGCACCTTTTTCCTCGCTAAATCGGCACGTTTCTCTTTCAAAGCGTCATTGAAACGGTCCAATTTGGCTGCATACTATTCGCCATTGATCGTTCTTTCCGATGGAAGGTAATCGATGTGGATTATACCACGTTCATCCCAAAAGACTATCGCCATAGCCTTTCCGGCTGCTGTCAATGACTGCCAAACACAAACTAAGCATCGCAGCGAGCTGAAATCTTGCACGCAAAGAAAAAAACGTTTATCGCCAGTTTGCAGTAAACGAACTTCGTTTATCGTGCTTGGAAACGTTTTTTGCAAACGTTTCAACAGTTACGAGAAACGGAAAAAGTTGCGGAAAACGGGTTATTTAGTTGCAGGAAAAGAATTTCGTTTGTTATAAGCGCTTGCAATTTTTAAATTGCGGCAAATATAGAAATTGTTTGTTGCATTACTATTTCTATTCAATTTCTAATAAAACCAAACAAAAAAACGAAAAACAAATTTGTGTCAGCTTGGGACTCGAACCTAGGCTGTTTCGCATACAAATCAAGCACCCTAAACACTATGCCACGGCCACCTGACTGAAAATGCAATTGACGGAATTGAAAATTCAATAAAAATGCTATTTTTTTTTTTTATTTTTTCGATATTTTTCCGTTAGTTACAACTGAATATTCCTTTGCAGCTACTACAGCTCGCAAACGAAGATTAATTGGCTAATTTTTCAGTTGCGTTAAACGAAAAATTTCTCTGCGTGTGTCAGTATTCTATTAACAGATGGTAGTTGACAGAATCAGTATTGCGCATTTAAAGTTACTACGCGGAAAAATTAATTTTTCACTGAATTATCAAACGGCCCTCGTAAGAAGCTCGGTCAAAGTAATTTCAAATGCTAAACTCTTAAAACACAGGTACGCTTGTAGTCTTTTTTTATCTCTACTGCTTTGATGAATTCGTTGATCATAATCTGTAATTTTGGAAATAGTTGAAAATTCTTGTACCTTGTTAAATTTGAGCTCTTATTTTACGTATACAGAAACTTCTTTATGTTCGTTTATATGCTAAAATTTGATTAATGTGGGAGCGTCCTATATATTGATTAAAAAACTTGAATAATTTTAAAGAAAAGAAAATATTAATTAACATCTTTTGCTCTCCTTTTTTTTTCATCCAAACAGTTTTCAGGCGTCCGGCGATCATTTGCCAGTAGCGCCACCCGCTCCACCTCAACCCGTTCCACAACCCGGCTACGCTCCACAGCCCCAATATCAGCCACAAGCTGCCCCAGCTCAATCTTCCTATCGCAGTAATGATTACGATGATGGTTCCTATGATCCACGCTACAATGATCCCGGTTTCGGTCAGCAAAACCAACATCATCAACCACAAGCTTATCAACCACCTGCACCACAACCTCAGCAATATCGACCACAACCGGCACCACAGCCTCATTACAATCCAGCACCGGCGCCTGCATACAATCCGGCACCACAGCAACAATACAACAACTATCAGCCACAGCAACAAGCGCAGCCCACCTACTATCAGCCTCAAACAACACCGAATCCACATCGTTTCTCTCCACCTGGAAAACTGTCACTGAACCGAACACCTGACGGTTTTACCTACAGTTTCAACAAAGTCTAAGCTTGAGAGGATGAGGCGGAGAGAGAAAGGGAGAGAAAGAGAGTCATTAATGATTTAAGCTATGCTTTTCACTTTCATTTGGAGAGTTCTCTCTAAATATGTTTTGAGTAAGCTTTTTTCTCTCAAAATCACTTTTCCCCAACACATCCCTGATATTTTCATTCCACTCATACTGTAGCATTTAAGTTTGACTTTGTATGACTTCCTAATGTTTCCATTTGAATTTAGCTTGTGATATAAACTGTTTAGTGTTTTATTATTATTTTCATTTTTTGTTTAATAAAAATTGTTGCAACAATGCTTTTATCAGGTGTACCTTAAAAATAAACAAAAAACAATCAAATTATAATGTTTTATTATTTTCATTTGAAGGTATTGAAAAGATAAATCATTCAATTCAATAAGCTGATAAAGTTGATGAATTATCTGAAAATGAAGGTTAAAATGTTTCTTTAAAGCTCTCAGCGTCTGAGTTATCGGTAAAATATCATAGCTTATGTCTTTTAACATCATTAATTGAAATACAATCTTTGTGTAAATTTATCGAGGTATGAAATTAATGGCCAACTAACAAGAAAAAAATGGCGTTGTTTATGCAACAACTACTGTCGTTAAATATTTTTACTGTCGCCCACTTAGCTGAAATTGTAAGATCCACATATAAAGACAGATCTATAGACAAACAGATCAGAAAACAGACAGACAGTCAGTGAGTGAGACATTTAGATAAGAAATACCAGCAGAAAAATGCTGCTTAAACTTCAGCGTGATAGCTCAATACATTACCTCATACTAATAAATATCTTTACAAAAACAAAAACAAAAATAACAACTCATTGCAATTCAACTTGAAAGTTTGACGTTGGTTGGTTTGACTGAGCCGGAAAATCAAAGCCAATAACCGGTTCTTCCATTTAATTATTTCAAAGAATTTCTTTAAATAGCTAACAAAAACAAATATAATAATTAAGCCAGCATGTGTAGCAAACTCAAAGCTCAACTTAGGATTAGTTGGGCTGTATTTTTTTTTTCTGCTAGATATTTTATATAAATATTTTTTTTTCTTTACTTTTGCTGCTTACTTATTAACGTTACCAATGCGGCTCATTGTCGGACTTGTTTTGAAGGTCATGAGTGGTAAGTGCTTTCACGATGTTATTATTGTTGTTTTTTTTGGGGTAGTTTCTAGTTTGCACTCCTGAAATTGAAAAATTGTTAAAGCTATTATGGAAATATGTAACTGTTAAACTCGTCTGTAATTATATTGCTCGCAATAATTACGTTTTCAATTATATTGCTGTAGTTTTTCATATTATAAAAAGCTTTAATTGTTATTAA
Organism: Coremacera marginata; assembly: GCA_914767935.1. Taxonomy (NCBI): domain Eukaryota; kingdom Metazoa; phylum Arthropoda; class Insecta; order Diptera; family Sciomyzidae; genus Coremacera; species Coremacera marginata. The sequence continues at coordinate 229,674,030 of OU612043.1, read as the reverse complement.
CGCTGTTTGTGAGCCAAGTAAGTTCGTCTCGCACGTTGCATCCTTTTATTCAGATCATGTTATTGCAGAGAAAAAGTGAAAGTTTAGATTTTTTATGTGTTGTAACCAGGGAACGAAAATAGGCGCTAGACGTAGCATATGTTAGGGTACTGTAGCGTTCCATCAGAGAAGAGTATGTAAACATTGTGTAGGGTTGGTGACTTGACTCATAATTCTTTAGCGTTATAGCTTGAGTGCTTGAACGAAAACGCAAACAAAACACTACGATTGCATAAACATGAGCATATTTTTTTGCATTCTGTTTCATAGCTACACTAAAAGAACCGTATAAATTGCGGTTCATTTCATTCCGAATAGTTCATTTAATATCTCTCACATATCAACTATCTGCCATCCTTCTTTGGGTTCCCATACAAAAAACACAAAAACTGCAAAAACTCTCGAAAATAATTTATATCGCCAGCAGCTCCAGCACTCCTATAGGTGTCAAATGTATGAACTGGTCCTATTCTTTTTTGCCCCTTAACATTTCTTCTGAACACATCCAAGCAACAATTCTTAAGAGTTGAGCACTGGACGCAAAATTTTAGTTTTTAATTACGTCCTATAACTATCTTCAGCAAGAGCAATACGCTTAAAGATTATTTACAGCAAAACTAGTTGTCTGTAAGTGTTCTGTTCTCTTTCACATTATCTCATAGCAGTTTAAAAGAGTTGTGTTATAAGAGCATTACTGCGAAGACGCTGCATATTACAAGTCATTTCTTACAGACTTCTACAAAACTTCAGCTATCAGAGCCAAACTCTGAAGAGTTTTAGCTTTATAGATTAAGTCTTATAGATATCTTAAAGGCTTTTATTTAAAGATGTCTGATCTGATCTGAGCAACGGTCTGACTAGAAGAGTATCACTCTGATTATAAGAGAAACAGTCTGACTAGAAGAGTGTTACTCTTATAATAAGATCTTGTTTCTTATAATCGGGCAATTGCCCTAAACAAAAGATTTAACTGTATTCATGTTCTTAACCCTTTCTTGTAAATGTATCATTTCAAAAGAAATGGGTTTTTATTTATTAAGATTAAATTTCAGAGTACCTATATAATAAACGAACAGAATTATGTACAAATTATGTTCAATGAATTTGGTTTATTCATAAGAAAAATATTCCGAAAGAACACAACAATTTCTAACTGCAATTTACGTATTCACTTCCATTCATAAGATGTTAAGATACTTTCCAGGAAGAAAATGTGCTAAATTTTCATGGTAAAAAATTACCAATCCCATTAAGAATATGTGTTTAGAATACACGTACGCACTCAAACAATTTGTTCATCTACATCACTGAAATTGTTTATGCCCTGTGACGTATTTAGAATAGTCTAATAAGAAATAAGTTATGGAATTTGTTCTCATGGACTAATTTCAAGTTAGCCCAGCCTGTGATGTAAAATTGATACAAATAGGATAGTGTATTGTTCAAATTGTGCATTTTGAAAATTGTTGTTGTTTTTACTCATGTACTAATATCAAGTAAGCCTAAACTGGGAGTAAAAGAGATTTTATTTACAATACAAAGAGTTTAATTTCTTGTTTGTGAATGTTATGCGTGAAGTTTAGAATTACTTTAATTCTTGATAAATGCGATGGTTATATAAATATTTTGTATTGTTTTTGAATATAGAGTATAAAATAAAAATAAAAATTGATATGTGAAATTTATAAATTTTACTAGGAATTCTAGGGCGAGCTTAGCCCACTAGAATTCTGATTCGAGTCGTCATACAGTCAAAACCGAGACACAACTATTTTTTGTTACATAAATCAACCTTTTGAGGAAGATTTTTCATATTCTTTATAGTGCAAATTTATTGATAACTCTCAACGCAAAGTAATAAAATTAGTTCGGTAAACCTTGCACTAATGTAATGAAAGGGTTAATTCTGCTTGGCATAAATGAATGCTTTTTAAAAATGCTGGCCCTACAAAATTTCGCTTTCACTCATCTCGTAGAGTATACAACTCTTCTATGTGACTTACTTAAGTATATTACTTTTGTAGTTAGAGCTGTACTCTTGTATGGAGACATGAATTCTTAAAACTGTCTTTTAGTGCATTTATTGAGAGTATAGTATAATTTGTTAATTAAATAAAACTTTTAATATTGGTTTTTGCGAAAGGGGACCGCTTCTAACCGAGGTGCAATATGAGATTTTAACGATAAAGTTTCCACCGCAATGAAATTTATTCGTTTATATGATAAAATATTACACCACGCATATACAATATTATAGATATAATAATTTCCTACAAACATAATAAAAAAATGGTACATCAAATTTTGTTATATTAAAATAGTGTTGGTAGTATTGTATATATACATATGCGCAAGAGATCTGTATATATATATAGAGACCCACCCCCTATCTGCCACCTTCTTCGGGTCCCTATTCAAAAAACACAAAAACTGCAAAAACTGTCGAAAATAGTTTATATCGTCCGCAGCTGGACTCCTAATGGGGTCAAATATATGAGCTGGTCCTATTATTTTTTGCTCTTCAACATTTCCTCCCAGCATACCTGCCCCCTATCTGCCACCCTTCTTTGGGACCCCATACAAAAACATAAAAACTGTCAAAACTTTCGAAAATACTGTAGTTTATATCGTACGCAGCTGGACTCCTACAGGGGACAAACATATGAGCTGGTCCTATTATTTTTTGCCCCTCAAGATTTCTGAGCACACATACCGAACTGGACCTACAAGTTTTATGCCGACTCCGAACGGCTTTATGTTCTCAAGAAGCTTTTTCATGCCAGTTTTTACGCTCTGAGATTTGCCATTGTCTGCAGACGGCCGAATATAAAAATTAATTCAATTGAAAAAACTTTCTGTGTCAGGTGGGAATTGAACTAGGGTTCTCTGGCGTATGGGCCACGCACTTTACCCACTGCGCCACGGCCGCCCTGTTTATTTAATTTATCAAATTTTGAAAAAAAATCCATAATGAAAAAATAAATCGATTTCTCTATATACGCCAAAATAATACATTTGATTATAATAAAAAACACTCAAAACAATTATGAATATTGGGTATTTATTCACAACGAATAATTTCCAACAAAAAACCAATGAATAATCGTCGAAATTAGGGAAGATATAAGGAGCATTGAGATATATTAATATTCTATACTTCAACATCAGAAATTGTACTTGTTTCTATATGAAAAACTAAAAAATTACGGGGTCCAACCTGTAAAAATTTAACTAAAGTATAAAATGTCAATTGTAGCAGCAGCTCGCCTGGAATGACAACCGCGGACGGCGCAGACCACACGAAGGTCTGATACATACCTTTCTCATCTTAAACCTTTTTTAGTAATAAAAAGACCTGTTATCATTGTTTGAATAAGACGGTTTGGTTTATTTATCGCAAGTTAAGCAAAGTCAATAATCGCCAAAAAAAAAAAACAAGTTCATGAAAATCGTTGTTAATACTGCAGCATTACGGTGACTCACGTTCACTCACACGGTATCCCATGGTCACTCACGCAGACTCACGGAGGCCGATTGTCACTCTCTGTGTGTCACATTGGTTACGTGATAATTAATTAATTTTAATAATAATTAATTTCGGCTACTTCCGATTACACGCATTGAGTGAGCATGTTTCAATCCAAGTTCTATCCTGTGTAAATAAAACGCTTATTATAACGTTCATAAATTTTACTTTCGGTTAAGCCAATAACACGATCACTCAGTGTTACAATTATTGTCCGACCAAATATTCGGTTTCGGTTTCGTTCCCTTTTGTCAGTTAGGCCGGTTCGAATATTTGCAATTGCGCCCACTGCATACAAGATGATAGAAACTTAATTTAATCTTGTTCCAACTATATAGTCCTTTCCATAATATTTTAGTATCTTTAAGTTTCATTTCCGGTTAATTTTGGCTATTTTCGATTGCGCCTACTGCATGCAGAATGATTGAAACTGGTTGAATTCTATTCTCGTGCCAAATTTCAATATTGTATTTCAATGCACAATCAATCAATGTGCACCGAATTATTGTCGTTTCCATATAATTATAGCATTGTTTTGTTTAATTTCCTGTCGCTTTCTGTTACTTCCGGTTATGCCTATTTCATGAAAGATGACAGAAACTGACCTTATCTACTACAGTGCCAAATGCCTTCATTGTAACATGAATGTGTACCGAATGTGTGGTGAAACCTTTAAAAAACATTCGTATTCACCTTGTAGGTCACCTTTTCCCATATAGCAAGTTATCAGATTATTAAATTAAAAATGTTGCCTACTTGTAGGCATGTGCATTAATTCAACTTCGAATTAGTCAATACAAAAGTTGGTTGGTACCCTCGCTAATAAATGTCGAATCCAAAAACCAAAGCCCGTACATTTAATTGAAGCGGATATTTGACAATCAACAATAAAAAAAAGTTATTATGTGTTATAGCCCGAACACAATGTGCGCGACGAGCGGCAAGCGCCAATTGTCACTTTTCATTTACATGTATTTCTTATTGGACGAATTTTGGAGACTTGTCGCGCAACATTGTCGCCTGACGTTGCCGTCGGCTTCAATTTAATTTTAATTTGACAGGCAGCAAAAGCCAGTTTCTGCCATTGTTTACATTTGTTATTACTGGTCGCATTCAGCAAACTGCACTGTTGTAAAATTTATGGTGAGTGAGGGATGTTTTGCTTGAACTTCAGAATTTTAAGTACAACTGAATAACGACATTAGAATCCATAATGAATGCAAAATTGATTTATAAATAAAATTTTTAATTCACATTTAATTTTAAAAAATTGATTAATTACTCATTTCAAATATTCATTTTCGTTATTCAGTGGCATGTTATAACTTCGATTTTTAATAATTTGTCGAAAATTGGTATGTTGCAACACTTTCGACAGGCGATAATTTCGATAAAATATCTCTTTGCTTTCATTTATTCATACAATTTTGTTATTTTTTATAACATGCAGCCACTTCGATAATTCGATTCGATGTGCGCTTCGAAAGTGAAGTTATAACATGTCGCCACAGAATAATGAATGAATTTTTTATTCATATGAATGCTATTCACAAAGAATGCAATTCAAAAAGAATTGCAGAATTCTCAATTATTCTTTTTTTATTAATTTTTCATTTTTATTCATTTGTTATTCATTATAATTTTCAAATCATTTGCACTGGAGCCATGAAAAAGAACTTAATCATTTGCACCGAAGTCATGAATAAAAAATGAATAACTTTTTTAAAAAATGAATAATGAATAAAAAGTGGATAATGATTAAAAAATTAATAATGAATCAAGTATTTATTCATATGAATACTATACACAAAGAATGCATTTCACAAAGAATTTCAGAATTTTCATTTATTAATTTTTTATCCATTATTCATATTTTATTCACCATTAATTTCATATAAATTATTCATTTTTATTCATAATTCATTTTTATTCATAATTCATTTTTATTTATTATTCATTTGTTATTCTTTACTAATCTTATACGTTAATGATATTTAATTCATTAATTGATATAAATAAAACGAATAATTAATGAATTTTTTTTAAAATTTAATGTGAAATAACATTTTTATTTATGAACGAGTTTTGCCTTCATTCAATGGATTCTTAAGTCGTCATTCACTCATTCACCTCTTTGAAATTGCCTTCCGTTTTGATTGTATTTAAGTTTTTTTTTTATGGTTACGTTTTAATTTTTTTAATTTATTAAGGATTTAAAAGATGAATTAAAAAGATTTTAAAAACAAATACATTTCTAAAATTGTTTGTCCGCTTCATCAGGGCGTCTTTTATAGTTTTACAGTTAAGAGGGCATATAGGTTACACATTTTAAAATAAATTCATAGAAGGAAAAAAATACCAATTTAAAATTTTGCACACATATTTAATAAAATTTAAAGAATACAAAAATAAATTTTTCAGAATTTTTGAAGCGGTTTTTGACGTTATTTGAATTTTTTTAAAAAATGCCAAAAATTGACGGTGTACAGGACAGAGCTGTAAAAGAATGCAATCATTTGATTGGGATTTGAATGATTTTAAATCACAAATGATCGCATTCTTTTACAGCTCTGGTACAGGATATCACCAGTCTGGAACCAAATTAATCCTTGTTTAACTGGCTATCGCTTGAATTTGAATGATTTTTTTCCGCCGAAAAAACAAAATGGCGGATGATTTTGTAACCTCGATAATCGACTTTTTTCAAATGGCTCCATTTTTTTTTATTTCTTTTAATGTTAAATGCTAATAAATATGTGTGCTAAATTTGAAAACGATATCTTTTGCCATTCTATGAAAAAAAAAAATACCGAAAAAAAATTTTTTTTAAAAATGTGTAACCTATATGTCCCCCTTAATAAAAGACGCCCTGATGAAGTAGACAAACAATCTGAGAATCATCGGCAAATTTTTAAAATTAAAAATTTAAATTTGTTAAATTTATTTGTTTTTAAATTCTTTTTTAAAAAAACAATACATTTTGGTTACCAAATAGCGCCTTAATAAATTAATATGAAATTGAATGTATTTCTTTTTTAGCTCAGTGTTGTTATCCTAAACGGCAACTGTTGAGTCGGCTGAATGCAACCATTGTTTTTTGTTTACTATTGTTTGGCTGTTAAAGTGCTCGTATTTTTGTTTACTTTGTAAAAGAAGTTTTTTGAGTTAAAGTTTTGAAGGTAAGTTCATAAATTATAACATAAAGAATTAAATATGTTCCTTCTATTGTAGTATGGACTTGGATAAACAAATATTTGAAGAGCAGCTGAAGTTTGCTGCTGTCGCGTTTATTATAATCAAGTCGCTCAACATTTCTCTACAACGACAGAGTGGAGACATGCTGCTTGCCGCTCGTCGCGCACATTGTGTTCGGCCTATTAGTGTTGATTTTGTTATTAAACAAATTTATTTAGTTTATAAAGTGCTTTTTCTCCACACAAAAAATTTTCACTCTACACCAAAATTTCGCGTATAGAATTATATGCCCAAACATTTTCGTTCGTACATAGGGTTCCCAGACGTACTGTACGAGTGTACTGTTTTATTCACAACATCTAAATCAGTACGCAAAAGTACTGATTTTATAAAATATGTACTGTTTTTGTACTGTTTTTTTATACACACTGTAAATAAGCTCTTTTTTCGCACAACATCTAAATCATTACGTAAAAGTATTGATTTTATAAATTATGTACTATTTTTTCTACACACTGTAAATAAGCTCCTTGTTTCTTTAAGTGTAAAAATTGGTGTAATACAGGAATATAACAGATTTGAGACACCCTATTATAAAAAGAACTTCACTTTGTTTAGTTGTGTTCAACTAAATGAAAATGAAAATTGCTATTTTGTGCATTCAACAAAATTTACTTCAAAAAGAACAGTGCGAAACACAAAAACTTCTCGAGATTTCTTAATTTTTCACTCCACGGTAAATCATTTGTTGTACAATTGTTAAAATTTTTCATTTTAGTTTGTTTTAATATTTATCTACGTATGTAGATCAAAATGGAAAGCGATTTAAATGAATCAGCGAACGCCCTATCGGATAATTCTAGCAGCGATGTGGAAGAAATTGGCTGTCCATCAGTAAATAGTAAAAAGAAAAAAATTGGAAATCGACGCAAAAATAAATTTAGAGACAGCTGGAAAAACAAGTTTAGTTGGTTGTTAAAGACAAAGGACGACTAAATGGCCAGGTGTTCGGCATGCGGCACATCCTTCTCTATTGCGAATGGCGGAGTAACCAATATAAGGCGTCACATGAAATCTGTAAAACATATGCGAAACTTAGCTAGTTGTAATCAAAAGTCAGTAACATGTTTTTTAAACCAAGACAGCTATCACTCTGCAGATTGTAGTAGCAAGCTCTTTAAGCTTATTTTTCCAGACTCGAAAGTGGCTTCCAATTTTACTTGTGGAAGAACAAAGTGTTCTAAAATTATATCAAATATTCTAGCAAAAGTTTCTATAGAAAGACTAGTTAAGGGGGTCTTCTCATTGAGCAACTTTTTTTTTTGCATTTATTTATAGCTTGGGTAGTTGTGAATATGCCCCTAAAAGGATTTTTAGAAATTCGAAATACTTTAGAAGATACAGATATTTTTTGTGAAGCAAGGTCTGATGGACAAGAAGGTGATGGAGGTAATAAAACCAGCTTACGAAGCGCTGTCGGCAGATAATTTGCTTGAAAGATGCCTTGGATCTGAAACTCAGAATTCCAATGAGTCCTACAATTCTGTTCTTTGGTCACTTTCGCCCAAACACATCAACTCAGGCGCACGCACCATCGAAGTGGCCAATTTCATTGCAACGTGCCTCTTCAACGACGGTTTTATACCCATACTTAAAATTATGGGTTTAATGGGTATTGCGATTGGCAAAAACGCATACGAATACGCACTATCTCGCAATGAAGACAGATTGAACCGATCAGAGACTCGAGCTGCGGCATCATCAAAAGCTGGAAGAACGGCTCGCAGAGCAGAGAGGGCAGCAGAAAGCAGTTTCTACGAAAAAGAGGAAGGTGGCCTGTATGGAGCTGGCATCGCCGACTAATATTTGTAAGTAAAAATTGTCAGCTCTTTAAAACTGCATTTAAACATTTTTGATTTTTTTTTTTTTTCCCCAAAAAAATTACTTCAAACTTTAAACGCGTTTATCTCGAACCCACGTTTTTCGAACTGGCGGCCATGATATCTCCAGTTCAACTGAACCGATTTTCATGAAACAAAATGGAATCGACGCAGAATTGTCACCATTCTCGGGTGAACCTCGACCATAATCTTAAAAAATTTTTTACTATTTTTTTTTTACACTAAACTACAAAAAAAAAACCCGAAATTGAAATTTTTTTTTTGAATGGCCGATATTTTGTCAAAAAAAGTCACAAAATTAAGCTTGAGGTTCACCCGAGAATGACATCTATACTAATTATAACTCTGTTTTTTTTTTCATTTCAGACGCTCCAGAGACCCGGAATCGTGGCCGCCGTGACTACACCTTTTTTTTTTCACCACCAACTTTGAAGTCTCATTACTTTTTGAACAGCCCACGTATCGAGGCAAAAAAAATTTTTTTATTTACTTTGAACCTTTTGTAATACAATAAATAAAAAAAGTTTTCAATTATTCTTTGCGTTTTCAAATAAGAATTTTTTTAAAAAGGGTCAAAAAAACGGGTTTTGAATGAGAAGACCGCCTTAAAGATTTAGAAAATAACCACCCATTTTCAATCTCGACCGATGCGTCAAACAAAGGCAATATAAAAACATTTCCAGTAGTAGTTAGATACTTCTCCAAACATACAGGAATAAACGCAAAGCTATTAAGCTTTTATGAGTCAAACTCAGAATTGTCTATTGACATTGCAAACTCATTAAAATCAAAATTGAACTCACGTAACTTAAGCCTAGATAACGTTACTAGCTTTTCCGCAGATAATTCAAATGTGAATTTTGGATGCAAGAAAAGCGTATTTATGGAACTGAAAAAATCAAATCCAGACATTATCGGCATAGGATGTTTGTGCCATATACTTAATAATGCATTCAAAAATGCATTAAAGCTGCTGAAAATTAATATCGAAAATATAGTTATTAGAATTTATAATGAGTTTAGCTCATCGACCAAAAAAACATCGAATCTGAATGATATATATGACTTTTGCGACTTAGAATGGTGTGAAATGCTTCGCCATGTACCAACACGATGGCTTACTTTGACACCTGCTATAGAGAGACTGTTTAAGAATTATAAAGCCATAAAATCATATTTTCTATCAGAAGATTGCCCAGCTTTTTTAAGCCAATTTTTTGAACTTGAAATGTCTGAAGCTTATTTGGGCTTTATTCACAATATTGGAACTGCTTTATTATGCTCCATAAAAAAATTGGAGCAAAACTGCTTGGTTGTTGTCGATATGTTTCAAATAATTAAACAACTTTGCGAAAAATTTAAGCAACAGCAAAACGAAAAATTTTATGGCATTTTAGCTGAAACTGTGTGCAGTAATTGCGACAATCTACAAGAAGTAGATTTATTTAAAGAAAGGGCAGACGCTGTTTCATTTTCCATAACAAATTACATCGAAAAACGATTCGATTTAACAAAAACAACAACAAATTCGAGAACTGTTTTCAATTTAAATTCTAAGTTTACATTCCATAATTATACTCAAATTGTAGAATTGTTTTCCATCAAAAATATAGATACTGACTTTCTTTTTGAAGAGTTCGTTTCACTGAAAACCTTTTCCGAATCTGTAGACAAAGAGAAACCTGCTGAGGAAAAATGGAAAGATTTTTTAAACAGTGTCACTTTTCCATATTTTGAAAAAATTTGCAATGTAATTTTTTCCATACCGCATTCAAATGCAGCTACTGAAAGAATATTCAGTCTAATGTTTTCGTTTTGGAGAAAGGAAAGAAATATGCTTCTAATAGAAAATTTGGAAAGCGAGCTGTTAATAAAAACAATTTCGGATATACTTGTAATGAATTTTACAATTTCTTAAAAACTGAGGATGGAAGAAATACCATAGTAAAAAATGTACAAAAAAACAACAAATATTAATTTTCAGTTTATTTAAAAATTACAAAGTTGAAAAAATAAATTGTAATGTTTTTGTTTTGAAATTATAATTATAAAATGTGTATAAAAAAACTTTCGAACTTTAAGTTATATAATATAGTTATAATTATTTATGTACCTATGCTGTACCTGTTGCATGAAATGCATTTTTTATGTTCTCAACAATTTTACTGTTTTTATTATATTTTTATGTTATATTGAAATGAAATGTAAATGTTTTTCTTTTTATTTTAATAAAAAAAACTTATGTACTGTTTTTTTTCGTATTGTACTGTTTTTTTTTTTTACTCTTTGTACTGTTTTTATACATTTTGAATCTGGTTACCCTATTCGTACAGCATCTAAGCTTTAGGTTATACTTTTTCGGAAGCGTTTGCAACCAAAAATAGTATATTTGAAAAAATTGACTTATGTTATTTCTGAAAAAAAAGCGATAGAATAAAACAGTTTTAAGTTCTAGATGCATTGTTAAATTCGTACTTTCCTTGATTATTTCAATGATTCCTTACTTTGAAATTTCGAGATATACTCATAGATGGCAAACCAAATTCTCACAAAAAATAACATTTTTATACGTCAATAGCCCATTTCCAGATAGTGATGCATTTTTGCATCAGTCACTTTCGAATTTTATCTAGGTGAGTGTGAAAATGATATCACTTTGTCACTGCAGTGATTATACAGTTGTTTTTCGATTTAACGAACTATATAATGTCAACCCTGTTCGTTAAATTAAAAGATTCGTTAAACCGAGTACTATTTATGACAAAGTTTGTTTACTCAAAAACTATGGAAATAACAACTCTAAAATTTTTTGGAGAATGCCTTGATTATTATTTTAATTATAAACAGAGTAATAAATAAAATAAATGCAATTCATATGAATTTGTATTGAGATCTTGCATCAGAATCGTGTTTACAAAGAATAACTAAACAAAAAGTTCATTTTTAATCTAACAAAAAAATAATAATTTTTCAAGTTTATTTTTTTGAGAACTACTACTAATACAAATCTATTTTAAATGGCTTCAACAGGAAAAAATGTTAATTTTTGTTTGTATTTTAGGACCTTGTAATCTCTTTTGTATCGCCTCTTCTTGAAGTTCTCTCAGCATTAGTGATTTGGTGGCATCTATGTTGTTTTGTTGCGCCCATTTTATACAAATTTCAAAATATTTCACAACATCGTCGTGCTTAATTCTGGATTCTTCTTCCGAAGCAATGTTATCTTCGCCATTCGTATCACTCTCCACATCGTCATCGGCAATTTCAACATACTCCAGATTTACACAATCAGTTTCATCAACCCATCTATTCATATCATCGTATGAAAGATCATTCTAAAAAAAAAAAAGAAAAGTACGAATCATTATTATACTGAACCTCATGTCCTTAAAGACAAAAACTGATTCTACTTACACTTGGAAACGCTGAATTGAGCAACTGCAATCCATGAGAAACACCAATCAGCTGTTCATCCTGGAGTAATAAAATAGACAAAGCAAGATCGTCATCTTCGTCAAAATTTTCGGTTTGTTTTAAAAGACTATTCTAACATTTTGCTTGTGCACTTTCGGATACAGATTTCCACGCTAAAGCTATCAATGACATGGCTTCATATCAAGTAAAGTCCTTCAAAATGGATATTGCATCAATTGCATCATTCATTGAAAACAGTATAGATACTAGACTATTCTTGTAGTACAACTTTAATAAGCGTATTGCGTTTTGATCCATTGGCTGAATCAGTGGTGTAACGTTGGATGGCATATAAAGTACCCAAATTTTACACATCACGTGTCTCTTTAATTAGCTCTTCTGCTAGGGGATGACAAGGTGCGTTATCTAATAACAAGACAGCACTCCTCGGCAAATTGATCCTATCAAGATATGATTCCACCTTAAATGTTGGATATGATACAGTTAGTGAAGAAGAATAATTTAATACGCATTACAAACCTGAGCCGCAAAATTGTCGAAAAACCAGCTTTTAAATATTGACGCTGTCATCCATGCTTTTTTGTAATGCCTATAATCCAAAGCTAAAGTCTTATTACGGAAAGAGCGAGGCTTTTCGGCTTTTCCAATTAGAAGAGGTTTGATTTGTTTCGTGCCACTCGCATTGCAACATAATAGAAGAGTTACTCTTTCTTTTGACAGCTTTCTTCCAGCAGCAGTTTTCTCGCCATAGTGAACGTAAGTTTTTTCAGGCAACATCTTCCAAAATACATCTGTCTCATCTGCATTAAATATTGCATGCTTGCTCAAAGTTTGTTCACTTATAATTTGGCGATGTTGGCTTTTAAAAGGTTCCACATAGTCGGCTCTAGACGAGAGTTTTTCTCCACTAAGCTTAAGCAGTCTTATTCCATACCTTTTTTTAAAACGCGTCAGCCAGCCATGGCTTGAATTAAAACTGCCATTGTAATATCGTTTGTGGAACTCTTTGGCTTTGTGTTGCAAAATAGCGCCAGTCACTTGTATATGGCTTTTCCGTTGCGTTTGGAACCACGAAAAGAGCCTTGTTTCCATATTTGGAAATTCTCCATCCTTAATTGCTTTTCTGTTTTTTGAACCAAAACCTGTCATCTCCGCATTTTTTAACAGATTTTCCTTTGATTTTAAAATTGTGGATATAGTGAATTTGGCCAATCCATATTTAACACACAATGCACTCACGCATTTACCTTTTTTATAGTCATCCACTATATTTAATTTTTCTTTTAATAATAATCTTTTTCTGCTTCCAGTGTTTTCTAATGTTTACACCACAAACGAGAAAGTAAACACAGAAAATGCAGCCAGAACATCGTTGGGGAATCCCCTTTCTTTATATGTCTATTGCTTTTGCATATTGTTTGCGGAATTCTTTGTATTTGCATCTCATTCTATACTTAAGCCACTAATTTTGTATTTGTTCGTTATATCGAGTACAAAATTACGGTACAAAATTACGGTGTTCGTAATATAAGGTACTCAATTCAAAATTTTTATGAGTTCGTTAAATCCCGAATTCGTTAAACCGATGGTTCGTTAAATCGGAAAACTACTGCATTAGTTTGGACCTTTGACAACATAAATTCTTTTTGGTTTGAGTTGATTCGGTCGTTTACTTGGGTTAAACGCCAACGGCGCGACCCAATCTTTGCGTTTTTTTTTCAAAATTTCTGAAGAATATTTTAAATAGCGATGGATCGAAAATTGCTTTCAATAGCAATTATTATAAGCTTTAAATTTTATTTGAAAAATAATTTAGAGCTCGTTTGTCGTTTTTGACTGGGCAGGTACGGGTGTAAAGGTAAGTGATGGAGCCAGTGGTGCAAAAATGCACCAGGCTGCCCATCCCTTATCTGTGCAGGTAAAAATTTTAAATTATGCCAGACAAAATTTACGGCTATATGTAGACCCTGGTCGAAGTTTCATCGATTTTGGTGCGGTCGTTAAGAAGTCGCTGGAAATGGAATAATATAGAAAAATTCCTCACCTTTCATAATTTCCACAATAAAATAATTGAAAGAATGCACAAAACATCCCAAATTAACTAAAGAGTACTTGATGCAGGTCTGGAACTCAATCAAAATTTTGAAATTTTGGAGTTCATTTTCGTTCTGAGATAAAGTTATTTTATTTTTATTTTACATAGGAAAGCAACAACAAATTTTGATTGATTCAATCATTTGACTGGCGTATTCAGGTATCATTTTGGATGGCCAGTAGGGTTGCCGTTTTCGTCCGAACGGGTGCAACGGCAACTACCACTTCTTTTCGCGTCCACAACAGAGCCAGTGGGCTTAAATTTATTGACTAAATTGACAACAATGTTGCGAGAGGGTGCGTGCGTTATGATGTTCGAGAAGTGTGCGCGCTTGTCAACTGTCTCCGCAAAATGTTCAATATTTTTGTAGTGAATTTTCACAATTTATACGAATTGCTTGACAGTGGATTTCTTCATGATTAAAGTTTCTTGCTGTTGACAGCTGTCATAGATTTAGTACTCTACACTTGGATTCAAAATATCAGCACACTCAAAATTGCAGATAAATTTTGCATTACTTTTATCTTTCTCTTTAAAATACAATAAAGAACTTTTTGCTAAGGCGGTATTGCAGTATCACCGACGTTATGCTGTACATATAGTAGACAAATAAATATATTAAAGAACTATTCTAATAGTTTTAATATTAGTCGAAATATTAAAAATTTCTTTTCAGAAGCGGTAAAAGGTACACATGAATGCATGTACCTTTTCCAGTAACAACAGCAATATACAATCCTTGATTTTAACACTTAAATTTTTTTTATAAACTTTTTTTTTATTTTTTATTTACAGCAACGTTTAAAGCTTAAATGTTTACTTTAATTGGTATATTTTAAAATAATTTATTAAAAGAGTATCTAAGGCAAAGAACTACGTATACTGAACAAAAAAAACAACCCGCACACTATAATATAATAGTCACCTCAACCTTATCACACACTTATAACAATTGCAGAACGGTATCTTCTAGGAATTGGTTTGCCTTTATTTTTGACTTGCGGTTTACCCTTCAGAGGTCGCTTAAAGTCTGACGACTGTGGCCGTCTGCGTCCACTATTCGGACGAAAGGATGGCGGTGGTAGAGGCTGCTCTACTTCCTCAGATTCAAAAGTTTCGCTCTCTATGCGCTCCTTCTCTTTGGACTTAACATACCGCTGAAACCTTGGATCATTCAAAATTTGCATTTTAAGCGCCTTGTCGAGCATTTTCTGTTGATCCTCAATGTATTTTTCGACTTGTTTCTTAGATGCCACACCCTTGAAACGATCATGAGACGAGTGTCCTTTTGGTCGACTCAATGGTTCGTAGTCATCCTGATCGGCTTCGAAGACATTGTAGCTAGAAGAGGCTGAGATAGACTTTCGTGGTGCAACAATTTGTATAGAGTCCGCTGGATCGTAGAGTGTGTACTTGTTGGAGCGTGGTTTGGATGAACTAACAGCGGAAGTTTCGTGTCTTGTCTCTTTGATTGGGTGGTATTCGCTGAAACTGGAACTCTTGAAGGCGCCATGGTTGGTAGGCTTTGTGGGCTTGACATGTAAATTGCCAAAGTGCTTGGTCTCTGTGATCGGATGTTGCACACGAATTTGTGTACCGATTGCATATTCGCGACTGTCGTTTTCAGTGGAATCATGGAAGGCCGTATTCGACTCTTCGGAGAACTCAGCGGAATTAAAGCGTTCATTGGAGAACTCGTCATCATCCTGTGGATATGAGAAATAATGGAAAAATTAAGTTTAAGCTAAAAATGCAATAGCAAAAAACGCACCCAAGAGAATGGCCTGAAAGGAATTTTCTTAGATGAATGTATATTTGATGATTCTTTGCGTTTGCTCTCCTCTAACTGCATATCACTGGAATATGCCGAAGGCACAAACGTCGATTGACGTCTGTAGAAATGTGTTGGCCCTGCAATGGTGCTATAAGAAGTCGGACGATGATAAGTAGGACCTTCTATAGTGTGGGCCAACCATGGAAGAAGCAGCAACAGAATTAACTAAAAAAAAAATTTTCCAGTAAAATCTATGGACAAAAACACTTTTAAGATTTTAAATAAAAAAACACTTTTTTTCTTTTCTTGCTATTTATCAGAAAAATTGTACAGTTCCATTTATAACAATTAATTTTTGTTAAAGTTTAAAACTGTTTTATAATTCTTTGGATTTAACCTATGGTGCACTGTTCTTTTTTTAAAATATTAACTTTTTCTCAACTTACTTCACAAAAACTGTTCATTTTTGTTGTATTGTAAATAAAAAGTTTTAATTTAAATTCACTGATTATTATAATTACTTATCAATTTTAGCCACAAAATCAAATTAAAATTATTCACTGTGTTTCTCTTGTTGGTATTTATGTTGTTTGATATCCAAATCCTTTTGAGCTTTCTTTCGTGTTCGCCGTCTCAGTGAAACTGAAAGTTTTTCCAATAAACGCTTTGGTTTTATGGCAACTTCCAAATAACGTATGCGCCGGACTAGCGTTAAAAGCTGTTGCCACTACTTGTGGTAAAAATAGGTGAATGTGCGATGCAAACGGCTTGGTCGGAAGACGGGGTTGGCAGAGTGGCACATCCGAGTGTGGCCATTGCATTGACTTTGCGGTCATTCGGTAGGAGGAAGCAGCAATGCATAATATATTTATATCTAATCATAATTTAATGCTATCATTAGAAGAACGATTTATTCTGTCAGTATTCGGTTTTTCCCGGGAGAAAATTAAGTATTTGATTTGAAAGTTAACTTTTTCAAGAGATCGGAGCCAAAGATTTGTGAAATTTTCCGTGTGTTCTTCGAAGAAAAAAAACACCTTTTTAAACATTCGTTTTGAAGCTGTATTTTATTTTTAACCAACATTTTTTTACATTATTAAAGTATACAGGGGTGCAACTAGAATTTTTTTGAGGGGGATATATCGGACTTACATATAAAAAAAAGATATGTGGATCCGCCATGTACGGTAGAAGTGAAACTTTTACCCAAAAACGGAATTTCTGGGAAGATTGCTAATTTATTTTATTAACATTCCCACCTTTAGTGCAACCAAGTGGTTAAAAAGGAGTCAGCCTTCATACCAGTATTAGTTCAAGAACTGTATTTTTTCATAAAGGCAACTAATGTTTTCAACATGGCGATATCATGGGAAATATCAATTGTGCCTTTTGTTGGCAGTACAGTAACTGATAAGTACAATATTCACGTATAGAATTAGATCAAAGTTTTATTTTTACTTTCGTTATCAAGAGGATTTTTTGAAGCGAAGCTTTTTACTCCTCGTTCTGTGATTTGCTTGGAGTGGAATCTGAAAAATTTTCGACAGATTTCTTCCTGGAAATTTGATGGTTTCTTTGTTGCTAGCGATTATTAGAACAAGAAAATGTAATACTTTAATTTTAAATACTAAAAATATTATCTGGCCCGCCCGTGGGACTCGAACTCGCGTCCTCTTAAATGAGAGTCCAACACACTATCCACCAGGTCACAAAGACTTGATAGAACCTGTTGTTAATTTAATATTAATTATAACAGAAGCTATGCTGCAGTAGATCGTCACCATCTATCAATAGATAGAGGATTGTGTATTTGCTATGCTACAACTATCACAAATTTGCTTTTATTTGCCACAAGGTGTCTCCAGCATCGGTGTGTTTGTATTGTGAATGCGTTTGTGGTGTTGTTGGCACGAAGAAAATTAGCAATGCCCACAAGTGCGTTGACAAGTGCGTTTTTAAGTGTCAAAAAAATAGATGATATCAATAAATATGGAATTAACAAACGCATGCATGACATCGGCAAGGTATCTAAAATGTTTGTTAAATTCTGTTTCGTGTGCGTTCTTTAATATATATTTTTGAAGCGAAGCTTTTTACTCCTCGTTCTGTCATTTGCTTGGAGTGAAATCTGAAAAAATTTCGACGGATTTTTCGCTAGGTAGTACGCTGTTGAAGGAAAAAATTTGATCAGTGCAGCCAAGATCACAACCATGTGTGGAGAATTGGAGTGGAAATTTGACATTCAACAATAAAAAAATAAGCAGTAACTATGTTTTCTGTATATATGTAATTTTTTTATGTTATTTTAAATTTTTGTATTTAAAAGTTAATATATAAAATAAAAAAATTTTAAGCTATCAAACCTATGTAACTGCGAAAAAGCTTCGCTTCTCTCGTGTGTCCAACGACTCACCTGTGTTTTTTATTTTAATTTGATGACTTAAGTCATTCCAGGCTCGATCCTTTCTTAATTTTATTTTTATTTATTAAAAATACCTATTAAAAAAAAAATTTTGTCAAAAAACCTGTGTCGAGAATAATGCACTTTCCCTTTCCGTACTCACATCGAACCGCGCACAATTCGACTGCACGTTGAACGTGCTACCATCTCACCATTGCCTCCTTTGCATCAAAGCGAACAAAATACGAAGAAACCTGAAAGCAAGAATAGTATAGATCTTCCAATTTATTCCATAGGATTGATGCCAAAAAGAATTTATTGTTTATCCAAAATAATCATAAATCGATTATATAAGGCTTTATTTATATAATTTATTTTCAATTTTTCTTAAAAAAAAAAACAAAAGCTGCCTATATAATTGTGAATATTTTTAATTTAAAAAGTACCAAATTTAAACTGCTGCTAGGACCACTAAACGTTTGATTCGTGGTCAGAAGCTCTGACCTTATGCAACCACGCATACTTGGTTGGGTTTCTTTTACCGTACCTACACAGTTAAAAATGTTAATGCGTTTTTTGTTACAAGATTTGCATCGTATTTTATGTTGCATTTGCGACGATATTTATTGCTAAATGATGCAGACATGTATATATATATATAGAAGAAACTCCAACATTATCACAAAAATTCTGCTATTTCCCATACGGCACAAAATTCGACTACGAAATCGAAAATTTAAAAATATACGAATAATTCGCGATGATAACAATCGAATTCGATATCGATTACGATTCGAAAAAGATACGTTTGGCGGACGTAACAGTTACTTCGTAAGCGAAGGTTCGCTTATGTTTCGAAAAATTATTCGTTTAAAATTCCAAAGCGATTAATTCTTCAACACAAATGCGAAGATAATTATTTATTTTACTTTTTTACTGTGAGGATAATAGTATCGGATAGTTTTTTTGGCACTTTCAGACTTTCTTTTATTATTACTGACGTGATAACACTGGTATGAAATAACTTTCGATTTTTGATTGCCAATTAGGAAAAAGTACGAAATTTTTCTTCAATAAAAGTTCTTTGGAATCTTTTGTAACCCCGAGTGGGTTACATATGCATTGGCAAGTGTTAATTTTCGGCACAATATTTTAGTAACATATCCTTCTTATGTTTTGGTTTCGACCAACATATCGTAGGTAATTCGACAGCTCAGTTGGTAATGGAAGAACTAGTAACCAGTATTTTGTGTGTTCAAAATGCCGCAACATGCGAACATTCTTTAATTTCGATGTGAGTTAAAAACTACATTTGAATTATACGAAAGAAAAGATATTTATATGGAAATTCACAGATCTAAGAATAAAACAAATTTTAGATTAAAAGTTGCATTCATTTACATTGCAGCAAGCGCTGTTTCCAAATCAATCAATGCATTCAATCTGAATTTATCAAAACCCAAATTGAGAAATGCCTAACGCTACGCTAATGTTCTAAAAAAAAGCTACGTTCAGATAGAAGTACTGGTTGTTGATTTAACATAAGTATGAGCTACTCAAATAACACAGCTACTACACGCGGCGAATTGCTGTGTTGTTGTTTTCATAGGAACCATTTCGTTTCATTGGTTTTACCCCCTATCTAGCTCGCCGTATTGTTGTATACGCGGCAATAAAAGTTTAACTTCAAAAAACTTGAGTATAGCGGCTATTGTGTACTGGTTAGTGCGTCCATTTTTTTTACTAATTGTTCCTGGTAAACTTTCAACTGCTTCACATGACAGTAGTAAATTGAAACTTTTGGGAGTAATATTTGCATATGAAAGTATGGTAAAGTTAACAAACAAACACAGAAATCCAGCACAATGATAACATGCATACTAGCTGCATTCCCGTGGCACTGGATCAGATCAAATCTCAGTGGAACGCATCTCAGTGGCGTGCATTTACTGCTACTTTTGGCGGTAAGACACATGACTTCCTCGCTGCTTCTGCGAACGCTTCATTGAGGCCTAATTTTTCGCTACCCAGGGCAGTACAACAATTATAATTTTCCTACAAAAAATGGTTCTGCTTACATTTCAGTGTTACTTTTTCGTTAAAAATTAAAATATTCGCAAATGGTTCATTGGGAGATATTGTTTCAAATAGGACTTACATTTTGTGCAGCATAACTGATCGTCAACGGAAATGCAATATGGAATCGACCTGAATTGTTTCTGCAAATGGTCAACTAACGATCGAATTTTAAAAAGCTGGTCAAAATTTTGATCATCACTTGGCTTCATATTAGCATTGTCATTAAAACGCAGAGAATATTTAATTTTTTTTAAATTGACTGATTGACATCGTCTCCTATATAAGAGTATTTCCTCCAACAGGTGTCCAATGTATATGACAAGAAGTTTTCTTATATCTGGCTTGCTAATATAAGATGCTTTGACTGGTTTTTTTTTTAACAATCATATAGATATTAATTAAAAATCATTACTTTTGAGAGAATACGTATCAGAAATAAAATACTCAAAATATTTCAAAGGTCCGCCCAAATTTAACATATGATCTGGAAATTGATCTGTACCTTTAAATTCAGCATTTATATGTGGAATAAAATGTTGTTCTTTCTAAACAGTGGCGGCCGTGGCGCAGTGGGTAGAGTGTGTGGCCCATACGCCAGAGAACCCTGGTTCGAATCCCACCTGACACAAAAAGTTTCTTCAATTGAATTAATTTTCTGTTCGGCCGTCACCTCTCTGGAGACAATGGCAAGCCTCAGAGAGTAAGAACTGCCATGAAAAGCTTCTTGAGAACATAGCCGTTCGGAGTTAGCATAAAAAACATGTAGGTCCAGTTTTTTAGATAATTTGTGTTCAAACATTTCACAACACACACAACACAATTGATCATAAGAAGCTCGGTCAAATTTCTTTCAAGGGCTGAAATGGCCATTTTGTTTTTTTTTTTTTTTTTTTTTTCTTTCTAAACCTAAACCGAGTGTCCGTATTTCTTTTTTAATGTTAGCATGATCGTACGTATCTGATGTCTACGTTATCATCTTCATCATCATTATCATGGACAAGATGTCCCGCTACTGAGTGCAACTATTTACGGAGCTGAAAGGTGATGTCGAGTTGAGCAAAAAATCGTATGGGAGGGAGGGAAGGGGTGTTCTATTTTCACATTAGGAGCTACAGGGTTAAATAATATTTCACGACTTTGATTCACATTATTGTTTCTAGCAGAAAAACTACCTTGCGGAACAACTGATTTTGAAAGTTCATTGCAAAGGCAATGAAATTACCTCTCTAACGATATATCAACAAACCCCACCGACTTAATCATTACTGAGCTATGCTCTTGTGAAGATGAAAGCAATCGGTTGAAACTACTCAATTTTATTTTTGAGAGCAAATTTCTCAGAACTTCGCGTAATAAATGAAATTTTTTTTCTAATCAATTTGTAATTTATTCAATTTAATTTTCAATAACATCAAAAACATAAGTATGTATATCTCTAAAAATGAAAAATTTGAATGTACCTAATTTATAGGTAGAAGAGTATACCCACCTGCTGAACACGTTTCGTTTAGAAGTCATAACTTTGGTTTAAAGCATAATATTTCGGAGTTCTCCATTTTGTTTGAAAACTAATTTCGATAGCTAAAAAGAAATTCAAATGGAGTTTAAAATTTATTTTTATTAGTAGAAAATACAATTTTAGCAGTTCATCTGGCAAAACTGTAAAAAATCGGCCCAGCTACTGAACACCTAAAACACATCGCTGTATAAATTAGAAAATTATGTAAAACCATTAGTTTTTTAGCGTTTATGGAGCATGTTTTCTTTAAATGGTTTGCAGTGACACTGAACTTAAGGCAAAATAAAATTCATTTGGATTGGTAAAAAATAAAAATAAGTCTAAAAAATGTTCGATGTCCTCAGCACCCTTAAATTCCGAATCGCAATGTTTGCACGTGAAATAGCTCGCCTGTATATTTGCACATTTCAAATGAACAGCCCGTTGGCATGAATGGCATTTCTTCCAGGCAAATTATGCAAAAATCTGGACGAATCTGGCGACCGTTTCTTTAGCCTCAACTTTTTGTATATTAAAGTGAAGTATTGTTGAGAGAATGCCATACTGGCGAGCAGCAACTCTGAATGGTTTGTGGTCGATTTTGACTTGTTTGATTGCTGCATCCATAGCATCAGGATCTATATTTGTTCTGCCTTTCACTTTTTTCGACGAGGCCATACTGAAATTGTTTAATAGGTAATTTAAAATGAGAATTGACCGTACAAAGAACTGTTCAGTAGATGGGCCTACTTATTGTTCAGTAGGTGGGCAGTGGCGCCATCATGACATAAGCCAAAATATTTTTTTTTTCATTGCACAATACGGTTCGACTGTTCATAGAATTGTGTAAAATAAATATTAAACTACGAATTCCATTCATATTCACTTTTCTTTTAGATAAAAAAACACTTGAAAATTCACTAACTTGATATGCACTTTTTTTGATCAGCTTTGCTTTTTTCGAATATTTTATTTCGCGACTGCCGTTCGGTTAAAGCAACAACCGCGTACAACTCAATGATTTGTCAAAAGGGAACATTCAATGAGATGTTACTTTGACGCTATACACATTAGTGCTGTTATCTATATAGACTTCAGAACGGACAGTGTTCAGTAGGTGGGCCTGTTCAGCAGGTGGGCATCCTCTCCTACTTATTAGAAAACAATGACTGTACTGTCATTGTTTATCATTGTTTCCTAAAAAGTATTTAGTACAGCTTAGTATTTGGTTTTTTCCAAATCATACACCTTCTATCGAAATCATAGATGTTGTATTTGCTTTCATCTGTGAATATAACACTGTTCCAGAAGTCCTCAATTTTTTTGCCATGTAAGTATGCAAGTCGATTCTGCTTCTTTATTGTGCTTATATACGGTTTTCTTCTACTTATTGTGCTGTATATCCAGCATTATAGAAAACTTTTTATACAGTATTAACAAACATTTCGTTTTGAAAGTCAGTAAAAAGCTGCTCTTTTAATTAAGTAGCAGGGGCTCGAAATTATTAATAGAAGTTGTTCGAATTAGTTCAATTTATCGCAAGTCTTTTGAATTCTGGATGCTGAATGACTTTCTTAAACGGTAGTTTTGGTAGATGGCGACTATAAATTGTAAAGAACATTTCAAGATATCAAGCCAATACCTTCCAATAGGAATTTAACCCTTTTTACGTCACGGTGTGTCTTTGAGTCAATTTGTAATTTCAAACCAATATAAATGATTTAAGACTGGTTTGAAAGCAAAATAAGTTATATGTATTTTATCATTGGTGTCATTCTCTTTCTGTAATATACAATTAATTTTTTTTTAGGTTTTGATAATATTTACTTATTACACAAAATATTTAAAAATAACATAAGCTGTTACTCAGATAGCGTGACAGGAATAGGGTTAAGGCCCTAAAGAAATGTTTTAATTTAATATGTTGTAAATGTGTCATATTAAACAATATTAACACTAGAACTATAACAAAAAACACTGATGCGTCGTTGGGCACACAAAAAAAAAACATGTACCAAAAACACAAACATCAACAAAAAGAAAGCAAACAAATATTTCTTGGCCCGCCGTGGGAGTCGAACTTGTACCTCATCGATTCATAGTTCTACACTATGTCTATGAAGCTATGTTACAGCTGATGACAATAATCTATTAATAGATACAGGATAATGATCAGTGTTATCACTTAAAAATTTTAAATAGTGTTAGATTTTAAAAAACGGTGGTAGATTTTTTTTCTTCTTACGAAAAAATTCGACCCAAGTCCTACAGCAAAACATAAGGAGTATACCATTAAGTCATTTTTCCACGCTTAATTAGTTTTATTGAAAACAATTCTCATCTAATGTTCTTAAAACAGTATTGCATCCACTCTTTATGTACCAAACAGAATAAAACAATAATTGGAATTATTATGCAGTAAAGACCCAATATGCAATAAAAATATATTTTTCTAAGAATGTGGAGAAAGTGTTCAACCTCGATTACATCTCAAACCCAATAAACTGAATCAACTCTTTTTTTCCGAACTGGCAATACAAGAGCACCCAAGACCTCTCGGATGAGAGACAGGCACTCTACCGCTGTGCCAAGCAAACTGGAGACCGGTTGGAGAAAAGGCAGGAGCTCAAATAAGAGATGAGGCCTTTTCTCCAATCGAGAACTAAGGTCTATTTTGCTGGAGATATGCTATGATCTCAAGTTGAGGAGACGTAGAGATCCAGCATGGAAAATGGAGAAAAGGGCTACAGCTCTATTTGAGGTGAAAGCTTTCTCCAATGCAATTGCTTATTGGGGAGCTGCACGGGTATGTTTACAAGACATTTATTTGTGGTTTGCATGCTCACTCTATTCAACTCTCATCTTTAACAGCATTTACACATAAGCAACATAGAGACCAAGAACAACTGAGCATAAAGCATAACGACAACAAGAAAAACGAGCACTTCATCAAAGCAACGATATAAAGCTAAATTGAAATGTGTTGAAATGCTCAGTGTTGGACACTGAGTTCTGCGTTTTTTATTTTGATTTTTGAAAATGATTTGTCAATAAAAAGGAATGAGTAAAAATCATAACACGAATATTAAATTAACGAAAATACAACAACTTGTCAACAAACAATGTATATTGTTATTGCTTTGTGCTTAAAAGGTTCTTGCTTCATATCAGAGCAAAAAAAAAAAAAAAAATCACATCGGATGCAGTTATTTCTGTGCAACATATTTGTTTTGCTTGGTGTGCTCGTTGTTTTTGGCATTGATTTGGTTTTCTCTTTTGATCGTATCGAATAAGTTCAGCATTTATAAAAATAATGAGAAAGTGCATATCTTGGCGAGAGGCTAAAAAATACTGTAGAGTGAACACTTTTTTGTGAGATAATACTGTATTATGTTTGCCTTATGCTTTAAAGGATAAAGTAAAAAGAGAACAATACAATGTCTCAAAATATACTGTAGTGCTCAGTCTGCGTGAAACCGATTTTCTAAGGCAAGGGAGGTGAGGCAGGCGACGTGAGGTGCGTGCAATTCAAAGCATCGAAAAAGCTGTAGTGACGAGTGGCTGACATGCACACATAAGCTAAGTCGTCATATTTTATGAAGGGGTTCGCAAAATGTACCATACTAATCCAATCAAACACAGTTCATATACACAAAACCAAAACTGCCCTGTAGGAAAATCAACTAATTTAAAAGTAGTTGATAAAGTAGTTTTTTGTCCACCACAACTAGTTGAAATTCTGACTTTTTTCCATAGAACGAACTAACATATTTTGTATGGTGATGTCCGCTAAATAAGTCAATTGACTTTCGTATGCATATATTTTCAACTACTTGTTAAATTAGTTATGTTTAAATTATTTTTTAATTACTTTAAAATAACCAATTGAAAACTATTACTGATGGCCTAAAGTTAATATTTGATGAAATAACATGGTTAAATATATATAAACTTGTAATCTAATAAAAATTTGCATTTAAAAGATGTCAAAATCAGAGTAGTTGCCGCCTTAATATAATTCAAAGTAGTTTATCAATTACTTGTTTTTAAGTAGTAATTCAATTACTTCATATATAATGCAATAAAAACTATTTAGAACTGAAGTGGATGCCGCCTTAATATAATTCAAAGTAGTTCATATACTGGTTTATTTTGAATTGGTTTCTTAATTAGTTGTTTTTAAAAACAAGTTAGTTTGTTCCTATAGGGTGGTTTCACGCAGACTGACCACTACAGTGTGTTTTTGAATAACTGACTGCTTACGCAGACTGAGCACTGTATGGTATTTTGTGTATTTTGGGCCAATAAAATGCTCAATGCACTTAATTGTATCAAATACATTCATACAGCCCTTTATGATGCAGTCATTTTTATATAAAAATTGTCAAATTAAGTATGAAATAAAAAAGTGGTAGATTTTTGAATAATGCAAATAGGGGGTGGTAATAGTGGTAGCAAGCAAAAAAAGGAAAAAATGTGGTAGACTTACCACAATTGTTGTAAAGTGACAACACTGATGATGACATCTTGTAGCAAGTAATTTAGCAGCTACCCAAACAAACAAAAAAAAACTAACAAAAAGGTTGCTTCTACTTCTATCTATTAATAGATTATTGTGATCTGCTGCAACAAAGATTTAGTTATACTTAATAGGGCTGTTCCGGTACTTTTATAGCAGAAATTCGCAAGTTGCAAAATTTAAGAAATTAAGCGAAAAAATGCGCTCTTTGCTAGAAAAATTGCAAAAAGTACGGGAACGGGTTCTTCGCAAAAAGTTGCAACTTTGTGAACTCTCTTTTGTGAATGTTTTGGGTACGGAAACAGGAAATCGCAAAAAAATAGCACGAATTGTGCGAATGTTCAACAGACCTAATATTAAATCAATGACTTTGCGTAACAAAGATATTTGGATCGGTGGGTAGTGTGCCCAGATAACAATTTCAAAGTTTTGTATAAGGAATTTATATAGGATGGAGAATTTTTACTTCATTGAACTATCTTTGAAACAAGTTTTATAAAAGGTACATGCAAGAAAAAAAGGCGTATGAAATTATTTCCTTTATACAAGAACTGAAAATTCCTATTATATTCCTATTATAATTCCTATATAAACTGAAAATTGGTTTAAAAAAAAAAATCTAAGCTTGAGTAAAAAATCTTCTTGACTACTTTCTAAAATGTGTCATTGAATAAAGCTTTATATAAAAAATTATACAAGAAATTTAATTATTCAAGGCTTTCACAAGGATCTTTCAAGAAAAGCATGAATTATTACTTTTATGCAAGGCCTTTTCAAGTTGAGTATGAATAACTTCAAATATTTAGGTGAAATTGTTATCTGGGTATAGAACTCAGAATCGATGGGGTACGAGTTCGATTCCCACGGCGGTCCAAGAAATATTTTCTTAATACTTAATACCATATTTTCTTGATGTAATGGAAGCAAGCAAAAAGAGCAAAATCAATTCTAAGAAAAATGGTGTCGCCAAATAAAAGAGTCGTTTAAAATATTTCACTCAAAAATGAGGCGTAAAAAGCTACGGTTCAAAAACTGTCTATAATGAATTATAACAACCAGAAAGCAAATCGATTTAACTGAAAATCGAACAATATTTAATAAATTGCATATTTTAATTTATGCAATATCTTATATATGCAGTGATATAAAATCGCAATCTATTCACTGGAATTGAAAACTATGGCGCAGACAAGACGGAAATACAAACATTTTACTTGTCCGCATTTTGTAGTTAAACCTAATGAGGCTATCGAGCAATTGCCTACTCAAAGTGGTATTATTGCAACGTTTTTGCTGTCGTTGTTGTTGTAGTTGGATTTTTCTTCTTCTTTACTTTTAACCAAGATAGGCTCCAAAAACATTGCGGTTATAACTAAGCGAAGCTACTTACGTGCTGACCAAAGCCGCCTTTAAATATTGGTCGAATGTTTCAGCTGCATTTGCAATTCAAGTCAACAACAACAACAGCTGCTGCAACTATTTTTTAGTTGAAAATGAAAATGCAACTGAAAATGGAAAATTATTCAAAGGCCGCTCAACTGGTTGCGAATCAAGTGCAGCAAATACACATATAAAAATAAATATTTTGTAATTGTGGCTGAATAGATAGGCAGATAGATGCAATTGTTGCATCAGCAATATGCAACAAATATTACCTCTTGCATCTGCTACTACTTCCCCTTTGCATCCGACAGTTTCCTTTTCATTTCTTGCATTCTCTTAAAAATGATGAAGTTCAGGTTCAGCTGCAGGAAGTGTGATGATTGTTAGTTTGTTGCTTGTATTTGAGTTGTCGTTGTAGTTTATTATTGACTCTGTCAATCTGCAAGCCACTTGAGCTACTTTCCAAACCAGGCAATGATCAGGATGTGCAGTCGTGCGGAAGTAAGCCGTTAACCAATTTAGTGAATTTATCTCAATTCAATTGAATTCGAAGCTGGTCTAGCGGGGTCTAAGCGATCTCTGGGCAGCGTGTGGCAGTGACTTTGATTGTTTGCCGGTGGATGTTAGCTATTGCGTAATTGTTGCTGCCATACCACACCAGTTAAATGGAACCACTTCAACGCGCAAGCATCCTTGTTGTAGTGAGATTTTTCGATGTTTCTCCACTCTTCTTAGATATCTCGTTATCGTCAATTCGTTGTGATTTGCGTCGAATTAACTTATTTGGTCTTGAATCAAAAACCGGAAACAATAATTAAAATTGATCCCAAATTAGTTTGTTTAACGTTGAATTTGAGTAGCAGAAATTATGAGTTTGTTTAATTTGACGATAGGTTCAAACACGGTCAAGCTTAAGCTTAAGCCAGCGAAGACGAGCGTTGAATGTTGGTGTGTGGTATTAAAAGATTTAAATGAGTTAGTATTTGTTTATTTTTTTTAACCTGCTTCTTTTGCTGCTGAGCATAACTTATTTTAAAGCTATAGCTATAACGGGTATTATTTTAGGAGATTTCAAAGCATCTGCGCTGATGGGTCTGTGTTTACAGACTTTTTTTTGTGCTTAGTTTGTATTACAAATGCTGTTCGACGCCAGACTATTATTAATTTTTTATGCTACTTTTATTTCACAAGCAAATCGATTAATATTTTCAATAGATATGTGAGATGGGTCAGTTCTATTCAGTGTTTTTAATTTTTATTAAAAAACACTATTAAATAAAAAATAGTAAGTGTGGAGGTTCAGCAGGGTACCTAAAATACCCCTACCCCCCCCGCGTCCATATTGAAGTACTTTCGAAGTCTTTAGCCACGACATACACGATGACATTCAGTTTTATATATTAACGAAAGTTTTCCTATTTTGATGACACGTCACTTTGTATAGGAAGTAGGCGTGGTTTTGATCCGATTTTTCCATATATCATAGAGATGGTTCATATTATATGGAGTTTTTAAAAATATAATGTCTCTTAAGAATTCAAATTTCACTACAGAAAATAGCTTCTCTTCGAATTTTATCAAAAATATTGTGTTTAATATATCGGACATCCTTTGTCACATTTTTAATAAAAGCTTGGATATGGGTATCTTTCCTGAAGCACTTAAATCCGCTGAAGTTATTCCTTTATTTAAAAAAGGTGATAAAAACATTTTGAATAATTATAGACCTATATCTATTCTGCCTTCTTTTTCAAAAGTTTTTGAAAAATCAGTAATAACTAGAATGATTAATTTCTTAAATAAGATACATTTTTTCAATAACTGTCAATTTGAATTCAGGCAGGGATTGTCAACGGAAGAAGCTCTCCTGAAATTTTGTACAAACATCTATAATTCCATAAACAGAAAAAAGGAAGTTGAGGAAATTGGAAAAAAGTGGTTTTAGAGGCAATATTTATAACTGGCTTACTTCATATCTTTCTGACAGAATGCAGAGAGTTAAATTGATTAACCACTTCAGTAGTTTCATAAATATTAATATAGGTGTCCCACTGGGATCGGTACTAGGTCCAATTTTGTTTTTAATATATATTAATTCGTTGTTCTCACAGAATCTAAGTAGTAATTCTGTTGATTTTGCAGACGATATGGCTTGCACCTATTCATGTGATTCTCTTCTAAGCCTAACCTTAGCTATTAATCATGACCTTGGAGTGCTTAGACACTGGTTTACAACCCATAAATTTGTTTTAAGTGAGAAAACAAAAATTATGCTTCATAATACAGCTGGTAAAGACTTAAATATAGAAAATCTTAACTATCATAGTGCGAATTGTGCAAAGTACTTAATTGGAAGCGACATTTGTACTTCGTCAAACCATTATCATACCTATGTCGATTCTAATTCTTGTTCCTCTGACTGTCTTTCTATTTCTATATTCATGTTAATTCTGTTAAATATTTAGAACTCTTAATTGACTCCAATATGAGCTGATTTGATCACACCACAGCACTAAAAAAATATTTGATGGTTGTTATAAGGCAGTTTTATCACTTAAGGCAATTTTGCTCTCTTAAGCTTTTAACTAACATCTCCTTTGGTCTTTTTCACTGTAAACTTGAGTATGGCTTGGCATGTTGGGGTGGTACACACAAAAACAAAATATTGCCGTTACTTACTGCCCAAAATCACGACATTAGAATTATTGGTAATCGTTCTCGCACTGTAAGCAGCCTTCCTCTATTCAGAGAACTTAAAATATTGCCTCTTTAACATTTATATTGCTTTCGAGCATTAAAGATGTTCTTCAATAGATCTGAGCAAGCTATTGATAGAAGTGATTTGAACTATCAGTTAAGGTCATCTAATCGCAATCTCTTGTCAATCCCACCACATAGCCTGCAACACTTTCTTCGTTTCTATTCTTCGACTGCCCGAAAGCATATAAATGTTATGCTTTATGCTATGCAAGTGTAATAATTAAAACTTCCACTTTAACCAAACATTACTAGTCATTAAATATGCTCTTTTTCAATCCATATTTAATTTTAGTTACGTTATATCTCTATTCTCAGATTCATCCTCAATATTTAAATACTATAAAAAACATTTTCATTCCTATATATTAATGTATACTTATTATTATTAACTATGCCTTTTAATCATTAATGGGTAACTATTCGTCAGAAATAATTTTTTAACTTTTTTTTAACTTTTGATATTTTATAAATTTAATGAATTAAATTTTGTTATTGTAAAAATTAAAGTTTTTTTTTTTGTTCTTTATTTCTAAGAGACCTCATAAACTCTTGAACTTTATTTAAATTTTTGATTTTAGTATGAGGATATATGCTGGATACTAGTTCTTTTCGAACTACAGAGCATATTAATATTAATCATATATAATTGATTTTTGAATTTTCGTTGTATAATTTTAATTTTAATAATGTTTTAAATATTATTATAGATTTTTAAGACATATTTAAATTATAATATATTTTTGTACTTACTAGACTTAAGCAAACGATTAATAATGATTAATAAATTTCAATTCAATTCAAATATCAAAGCAAAAGTGCAAAATTTCAAGACATCTCATAAATTTTTGTGAATTTTTAAGAGATTTAACGTTTAAAATAAAGCCAATTTGTATGGGAGGTAGGCGTGGATTTCATTCGATTTTGCCAAATATCATAGTTTTGGTCTATGTTCTATATCAAAGCCTATATATAAGACATTTTACGGTTAATATTAAGTCACTTTGTATGGGAGGTAGGCGTGGTTTTCATCCGATTTAGCCCATTTTCGAACTTGATCTTCTTTTTTCAAAAATTAACTTATATTTTGAATTACATCGCGATAGCCTTAAAATTGCGGCTGTAATCATGTCGACAGACGGATAGACGGACAGACAGACGGACACACGGAAATCGACTCAGGAGATGATGCTGATCAAAAATATATATATTTTTATTTTCCTATACCTGCCACGCCTCCTTCTTGGCGTTACAAACGGAATGACAAAGTTAATATACCCCTTACGCAGTATGCGTTGGGGTATAAAAATAACAAAAACACAGGTGCATCATTGGTCACCTGAGTGATGCAAAGCCCTTACGCAGTTTCATTGAACCCATAATTCATTTTTGATACATGTAATTTTTATGTTATATTTTGTGCATTTACTATTACTATAGCCATGACTAATGATACCAACCGCACTGGATTTTACAGTACTGTACTGGAATTTAGATCATAGTACTGGATTAAACATGTACTGGATTTTATACTGGAATTTAAATTTTTCCAAATATTTATTTGCTACGAATGGTGGACGAGATATTCTTGTTTTTTTTTTTTAAATCAGTCCACTTGTTGGCCAAAAAGAAGCATTGAATACGTCTGCAATCTATTTGGAAGTGTTTAAGCAGTTTTGATTTGCATTACTGCTTGGCTGACAAATTGAAGGATTGCCTTTCCAATAATAAGCCGACCGACGATAAGTCAGCACATGCATGTAGAAAATTCCCTGATGAACTTGCAACGATAATCGAATTCATTCCGTGTTGTCATGACTCGTCGGCGCCGGCCGATGGACTTGTATTGATTTCTTCAAGTTTTAAAAAAAAATCATCCAGATTTATTGCGGGAAATTTGCACTCTTAGAATAAGTGGAATTTGAAACAACTCCAACTACTGACAGCCGATGATAGTCTGATGTCAGTGCAGCTAGCTAACTCGGTCTCCAATTAAATATCGTTCTAATTTTTAATAAAAAAAAAACTTAATTTTAATTGCATTGAACAATATATTTTTATTCTTTGCCTTGAATCGTTTCAATAACTTCACAGGATCGCGCATGGCAAAGTTCAAAAATTTATTTTTATTAACATAGTAAAATAAGCATACAAATTATCGAGAACTGGACCTACATGTTTTACGCCGACTTCGAACGGCTTATATTCTCAAGAAGATTTTCATGGCAGTTTTTACTCTCTGAGGTTTGCCATTGTCTGCAGAGAGGTGACGGCCGAACAGAAAAATTAATTCAATTGAAAAAATTTTCTGTGTCAGATGGAGGATTCGAACCTGGGTTCTCTGGCGTAAGAGTCACACACTCTACTCTCTACGCCACTGCCGCCACTGATCTCGATCATTTGTGTGCAAGCATTTCACATCACACACAACACAATTGATCATAAGAAGCTCGGTCAAAGTCCTTCCAAGGGCTGAGATGGCCATTTCGATTTTTTTTGGCCATTTAGTAAAATAAGGCTTGTCCACGAAATAGCTTTTACATTTTAGATTGCGAATATTTCTTAAATAAAATACACATAATTAATTTGTTATAATTTATTATTTCATTAGGTTAAGAATACAGATAAACAGTAAATACTTTAGTCTTGAATTCGATTTCTAACAAAAGATCGTACTTTTCTCTTTAAGCCTCTCCTCAAATTTTGCACTCAGGTTCTTCCGACTTTCCTGGCCATATTATTCCACTTGTGTAGAAAATCACGTCTATTCCTGGCTCCCTTTTGCTACTTAAGAAGGTTTCTTTTCATTATTGCACAAAACCTTTCGAAGGGACGGCGTTCAGGACAATTTGGAGGATTGTGTTTTTTATCAATATATTTTCTCTCGTTTCTGCGCCAACTATCGAGGTATCAGTCTTATTTCCATCGCATATAAGGTTTCCCCAAGCGACAAATCCTGGGAAAACTCCACGAAAATCTGCGAAAACTGCGTTCGATAGCCCGAGAAGGGATTGCCTATTCGCAACAATGTCTGAGTTCGGTATACCTGCAAAGTTGATTAGACTTTGCAGAATGACGTTGAGCAACACCCACAGCTCCGTCAAGGTAAGAAATGACCTCTCCGAAACCTTCAATAGCGAAAGAGGTTTCAGACAAGGCGATCCACTGTCTTGCGATCTCTTCGACATCATCATGGAGGGGATCGTACGAAAGGCTGGTGTGCATCGTAATGGCACCATTTTCTATAAAGGTGTCCAGCTACTTGCGTACGCTGATGATATTAATATTGTCGGCAGAACAAAGAGAGATGTTACCGATGCTTTCGCCGCTATCGAAAAGGAATCAGCCATAGTGGGTTTGACGATAAATGAGCATAAACAAAGTATATGCTGTCTACAAACAAGGGAGCGCGGCGTTTAGACTCCCACGTTTCATCCGGCAGCTATAACTTTGAAGTAGTCAAGGAGTTCGTATACCTTGGCACCGCCATTAATACCAACAACGAAATCAGCCTGGAGATAAATCGAAGAACAATAATTGCTAATTGGTGCTACTACGGGCTCAGTAAGCAACTAAGTTCCAGAGCCCTCTCTCATACGACAAAACTAACACTCTACAAGACGCTCGTTCTACCTGTGCAGCTTTATGGCGCTCAGGCATGGGTAGTTTCGCAAACTGACGCAGCCGCTCTGGGGGTGTTCGAGAGAAAAGTTCTTCGCAAAATCTTCGGTTCTGTTTGAGTCGGCGATGACTATCGCATCCGAATGAACCACGATTGAAAATAGAAGAAAAACCAAAAAAAATTTAAACGAAATTTTCGGCAGGTAGATATTGATTTAAGACCTATGGTTCCTTCGGTAAAATATCTTAGAATTGCACATGAGATTCTTTTTTTACTAGACTCTTTGTCGCCAAAAAATTTGACCCGTCCTAAGACAGTATGTTTTCAGATAAAATGTTAGTTTTGTTTTAAAAAGATTTCCTTATTAAAATTTTAAAATATATCTGTATGTTTTTTTTCAATTGAATTAATTTTTCTGTTCGGCCGTCACCTCTCTGCTGACAATGGCAGACCTCAGAGAGTAAAAACTGCCGTGAAAGCTTCTTGAGAACATAAGCCGTTCGGAGTCGGCATTAAGCTGGTAAGTCCAGTTCTCGATCATTTGTGTTCACACATTTCACAACACACACAACACAATTGATCATAAGAAGCTCGGTCAAAGTCGTTTCAAGGGCTGAAATGGCCATTTCGTTTTTTTTTTTAAGCCAAGCTTTTTACTCTTAGTTCTGTGATTTGCTTAGAGTGAAATCTGAAAAATTTTCGACAGATTTTTTCTTGGAAATTTTATGGTTTCCTTGTTGCTAGCGCTAATTACAACAAGAAAATTTAATACTTTAATATTAAATACTAAAGATATGTTTGGGCTACCGTGGGGATCGAACCCGTGTACTCTTAAATGATAGTTCAATACACTATCCAACAGGCCACAAAGACTTGTATGAAAAAGTTGTTACTTATAACAGAAGCTATGCTGCAGTAGATTGTCACCATCTACATAGAGTGTAAATTATTATCTAGAGATTGCATCAACTCTGCTAAAATCTCTGGCATGTGTTAACAGAGTTATTTCACTTAAAAACATGAAGAAAAAAAACTCTGTTAATCTCTGTTAACACATGCCAGAGATTTAGCAGAGTTGATGCAATCTCTAGACAATTATTTATACTCTATGCCATCTATCAATAGATAGAAGATTGTGTATTTGCTATGCTACAACTTACAAAAATTTGCTTTTATTTGCCACAAGGTGTCTCCAGCATCGGTGTGTTCGTATTGTGAATGCGTTTGTGGTGTTGTTGACACGAAGAAAATTAGCAATGCCCACAAGTGCATTGACAAGTGCGTTTATAAGTGTCAAAAAAATAGATGATATCAATAATTATGGAATTAACAAACGCATGCATGACATCGGCAAGGTATCTAAAATGTTTGTTTAATTTTGTTTCGTGTGCGCTCTGTAATATATATTTTTGAAGCTAAGCTTTTTACTCGTTCTGTGATTTGCTTGGAGTGAAATCTGAAAAATTTTCGACAGATTTTTTCGCTACGTAGTACGCTGTTGAAGGAAAAAATTTGTTCAGTGCAGCCAAGTTCATAACCATGTGTGGAGAGTTAAAATGGAGAGTCGCTGGCATTATATACGTATGCCCGTATATGTAATTGGCGTGAAAATTTCACATTCAACAATAAAAAAATGCAGTAAATATGTTGTCTGTATTTATGGAATTTATTTTATGTTATTTAAAAATTTTTAATTTAAAAGCTAATTTATTAAAAAGAAAAAATTATTAAGCTATCAAATCTATTTAACTGCGAAAAAGCTTCGCTTCTCTCGTGTGTCCAACGACGCACCTGTGTTTTTTCGTTTTTAATCAATATATATATATAGGCGAAGGGAAAACAGTTCAGTACCATTTTCTATTGTGTTTCTCAACCGATTTTGATGATTTTTTTTTTTAACGAATGCGGTGGTATGGCATTTAGGGTGTTTCTCGAATTTTTTTTTGTAATGAATCAGAGTAGAGAGAAGGAGTACACCGAATAGTTTTTAAAGTAGAATGCTAGCTGGAATACCTGGCGTTGCTCGGGGGTGGAATGGCGAAAAGGACGACTTTCGACCACTGGCGTACTCTAGTACGCTTTGTTATAATAAAATTTCAAATTAAAATTTTATAAAATCGATAGAAATTCCTTTTCAAAAATCAAAAAGACAACTTTTAAAATCAATACGTTTATGGTATATTTTAGATTACATTTTATTTTTGTTTCAAACAGTTTTCTTATCAAAAAACAAGAATGTTCTTCTTTAAATAATAATATAATACAGACCCTTTTTTGGCTGAAAGCCCAGAGATATCTTATTGATTTGCTTATATGTATTTTATTAGGTTGTTTTGGCTCTGTGTGCCAGATTCGATACACCATAAAAGGTTATATATCACAAGGCTGCAGTTGAGGATAAGAATGCGAAAAATCTTTTGATCTAATTAAAATTTAACTTAGTTGGTATAACAAAGAAATTTAAAAATCCATTTAGTTCATTGAACAACTTATTTTGGAATAGCTATAAGTTAAATAATTTCCGAAATAACCACAAAGTTACTTCTTGTATGTATGTATATAAATGACTCCATTTCCATTTTGAAAACAAATTAAGTCACCATATATAAGGCGGATGTGAATCAATTTTAACCCATTATTGCATTAAAATTTGATTTCATACGACAATTTGCACATCGCTTATACGTTTCACAATAGTCCACTATGTAATGCTGCCATTGAATCGTGCCTCAGTGTTAATATTTATCCGGGTGGTAGCTTTTTACTGTCGAAATTGAAACAAACGGGCAAAAATTAAACTTGGGCTAAAGTTTGTGAATCCATCCATTTACAGACGATGGTCCAATAAATATTCAAATATTAGCCATCACTTCTTCCCCTGCCTGATTTGCGAACGATAAATAGCTATATAAACAGATCAATCTTATATATGCCGTCCATACCGATATTTATAACGCTGAAATACTGCGGCTGAGTTATCTGTATTGCACTTTGCTCTCTTGCATAACGTCTACATTTGCTCTCTTGCACAACACTTAAATTCCAAGGCTAACTATATTGTTATTCTTCCACCTTACAAGTAGTATGTTCCCATTATTAAAAAAACGTTGGTAAGAAGATCTACTCTACTTTTTTTTCCATCTCTTATTGTACAGATACCCATAGTCGTCAAATGGTGGAGTAGTTTAACGGATCTGACGTAATTATTGATGAGAACCTTTGTGGTAATTAAATTAAAAATGTATTTAAAGTGAAATAGATTATAATGAACATTTTATCTTACTTTAAATAATTTATTGTTTGGTATTTATGCTTTTCTAAGAAGATCAACAACTTGGTCGCCTCCTACACCAAACCCTTGGGACACGATATCAGTATTTTTGCTCATATATATACATTAGTGTGATTCTTATTTTTCGACTATTAAATCATCACGGCATGTTATTATTCGACCCGTGAAATTATAAGAAAAACGAATTTTTTTAAGTGAAACTTTCATAGCCGCGTATATAACAATACGGCGAGCTAGATGGGGGGTAAAAAAACCAATGTAACGAAATGGTTCTTATGAAAACAACAACACAGCAATTCGCCGCACTAGTTGTTGTATAAAAACGAAGAAATTGCTATTTAACACATTTCTCATATATTTGCTCCCACTGAAGATTGAACACAGTATACTGTGATCCGTAAGTGGCTGTTCTACCCACTGGGCCATGAAAGCATATTTAGTTGCGTAGCTCAAACTTATCTTTAACCAACAATCAGTTCTTCTTTTCTTTTCTTTCCTTTATGATTGAATTGAGCCTTAGCATGTATAACTATTAATAGAATGCACAAAAAGTATTGCCAGCTCTTTGTCAACTTTCGCTTCGACTCATGGTAAAATAAAGAGGGTAGATGCATGGCATAGAGCCGAGTGTCTGAACTGTCAAACAAAAAAACGCAAAACAATACTGAGCGGAGACTCAGTTTGTCAAGTGACTGAATATTATTGCATTGGTTTTGACAATTCTGACAATGTGAAAGAAAGCATGATCAGTACTATAACTGCGTGCTCACGCTCAATTTTTGGTGATGTTGCCAATTATTTGCAGAAATTTAAACATTGCCTACTAAAATGTACATATTGCTAACATAAGAAAAGCATACAAGCGGTGGTTGTTTATGAATATGAAAAAATATTCCTTGCAATTGGAATGTGAAATGATTATTCTTATGTTGATTAAATTGTTTTATTTGGTTGTTGTTTGTTTCAAAGTTTGCAAGCTAATATTTCAATTTGATATATATATCAATTTAATATATTTGTATATTTTTTTTTAAAGGAAATTTTTTGTTTATTAGGCTGCGACGAAAGAAACAATAGTGCAGGGTCAGCTGCAAAAACTAACTAGTATTTTAATTAATTAAAATCGATAAGTTGAAATATAGCCAGCATATCTACCACTAGATGGCTGAAATTTTGCAGAAAATATCTGATATATATATTCCTGTTCCCTTTTTTTTTTTGCTTTGCTTAGTTTTATTTCGTTGATACAAACTTACTTATGAAGCGAAAGCTTTGTGGCCCTAACTGCGATTGAAATTTAGTGCTTTTTTTAAGAATTAAAAATATTTACAATCATACAGGCAGTTTTGTTTTTTTTTTTTAAGAAAAATTGAAAATAAATTACTTAAATAAAGCCCAAATTATATAAACGATTTGGATAGACAATGAATTCTTTTTGGTACAATCCTATGAAATAAATTGGAAGATGTATATTATTTATTTATGTATTGGTCTAGCAAGGCAATTTACTTATTCAAACTTAATTTCATCATTTTATTTTTTTTTTTTTTTATTTCTTCTCCCCTTTCCTTGTATTGGTATTCGGAGATGTGCCAATTGAAGTGGGCGTAATGAATGACATGATTCCACGAACACGTCAAAAAGGAGAGGCAAAAAGACAATTAAAAGTAAGGGTACTGATACCTAAGGTACTTACATACTAGAAAGAGGGGAAGAAAAGAAAAAAGATCAAAGGCTAGGTTAATTAGGAAGAGAGAGACACTTTGATAGAGATCGCTAGAACGAGGGCTTGGACATGGAAGGTGAGTAATGGTCGAATATAATATTAAAAACTCTACAGCAACGGCTGATGGGTTTACAGCCGAGTATGCCTTGTACTTCTAAAAGGTAAAGCATGAATCCAATACCGTTCTTCTTATTGATAGTGGCATCAAATTTAATAGGCTGAGTCTGTGTTCATACGGTGGGTAGGCTACAATAATCGCGGGGGTTAAAAGTTTCTCACAAAACTCACAAAAAAAGTTTTAACACAATGAGATTCAAAAGATGGATTCCAAATAATGCAGCAGTATTCGAGTATTGGGCGCACTAGAGCACAGTACAGGGACTACGTGAGCCACACATTCTTGAATTCACATGCTCGTCTTTTAATGAAACCTAGCTGTCTACTGGCTCTGGATACCATCCTATCATAGTGTAGATTAAAGCGTAGTTTGTTGTCCAACAACCACTCCAACCACTCCAAGTTCAGCTATATTATTGACCCTGTTAAGTTCGATATGGTTGATTCGGTAGTTGTGAATTATAAGTTGGTTTCTACAGGAAAAACTTATCACGTTACACTTATTTACAATGAGGTGAAGTTTGTTTTGTGTACACCAAGTCTCAAGAAATGAGAGGTTTAACTGTAAGAAGTTGGCATCTTCCTGCATTTAATTACGTTGTAAATTTTTAGGTCGTCTGCATACATAAGATGTATAATATCCTTCAACACTATCGACAGGTCGAATATGAAGATATTGAAGATAAGAGGCCCAAGGTGACTACCTTGGGGTACTCCAGAGGAGACCTCGATTTTCTTCGACACAATTCCTTGGAATT
This sequence comes from Coremacera marginata, assembly GCA_914767935.1. NCBI lineage: Eukaryota > Metazoa > Arthropoda > Insecta > Diptera > Sciomyzidae > Coremacera > Coremacera marginata. Next base: position 229,633,913 of record OU612043.1, on the reverse strand, counting down.
TAACATATTGGGATCTACCACGGAGATAAGTTGATAGCCAACTAAGTAAAAGTTCAGAGAAACCAAATTTTTCTAATTTATGTATTAAGATGTCGTGATCAACATGATCGAAGGCTTTACTGAAATCAGTATAAATACCTATCTATTTGGTCTCCTTTCTCCATCTTGCTTAAAACGTCAGAAACCATTATAATGAGGTTAGTGGTGGTGGACCGACCTTTTCGAAAACCGTGCTGCTGTTCGTTTAGTCGCGGATAGATAAGGTGTGTTAGCTTTTCGCAAATAATTTTTTCAAATAGCTTTGGTATGGCTGACAAAATTGCTATGCCTCGGTAATACTTAACTTTTACCAACTTTTTTGTATACTGATATTAGGTGGGAAGTTTTCCAATAATAGGGGAACATTCCACGAGAGAGTGATTTGTTAAATATTATATATAAGGGCGCAAGTAGTTGGTCTAAGTATCGCACCAGTAGTGTTGGGGGAATTAGGTCTGGTCCAGGTCCCATGGTTGTAGCTAAACCTTTTCTTGCACTTGATATGTCTTCTTTCGTCAAGTTGAAGCTTTCAACAATATGTTGCAAATTCGGAGTGGGGGGAAAAACATCAGACTGAGTAGTTGGTGGACAGAATACCTCATTAAAATGATCCGCAAAGAGATTGCATATTTCCTGAGGGTTGGAGGAGACAATATTACCTTTAAACATGGATGAAGGGTAACCGGCTGATTCAAAGCTGAACAAAGGCAAAAAATGTTTTGTGGTCTTGGACAGTTTTTTCTCCAACTAAGTTTGTGTAAACTTTGTACGAAACTTCAGATATGAAAGAAAACTCCTTCAATAGCTCATCATATGTGAGCCTCATTTCTTCGCTTATATTTGCGGTACTTTTGAGGAGTTTTTTAATTCTGTTTCCTTAGATAGTCCAATTGCAGTCCAGAATTTCCTCATTTTTAAAAGTATCATTTAACCAAGTTTCCGTTATTACAAGAACCTTGAAGTGACATGATTTGGCGTCAATAACTAGTTTATTTATACCACCACCCTCATACCACCACAGTTGTGATAAAATATTTTGAGAGAATTAATTAAGGTGGCAGGATCCTTAGACATTACTTGAGAAATGTTGTTAGGTGACTTTGGCTGGTTTTGAGCAGTAGGGGTTGTGTTAGGCTGAAAATTAGGAGCAATAATACTGGTGATGCTCCTTACGTGACTTTTGCAGAAATGAGACGTGTTTCGATCGGACGTGAGCTCCATAGGTGTCAAGATCCTTCTTGACTTGGCTTACCGTTAGGCCAAGCTGCTCATGGAAGCAATTGAATAAGTGAGGCAAGTCATCTAACTCAGACCTTCTTGCTGTATCAAGACTTTGAGATTAGTCTTGGTTTTACCTTCTATACATATTGAGTCAGGGGCATTGTGCATGTATGCGAGAAAAAGACAAACGTTGTTGTAAACACTATTCTCTTTAAGACGAGACAGGGCATATCTATTCTCAGTATCTGCACAGGAATTCTCAGCCTGTTTAACCCTTGAGGGTACCAGAGGATCCAAAAAGGACTTTGGGCTACAAAGTTGGTTAGATGGCTCATTTGATCACCCAGATGGATCACCCAGCAGAAAATGTCACGCCTGATCAGGCAAGAATTCAGGCATCCAAGGCCTAACCTTTCCTTGAAAACATCGCTGATTTTTCTATACAAATGTTCGCCTCTTCAGACCTGACATTTGGTATTACTTTTTTAAATGTTCATCTATGATTTCTGGTCTTAATATCAATATTTATTTCAAATTCAGATATGAAATCTGACCTGAAATAAAAGAGGACTGATTTTTTGTTCAATTACAGATTTGAATACAGGTCTGTAAAAAGGAAGCCTGCATTAAATTTTAAATTCAGCCTTGAAATCGGAACTGAATAATGGAGGCATGATTATGTTAAGAAATTGAATCCTGAATTCCAGTCTGACTATTAGAGGCCTGAGCGAGTTTTCTGCTGGGAAGTTATTTCTAAAAAACCTGATTTCATACCATATGGATCTGTATATACAAAACTGATTTTCTTTTGGTGGCTGTTCATAAATTATTTTAGGCTAAATATCAGCGAAGAAGAGCGAAATAGCATTGTCCTCCAAATCACCATCGATAGCTTCCAATTCCTCTAATATTTCAGCATCTGTAAGTATACAGTAAATAAAAACTGTCGTATGAGTGTTTTGTCCCTACAAGGGACTTTAATAAATAAACCATTCTACGATCATTTTTTAATAACAGCTTTTTTTGATAACCTTATTGCAACAAAACAGATGTAAGCAGAAGTCAAAACCTACTTGATTCAAACATTTCGGTGTTCAAGCAAAGCTTATGAATGAATGGGTTAAAAGTTAAAAGAGATAGAAAAAATAAAAAAATCATTATTAATTTTACAATCGACGTGTTCGTGTCAATTTTATTACAGATAATTTTTTGTTTTTTGCACAAGCACTGCGTTCATCATTGCCCGACAGGAAAAATATAAACGTACAAATATACCAGTATAGCACTGAATAAGACACAACAAACAATCTGTTTAGCTTTGCAAATAAATTTAACACTTTATGATAGAAACACTCTTTCCTAACAATAATAAATACGAAAAATAGACGTCATAGCTATGTCTTAATACTTTTTAAGACTATTTATAATATATCTTACAAACTTTTTATATTTTAAGCTGCATTTTTATACATCTGAAAAAAATAAACCAACCTTTGTTTCAATTTGTTCATATATCTTAAATCAAAAACAAAGTTTTTGCACGCTCACTTCTTATTGTTAACTGGTGAGTAACCCAGAAAAAAAACAACACCAACCACTACCACTTAATGGCCCATAACATTTACCAAAAACATTTTAGTTCACAAACAGCTATTGCCCAACAAGAAGAAGTTTTGACCATATTGAGCAACATGTCGTTGAAAGCGTCAAGACAGGTTCTGTGGTAGCAGCAGCAGCAGTAGCAGCAGAATTGAATCAATTAAGGTAAATTAAAATAAATAAAAAAAAAAATCGCTTCACTTGTTATACTCTTGACGGTTTTTCTTAACGTTACTGCGAATTTTCTTATGTCATATAAACACAACACAGCACAGCCAGCAGAAGTTGTTATGAGCAGAGCAATAATAAAAACAACAACAATACAATAACCAAAACGCCTACAATGTGAGCAGCTAAGACGCGACAGTTGTCGCCGCTGCTCATAGCTGGTATTCAGTGGAAAGAAGCTTGTTTAACTTGGCTTCGAATTCTTGGCACTGAAACAGCTTAGTTTAACTTTGAATACCGCACGAAGCAGTCGTTACTCAATCAAACGCAAACAAACGCAGGCCAATTGGAACAGGTTAAATATGCTCAATGGAAAATTCTTCACGGGTCTACCACCCAAAATGATGGATCGCGTCGGTGCTGGCAAGAATCGTCAAGAATCACAACTATTCTGGCCCGATGAGTCGCAATCCGTATCGGCGACCGACTCACGTCAAAGGCGCAAAAGCAGCCTGCAGTACGAACAGCAACAGGAAAAGCCTACGTTGCAGCGTCAGCCCTCTATTGGTCAGCATGATGTAGATACAAAGGGCAGGTTTCATAAAGAATTTGCCAATTCTTCCATACAATTCTACGACAATATCGAGGAACATCCGGAACCAAGTCGTTCGAGCACATTAAAAGCAAAACTAGCACGCAAGGAAATAGCACCAAAACCCACAGCCACGCGGCTGGAACTGCCGAAAACTGTCATAGACGAGGACTACACGAATGCCAAGAAGCAGCAAACCTACGCCTCAAAGATTGAATTCTACGACTATGCAGATGAGGGACCCCTGAACAACAAACCCCGCATGGATATGAATGACAAGCGGGCTGTTGAAAGGAATACGAAAAATAGCCCAAAACTGCAAAATAAAAATAATGCCCAAAATCTAAGGGTGGACCCTGTAGTTCCAGCCCCACAAATGAAGTTTAGAAACGATTATGGCAGAGATGCAAGAATACCAGTCAAGGATGGAAATACCAGAAAATTACAGCCTATTGAACGGGAATGTGTGCCAGATGAAGTCGACTATGAAAACAATCTGAGGTGCACCTCATCAAGAAAACACGAAGATCTGGTGACTAATTCAACTCAAATCAACCGAGTTGAGCAGCAACAAGTAGAGCAGTTTGAGCACTTCGAGCCAGATACTTATGACTACTCAAGGAAGCCCGAGACATCCGAGCTGCACTACATTGAAAACAACATGAGAAATGTTAAAATACAATCCACGCCAAGGAAGCACGTAACCTACCAGGACGACTACGAAAGCGTTGGGTTTAATGAACAGTATTATGAAAAGCCATCAAGCTCAAGAGCTAGAATGCCAAATCCGATGAATGCCGGAAGTCATCAACGTCAACAAGCACAACAACAAAAACCATCACAAATACGTCTCCATACATCGAACTATGGCACAGCAGAGAATCAGTATAGGGAAAATCGTCAGAGATCGTCAAGATCAACATTTAACAACTACAACAATGTACTACATAAGCCACACAATAATAACAGCGCGAACCATAATATTTATAACAGCAACAACAACATACAAGACCAGCGCAAAATATTGCCAAAAATGTCAACACAAACACCAACACCATTCACACCAACAATGGACTTGATGGAGCCGTCACTGGAAGCAGCTACCACGACAGATTCACAACAAAATTTGCGCAGCGATATTTTTTTCATGGAACCTCCGTCATCTCCTCCACCATCCACGATAGCAGCAACGATAACTCCCACACTAAATTATCGCCGCAATGCGCGCAGTTCGGCTACTCAGCGGGTTAGTGTGGGTTTACCGGATTGAGGTATAAGCTGCTGTAGTTTTGTTGTTGTTGGTGTTTTTGTGAACATATGTTGCGATCTTATATTTTAGCATGTCATGCAAAAAAATATTGGTAGATTCTGAATATTGCTCCATCCATATTAGGTCAATGCATTGTTATTGTGTTTGTGTTGTTATTGTTGTTGCCATGTTTGTAATTGTTTTGTCTGGAGTTGGTGCAATTCGTATTTTTAATTACTAGTTTTGTTTAATCACAATGAAAAAATATTGCGTATTCGTCACCTACACTTAAATATCTTTAATAATATGTTTGAACTCTTGTTAATATTTTTTTTTTTATATAAATATATACCGTGTGATACATTTTTGATGTAGCAGTAACAATAAAATTTACAGAATACAGTATTCGAAATTAACAATAGACTCTTCTTGTTATTTCTTTTTTAGCTTTCAAGGAAAACAATTTAACGCTTGATGTCGTCGTTTGTAATGATAATAAAGGTTCTAGAAGACATAGTTGTCAAAATATTGGCTTCCACTAACAACTCTTAATAATCAAATCCGGGTGTTTGGCGGAATTTGCTTTATCATTATTTAAAAGAAGTCAGAATTGATCGAAAAAATAGTGAATGAATAAAAAATTAATGAATAACGATCGATGCGAGTTGTGCTTGTTAGTACCAGTTGAAGCGACTAAAAACTGTACCTGCGCTTTTTTTGCCGATTCCAAAAATGATACAAATTGAAAAATTGACAAGTTTTTGCTTAAAACTTGATTGTGAAAATTAACTCAATGTTTATTTATTCAAGAGATTTTTTTTTTAATAAAGAGTTTATTAATATAAATTTGTAGTTCTAGTATTTCTTTTTAAGGGGGACGCCTGATTTTTTTTTGGGTGAAAATTGACGAGTTTTCATAATTTCAAAAAATTAAAAGGCATCTTAAAGTTGATATATATAAATATATATATCCTGACTGTATTTTACAACCAAGTTATCAAGAAAATATATTTCACTCTCAAATTCGATTTCTTTAACTCGTGCTCCGTTTTTTTTTTTTTTTTGCTTAGTTTTCTTAGTGATTTTGTATTTATCATCGAAAAAATGCCGAAACCAACTGACAGAGAAGGACGTGCACAGGCTTGCCCAAGAGTAAGCCGACCAAGAAAAAGAGTAATGCCGCAGGATCGAAAAACGAAAGTAAGAGCGTCTAGTGCATCAGCAAAAAAAATCAAATTGAATGCTTCGCTTGAAGTCGAGAAAGATCTTAAAAAACATTATCGAATTATAGACTTTCTTCTAGTTTTTTCTACTTAAGCAACTTTAGTGAAGTGTGAAACGTGTGATAGCTCAGTGACATTTGAATCTTGTGAAAAAGAAGGACTTGGCTTTAAAATAAAAGCTACGTGTGAAAAAGTGCAAAAATCAAAACTATGTTCCGTCGAGTGAAAGAATTGATGGCAATGCCTACGAAATAAATAATAGATTTGCATTCGTAATGCGAATTTTAGGCCTAGAACATGCCGGGTGTGTGCAATTTTGTGGATTGATGGACATGGCAAGTAGTTTCATTTCAAAACCGTGCTATAAAACTTCCATTAAAACTAGTAAGGGTGGAGCTTCGGTAGGGTACCGAAGCTAAAATACCCCCCCGCGGCCATATTGAAGTATATTCAAAGTCTTTAGCCACGACATACACGATGACAGTTGTATATATTAACGAAAGTTTTCCTATATTGATGACGTCACATTGTATGGAAAGTAGGCGTGGTTTTGATCCGATTTTGCCATCATCATCGAGATGGTTCATATTATATATCAAAGCTAAAGTGCAAAATTTCAAGGCATTTCATTAATTTTTGTGGATTTTTAAGAGATTTCATGTTTAAAATAAATCCAATTTGTATGGGAGGTTGGCGTGGTTTTCATTCGATTTTGCCAAATATCATACTGGTGGTCTATGTTATATATCAAAGCCTATTTGCAAATTCAAGACATTTCTTTAATTTGAGCAGATTTTTAAGAGATTTTACTTTTGAAATAAAGCCACTTTGTATGGGAGGTAGGCGTGGTTTTCATCCGATTTTTCCAAATTTCATAGCCATGATTAAGACTGAAGAGCAAAGCTTTCCTGCCAAATTTAAAGGCATTTCTTTAATTTTTGTGGATTTTAAAGACATTTTACGGTTAATATAAAGTCACTTTGTATAAGAGGTAGGCGTGGTTTTCATCCGATTTAGGCCATTTACGAACTTGATTTTGAATTTCATCGCGATAGCTTTAAAATTGCGGCTGTAATCAGGTCGACAGACGGACAGACAGACGGACACACGGAAATCAAGTCAGGAGATGATGCTGATCAAAAATATATATATTTTTCTATACCTGCCACGCCTCCTTCTTGGCGTTATAAACGGAATGACAAAGTTAATATACCCCTTACGCCGTACGCGTTGGGGTATAAAAATGAACACCAGCGTAAAAACTGTTGCGAATAAATATTTTGCTTCTGCCATCAAAGAAGAAAAAGAAGAGACTGGTAAACAAAATAATCGCGAAGACACAGACGAAATTACAGTATCCGGTGATGGCACGTGGAAAAAACAGAGGATTTAATTCGCTCTTTGGTGTATCGTCATTGATCGGCTATTGGACCGGCAAAGTTGTTGATACTTTTGTCAGCAGTCCGTACTGTAACTTATGTGAAACCTGGAGCAAAATACTAGGACCTTCAGAATATGAAGAGTGGCACGTTGAGCACTTGAACAAAGGACAATGTAAATCAAACCACAGTAGTCCATCCGGTAATATGGAAGTGAGCGCAATCGTGATAGAGTTTTTAAAAGAAAAATACCGTAATTATATTGGTGATGGCGATTCCAAAACCTACACCGGAGTAGTCAATGCGAAACCTTACGGTGATAACTTCATAATAAACAACAATGAGTGTATTGGACACGTCCAAGAAAGGATGGGCGAACGTATGCGTGACTTATTGTTAGTGAAATCGCACGTGGTCGATGTGAAAACGAGATCTAGTAAAAAAGTGCAGAGGAACTAACTGGCAACATGATCGACAAGTTAACAGTGCATTATGTGCTAGCAATTCGAAGAAATCACGATTCTGTGGACAAAATGAGGAACGCTATATGGGCGACTTTTCATCATTATTCTTCAACTGATCAAAATCCCCAGCATGAAATATGCGATGAACCGTGGTGTGAGTGGAAGAAGGCTGAAACTGCAAAAACATTACGATCATTGCCGTTTTTTAGACGCAATAAAGACAATTTATGAAGATTTAAGCAAAGGCACGCTATTGGAGCGTTGTCTGGGTAGTCTCACGCAGAACAACAACGAAAGCTACAACCAACTCGTATAGAAAATTAGTCCCGAATCAGTGAGTGGTACCGCAACTGTTGTTGAAATTCACTTTCACAAAATCACTTTTCAACGAAGGCTCTACTGCTTTTCTGACCTTCATGCAAGATTTTGGAAGGACCAAGTGCGAATGCAAGCTGCTAGCGAGACCAAAGCAGGCAGAGTTTTACATAAACAGTAGCAAAAAGATGCCTTAGATAACATGGATGATAGTGATCTACTGTATAGACCCGGCATCGATGATGACAAGTACGTATTTTCTAAGAAAATTCCAGTTTTTTTTTCAATACATATTCATTTGATCAGTCTACAAAACTTTAAATCGATTTTCCCAAACATGTAATTTTTAAAGTCGGTGACCAGTCTACAGAAAAAAATACTGAACCAATCGTTTTGAAGTTTTGTACACATATTATACATGTAAATAGCTCTCTAGTTACGTCGAGTTTTTCCAAATTTTTTAATTACTAACAATTTCACAATAGCAAATAGGTCGATTTTTTCGTCAAAAATCGTCATTTTGGTTTTGAAATGGTGCCAGAAATTTGAAAATTTAAAAAAATTCGACGAGACTGGAGAGACAAAGTAAGAAACTAAAGAAAGCGTATTGATTTTTTGATATCAGATGATACAGTGATGCTGTAGGCTGGTCACCGCACAAAAACTTTTTTTCGAGGCGCCTGCGAGATCTACAATAAATCCGTTATTTCTCTCTATTTTTGAACAAACATGTTTTCAAATTATCTTCAAATGTTGCACTTATATATAATAATATGTAAAATAAACCTAGAGTAATAATTTATTCTAAAAAAATGCTTAAAAAAAGGTATTTTTAGACAAAACAAAACTTACCCTCCCCTTAAAATCAAAGAAAAAAGTTCTTGTAACAATAGACTGAAGTTCTTTGAAGCTAAATCAATGAAACAATCCTTGCCGTGAAGATAAAATATTTACTATAACGATTTAATTATTTGTTAACATGGAATGGAAAATGGTGTATAAAATCAACAACTTTTCTTTGTTTTATTGAGAGTAAGTTTCATTGCTTCAAAGAAAAAGTCTGTTACTTTAAAGAATGTTTTCTTCAAAATAATATTTGTGTACGAAGAATAAGAAAATTGTGTGTGAGTGCCAACATTAAATAGTCCGCCGCAGCAGCACTTTATTTTTGCCCCTGCCAACTTATAAGTTTTTCTTTTTAGTTGTGAAAAAGTGAATTAATGTGTGAATTAAGTGAAAAGTTATAAATTAAGTGCAATGAAGTGTCAGTTGTACAAAGTTCTCTTTTTGTTGAAGTGAAACTTTTCTAGCCGCGTATACAACAATACGGCGAGCTAGGTGGGAGGTAAAACCAATATAAGGAAATGGTTCTTATGAAAACAACAACACAGCAATTCGCCGCACTGGTTGTATAAAAACGATAAAAAATGGCTATTTAATAATTTTTGATATTTTTGCTTTCACCGATGATTTGAACACACTACGCTTGTGTATCCATAGCCGGCTGTTCTACCAACTGGCCCAAGGAGACATATCTATTTGAGTAGCTCATACTTATCTTAAATTTTACAATTAGTAATTATTTTCTTGTTTTATCATTGAATTGAGTCTTTCGTTCAATACTCTAAATGTGCATTACGGTCTAAAAATTTGAATCTGAACGTTGCTTCCTTTCCAGAATATTAGCATACTCTTAGGCATTTCTCAAATTGAGTTTTGATAAATTCAGAGAGCAATTTTCGAATCTTCAGCATTCTGTCATTAATGACAGGTATTAACTAAGCAAATTTCTATCAGACACAAAAAACATACAAGCTTTCCCCTTCAAAGTGTCGTCTCAAACGTATAGATATAAAAATGACATTTCTTGAAAGTCAAAATTTGGATAGACGGAAACGCACGTATATAAAAATTAAATTTGCGTAAATTTTGTTTTTGAAATCTTAAGGAACAGCCCCTCAAAGTAAGAGAAAAATCTAAGACAGGCCAGCAACAATTTTTTTGAAGCGAAGCTTTTTACTCCTCGTTCTGTGATTTGCTTAGAGTGAAATCTGAAAAATTTTCGACAGATTTTTTCTTGGAATTTTGATGGTTTCTTTGTTGCTAGCGCTTATTACAACAAGAAAATTTAATACTTTAATATTAAATACTAAAAATATGTTTTGTTTCCCGTGGGGATCGAGAACCCGTGTCCTTTTTAATGTTAACCCAGCACACTACCCACTAGGCCAAAAAGACCTGTGGGAAAAGGTTGTTAATTTAATCTTAGTTATAACAGAAGCTATGTTGTAGTAGATATTCACCATCTATCAATAGATAGAGGATTGTGTATTTGCTATGCTACAAAAATTTGCTTTTATTTGCCACAAGGTGTCTCCAGCATCGGTGTGTTTGTATTGTGAATGCGTTTGTGGTGTTGTTGGCATAGAGTATAAATTATTATGTAGAGATTGCTTCAACTCTGCTAAATCTCTGGCATGTGTTAACAGAGGTTAACAGAGTTTTTTCTTCATGTTTTTAAGTGAAATAACTCTGTTAACACTGTTAGCAGAGTTGATGCAATCTCTAGATAATAAATTACACTCTATGTTTTAAGCGTCAAAAAAATAGATGATATCAATAAATATGCAATTAACAAACGCATGCATGAAATCGGCAAGGTATCTAAAATGTTTGTTAAATTTTGTTTCGTGTGCGTTCTTTAATATATATTTTTGAAGCGAAGTTTTTAAATCCTCGTTCTGTGATTTGCTTGGAGTGAAATCTGAAATATTTTCGACAGATTTTTCGCTACGCAGTAAGCTGTTGAAGAAAAAAATTTGTTTAGTGCAGCCAAGTTCACAACCATGTGCGGAGAGTTAAAATGTAAAAGTGGAAATTTGACATTCAACAATAAAAAATAAGCAGTAAATATGTTTTCTGTATATATGAAATAAATTTGATGTTATTTTAAATTGTTGAATTTAAAAGTTAATTTATTAAAAAGAAAAAATTATTAAGCTATCAAATCTATGTAACTGCGAAAAAGCTTCGCTTCTCTCGTGTGTCCAACGACGCACCTGTGTTTTTATTTTCAGACGATTTCATATGGAATGACTCATTCTTCGGATTTTCGGTGTATGTGGATGGTTTAAGTAGACTCAATCGACTTTTGTAAGGAAATTCTATCAATATTGTCGAATTTTTCAAAATGCTAGCTATTTTGTCTTATTTTAACATTTTTATTTTATTTTCTCTTCATACTGGTTTTTTTTTTTATTACAGTTATGCTTATTATTGGAATACATACAGTTGCTCTAGCATACTTACATATGTAATTTTAAAATAATTATGTTAAAATCTTAAATTATTTTTTATAAAAAAAAAAACACACAATAAATATAAAACTAAATTAAAAAAATTGTTTACAAAAATATGCTTAGTTTTATGCATTAAGTTAACGAAAACTTAAAAACTAACTCAAAATAAAACTTCAAAATTATTTAACTTAAAAATTAAATAACATAAGACATATTTTGAAACTGCATTGTTTTACTACACAAATACTACTTTTTAGTACATTCCTAATACTATTTTATGGTAACAATTACAGTTTCACTTAATTTATTAGTTTGATGCTTGCCAACTCATCTTTATTTGTCTTTTTTTTTATTTATTATTTTGTTATTTATTGGATTTGGAACTCCATTTTATTCTTTTTGTCAAGGATATGTGTTTCTTCTTACAATTACATATTATTATTATTATGTTATTTATTTTCTTTGATTTTTTTTTTTGTTTTTATCATATAAATTTTTGTATGATCAAAGTATTATTATAAAATGTTAAAATAGTTAGTTCTACATTTAAAAAGCATTACATGCATATATCTTGATTACTTTAGCCATTGTTTAACATTTTTTTCTTTTGTAATAGCTTATCAATTTTATGTACAATTTTTAGTAATTTTTAATTACTTTTCGGTAAAGCATACAACAGTTTATTTGAACTCCTGTCACTGAGTTTGTGTGTTATAACAACAATATTCTTAATATTCTAGTGGAAATGATACGCCAATGTTTAAATATCATTGAGGTTTTGGAAAAATAGTCGCTGGTATAGTCGTCAAAAGTGAAGATCTTGTGTCAGCTCGTTACCACATATAAATTGACAATTAAGCCATGCATTATATTATAACTGTTTAATTAATTATGAACATCTGATTTGAAAATTAAAATTAAATATTATGAAATATCGCTTAATTGAGCTGATTTTTAGAAGTTTTCTTTTATTTTTAATAACAAAAAGTTATAGTAACCAAACAATAATTATATAAATTAATTATAAATAAACTATTGATCTTTAAAGGTTTTGTCAGAAGTTTTACAGAATTCTCACTGAAGTTAATTTGGTCAATAGCGTATCTCTTTACGGTTTAAATAGCAGTTCTACTATAACCTGGCAAAAACTTCACTTACATGTCATCGAGAAAATAACCTATTGCATTATCCAAGCCATGTTGTTACTTTGTTCTGCAGTTTAGCAATGATTTAAGAAAAAGTTCGATTATGGCAGTATATATAAAAAATTATACTACAGAGGTAAGTGAAGGCACTCTTAATAGAGTAAAACTAATAATTTACCCAAAAAAAAAAAATCGGAATTGGGTATAACATTTCTCATTGAATTATAATTCGAAGATTACCATATAATTAGAAATAATAAAGTAGAAATATAATAGATATAACACCATATGATTTCCAAGTTTTTCCAAAAATACAGACTTTAATCGAAGGATTCTGGTAGGAAACACAAAAAATAAATTGCACTTGCATCGATATTTTAAAATTAAAATTAAATTTAAAATTACACTTGAATCGGCATTTTTGACATAGTTCCTGTGTTCATAGACATATAGTAAAATTTTATGATATATATTTTTGTAAAACATTTTAAACGCCAGTAAAAAACGCCGCTTATAGAAAATCGCTGCAGTCAGCTGCAACGCGAGCCGTGCGAAAAAACTACAGCGAAAAGAGGAAGGAAAAGAGGCGCCATTTTAGACGCAAGAAAAGAAACCAGGAAAAGCGTGAGCGTGAGGAACTAGAGATATACCAGGGCAAGAAGAATGCAAGAAAATTCTATCAACAGGTTAAGCGTCTAACCCAAGCCCGGAGCATCCACTTGTAGAGACGGAAATGGAAATCTGAAAGTGTGCTGAGATTGTGGAGACAGTTCTTCTCCAATTTACTTACAGCCGACGATTCCCCCCAATGCCGCCCATGGAGAGCGCAGTTCAGAGCCACCAATCAACGATGACGGAGTGGAAGTATCACCACCTAGCCATGAAGAGGTTTGAGTTGCTATCCAACGACTCAAAACCAATAAAGCAGCGGGTGCTGATGGCCTGTCAGCTGAATTGTTTAAAACTGTCGACGATGAATTGATAAGGCGCATGCATCAGCTCATCACCAAAATATGGCTAGCGGAAAGCATTCCCGACAATTGGAATCTCAGCGTACTTTGCCCTATACATAAGAAAGGAGACCTAACAATCTGCGCAAGCTATAGAGGTATCAGTCTTATTTCCGTCGCATATAAGGTTCTCTCAAGCGTACTGTGTGAAAGATTAAAGCCGATTACAAAAACACTGATTGGACCTTATCAGTGTGGCTTTCGACCTGGTAAGTCCACCATAGACCAGATTTTCATGCTACGACAAGTCCTGGAGAAAACCCACGAAAATCAAATTGACACACACCATCTCTTTGTCGATTTTAAAGCTGCGTTCGATAGCCCGAGAAGGAAGTGCCTATACGCAACAATGTCTGAGTTCGGTATACCTGCAAAGTTGAGACTTTACAGAATGACGTTGAGCAACACACGCAGCTCCGTCAAGGTAGTAAATGACCTCTCCGAAACCTTCAATACCGAAAGAGGTTTCAGGCAAGGCGATCCACTGTCTTGCGATCTCTTCAACATCATCATGGAGGGGATCGTACGAAAGGCCGGTATGCATCGTAATGTCACCATTTTCTACAAAGGTGTCCAGCTCCTTGCGTACGCTGATGATATTGATATTGTCGGAAGAACCAAGAGAGATGTTACCTCTGCTTTCGTCGCTATCGAAAAGGAATCCGCCAAAGTGGGTTTGACGATAAATGAGGGTAAAAAAAAGCTGTCTACAAGCAAGGAAACGCGGCGTTTAGACTCACACGTTTCATCCGGCAGCTATAACTTTGAAGTAGTCAAGGAGTTCGTATACCTTGGCACCGCCATTAATAACAACAACGAAGTCAGCCTGGAGATAAAGCGAACAACAATAATTGCTAATAGATACTACTACGGGCTCATTAAGCAACTAAGTTCCAGAGCCCTCTCTCGATCGAGGTGCTTTGTGCGGCGCTGAGGCATGGGTAGTTTCGCAAACTAGCGCAGCTGGTCTGGGGGTGTTCGAGAGAAAAGTTCTTCGCAAAATCTTCGGTCCTGTTTGAGTCGGCGATGACTATCGCATCCGAATGAACCACGAGCTGTATGAGCTCTACAAAGGCATTGATGTAGTTCGGCGTATAACTGTGCAGCGACTACGCTGGCTGGGTCATGTCCATCGTATGAACGACGAAGCTACAGCGAAAAAGGTGCTCGAGGCGGGTGTCGCTGGTCAACGACGACAAGGGAGACCATGCCTCCAATGGATGGACCAGGCCGAGGAAGCCCTAACCACACTTATCCGTTGGCGATTGATGAGGTCAGCCGAAACCGAAGTACTTGGGTATCATAATCTTAGGTAAGTTATACTTATACTAGTGAAGATTTTCTAAGGCCTTTGCAACAAGCGATTGCTTTGTTCTTTATTGATTTTCTTGTTTTCATCTTCTTCGTCATCTTTTCGGTTATGTTTGAAACTTTTTCACTTTTTTGTTTTTCTATTTTTAATTAACCCAATTTTTATTTAATAATGTTAACTCATCAGTAGTCTTCCGTCACTCTCGCTGTGATCCACTAAGCTGTTTTATGTTCTATTTGTTTCGTCAATGTAAAGAATAAATTACTGCGAAATACATGCACATTAGTAAAATGATAAGAAAAGGAAAGCAAATAAAATGTTATGGTAGTTATTTTTCGATTTAAAGTATTCTGTATCTTTGACAAAATCCAAGCGCTATCTTATGAATTAAATAAATTAAATAAGAAAATAATAAATACTAAGCAATTGCATTTTCTTCAAATTTTTATAAAAAAAAAAAAACACAAGCAATTGCTTGTTCCTAAAGAAATAGATACACACAAATGAAAACATTCAAGCTATTGCTTGAAGAGCTTAAGAAAAAGCTATTGCTTAATTTTCCACAGATCGACCACTGACGACTAAAAATCACGCTACTCCTTCCACTTAAAAGCATACCTTGCATCACTTCACTACATTACACCGGGAGGTACTCAGTTGCTGATAGCTTTACCGGCGACGGATTTAATGTGCTCCATTGGACTATGCACCACATTATCGCATGACTGAACGGGTGACATCACAATGATATTAGTTGGCTTAACATCGTTTCCGTTATAAAGATGACCACGAAAGTGCAGCATAACATCTTGTTTCTCACTAAGTTGCTGATCGGCGGCACAAGGATTGCGTGTTATGACGCAATAATTGTTGCCATTATAGGTGACGACCGGAAAGGTGTTGGTATTGGTGTTGGTGTCAGTGCCAACTGTAAGGGAATTATTGTGATCCAGAGTGATGCTCGCGTGATTGTTGTGATTGTTGCTGGTATTGCTGGCGAGCTGTGCCTGGAAATATGTTGCTGCAGTCGGGGATGCTGCAATGATATTGCTCATCTAGAGTAGAGTTGAGAGAGAGAGATGAGTAGAGATGAGTGAGTGAAACAGGTAGATGAGAAAAAAGAGGAAGTTAGAGGCGATAGTTAAGCAAATACAAGAGATTGTGTGCTTATGATGATATTTATGGATTTGTTGTGTTTTATTGTTGTTGTTGTTGTTGTTATTTTTGTAATGTACTGTAGATTATTGGTTGTTGGTTGCTGACTGTTGGCTGTTGTCTGTTGTCTGGGATTGTTTTTTGGGTGATTCAGGTGCAGATTAGAAAAGTTTTAGTTACTTCATGATTATTGCTTTGATTATGGCTGCTGTTGTTATTGTTGTTGTTATTGCTGTTACTATTACTGTTGCTGTTGCTACAAATATTATTGTTGTTATTGTGATTGTGTGCTGTTGTTGCAAAAATTGCTGCTGGTTGCGTTAGTGTGGGCGCCTGACTGTTGGTAACAATTATATGTTGCTGCTGTTGTTGTTGCTGCTGCTGCTGTTGTGGCACATTGATAATCATTTGATTCTGTATGATGATTTTTTCCTTGCGATTGTTGTTGTTGCTGCTGCTGCTGTTACTTTGTTGCGACGTATCCGGCACAACAACGTGTTGATAGTCGCTGCGATTTTTCATTGTTGCGGCCATTGTTGATGCTGCACCACTTGCTGCTGCTGCTGTTGTTTCAATTGTTGCTGTTGCTGCTGCTGCTGCTGTAGTTGATGTTGCTGTCCGTTCCTGATGTCAATACTGTGCAATTGCAAACAAACGATAAAAAGAAATCGAACAACAAAAAACATAAATTATTGATCGCTTCAGCCAACGCCTACTTCTTGCTAATTCATTCGCTCACCCACTCACCTCTAAATGGCTCTTGGCATGCAGAGTCCACTCGTCCCTATTCGAGAACATGCGTCCACACAGCTCACAGGTCCACGACAGCTGCTGCTGATGATGATGCGGTATAATAATGCCTGGTATTGCCGTTGAAGTCTGTCCGCCATGCGGTCCGCTGGTTGTCTGGACGATAATGTTCTGGGTTGCTGCTTGCACTGCTTGTTGTTGTAGCTGCAGCTCCAGCGACTGCTTATTATCTTCTGGTTCTGGTTCCTTCTTCTTCACCATATTGTTAAGTCGCTTGCCTAGCGGCGCTATGTTAGTCGGGGTCACGTGTTTAAATTTGTTCATATGAATCACCAGTTTATCACGTCGCGCAAACGCTTTATTGCAAACCTGTGTAAAATGGTGGAGGTGAAATTTGTGTTATTTTGGATAGAGGCGAATTAAGAGAAAAATAAGAAAAGTTAGTTTTTTTCATAAATTCGATTTTTCATATCTCATTGAATATACTTCACAAATGTATGGCTTTTCGCCAGTATGAATGCGCATGTGTATCGTCAACTTGTCCTTCCTTGCCAGACCCTTACCGCAGACGGTGCATTCGAAAGCCTTGTTGGTAGCTGAAATTGTCATAAGTTGAATTATATTTATGTATGGTATGTATGCACATGAAGTAAGCCCTGGACATTTTTTTGTCCATTTTGTGGCCCGATATGTAGATATCATGTGCCACATGGCGAAAAAATTTGCTCTTATTTATATACAGGGTGTCCCGCAATTGAGTGCAATTTATTTATACCTATTTAAGAAGGTGAAAGCTTATGTCGAGCTGATCAAAAAATCGTATGGGAGGGGGGGGGGTCTATTTTCACATTCTTAGGAGCTGCAGAGTTAATTAATATTTCACGACTTTGATTCACGTTATTGTTTCTAGTAGAAAAACTAACTAACAATATAGCTCATTGCAAAGGCAATGAAATCACCTTTCTAACGGTGTATCAACAAACAGCATCGACTTAACCGTTACCGAGCTGCGCTCGCGTTAAGATGAAACCAATCGGTTGAAACTACCAAATTTCAATTTTGAGCGCAAGTTTCTCAGAATTTCGCGTAATAAATGAAATTTGTTTTTATGATCAATTTTGCAATTCATTCAATTCTTTTTTCAATGACACCAAAAACATAAACATATCTTTAAAAATAAAAAAATTGCCTGTACTAAGAAAATTATACTTATAAGAAAACAATGGTATTATTAACTCCAGAACTTATTGTACTCTCATTATTTATCATTTTCTAATATGTATAATTTTTTCAGTAGAGCCAACTTTTTTACTTTTAGAGGTATGTTTATGTTTTTGGTGTCATTGAGAAAAGAATTGAATAAATTGCAAAATTGATCATAAAAACAAATTCCATTTATTACGCGAAATTCTGAGAAATTTGTACTTAAAGTTGAAATTTGGTAGTTTCAATCCATAGATTTCATCTTCACACGAGCACAGCTCGGTAACGGTTGAATCGGTGGGGTTTGTTGATATACCGTCATAAAGGAGATTTCATTGTCTTTGTAATGAGCTATCAAAAAAAGTTTTTTGGTAGTTAGTTTTTCTGCTAGAAACAATAATGTGAATCAAAGTCGTGAAATATTAATTAACCCTGTAGCTCCTAAGAATGTGAAAGTAGACCCCCCCTCCCACACGATTTTTTGTTCAGCTCGGCATAAGCTTTCACCTCCTTAAATAGTTGCACTCAATTGCGGGACACCCTGTATATGATGGGTAGTTGGTGCTTTTTTAATTATTTTTTAAAGAATTCGGAAATTTTTCTGGTTTGCGACGTAGTTGTGCTAATATGTGTTCCGTAAAAAAAGTAAAAAATAGAGCATCTATTTATAATTTAAATCCAAAATTCGGCCATTTTGCTGTAGTGTTCTTAACTTGTGCTGCGATACGACGCAGAAAGTTTTAAAATAACCTCTTTATATTAGTTTTTTAAGAAGTGAGCACCAGAGAACAGCTTGAGAATACATGTACCAATCGCTGTGGATAAGAATGCCATAGAATACATGCGCTCGCGATTACGAATACCTACGAGTCAAGAATGGCCAAAGAAGCAAGACATGAGCAGCAACATTCGTCAAAAGCAACGAAACTTCATACTTTTATGTTTATTCGCTTCAAATATTAAAATATTAACTGCATAAAGTATGCCGTTGTCAATTGAGAGCAGAACATCGTAGTTCTTTTACCGAAAAACTTTCAATAATAGTTTGTTTGCCAAAACGCTGCTAGAAAACGGCAGGAAGCCAGTATGCCAAACGGATCCGTTTCGAATTCGAGATGGGCTCACTTCTTCGTACATTTTATCCGAAACGGATTGCTTTTCGGATCCGTCATGGACCCGCTTTCGTGTAAAATTCCTCTCAAAAACGCGAATCGCTTTTTTCATTTTTCCGATCCGTCTCGAACTCAGAACGGATTTCATATACGTATTCGAGATGAATTCCCTTTTTTAAAGTAACGTTCCCTCGTTTTTTCTAAATAATGCAAATTTGCGACGGACTCGTTTTTTTTTAAACAGTACATATTCAGAACGGATTTATGCTAAATACAAAATTGTATTTTTTTATTTAAATTTTTGGAACAAGTCTAGTTAAATGAAGCCGCTTAAATTTCAAAAAGTTGTTTGGTACAAGGCATGGCAGAATTATAATGCTATCATGCGTACAAGGTAGCATTTCTTTCGTAGATTATAATGGTATTGACAAAAAAGAACACTATCCTCCCTGATGCCCAAACAACCCCTTGAAATTCAGCGAGTTCATTACAGTAGACTCAAGCCAAATTGTTTTGCAGTAATTTTTAGTAATTATTATGCAATTAGTAAAATATGTAACTCCGCTCAACTCTCAGTTAAGCTCAACCAACCAACCTCTGGACCCGACGACGCCGGCGGACTTTGGGTGCATATATCCCTCTCCATGCGCGCTGCCGCTGAAGAAGTAATTGGTTTCCGGCGCCCGCAACCTCGTAACCAATGGTACAATCAGGAGTGTCGCATCGCGGCAGCCCATGCCGCCCATGGAGAGCGCAGTTCAGAGCCACCTAGCCATGAAGAGGTTTGAGTTGCTATCCAACTACTCAAAAACAATAAAGCAGCGGGTGCTGACGGCCTGTCAGCTGGATTGTTTAAAACCGGTGGCGATGAATTGATAAGGCGCATCCATCAGCTCATCAGCAAAATTTGGCTAGCAGAAAGCATGCCCGACGATTGGGACATCAGCGTACTGTGCCCTATACTTAAGAAAGGAGACCCAACAATCTGCGCCAGTTATAGAGGTATCAGTCTTATTTCCATCGCATATAAGGTGCTCTCAAGCGTACTGTGTAAAAGATTAAAGCCGATTACAAAAACACTGATTGGACCTTATCAGTGTGGCTTTCGACCTGGAAAGTCCACCACAGACCAGATTTTCAAGCAACGGCAAATCCTGGAGAAAACCCACGAAAATCAAATTGACACACACCATCTCTTTGTCGATTTTAAAGCTGCGTTCGATAGCCCGAGAAGGGAGTGCCTATACGCAACAATGTCTGAGTTCGGTATACCCGCAAAGTTGAGACTTTACAGAATGACGTTGAGCAACACACGCAGCTCCGTCAAGGTAGTAAATGACCTCTCCGAAACCTTCAATAGCGAAAGAGGTTTCAGACAAGGCGATCCACTGTCTTGCGATATCTTCAACATAATCATGGAGGGGATTGTACGAAAGGCCGGTGTGCATCGTAATGGCATTATTTTCTACAAAGGTGTCCAGCTCCTTGCGTACGCTGATGATATTGATATTGTCGGCAGAGCCAAGAGAGATGTTACCGTTGCTTTCGCCGCTATCGAAAAGGAATCAGCCATAGTGGGTTTGACGATAAATGAGGGTAAAACAAAGTATATGCTGTCTACAAACAAGGGAGCGCGGCGTTTAGACTCCCACGTTTCATCCGGCAGCTATAACTTTAAAGTAGTCAAGGAGTTTGTATACCTTGGCACCGCCATTAATACTAACAACGAAATCAGCCTGGAGATAAAGCGAACAACAATAATTACTAAAACGTGCTACTACGGGCTCAATAAGCAACTAAGTTCCAGAGCCCTCTCTCGATCGACAAAACTAACACTCTACAAGACGCTCGTTCTACCTATGCTGCTTTATGGCGCTGAGGCATGGGTAGTTTCGCAAACTGACGCAGCCGCTCTAAGGGTGTTCGAGAGAAAAGTTCTTTGCAAAATCTTCGGTCCTGTTCGAGTTAGCGATGACTATCGCATCCGAATCAACCACGAACTGTATGAGCTCTACGAAGACATTGACGTGGTTCGGCGTATAACTGTGCAGCGACTACGCTGGCTTGGTCATGTCTATTGTATGGACGACGAAGCTCCAGCGAAAAAGGTGCTTGAGGCTTCTTCTCACATTTTAAGCACAGAAAGTACGGAAACAGAAAATTATGTCCCACAAGTTACACAGTGTGAGTACGGAAGCACACCTAATGTTGTTCGATTTGTACAAAACTTTTTTATATCAAAGAAAAAAATGTATAAAAATCAACAATTGCTTTTGCTTCACCATCTCAGAGCTAGTGACGAAAATCTTTGTGTTTTTTTAACTTGAACCCTAGTGCCGGAAAAATTAAAATCTTTGTTGTGATTTCTGCCGCTGCCTTGACCGCCTATGGTACTGAAATAAAAAATGAAGATTTTGACGTCTTTTCCGAAAAATCTCTTCATAAGATATTAGTGAGGATATAAAAATTGTGATTTTTAGGGGTTTTTTAAAATCTTTATCGTGGCATTTTGAAAACATGTACTTTAACTTTTTCTAAGTTTGACTAAATTTCGATTTTTTAATCGCTTTCTTCAAATATAAAGTAACATTTTTTAGTTCAAAATGCTAGATTCAAGATAGAGGTGTGACATTTTTCACATATTTCTTTGCAGGAGATATTTTTCTTCCAACGAAATCTGTTCAAAACTAAGGAATCTTCACCTGCATATTTGTTAAAATTGTTATAAAATTTTGAGGACCTTCATCGATAAGCCAATATTTTCATGGACTTTGCAATAGAAAAATTTGGATTTGTTGTCTTCAAATTCAACACTGAAGTCACTTTTAGTAAATTTGAACTATTAATAAATAATATAAGAAATAAAAAAAAAATTATAATGAATCAAGACAAAATATTTTTAAAATTTTTAAATGAAATATTTAGATATGTTGAATTGGAGTAACAAGATTTGTAGTTATAAAATATTAGCAGGATCCGGTTGACCGTGGCTTCGCCACGGACGTTCCAACAACCATATATTTTTAATTTGTGGGCGCTAAAAGGGGTGTGGCAAACATTTTTTTTTACAAACCATCTCGTGCTCGAAAACAATCTACTGACAATATTTCAGCGCAATCGGCCCAGAAGTTTTGGAGTCTTAATGATTTTTTAAAGGTGAGCGTAAATAGCGCACGCCTATTTTTAGTACAGTTTTCTACGGTAAGTATACAAACTTAATTACCAAATTTCAGCCTTTTCCAAAAAAAATCCCTTTTTCATTGATTTGTGGGCGGTAGAAGAGTGCATGGAAACCCATTCTCAGTACAATCGCCGAAAGTTACCATACAAACGAAATTAACAAATTTTAGTCTCATTCAATCGAAACAGTCGGAAATATTGCATTTTTATTGATTTGTGGGCGGTAAAAGGTACCTATTATAGAGCGCAAGTAATACACGTTTTAAGAGTTAAGTTAAGATTTGTATAAAAGTCAAACAAACAAACAAAGGAACAAACAGGTAATGATTTTTATTAATATAGATTATCAATAATATTTGGAAAAGTTGCTTTACTTGCTATGTTCCTATCCTGAATTAAATGAATGAATTAAAAAATTCACTTGGATAGTGAATCACATCATCTTCATTAACAATGGTATCGATTGACTTGTACATCCACATCTGAATTTTTGGTGGAAACAATAGCTCTCCACATAACCATGCGGCAGATTTTTGACGCAAATTTTCGATATCTGGGTAAGGATTTGAAACCAAATTGTCTATAGTCGAAGCGCATGTACCCAATGTATCTGTAACATGAAGCAATCCATTGTCAAGAGCAATGTTCCTTTTCCTATCACACGACCTGATGTCCTAACATCTTCTAACATGGTATTAACAGCATCGATATGGGCCTTATGTGCCATGGTGCATTCACCCCAAACTACTAATGATGCTTCTTTGAGTACTTTTGCAATAGCACCGCTTTTACGAATTAAGCATGAATGTGTTGTTTTGCATGGCGAAACTGAAAGCCGCAACTTAAATGTTGAGTGAGCAGTTCGACCGCCACTTAGAAGTGTTTCTGCGATTCCAGATGATGATACTGCAATTGCAATTTTTCGTACATGACGAGCTTTAGCAAGAATTATATTAGTTAGGATGGTCTTACCAGTACAACCAGGGCCATCAATAAAAAAATGCTTGTTGTTCCACTTCATTATTCGTTACACTTTGTAATATTTTGTTGTCGACATTTATCAGTTCTGGAGTTAATTTTAGTTCCTCCTCAGACATATCTACTTCAGTATTATCTCTTTGGGGTTCTGGCAAACCGAAATCTTTTGTTATGTAAATCGTACTCTCAATCGAAGCCAAGCCCTCGTTAAAAAAGGAAACGTATCATTGTAAGGTATTTCCAGATTATTTTGTTGTGAGCGATATCTGTGCAAAATATCATCGCAAAATTGATTTTTGAAATCGTTCCTTAACTGTAACGCGTTGAACATTTGGCAAATAATCAGCATTATTGCAAACACCTCTCTGAGTCAGAAAGCTTTTTCAGAGATGGCGGCATCAGACAGTGCATTTCTCCAATGGTCGTCACTTTCAAGAAGACCTAAAGCATCGCATGCCACACGGTATGTGGGATGCAACGCACCATCTACAGTTCTTAAATAAGTGAATCTTGTAGGACCCTTTATGTGTTCCAACAGAAGTCGATGGTAAAAGTATTCAGAATAACTACAATGATTCGTGTAAACTCTACCTAGAGCCGAATCTCATTTAACTTCAACCCATCCTTCAGCATATTGTGCTCGTTTCCGTAGATTCTATTTTTTTAGTGTTCATGTATAATATGAAGAAACTTGGCTGCAGAGCAAAGTCTTCGCGAAATCGTCACTCGAACATAGTTTAAAAAACGCAATCAATGTGATTTCAGGTATTTCTTGAATCACTCTGTGTATGTTTTCTGGAGTAAAATATACTCTTTGTAAGTTTTTCAAATGTACTGCCAAGTATATCAATGCAAGATAGAGTTCATGAAAAGTTATGGTAAAATTAATATGTTAAGTAGACTCTCCAAGACCGTGTACATAGGCTTTAATAAATTATTTTTTCAAGCAAAAAGAATATAATTTAATTCTGCTTTGCTATTAATTCAATTCAACCCAAATTAACTCTATCCGAACAAGGTCGGGTACTTTGCTAGTGATTTATAGTTATTTATGAATAGGCTTACTACAGGTACGCCAATTTTAATGATATTTGCTGACAGTCAGCAAAATTACCAAATTTTAGTCCAATACAACCAAAACCATCTGAAAAACCATCATTTTTATTTTTTTGTGGGTGGTAAAAGGAGATGTGGCAATCCAATTTTCGTACAGTTGCATTAACTACCAAATTCTAGTCTAATACGTCCAAAACCGTCTGAAATATAGCATTTTTGTTAATTTGTGGGAGGTAAAATGGGGCGTGGCAAAATTTATATAGCCTATGTTCAGCACAGTAATTTAAAAAATCCGTCGAGTAGTTTAGGAGTCTATTCGGAACATACATACATACATACAAACAAACAAAAATATTATATAGATAACCCCTTATATAAGTCCCTAATATAAAAAATATATATTTGATTTCATCGGCCTTTTAATTATGTTTTGAAAATTATTGTCTTATTTTTTATTGGCCGTTTATATATCAAACTCAATTTTTAATTTTAATTTTTGTTTATTATTTATCGATATTTCCACTAAAATTGTTAGTCATCATCAGGACTTATGAAAAAATATATGTAGAAAACATTTTTCACAAAAACAAAAATTTTAAATTTTTTTTTTTATACTATTTTCAGTATAAAAAAACAATATACAATCAATTAAAAGGAATGCCCATGGGTTCGCCAATATCTCCAATCATTGCAGACATTGTGATGGAGGAAATTTTAGACATCTTTATGGAAAACATCGAACAGAAACCTAGACTGTTAACAAAATATGTGAATGATATTTTTTGTATAATAAAAGAGGATAAGATGGTAACAACATTGGAAAGTTTAAACAGTTGCCACAGATATATCAAATTCACGATAGAAGAAAAAAACAATGGACAACTTCCATATCTAGACGCAAAATTAATAAGTGACAACAATGTAATAAAAACAGATTGGTATCAAAAACCAACAACATCAGGACACCTCATAAATTTCTACTGAAAACACCCAAAAAAGACAATAATCAACACTGCCAAAAATGTTATTAACAGAGTACTGAACATAAGCGATGACATTTTCCACACAAACAACAAACGTAAAATTGAACACATCCCAATTAATAATGATTTTCCAAAAGTTACTATAACTCAGTTGCTCAAAGAAGAAAACAAAAATAACAACAGTCAACCTAGAAAAACATTAAAATACAAAGGAGTCACATATATAGAAGGCTTTACGGAAAAATTCAAAAAATCAGATCTATACAACAAAAACTATTTTCAACTTTCGCCTAAATCATACAACACCTTGAGAAATATCTACAGTAACACAAAATCAAAAATTGACGACATGGAAAAATCAAACCTGATCCATAAAATTACATGTAAAGGAGACGGGGCAAGAATATCACAAAAATATCAGTGCACAGATCAGACATAAACAACAAGAATGACAATAAAACAGCACATGCGGCCCATTGCGTAAAGTGTGGCCACTCTCCGGAATTTGAAGAAACAAAGTTTCTACAACGAGAGAACAATCACAAACAAAGATACACCATAGAGATGCTCCACATAATCAATACACCCATATAAAAGATACTCAACTATAAACCGGACACTGAAAACTGTGCTCATATTTATAAACATTTATTAAGACAAAACATTAGTGGACGAAAGTAACTCTTTTAAAAAAGTACTGGGTACAATTTTGTTAATAGTGTTACTGGTAAAAATAGTTTTTTAATGTTAAATTTGTGATTAATTATTTCATTGTTTTTATTGTGTTAAATATTGTTTAAGTTTTTGTGAAAAATGTTTTCTAAAAAAAAAAATACCAGGGCTTATATCTTAAAAATTTCCATACATTATATTTTTAAAAAACTCTTGACGGCTCATTGCAGCACAGCTTTAGCACATCCCAGCACAATTTCCGAACTGGACTTACTTCAACTATATTAGAAATCTACCTCATAAAAATCATACCCTTAGAATTATGTTTATTTTTTCAAATACGGCACAAGATAGCACAAATTGCGCACATTAAAGCACATATTTTTTATCGAATATTCAAAATTATTACTGCTATTTACACCACCCTGTTCACCAATTGTACTCGGAACATACTTACTTTTCGACGGGTTAGTCTTGCGTATACCCGAAGAAGCTTGTTGAACTTGTTGTAGCGCCTTAAGCCGACTGGCTGGATGCATGGAACCGCCTTCAACGTATGGCTCGGTAAATGGTATCAGATTGGGTTTAGGTATATTATAGGTTATGTTATCCGGTGACCAACTGCCTAAGCTTTGTAGCACGCGGACACCACCTTCGAAACCCATCCCAACATCATCGGGTACTGTAAAAGTGCTTTCAGCGCCCGCAGAACTCGAGGAACTGATTTGAGGTACTTTTATTGTACTAGCATAGTGCTGTTGTTGTTGTTGCTGTTGTTGTTGCTGCTGCTGATGTTGTTGTTGTTGCTGCTGCTGCTGCTGCTGCTGCTGTTGCTGCTGCTGCTGCTGGTTATTGTTAGCGTTTGAATTGATGTTTGGTGAACTTTGCTGCTGTTGTTGTTGTTGTGATGAGCTTTGCGAGTTGTTGTTAGACGTTTGTTGTTGCTGCTTGAATTGTATGGCTGCCTGCGCCATATGTTGCTGCACCGCCATGTGAGCCTCAAGATATGCATTCTTCTGGGCAACCGTCATTTTATCCATATTAACGGTTCCGTCCTGCATTAAAAATAAAAATAAATTCATTTATTTTTGAGTAACCAAAGTTTCCACAAAATATATAGAGCTATCCTTTTTTTAAATACATATACATATATAAAATAGATCCTTTTAAGCACACAGAAAGCACACATTCTTCTTGTGTCTTAATCTGAATTTTGCTCTCTTCATCATTTACTCTCATACGTAGTATTGCTGAGTAGCACAAACGCAACAATAACAAACACTCAATAAATATAAGGCAAGTGCCATCAATATTAATCCGTAAAAATAACCCCCATATCGATGCAAAAAAAGCTTAACTCCCGCAAAGTTCGCTTTTATGGCGGTTTATTTTTGTTTCGCTTTCGTTCACAGAGAGAACGCACGAATGAGCATGGGAGAACGTAAGAGAGTAGTGGCTTTTGGGTCGATTTTACCGCTATGCTCTTGTTATATTTTTAGATAAATAATTTTTCCCCTAACTAGAGATGGGCAGATATAGTATCGATATATTAATACCGAAGCACAAAAAATGTACTATATGTATGCTTCAGGGTTGTTAAAAGTAGGTAATTTATAGTTTTTTCAGTACGATTTCATTAAGCAACTACCGAAATACAACCCCTTCAACTAAACAAACTTTTTCCCGTGCAACTCAGATACTATTATTGAA
This sequence comes from Coremacera marginata, assembly GCA_914767935.1. Classification (NCBI taxonomy): domain Eukaryota; kingdom Metazoa; phylum Arthropoda; class Insecta; order Diptera; family Sciomyzidae; genus Coremacera; species Coremacera marginata. The sequence continues at coordinate 229,606,099 of OU612043.1, read as the reverse complement.
AGAAATTACACAATCTTTTTGTATATAAAAATCTCGTGTCACGGTGTTAGTGGTCACACTCCTCCGAAACGGCTCGGCCGATTTTAATGTAATCGTTGTTTTTGTACATTTAGTAGGTATGCGAATAGGTGGCGGCCGTGGCATACTGGTTGAGGTGCTTGACTTATATGCGATAGAACCTAGGTTCAATTTTCATCTGACACAGAATGTTTTTTTCAATCGAATTCATTTTTCTGTTCGGCAGCCACCTTTCTGCAGACAATAGTAAACCTCAGAGAGTAAAAGCTGCCATGAAAAGCTTCTTGAGAACATGAGCCGTTCGAAGTCGGCATAAAACTTGTAGGTCCAGTTCTCGATCATTTGTGTTCAAACATTTCACAACCATAGGTGCCGGAAGCTCATAGCAACTGGCGAGGACAGCACATTGTTTTCACAATAAAAAATTTGTATTTATTAAAACATTTTTTATTATATTAAAGCTGTCATTATCATGACAAAAACATCTGAATAAAAGGTTTGTTCATCTACTTTTTACATTTGCAGGGAGAGAGTAAAAGAAGAATTGAGAAAAGGAATGTCATAAGGAGAAAAAGTACGTGAACAGAAAACTAGTAGAAATTTTAAAACAAATTAACAAATCATCAAACGACTTGACAGCTTTTTTAAACCAAAACAAAACTGTGTGAATTCGAGTTTTTTAAAATATTTGAAACTATTATGTTAAAATAAATAAAATGGTGCCATATAACACAAATTTAAATTGTTAGCCAAAGACTTTTAGGCACAAATGTTTCTTTTTCCGTCCATTTTAATAGAAAATCCACAAGAAATAGCTTTTGACAGCGTTTTTTTTTTTTGTTTTTTTTTTTTTGAGCAATCAATCTGGCAAACATACCGGCAATCAGCTGATTTTATTTTGTGAAGTTATTTCTAATCAGAAAGCAAATAATTCAAATTGGCAAAGGTAGAATTGGCAGAATTGCTGACATTTATGCTGCAAATGCACAATCGATTTAAGTATACGTTCATGGAACCCACCTGATAAAAATAACAAATGTTCCAATATATAAGTTTGCCACTTTGCATGAATACCCCTAGTAATTATTAGTGAACTAATTAAGCAAATGAAAAGATGTCTTCTCAACCAGAACAGAAGCGAAAAGCAATTATTTGCAAATACTTGTAAAATTCTGACACCAAGTAAAAAACCATCGATCAGGAAATTGGCGTGTGCATAAAAGCTGTCAGAAGGACCATAAAATGATAGATAGGGGCTTCCTCTTTGTCAAGAAAACCAAGGTAAATTATAAAAAGCGGTTCAGCGAACTAAGGGGTGGCTCAAAAAGTTAAGCGGATGTTTTTGAAGAATCCAGGAACATTGGTTATGTGATGCAACGGAAATAGCGGGAACATTGAAATCAACTGTTGATCGGATTAAAAATCTTTGCAACCTGAGGAGTTATAAAGTGCAAAAAGTGCGTGATAGGTCAGAAGAAAAAATAGACGCTGAAGATAAGGAGAGGGTTCGAAAACTATTCGCGAGTAACTGACCAAATTTGACTGCGTGATCATGAACGATGAAATGTACTGCAAAGCGGATTTCAAGCAGTTACATGGACATAATTATTAAACTGCGGTTAAAAAGGGTGGACTATTCTTGAAATTTACAACACGAAAGTATACAAAATTTTCAAGAAAATACATGATTTGGCAGGCAATTTACAACTGCGTCCTTCGAAGTTCATCAACAGTCTTTCCCAGAAAACAATTTCACCTAAATATTTGAAGTTATTCATACTCAACTTGAAAAGGCTTTGTATAAAAGTAATTATTCATGCTTTTCTTGAAAGAGCCTTATAAAAGCCTTGAAAATTTAAATTTCTTGTATAATTTTTTATATAAAGCATTATTCAATGATACATTATAGGAAGTAGTCAAAAAGATTTTTACTCAAGCTTAGATTTTTTTTTATTTTTTTGATAAACAAAGTTTCAGTTTCTGAAAACAATAACATTATAAATTCCTGAGTTAAATAAAAAAAAACATTCACTATCATAAAAAAACTATTTCAATAATAAAAAATAAACAATTTTCGTCTGAGCGCGGGTTTGAACCGTGTATCTATCTGTTGATACACTGTCTCCTTTAACCGCCGGGCTGCCGAGGCAATCTATTGAGTTGAAATTAAATGCATATATGAAATGATTGCAATCGATAGCTTTATAAAATTGTACTTAAGGGAGTTCAAAGAAAATACTAATTAAGTTTCAACGTCGCGCGAGCAAAGTCCTGAATAGACGAGTGGGTAGAGCGTGCGGCTGGCGATACAAAGGATCCGAGTTCAATCCGTGCTGGTTGAGACATGGTATATATACAAAGATTTTTAAAATATAGAAGTTTTCTGTGCTAAATAAAATGAAATGATGAAACGTAGATAAGGAGATTACTAACAACAGTAAATCCGAGTTCCTGAATAAGCCTTGAATAAAAACCTTAGATCAAACTTTATATAAGTTCTTGTATAATGGAAATAATTTCATACGCCTTTTTTCCTTGCATAGACCTTTTATAAAACTTGTTTCAAAGATTGTTCCAGGAAGTTTAAATTCTCCTTCCTATATAAATTCCTTATGCAAAACTTTACCTAAGGCTTATTTGGGTGAAAATGTTATCTGGGATCAGCACCATCAACACTGAAATTTACCTTAGAGATTGTCTGGAACGGCGTTTAATGCCTTTTATACGTCAGCACTAAGATTCAGTACTATTTTTACCAGACCTAGCTACAGCTCAGTACTTTTTAGTCAACAAATTTTAAAAAGAATTTCGAATTATTCTTTGAGTTTAAACCAACTATTTAATTTGAGTTGGCATTAATCAAAAATTTTCGAACTAAATTTCATATCGATATATTATGGCAAATTGGCACATCTCTAGAGAGAGCAGTTAATGTTAACGTGAATTTTATGAAAATTGTTATACGTAAAACGTTCCATTGTGTATGTGTGGCGGTGTGAGTGATTACATTAGTATTTGTGTGTATGCCGGCCGACAGCCACAACGTGGTATGAGTTGATGAATGTGAATTTTCGGTCTCAAACATTAAGCTGACACAGTGGTTAAAATTATGTTAAAATAAAATAAGAACCGAAAGAAAAAAAAATTGGAATAACAGTGCAAATAAAAGACTGCCTCAGTCTATGATAAAAAGTACAAAAAATTTTAACGTGAGAATTTAAAATGTACTTTCAGATAATTAAAATCAGGCACGTGCCAAGGTTTTTCTATGGGAGGCAAAGGGGTAACTTGACCATCAAAAATATATATTGATCTGAAATCAAAATTATTTTTCATTGTGGCTTTTCTAAGTCACGATAAAATGGGTCCCCAGCAAACCATAGTTGAGGACTAAATGAAGTTTTAGTCAAAACCTATGTTAACCGACGTATGCACTTAAGATAAAAAGGGTCTCGAATAGATTTTCACAGAGGCTTTTTGAGTATTAAGTAAATAAATATAATATAATAATTGTGACTTTTCAAAGTTTTAGTTGATATGCTCTTTTATATCTAAGCATATTTCGAGTCAAGATTTAAATCTTCAAATGCTATTTTTTATTGGTCTTGGTACCGGTCAAATGTTATTTTATCCAATTTCAAATTAAAAAAGTTTAAATGTTGCATATAGTTATGGAAGCACGGGTTGGAAGCATTAACACTCAAAGTGTAATTATTTTTTGCCATTATTACAGTGCTTTTACAACATATACTGTCCTGAAAAATCTTCAGCCTAAGAATATGCAAATACATAAAAAGAGAGCATGTCACTGATAAGTATCGAATGAATTTTCTATGCATACTTTCACGCATTTAATGGCAAAAAATAATTACAGTTTGAGCGATATTAGGCGCGAAGCATTATGTTTGCCTTTTATATATTAAGATTTTCAAGGTTTATTTTAAGATACTTGAAAGATTGTTCTTAATGATTTCTCGTTTTTTTTTTTTAAATGGCAAAACAGGACTTTGATTTTGAACAATCAAACTCGCATTTCTTAGTTTTTGGATCCTATTTTGGTGAGGAAGGGCTTTGAACTCCAAAACTTTTTCTCTTGCTACGGGCCTGATTAAAACTCATATCGAGGGACTATAGTCATTCTTCTCTATCTGCAAAAGTACAAGTTTTAAGGAGAGTGAAAAAACCATTTCATCTTCTCATACAACAATTTTTGAAAAATCCATATTCTACAATGTTGTTCAAATGTGTCCACAAACCACTGTGCATACAATTTTTTTGAAATTTTTTGCTAGTTTAGCTGCTATGGCAGATAGTGGGTTATGTACAGAAAAAAAAGTTACTATAAAAAACGTAAAAAAGTGATTTTTTATAAGAAATCAGCAGTTAAAACTTTGTTGTTTTTATTTTTAAATTTTCATATTTAACATGAAATGAAAAGTTAAAAGTCAAAGATACTGATATTTTACATGAGAATCTCAAGTAAAGTGATGTTATTATTTTATTTGCTTTTGATTTTGTGGCGGCCGTGGCGTATATACGCCACACGCCAGAGAACCCAGGTTCAAATCCCATCTGACACAGAAAGTTTTTCAATTGAATTAAGAGAATTTGTGTTCGAACATTTCACAACACACACAGCAAAATTGATCAAAAGAAGCTCGGTCAAAGCCCTTTCAATGGCTGGAATGGCCATTTCGCTTTTTTTTTTTTATTTTGTCATAAAAATATTGATATTCGGTTGGAATTACAGCTTTAAGTTAATTTATTTATGTATTTATCATCATCAATGGAACAAAGATTCCTTACTGACTAAAGAGTATTTGGCAAAGTCACTGAAAACTAAAGTAACAATAATACATAGTAATAATAATGAATACAGTAAGTATATAAACAATATAATAAATTATTTGTTTGCTTTCAAAGCCTGTTTATTGAAAGTAAGATCTATGGCAATATTATTAGAGAGCATATCGTATTCAATAAGAGCTCTATTCAACGGAGCGTTAATAGCATAATTAGTTCTAAGCAATCTAATGGAAAAAAGATCGTAATTACGGAGATTACTTATTAAAATATTAAAATTTATCATTTCTAATAGACGAGGACAGTAAACTGCCCCTTTAACTAAGCCTGAGACATATAAGATTGATGTTATAGTTCTTCTACTTTGTAGCGATTTCAATCCAATTAACAAGCATCGAACACTATATGAGGGGGTTGGCTCAGTATGAATTAAGGACCTAAGAGCATATCTTGTAAATACTTTTTGAATACGTTCAAGTCTATTTATATGGGAGCTATAATAAAGATTCCAGATAGATGACGCACATTCAAGCTTGGATCTAACAAAAGCTGAATAGGGAGATTTATGCGTGTATGGGTCAATAAAGGCAGAACTGTTTCGACGAACAAACGCATACATGGCATAAGCTTTAGGTAAAATGTAGTTGATGTGACTTACAAAGGAAAACTTTGTATCAAAAATCACACCTAAATCTGATACTTCATCATCATAATTCAAGACAATTCCATCAATATTATATGAGGTATTTATGCTATTTTGGGTTTTAGTAAAAGTAATGTGAAAACACTTTTTTATGTTTAACGATAGGTGATTTTTACAATACCAAGCAAATACATTTGACAGCTGAAGTTGTAAATCATGGGAATGTGATATATTTTTTATGACTGAGTACATTTTCAGATCATAATCATATAGCAGGTAACTTGCATTAGAAAAGCAGCTACCAATATCAAGTTCCTGTAGATGTTTCCACTTGTTCGATGCCAATGAAAATTGAGTTGTATGCAACTGGGCAGGTGTCGTATGTGTTTTCAAAAATCAATCAATCCCAACACAGTGAATTTAACAACCACAAATTTTGATGCCCATTTTCATAAATTTCACATTCTTAATAACAACTGCATTCAAAAGAAACGAGTTTAGCTAACAAAATCGAAAATCCTTCCGAAAGTTCTTTGTTATTTACTTGGAGTCCATAAAATACCTTCTAAAATAAGAGCTGCACCAAACTCTAAAACATTTGTGCTAGTTTAACTGAAAAATTGTTTGTATCAACATAAGAAAATCTTTCAAAATAAAAAAAAACTTCATAGAGTTTTTCAAAACTACTTTTTTTCAATGCAGATAGAGGTTTATGCTGTAGGTAATAAATAAGTTTGTAGATAGAGGTTCAGTTTAATTGATTTAAATAAGGTGTTAGGCTTGGTTTTTCGCCCTAATACTAATACCATGAATGAAACCGAGGCCTGCCATCATTTTGGCATTAAAAAAAAAAATGCTCAAAATGCAGATAGAGGAAAATGAATAAGGCTTTATTTATTTAAACAAAATTAAATCCAATTTTAAGTGAATCATATACAAGAAAATAAAAGAAAAGGCCATTTCAGCCCTTAAAAAGACTTTGACCGAGCTTCTAATGATTGATTCTGTTGTCGAGAACTGGACCTACAAGTTTTATGCCGATTCCGAAGAGCTCTTGTTCTCAAAAATCTTTACAAGCATTTTTTACTCTCTGGGGGCTTGCCTTTGTCTTTTGAGATCAGAAATATTCGACCAGAAATATTAATTCAATTGAAAAAACATTATATGTGAGATGGAATTTGAAGCCGAGTCTCCAGGGGTTCTTTGGCATACTATTCACACCAGCGTTGAGGTAAGGTTTTGTGGGGACTTCGGCAGAATGATTTTCAAGGCCTTTCCGAGCAACGTTTTTTCGTCAAAAACATTCATTATCTTGAAAGAAAAGGAAATCTCTAGCAGTCTCTCTGTTTTTAGCAGTTGTCTGCTGTTTCAGAGAACAATAAAGCCTTTCTCCTATTCCTATTCGTGGAAAATACGAATTTATTTTTTGTCAGATCAACTTTTCGTTTGAAGATGCATTGCAACGCCATCAACATGTTCTCAAGAGAGGGACAGGCACGCGTTTGTCAACCAAAAAAAAAATGCAACTTCTTCTTTAAATGCTAACATTGTCGAGGTGAAAGGGGTGCTGTTGCATCGATGGTGAATTCCTTCAAACAACACAGGTCATCAAAGCGCTAGCGACAGGTGTGCTGCTACAGCTGTGCGATTTTGAGAATGTTCTCATACTGAAAATCTGGAACGCGGTTCTCAATAAATTCGACAAAGTGAGTCCTGCTCTGCAGAAGTCAGATTTGAATGTATCTGTAGCGGCACAACTTTATCAGAGCCTTGTCGATCACATTGAGGCGCTGAAGAATCAATACGACGAATTTTGGAAAGAATCCAAATCGACTTATATTGCATTCGACGCTGACGAAAATACGTTCAGACTAAGAACAACCACCACTCTCGAGAGCATGAATCAAAGGAAAGACAGCTATAACTGTCCCATTTTCACTCCCATAATGATTTCTTTACTTAAACATTTAAAGAAAAGAATAAAATGTTACGTGAGTTTGGCTGTAAAATTTGATTTTCTGACTAAACTCAATAAATTGAGCACAAACGAAATCTCATCAGTCTGCAAAAAGATTGCATCATTTTATGTCAATAATGGTGATGGCCATTTTTCCGAGCGCGAATTTGTAAAACAATATTTTTTCGTTGAGAAAATCCACACGTCTCCCACACATCCATGTCTTTGCAAATCTTCGAAAACAAGTTGCAGCCTAATATCCCCAACATCGAGCTTGTTTTGCGCATATTTTTTCCATGTTTTCTACGAACGTTCCAGATGAGCGATCCTTTTCAAAATTGAAGATAAGCAAAAATTCATTGCGAAACAAATTGTCTGAAATTGTCTGATCAATCGAAAATGAGGTTTTACAAAGTTTGGATTTCGATGGAGTTATCGAAGAGTTTGTTTTATCGAAATATTGCAGACTTAACATGTAACTGATTAGATAATAAGAAAAAACTTTATAATAGATCTATAGACTTAAGCACAAAATTAATGAATAAATCAAAGCATTAAGCGAATACTGGTTTATGTTTTATTCAAAAAAAAAAAAAAAATGGCCTCAATGGTCTCGTGCTAGAGACCCCAGCGAGTGCGGGGCCCGAGACATTTGCCTCATGGTTAACTCGACACTGGTTCACACACTTTACGAAACGGATGCATTAGCGAACCATATAAAATTCAATTAAATCAAGAAGTAGTCATAATTAAAAAAAAAAAATTTTTTACAGATTAGGGGAAATCCATTTTTTTTAAATTTTTAATAGAGTGTTTAAAGTCGAATTAGTATCTTTTTTAACCCCTGGCATTAGTTTACGGGATGACAGTACTATTTTGTAACTTGTTTATTTCAATAGTAGCAATTTTGACATCTACAATAAAGACCATGAAAGACCAGAAAAAAAAATCGAAGATGCAGAATATATAGCATTATTAGGTAAAGAACTAAAATTCAGCTTGCAGAAGCATTGAACATAGTACAACTGTTTCCAAATGTTTAAAGGCCCTGGAAAGATTAAAAAAAAAGGCAGCAAGAAGGCAAACATAGCGTTCTTCGCATGTAAAAAACCGTAAGGTAAGAAATGGTACTTCTCTCCTACTATAATCCTCTGGACTTACACAGCTATCATTTGCCCAATTCTACTCTATGGAATAATTGTCTGTTGGCCGGCCACTCGTAAATCTTCCGCATTAAACAAGCTTTACAAAGTGCAAAACTATGCATAGCCGGGGCCTTGTTTTCTTCTCTCATCGATGCCTTAAACGTCATCCTGCACTTACCTCCCTTAGACCTAATAACTATGGCAGGTGCTATCAACACAGCTTTGAGGCTGAGCGAGTCTGGATCCTAGTCTGGAGCTGGTATTGGATATATGGAAATACTAACCTCGGTTACTATCCCTGCCAGCACAGACTACTGTATACCAGATGTAATCTTTGTCAAAAAATACAACGTGTGCATTACTACACGACAGGAATGGGGAAATAAAACTTACTATATGGAGGCAGCTATAAATATATTCATTGACGGCGAGTGGGTGGCGGAGTCTCTTTCCTTACACCTGGGGGTTGATACATACTTCCGATGACCCTCAAAAGGCCTTGGTGTGTACCTTTGCTTCTTGATAGATCTTTTTGAGCATTCAAGCGACGCTTAAAGCATTAGGTTCCTACACCCAAAACTCTAAATATCTTGCTACATGCCACAAATCTCTCAACGAGATGGCCGAGCAATTCAGGATACACCATATATGGGTGCCCGAGTACCGTGACATAGAAAGCAATTGCAAAGCTGACGAACTGACTACGATAACCTGGTTACCTGCACTAGAGCAAAATTAACCTGGCCTTTCTATGACAATAAACGTATCTCATCCTCCCTACTGGCACTTAGAAGGCCAAATGTCTCTGCTCTGGCAGGGGTCCTCACCGGGCATTGCGTGATAGGAGCATATGCTATTCGCTTAGGCTTTGAAGCCAATGAATTTTGCAGAAGCTGCAAAAATGCTGAGAAGGTAGAAGCCGTACAACACTTTCTATGTCACTGCCTTGCCATAGGTAGAAGGAGACTAAATATCATCAGTCAACCCTTCCTAAACTCCCTCGTTTTAATCTCTAAGATAAGTCGAAATAAAATCGACAGATTTGTCAAATCCATGGATCAAATCCATGGAAACAGGACTCATTTAACACCAGTTTATTCTGGTACAGAAATTACATAGTATCACAATGGGCCAATATTGACCCAAGTGCGCGAGACGGTTAGCCGCTTCAAACATACTAATCTAACCTAACCTAAGAGACATCGAAAGGCCAAAAACCATTTCAGAAATATTGCTTAATCTGCACAAAAGGAAGAGTTTTTTGGATCGAAATGTTACTGGATCGAAATAAAAAATTATGGGTTAACCCAGGCCAACCAGTACGCAATATCCACGGATAGAAGGTTATGCTGTGCATTTGGTGGAACCAGAAGGGAACCAGCTCCGTCAAGGTAGGAAATGACCTCTCCGAAACCTTCAATACCGAAAGAGGTTTCAGGCAAGGCGATCCATTGTCTGGCGATCTCTTCAACATCATCATGGAGGGGATCGTACGAAAGGCCGGTGTACATCGTAATGTCACCATTTTCTATAAAGGTGTCCAGCTCCTTGCGTACGCTGATGATATTGATATTGTCGGCAGAACCAAGAGAGATGTTACCGCTGCTTTCGCCGCTATCGAAAAGGAATCAGCCAAAGTGGGTTTGACGATAAATGAGGGAAAAACAAAATATATGCTGTCTACAAACAAGGGAGTGCGGCGTTTAGACTCCCACATTTCATCCGGCAGCTATAACTTTGAAATAGTCAAGGAGTTTGTATACCTTTGCACCGCCATTAATACTAACAACGAAATCAGCCTGGAGATAAAGCGAAGAACAATAATTGCTAATAGGTGCTACTACGGGCTCTGTAATCAACTAAGTTCCAGAGCCCTCTCTCGATCGACAAAACTAACACTCTACAAGACGTTCTACCTGGGCTGGTTTATGGCGCTGAGGCATGGGTAGTTTCGCAAACTGACGCAGCCGCTCTGGGGGTGTTCGAGAGAAAAGTTCTTCGCAAAATCTTCGGTCTTGTTCGAGTTGGCGATGACTATCGCATCCGAATGAACCACGAGCTGTATGAGCTCTACGAAGACATTGACGTAGTTCGGCGTATAACTGTGCAGCGACTACGCTGGCTGGGTCATGTCCATCGTATGGACGACGAAGCTCCAGCGAAAAAGGTGCTCGAGGCGAGGGTCGCTGGTCAACGACGACGAGGGAGATCATGCCTCCGATAGATAGACCAGGCTGAGGAAGCCCTAACCGCACATGGTGTATCCGATTGGAGAAGGCGCGATCAAAGCAGAGGCGCCTGGCGAGAGCTGATGAGGTCGGTCGAAATCCGGACACGAGTTGTTACGGCCACCTAAGTAAGTAAGTAAGTAATAAAAACTTCAAAAACCCTGATAAAACTTTAAAAATTTCAACCCTTCAAAGAACTTTGACCGAGCTTCTTATGCTCAATTGTGCTGTGCGTGTTGTGAAATGTTTGAACACAAATGATCGAGTACTCGACCTACAAGTTTTATGCCGACTCCGAACTTCTTATATTCTCAAGAAGCTTTTCATGGCAGTTTTTACTCTCTGAGGTTTGCTATTGTCTGCAGAGAGGTGACGGCCGAACAGAAAAAATAATTCAATTGAACAAACTTTCTGTGTCAGGTGGGATTCGAACCAGGGTTCTCTGGCTTATGGGCCACACTATCCACTGCGCCACTGCCGCCACACTTATCAAAATTTATCAAATCTAAAAATTTGAAAAAAATTGCAAGTTTTTTTTCTTTTTTAAAAAAAAAATTTTTTGGTTGTTGGTGTTTTTGAATTGTCATATACAACTATAATACACTCGTACACTACTGTAATAGTAAATGTAGGTTATTTTTGTGACGCAGTTATGGAAAATCTAAAAACGCCTTAAAAAAATTTGCATGTATTCTTTGGCTAAATCTAATCACTTTTTGCTCTATAAAGTTTTTTTGTAAAGTCGTTTTATTTTGAGATCCACTTTTTATAATATAACGGCCAAACTCGAGAAGCTTAAAATGGCTTAAAAAATTAAAATGTATTCTTTGGTAATTCGAAGCCGTTTTTGACTTATAATTAAATTTTTTTTATTAAATTTATCCTTTTTAAATTTTTAAAGCTGCGCCACAAAAATTGCTATTCCAAAAAAACACCAACCAAAAACAAAAAAAAAACAAGAAAAAATAAGCGATGGTTTGGGAAAATTCATACAAAAAGTGAAGTGTAAAGTTTCTATAAATTTTTAAGCTCTCCACATCTAATTCGTTCCACTGTACAATCAGTCATCAAGAGCTCTATACACACAAGAACACAACTAGGTATCGGGGAAAAAACGGAGACTTTTTTGCAAAAGATTAAAATATATAAAACAAAAATCAATGAATATTAACGTATGGCCTTTTTTTGATTCTCTTTCTCCTTCTCTTTCTAGTTGTAAATAAATAAGTTTAACTTTTTCAACAGATATTTGAAACTTTCCTCACTTTTTAGTATTTATCCATTAATGTGATTTTTTCCAAAATTAAATTTTCACTTTTTTTGCATTTTGTAGACAGCTTCCTGTTTATGGATACAAAACTGAGTTTACGACACAGCGCAGTCAGAATAATCGATAATTTAAACTTTTCACTTAGCTTTGCTGTTGCTTAAGAAAATTTACTCGCGTACGCGTACACATAAAATAAACTTTGTGTAAGATATTTGCATGAAATATTGAAATTTATATTATTTATTTAATAAATGAAATCCAAAAAAAGCGACTGGATTGCGCTCCACCTTATGTTTGTGTATGTATTGCGAAACTGATTTGCCACTCATGGTCCTGCTTCCGTTTTCCTGGCTTTAATTCACATTCGCGTAATTAACGTATCTCCAGAGACTGGCAGCAGCGGCGACTCGTATCACACTACGAATCACATCGCAGCCGAATCGTAAGGAATCGAACAAACGAAATGAAAGAATGTTATAACGTAAACTACCAACTCAACAGAACGCAACGCCACGCACATTGATATCCTTCGGATTGAAATCGGCATCGGAAATGAAAACTAATTCTTTGGACACCAAAACAAAAAAAAACAGAAGAAAAATAAAACCATGCTCAGAGACTTTGTGAAAGAAACGAAAAATAAGAAAATGTTGTCTCTTATAGAGCAAAAAAGCTTTCTTTGCTACGAATTGCTGTTGGTGTAAATGAGTAAAAGCTTTTGTTGTTATTATTCTTGTGCTGTTGAAAAGTTGGCAAAAAAAGATGTGAAGGGAAAACCATTTGCCAATGCAAATGCTCAACATGAGGGCGGTTGGGCTGTTTTTAAGCTGCATATTTATACAAAGACTACGCGGTATAAGCTGTGCGTCTACCCTTAAAAAAAAGAAAAAAAAAAACGTTGCCACCGGTATAAAAATAAAGAACATAACAAATACTACAAGGGATAAAGTATTTTTTTAGAAAATGAAGGCATTTTATTTTAATTTAAAATTATGTAATAATTACAAAAAAGTAAATTAAAAAACACCAGTAAATTTAATTGCATTGCATTATTTTATTTATTTTATTACGTGCTACATTCATTGTTATTTCAACGACCTTGTGGGCAATTGTTAATTTTTTGTCGATGCTGAGACATCTTGTAGCAAGTATAAGCACTTTTTGTGGAATGTATTTATAGCAAATACACAATCTTTTATCTATTAAGAGATAATTGTGATCTACTGCAACATAGCTTTAGTAATACATACTTGATGTTGCATCAACAACTCTGCTTAATAGAAGTTTTTGGATCAGTGGATAGTGTAGTGAACTCCTACGCACAACGGTGCGAGTTCAATTCCCCGCGTAGGATCGATGAAATATTTTTAAGATATTGAAATTGCATTTTCTTGTTATAATAGACGCAAGGAACAAAGAAGCATCAATTTCTAAGGAAAACGCTGTCAAAAAAATTAAAGTGTCCTTTTTGAAATTTCACTCAAGCAAATCACACAAAAAACATCGCTTCAAAAATATTGAAATTAATTAAATTTTTCTTTATCTATTGCATATTAATCGAATAAAAAAATATATATAAAAAATATAAAGAATTTTCCTCTTAAAATAGAAGAAAAACCAAAAACATTTTCATTATAGCGCGGATGCCTTAGGAAAAAATAAATATCAAATAAAGATTCCTCGTGCCAAAAAATCCACCATTACAAGTTTTTATAGAAAAACTAATAATTTGTAATCATATTTATATGTAAATTTAGCTGCATCTTGAATAATTTAACACTAGAAGTTATATCAAATATTTTGAAGGTTTTTTAGTTACATTCCTAGGGGTCTAGTTGACCATCCCCCCTCCCCCCTGAGTATTATTTCAGTTTTGATTTCCATAACGTTGATAAGATAGAATATCATCAGTGATCGCTATCGACAATTGTCAGAACTATTTGATTTTTAGTTAGATTAAGGCACATCAGGCACAAAATTGCTGATTATTTAACGAAATTTATGTAGCGTCTTAGTTTTTCAAATATTTGTACAAATAAAAATGCTAAAAAATTAATTAAAAATGCATTTATTTGTAACAGTTTTCTCATAGGATTAGGTATGACGCAGGACGCAGGAAAAGGTTCTAGACCTTCGCTAAATAAGTGGTCTTGGTATTCATTCGAATTACAATATGAATTTTTTAGTTAAGAAAATATGCATTGTGAAATTTACATTGTGAAATACATAACTTTTTTCCTTGCAAATTTTGCCAAAAAGGAGATTTTGGAGTGAAACTTTTAAAGCCGCGTATACAACAATGAGGCTAGCTAGATGGAGGGCAAAACCAATGTAACGAAATGGTTCTTATGAAAACAACAACACAGCAATTCGCCGCACTAGTTGTATAAAAACGAAAAAATTGCTATTTAAAATTTTTTTATATTTTTGCTTCCACTGAGAATTGAACACAGAACGTTTGTGTCCATAGCCGGCTGCTCTAACCACTGGGCCACGTAGACATATTTGTTTGAGTAGCTCATACTTATGTTAAATCAACAATCAGTAATTCTCTCTTGCTTATATGATTGAATTGAGTCTTTCGTTCAATACTCTGAAAGTACAGTACGGTCTAAAATTTTGAATTTGAACGTAGCTTTTTTCAGAACATTAGCATACTTTTAGGCATTTCTCAAATTAAGTTTTGATAAATTCAGATTGATTGCATTGATTGATTTGGAAACAGCACATGCTGCAATATTAACGAATGCAACTTTGAATATAAAATTTGTTTTATTCTTAGATCTATTATGAATATCCATATAAATATCGTATCTTTCATATAATTCAAATGTAGTTTTTAACTCACATTAATATCGAAATAAAAAAAATATTCGCATGCTGCGGTATTTTAATACACAAAACACTGGTTGCAAGTTCTTCCATTACCAACTAAGCTATCAGATTACCTACGATATGTTGGTCAAAACTAAAACATAAGAAGGATATGTAACTAAAATATTGTGCCGAAAATTAACATTTGTCAATGCATATGTAACCCACCCGGCGAAAGTTCGCTTGCAATGAACTTTTAACAAAGAAAAATTTAGTAGTTTCCCCTAATTGGCGATCAAAAATCGAAAGTTATTTCATGCCAGTGTTATCCAGTGTACAAGTAATAATAAAAGTAAGTTTGAAAGCGCCTAAAAAGTTTTCAGAAAGTATACGCCTTACAGTAAAAAAGTAGATAATATAAATATCTTGGCACTTGTGTTGAAGAATTAATCGCTTTGGAATTTTAAACGAATAATTTTTCGAAACAAAAGCGAACCTTCGTTTACGAAGTTACCGTAACGTCCGCCAAACGTATCTTTTTCGAATCGTAATCGATATCGAATTCGATTGTTATCATCGCGCCAATTCGTAAATTTTTAAATTTTCTATGTCGGATTTTGTGCCGTGTGGGAATAGCACAATTTTTGTGATAATGTTGGAGTTTCTTCTGTATATATGTTATTCATGTCTGCATCACTTAGCATTAAATATCGTCGCAAATGCAACACAAAATACGATGCAAGTCGTGTAACGAAAAACGCATCAACATTTGTAACTGTGTAGGCAAAGTAAAATAAACCCAAATAAGTATGCGCGGTAGCATAAAGTCAGAGCTTCTGGCCACGAGGCGAAGGTTCAGTGGTCCTAATTGCGGTTGAAATTTTGTGCTTTTTTTAAATTAAAAATAATAACAATCATACAGGCAGTTTTTGTTTTATTTTAAGAAAAATTTAAAATAAATTATATAAATAAAGCCCAAATTATATATCGATTGATGATTATTTTGGATAAACAATAAATTATTTTTTGAATCAATCCGATGGAATAAATTGAAAGATCTATACTATGCTTGCGTTCAGGTTTGTTCGTATTTTGTTCGCTTTGATGCAAAGGAGGCAATGGTGAGATGGTAGCACGTTCAACTTGCAGTCGAATTGTGCGCGGTTCGATGCAAGAATTTATTTGTAAATTAATTACGACCTTCTTTCATAAGTTTTAAGTTATGTGTTTATATAACTCCAATAATTTTTCAATTATTAAAGGTTATATTTTATCGAGCTCAAGGCCGGGCTCAAGTCTATTGCAGAGCCCGGCCGTTGAAAATATGATTATTTGTGTGTGTTTACACACAATAAATTAAAAATCTAAGTTTTAAAAAGAAACAAATCTTCATGTCGTCATAGTTTAATATCAGCTAACTGCTGAAGCTAAGATCGACTGTGAAATAGAAGAGCAACAACAACTAACACAACAAAATCTTTGAGTATTTAGAAAAGCTTTGATCTATCTTCGAATAATAGAACATACTTTCCCTGAAAGTATGCTTCACAAATTAGAAGAACTTTGAGCTGCTTTCATATCATTTCATATCATTTTCATATCATATCATTTACATCGTACCGCAATTCAGGGTAATTTACTAATTGCATTCGTGAAACAAGTAGAAAATTAAGAGCTTAGTGGATCACAGCAAGAATTACGAAAAAAGGCTACTGATGAGTTGGTGTAGCGGCCAACGAAACATCTGTCTAGTCTGCTGAGCTAATGAGAAAAGAACTAGAAGCCTTCTGATTTTGGTCAAACGGGAAATCCGAATCCTTGTTGGAGTTCTAGCTAGACTTCTGTCGGAGCTGCAAAGACCCGGAGGAAATAGAAACAATAACTCACCTACTATGCGAATGTCCAAGTCTACAGAATCGTCGACTCCGACATATGGGGAACAGATTTTTGAAAGACTTGGAAGAGTTGGTGAACACACCACTGCTAGACATCTGGAGGTTCATAAAAAGCACGGGATGGTTTGAGGAACAAATCGGAACAATGGTTTAACTTGGTACCACAAATATAAAAAAGGGATTCGCAATGGACCTATAGGCCCCCGCGGAAGCACCGGTAACGGTGCACGACCCTTCTTGCCTAACCTAACCTTCACGCCTGGTATACTGATGGCTCAAAGACAGATGAAGGGGTGGGAGCTAGAGTTTTTGGCTTAAGGCATGGAAAATCTATATATGTCATCATGGGCACAGGTAATTCAGTCTTCCAAGCTGAAGTCCACGCCATTGAGATCTGCCTAAGAGAGTATGTAAACAGTCCCACTAGGAACAAAAACATTTACATTCACTCTGATAGTAAAGCAGCTCTACTTGCACTTAGAGCATATAAAATCACGTCCAAACAGCTACTTATCAAGGTATCTATCCATAACAGCGTCCATCTCATTTGGGTGCCAGGTCATAGCGGCTATATAGGTAACGAGATCGCGGACGAACTAGCCAGGAAATAGGCTGCAAGTTCCTTCATAGGCCCAGAACCATTCTGCGGGATACCATGTGGCACTATGCGCCACAACATTAAAATGTGGCTAAACAGAGAGGCACTTCATTACTAGAGGCAAACTGAACGTAACAGACAGGCTAAAACATTCATGCCAACCACTTCGCTCCAAAGAACGAAACAATTCCTGACTCTAAGTGGAAGACCTATCAGACTTGTCACAGGTTTCCTAACTGGACATTGTAAGGTAAATAAACATTTATCAACCATGGGTATAGTCCAGGAAGATCTGTGTAGATTATGTAGTGAAGATGAAGAAACAGCAGAGCACATCTTGTGTCACTGTAACGGTCTAATCAGGACACGTCTTCGTTACTTAGGTGCATTGTACCTAGAACCGCATCTAATAGCGGATAGTTCACCCAAGGGCATCGCTCGGTTCCTAACGCACTTAACGATTAAAGATGAACTATAACTTATAGAGGTTTGTTACAATAGGCCCTTGAGGCCGCAGTAACTAGGTGACTTGCTCCCTCCTCACTTAACTAACTAACTAACTAAATAAGGGTCATAGTTGAAGAGAGCTTGGAAAGTTTTTGTGTCATCGTCGCTGATATATGTAGCATATTTCACTCAGTGCGATTCTGATCGACAAAACATTTCCTTCATACAATCTACCTGCATCTTACCAGCACTTCCAGTGTGATTTATGCTGCAATATTCTTCATTTGCTGGCCCAGTTGCTACAGCTTTGGCAGAATGACGACATTCCAACAAAATTCAACACTTTGTGCGTATATTTTCCGATCAGCTTTGCAATTCCAAATAACGACGAAAAGCCACATTTTTCCCCCGAATCGTCGCCCGACACGCTCAAATGTGTTTGATCATTTCCCGCCTCCACGTTCTTCTGCCTTTCATTAACAATTGCTTTACGTTGTATAACTTCGAATGTACTCTTTGATGTCTCGAGCAGATTAGTAATAAATGCATAGTACGTTTCATTTGCAAAGCCCTTTTGACAGTTCCATTAGGGAACAAAAAGTATTCATCGACCGTAATCCGAGTCCCATAATTCGCATGACAAACATCAAACGACCATTTACTAAAGGGCTCGAACACTTGATAACTAAATTAAAAACAAGTCCACGGATATTCAAACGAGATAAAACGTTACATCACTGTTACAGTTTTTATATTTTATAAATTGGAAAACAATCAGAAAATTTATAATCATGTTATTCAACGTCGTCGTAATTCGTGTTTTTAAATTTTTTCGCTGAAGTACTTGTATACTCAGTTTCCGCTTCTATTTTATCGGGATCATAATCGGGGAATTTCTTCTTTTTCCCATTTCCCATTTTTGAAAACACTGCTTACTTGCCACACGTTCGAAACACAACGTTACGGTAAATAGAAGTGTATACAACGCTAATCCAGGTATACGAGCAGGTATACGAGCACTCAATTGAGAGGAATGAAGTTCGTTGAGACAGTCACAAACTTACTACAGTGCCGCAAATAATTATTGGCACAGTAAGCATTTTTAACTTTTGGGGCTATTTTAGAGCCATATCAAACAGTCTATTGCTAAAAAAAAGGTTTGCTCCTATATAAATTCTATAGAATTAATTAACTAACGCAAACATTTTTGTTCTAATATACATTTTTGATAGTTTATTAAAATGCATTAAGTAAAAAAAGACACAACTTCAACGCACAAAAAAATTTTAAAAAACTGGAAACTGCAGTAAAATTAATATTTTATGGGCAAGCCTTTTTGATTGATAGCGGCATTTAAGCGTCTTGGCATGGAATGCACCAATTTTTTTGTTGTTTGCTCTCCTAGTTTTTGCCATTCTTCCATCAACGCCTGCTTTAACTCGAATTTTCTTGAAACTGCCCGCTTTTTTACCCGTCTATCCAATTCCTCCCACAAATGCTCCATCGGGTTGAGGTCAGGAGATTGTGGCGGGTATGGTAGAACATGTGGGGTATTATATTGTATGTTAACCACATACGTACGTCATGAGCTAAATGCTTGGGGTCTTTGGGTTTTCCTACAAAATGTTCAAATATATCACCATGTCCATGATGACATCTATGAAATTAGCTCACCAACACCCGCGGCCGACATGCAGCCCCACGCCATTACTCCTCCTCCACCGTGTTTCACTGTTGCCGCAAGGTTTTTTTTTTTTTTTTGTATGCCGTATTGGGCTTTCTCCATACAGTAATGCGACCATCTAATTTTATTTTTCGGACAATCTGGTTGCATTCATGATCATTCAAAATTCGGGGACGGCCAGTACGTTTTGCGTTTTCGAAGTTTGATTCTACTTTAAACTGATTTATGATATTTCGAATTGTGAAACGACTTCTGTCCATTATTTCACCTATCTCAGCATACAATTTGCCTTGTTTGTGCAAGTGCATTATTATTTTGCGCCGAGATTTATTAGTTTATTTTTGTTTCGAACTCATTTTAAGCTTTGAAATCAAACACTGACAACTGAACACTACAACTGGAAAACACCTCACACACGGTAAATAGCAACTAGTGGATTTATTAAGAGCTCTGCCGGTTAGGCGAAAATTAAGAAATAAATCAAATAACTCTCTGAGTGTGTCTATAGTTTTGTGCAATCAGATCGTGATTTTATTTACAAAATGAGTTAAAAAAAACCATCAACTACATATATAATTACAGAAGTTATGTCGGAGCAAACATTTTTTTGGCAATAGATTGTTTGAAATGGCTCTAAGTAAGTCCCAAAGTTTAAAATGCTTACTGTGCTAATAATTATGTGCGGTACTGTACCTGTACTAAATACACCGCTTAGGTAGTCAAAAATACCAGCCCCTCGAAGCCGCTCCGAGCACGCATTTATAACTGTTTTTCGGCCGGCGCACTCTCTCGTCTAATACGCTATGACTCGTAAAATAAATTAGATAGGGAAAAAATCCTTTTGACTACATATTTTCAAGATCCTAAGGATGAAAGTAAAGCAAAAAAACAAAATCAAAAATTTTCCGTCGATTTCTTCTAGAACCTCCCCTTAATTCATTTTCAGACAACCCGTTTTTTTCAAAATTAATGAACGTGAATTTCGAATTAATTCATATGTGTTAAAGTGCTGAGCGACCGAAATATACTTTGTTCGAATACCAGCTCAAGCAGAAAATTTCATTTAGAAATAAACGAACTGAATTTTTTTTGTGCATTCAACATCTGCTTATAAAAGATTTAAGGGAAGATGGAGAAAGTTCTAAGTCAGCAAAATAAGCACAATATGATCCATTGCCACATTTTTTAGCAAAAATTTAGTAAAAACTTAGTAAGAAAATCTAAAGTCGAGTTCTATTATTGGCTGTAATGATCAAATATTTTGGATTTTTACTCCTAAGCGCCTAACCCTCTAACTATCAACGAAAAAGTTTCGAGATTAACTAAAATATTTTAACATTCCTTTTAACCATCATTAGATCGTATTTTCTAAGCTCACTTCTTGCCTGCGCTCTTTGAATTTAGGCAGGAAGAAACTGAAAGCATCACTTACCTGAAAATTAATCGTGGCCGTAACAGCTCTCATCGCTTCAGCGTAACTTAATAAAATGTTTTCGCTTTGAAGGCACGAGTTGCGCCATTCAAAGAAATGTTCAACCTTCATCAAGCACGGTTCGCATATCTTCTTCGGCAGAAAATCATCCTTGGATATCTACAAGCAAAATTGAATTTACATTGACAACAAACACAATAGTTATAAAAAATGAATCTTTAGAATAAAGCGACAAGCAAAAAAACAAACGCATATAAGCGTAAATTTTTTATCATTTATTCTTGCCGCACTTGGCTCAAAAGAGAATAGTAATGAAAAAAAATTTTTAGTGCATATTTTTAGGCGACTCACATTTGCCGGCAGCAGCAATCGCAGCTTGAATAGCAGATTTCGCTGCTCTGCCTCCTTGTCGAAGAGATGAATTTTGGCGGGACCATCTTGAATCGAGCACAGCCGACAAAGCTCCGAAAAGGTAGAGAAGTTTAACTCGCTGTCGTAGAGTTGTGCGGAATGATGTTGCTGTTGTTGTTGCTGCCGATGCTGCTGGTTGCCGGTATTTAACATAACTGCAGAGTTTACGTATTAAGCATTTATTTTATTTGTGCTCATTTTTGATTTCAAGATTTTATACATTTCACTGAGGTCAGAATGAGTATGCCTTACACTGAAAAAAAAGGACATCAAAAATTAATTTTAGAAATTTTTTTAGTAACTCCAAAATAGTTACATAAAAATTAAACTTGACTATTGCATTATTTTTCTGCAAAATACCCTCTTCTCCTTTTACTACCACTAGTTTCTTTATGTATTCCATTTAATTTACTTGTAAATAAAAAAAACCAGATTCACGTCAACGATTTGCTTCAAATTTGGAAGGTCGACAGACACACATTAAAAAAAAATCGGAGAAATACAAAATTACAGCAAAGAGAAAAAAAAATAAATTATTTTATATTTTCAATTATTTCAAAAAAATATATTTTTCCTACTCAAAAATTAGTATTATAGTTGCTACTCAAATTGAAATGAGTTTTTTAAAAAGTTAATTTTTTAAAAATCTAAAATTTTTTTTTAGAAAGTGAAAAGAATTTTTTGTTCACGTTATGAATTTTTATACGAAGCAAAAGCTTGAAAATAACCATTAATTTTGTTTAGTTACGTACAAGGACGATAAAGTAGCCAAAAATTAACAGCAAAATTAACAGCAAAATTTAACACTAAGGCTGGATTCACTGACCACCTTCGCGCTCTTTAAGTCAATAATTTTTTTTTTTTTTTTTACTTATTTGACAAGTAAATTAATTTGCAATATCAAAGACTTAAGATAAGCTATAGCGACAAAGGCCTTAAGCTTTAGAAATATACAGTTTTTAAATAACAAAAAATGAGTTAAGTTTACAAATAAATTTAATTAATATTTTGATATTTTCGTGGTTTACATTTTGAAGAATGTCCGAAAAGTTTGGATTGTGGAGTTCTTGACGAATGTGGACTATAGCTTCGCAATCGTAGAGTATGTGGTGCACTGTTAACCCTTTCAGCCCCGAATTTTTTCCTGCAGTCCAAAAAGTTTGTTGTACTTCTGTATCATGAAAGAGCTACTCAAAGACTGTATATGCAAAATCTAAAGTTTCCACACAACTCCGTTTAGGGGATACAGAAGGTTGCCTGTTAGCAGCATTGGGCAATAGTGGTATATAAAAAATTTAAGCCAACACATTTTTTCTTTCTGTTTTTATTTACATTCTGGTGTTTGTTTATTAAAATTTATGTATGAAATGACAAAAAACAATTTTTGTTGTTGTTACAGCAATGGTCAATGGAGTTCCGGTCTTACAAAGTCTACAACGACCCTTCTCACCAAAAACAACCCAGTGCCCTATTTGATCGTAGCGCTTTACATCACAAGGAGTTGGAGTACTTTTGAACTTTTTGGAAACGCAACTTGAAATACAACTGGATGGTGTTCCAGAGGACGACATTAGACAATCGCTACTCCCTTCTTTCGCAGGACGGCCTCGTTTCCTCTGTACAGCAGTTGAATGTAAAAGAGCAGATGCTATTTCAAGCTGGAATTTTATTAGAGGCATATGCTTTCCTTTTGGCTGAAGCAAGTTAAAATGTTTTCGGTAAAGAAGCCAAGCGTTCGTTACGCTGGTGCCTAAGCACCAGTAAAATATCCGGATGTACCACTTCCGTGAGCGGTGGTTGACCTTGTATAATTCCATTAGCATGTCTGAAAGATCGACGCCTCCCATGTTCTTATTATAAGCATTGACAATTGCAGGCCTAGGGATTTCAATATAACGTTTTTCTTGTGCGCTCCACCGTTTGCAAGTGTCAACTGGCTCATCTCCTATAAAGGAAGACATCAACAAAACCGATTTATTGTCAAACCATGTGACGCATGCCAAGTTGTGATTCACTTCACATTTGCTTGAAAACGACCCTCTCCCACGTTTTTTCAAGTCAATGTCTGACTCTAGCATACAATTCCCAATTCTGTTTTTTCTGATAGTGCCAGTCGCAAATATCCCTATTTCTTTTAAAGCAACAAGGAGGCTTACCGATGTAAACCAGTTATCAAAGTATAGCTTGAAATTTTGGTGCTTAGGAATTGTGGAAGTTAAATAAAGCACTACATCTGAAGAAATTCCTAATCCGTAACATGGAGAAGTTCCTTCACCAACATAAAGAGTAAAATCGTACACCATTCCAGATGTTCTAGCTCGCGTGAACATTTTAAGACCCCATTTGTGAGGCTTTGCTGGATTATATTGTTTTAAAGTTGATCGACCTAAAACAAAGAATTAAAAACAATTTAAACAAATATTGTACATATAAACATCTTTTACATACCTTTGAATGCAATTATTTGTTCGTCAACACTTTGATGTTCTTCCTAGGGTAATTTATTGAATTTAACTTTTAAAATATTCAGCAAAGGGCGTATTTTGTACAGTTTATCGTAGCCAGTTTCTCCTTTGTATAGATTTTTGGTGTTGTCGTTAAAATGTAAGCATTCCTTTATTTTTGAAAATCTATTGCGAGATAGTGCATCACTAATAGCAGTGAGTTTTATGTCTTGAAACCATGCCATTCTATATTGAGGCAATTTTACAATTCCAAGATACAAAAAAACTCCAATGTAGCGTTTCATCTCTTCCCCTGAGCATTTAATTTCAGTGCCTAACTTTTGAAGTCCGAACAAATTAGTTTGATCCACCATCAAAGCGATAGTTTCGGTATCAAAAAATTCGCAAAAATATTCAATGAGACTTTTTAGCTCAGCCACTTCCAAAGTAGAACTTCCCATCCAAGCACTATCCGGAACTTCAAATTTTGTCGATCTCCATTTAAGGGATTTTAAATCAAGTTTTTTATTTGTAGCCTCAATCATGTTGGCAGGAGCAGGTGCTTGCACAAAATCATCCTCAAGACTTTCAAGAAGAGCAATCTCCATGTTTTCTCCTTTCTCTAGAACTCCGTCCAAATTTCCCTCCACAACTCTGGAAACATCAATCGATTCATCCACCACTTCTTCATCACTACTTTCATCTTCAGATACATCCCAGTCGAACTCCAATATGCGTTTTATATTGTCATCAGACAGGCCTTTCTCGTATTTCGACATAGCTATAAAACATTTTTTTATTACCATAATTGCCCAACGTTGCCCACAAGCAACTTGCAAGTTTACAAAAATCTCACTCTGCTTAAAATCAAAGAAACGAAAACTTACTTTACAAAAAATATTTGTGATGGCTTGTAGATAATATTTAAACTTCACTTTTAAATTATAATTCACTTTTATTAGTTAATATTCGCTTTTAAACGAAACATTAAATTTGAAGCGCGTTATTTTGCAAAAAGTTCAATGCACATTACCAATCGCAGCTTTGAGAATAACGGAACATCTTTTGTTTTTTGTTTTGATTTACATTCTCGAAACATGTCTCTGTTTGTTTCTAAACATGTCTCAGCGAAACATGTATCAGAACGTTTAGTATAATACAACAAAAATAAAAAGTTGCTCACAGGCAACGTCGGGGCTGAAAGGGTTAAGTAATTTGAGTTGCAGAAATGGCATGTAGGAGGGCTGTTTCGATCGAAGATGTGTTTGTGGGTTAGTCTTGTATGCCCGAGCCGAAAACGAGTGTAAATGACTATGTGTCTTCTAGGGATTGTCACTGGGAAGAGGGCAGTTATTTGGGTAGGGTTAATAGATTTGTAATGGTGTTCGTATTCGGTCCATTGTTGTCGTCGTACGAGAAGATGAGTGTTCTTGATTTTGTTTTTAATGTCTTTTTTGCTGGTAGTTGATGAGCATCAAAGGTGATCTTGTTGCGAGCTTTGCTGCAGAGTCGGCTAGAGTGTTTCCTAGTATTCCCACGTGGCTGGGAATCCATATGAGTTTGATTTGCTGCTGTCTATTAATGATTATATTCCTTATCTTAGAAATTGTGATATCGGTGTTGTTGACATTTTGTATGGCCATAAGTGTTGAAAGGGAATCGGTGCAGAAGTCAATAATTATGCCCGTCCTGTTATACGCAGCACAAACCTGGACGTTGAGCAGCTCTGACGAAAAGACTTTGGGAGCTTTCGAGAGAAAGATGAGCTGTATGAGCTATACGCTGACATCGACATAGTAAAGCCCATAAAAATCGAGCGGCTTCGCTGGCTAGATCATGTTGAGGGAATGGAAGACAACGCTCCAGCGAAGTAAATATTCGTTTTAGTACCCAGCGGCGGTCAACGCAGAAGAGGACGACCGCATCTTCGTTGGAAGGACCAAGTAGAGAACAATCGGACAAGCTGACAAAACTTGGAGCTTCCAAGTGGCGCCAGCAAGCGCAAAATAGAAATGGCTGACGCAAATTCTTCCAAGAACAGGCCAAAACCGACTTATGGTTGTAAGTGTCATCTAAGTAAGAGAGTATTTGAAATTTTAGAATTAAAAATTAAAATAAACCTTAAGTTGAACAAAATTTAGCCCATAATATGACTCAACTTTTAAAGGTCTAACATTATATCCTCGATATCATTCTCATCGTAAGATGAATCACATTTTTCATAAACTGTCATGCTATTTTCAAAATATTTTAACACATTGATAGACAATTTGAATCTGATTTTTTCAAGTACACTTGCCATTTTGGCTTAATTTCTTGGGTCTATGGACCTAGGGTATAGTTTATGAAACGGACTACCAGCACCTAGGTGTTCACTCCATCAACGGACCCGTTTGTGGCTTACAGTGTAAGAACACACGGTCATCCGGCACAGCTAACACGAACTGGAAGTCGTTCCATAAACATAAGCAATACCCAATACAGATGAGTCGCTCCGAACATGTATAGTTCACGGAGCCATTGTTCACAGTCGGACATGGTTCCAATCATTCATTCGATCCATTCTTAACATGTCCAAACAGTTTCGGATGCAATGATTTTTGAAGCGAAGCTTTTTACTCCTCGTTCTGGGATTTGCTTGGAGTGAAATCTGAAAAATTTTCGACAGATTTTTTCTTTGTTGCTAGCACTTATTACAACAAGAAATTTAATGCTTTAAATATTAAATACTAAAAATATTTTTGTCCCGCCCGCGTGGGGATCGAATCCGCAAATGAGAGTCCAACACACTATCCACCAGGCCACAAAGACTTGGTTGAGACAGTTGTTAATTCAATGCTAATAATAACAGAAGCTATGCTGCAGTAGATCGTCACCATCTATCAATAGATAGCGGATTGTGTATTTGCTATGCTAAAAATATGCATTTATTTGCCACAAGATGTCTCCAGCATCGGTGTTTTTGTATTCTGAATGCGTTTGTGGTGTTGTTGGTACGAAGAAAATTAGCAATGACAACAAGTGCATTGCCAAGTGCGTTTTTAAGTGTGAAAAAAATAGATGATATCAATAAATATGCAATTAACAAACGCATGCATGACATCGACAAGGTATCTAAAATGTTTGTTAAATTTTGTTTCGTGTGCGTTCTTTAATATATATTTTTGAAGCGAAGCTTTTTACTCCTCGTTCTGTGATTTGCTTGGAGTGAAATCTGAAAAATTTTCGACAGATTTTTTTGCTAGGTAGTACGCTGTTGAAGGAAAAAATTTGTTCAGTGCAGCCAAGTTCACAACCATGTGTGGAGAGTTAAAATGGAGAGTCGCTGGCATTATGCCCGTATATGCAATTGGCGTGGAAATTTGACATTCAACAATAAAAAAATAAGCGGTAAGTACGTTTTGTGTATATATGTATTTTAAATTTTTGAATTTAAAAGTTAATTTATTAAAAAGAAAAAAATTATTAAGCTATCAAATCTATTTAAATGCGAAAAAGCTTCGCTTCTCTCGTGTGTCCAACGACGCAGCTGTGTTTTTTTTTTTTTAATCAATATGAACCGACATCTCTTTCGCGCTTGTTACTGGTTGTAAAACTGATAGAAATAAAATATATATCTCTTCTTCTTTGATTGAAATATTTGAAAGAAATGACAAATAAAAATATTACAAGATATATCGCCATTCTAGTCATTTGCATTGTTTCGTTCATTTGGTTGCAAATGCAAACTGGCGAAACTAGATAGCTCCGGACATGTTTTGGCTCCGAGAGAACTGCTAGTGTCTGCCCGATGGGCCAACCCATGATAGTCACCTGGGCAACTCGGTCCCGCCAAAGAAGCTCCACAACATCCCAGCAACGAGGCAAAAAATTCATGCATGCATGAATTTCTGCATCTGGCCGAGCCCAGTTAGAGCACTTTATTGTGCTTGACCGGCAACTTCAATCCAGGCATGAATCTTAAATTCACTTGCCATGGAAGAAGTGCCTATTCACCATTTTAGTACAACATATAATACAACATACAATTCCGTTTCTATGACACCATATTTCACCCATTTTTATACAGCCTTAATTGTCTCCTTGCCGTGGATAGATTGGGTCATCCTCTTTTGACTAGTCTGACTATCCCCGTGCTAACAAGTTTTATAGGTCAACTAGCTTATACCCGGCGCGCTTCGCTGCGCTCAGCGCTTATCCCCTAAAAGAGGGCGTAGCTTTAGTGAAGCCATGCTTTTATAGTAAGTTCTTACCGGGTTTTATTAATGTGTGACTTGTTTCGAAAGCTATACCGAAAATTTTGGGTGCGGAAAAAGTACCACGCCCCTCGTCCAACACCCATAAAATGTTACCTGTGACACGGCATGTGTAAATTGAGGTCGAATACTGAATTCCGAGGCTTTGCGTCCTATAATTACAAAACTGTTCGAAATCGAAAATTTTAGGTGTATTTACGATCGGCAACAGACTTCACAGGAACCCTCTCAACGCTTTGGTATAAAAATTGGCTTAGCGGTTTCGAAGCCTTTACGTGATATACACATATACCCACATACGTATATACATTGAGTCGGCTCACGCTCTTTAGAAAAAAATTTGTTCAGTCTCGTTCTTCAAAATAATCCATGGCTTATGTTATGATGATCCCCAAAATATTTCGACTAAAAATATTGGCTGGTATGGCAGTTAGAAAAAAACAAACGGTCAGAAATAAGAGTAATGGAAAAAATTTTGCATCAAAAAATCTTATATTTTTTCCGTTGGACCAAAGATAATGCGGATTTTTTGGATTGTTTTAACTTTTTTCATATTATTTTCACTAAAATTCAAACGAATCTTTTCCTAAACTAATTTTAGTCAAATAAATTGTACAATGTAAAAAATGTGTAAATTTTTTTGTAATTTCATTCAATTTAGCAATTCACTTTACACTTTATTTTATCATCCATAGATAATATAATTGACTAAAAGTAAAATGGCAAAACAAAAAAAAATTTAATTTGCATTTTAGTGAAAATAATACAAAAAAAAAAGTTAAAAAATTAAAATTTATAGAGTAGAGTAAAAATTTAAAATTTATTAGTGCAGATTGGAAGCACTTTTTAATTACTATTATTTCTGACCGTTTGTTATTTTTAACTACCGCACCAGTAAATATTTTTATAAAAAACTCGATTTTTACAGAATATTTGAAACCATTCCGTGGTATACTGGTTGACGTGCGAGGCTTGTATACCATAGAACCCAGGTTCGAATTCTATCTGACACAGAAAGTTTTTTCAATTGAAATAATTTTTCTGTTCGGCCGCCATCTCTATGCAGACAATGGCAAACTTTAGAGAGTAAAAACTGGCATGAAAAGCTTCTTGAGAACATAAGTCGTTCGGAGTCGGCATAAGCCTTGTAGATCCAGTTCTCGATCATTTGTGTTCAAACATTTCACAACACGCACGCATAAGAAGCTCGGTTAAAGTCTGAAATGGCTATTTCCTTTTTGTTTTTTTTTTTTTTATTTCAAACCATTCCAGCTCACGGATGACTATCGCTACAGTCGAAATATTTGGGGAATCATCATAACATAAAGCATTATTTTGAGGAACCGACCCGAACACCTTTTTTTTGTGAGGAGCCTTAGTATACATACATACATTTTTTACAGATAGATAGATGAGCAGAAAAAGTAGGTATGGCAACATTTATATATAAAGTGACCGCCACTTGGTCCCATTGCACCTATATACCAAGTTCCACTATCAAAACGCGTACAGCTCAGAAATTACAATGATTTTTGAAAAGTCGTCTTAAATAAAGTGTGACACGCCCCTTTTTTAAGGGTTCTGGCAGTAACCATATGAACTAATCTACCAAGTTTTAGTCTTTTACTGTAAAAAAAGTCTGATATATATCCTTTTTATGGATTTGTGGGCATTGAAAGTAGGCGTGGCAACATTTATATATAAAGTGAACGCCAATTTGACCCATAGCACCTACATACCAAGTTTGTCTATCAAAACGTTCACATCTCAGGAATTAAAATTATTTCTAACCGATAGCCCAGGCAGCTAACTTAGTTATAATTTTTAAATTGTAATGAACTATAGTACATTAATACATAAGTAAATAAATAAATAAAATAAAATTATTTCTGAAAAGTGGGCACAGATATAGTGCTACCATGCACAATTTTTGCAAAGCTGTCGAGAGTAAGCGTATGAACTTAATAACCAAATTTTAGTATTTAACGATGAGAATCGTCTGATTTATAGAAGTTCTATTAATTTGTGGGTAAAAAGAAACCAAGTGGCGGCTGTGGCGTAGCGGGTAGAGTGTGTGGCCCATACGCGAGGGAACCCTGGTCCGAATCCCACCTGACACTGAAAGTTTTTCGATTGAACTAATTTTTCTGTTCGGCCGTCACCTCTCTGCAGACAATGGCAAACCTCAGAGAATAAAAACTGCCATGAAAAGCTTCTTGAGAACGTAAGCCGTTCGAAGTCGGCATAAAACATGTAGGTCCAGTTCTCGATCAATTGTGTTCAAACATTCCACAACACTCACAACACAATTGATCATAAGAAGCTCGGTCAAAGTACTTTCAAGGACTGAAATTGGCCATTTCGTTTTGTTTTTTTTGTGGGTGGTACAAGTGGGCGTGGAAAATTTTATATATATATATTGACTGTCACTTAGAGGACCTGCATATCAAGTGTTACTATCAAACGTGTGCAACTCAGGAATAAGCATGATTTCGAAAAAGTGGGCGTAGATATGGTGCGACTACGCCCATTTTTAAACAGTTGCCGATAGTGACCATATGAACTAAATTACCAAATCTTAGTCTTCTACGGCAAAAACCGTCTGATATAAAGCATTTTTACTGATTTGTGGGCGGTAAAAGTGGGCGTGACAACGTTTATATTTACAAAATGACAGCCACTTGCACCCATAGCACCTGCATACGAAGATTGGCTATGCAGGCTAAAGTGGGCGTAGATATAGTGCGGCCATGCCCGTTTTTTATACATTGACCGACAGTAACCATATGAACTAAATTACCAAATCTTAGTCATCTACGGCAAGAGCCGTCTGATATAAACCATTTTTACTGATTTGTGGGCGGTAAAAGGGGGCGTGACAACATTTTTATTTACATAGTGACTGCCAGTTGCACCCATAGCACCTGCATACCAAGATTGGCTATGAAAACTTGTACAACTCAGGAATAAGCATGCTTTCGATAAAGTGGGCGTAGATATAGTGCGGCCATGCCCATTTTTTATACATTGGCCGACAGTAACCATACGATCTAAATTACCAAATCGTAGTCTTCTACGGCAAAATCCGTCTGATATAAAGCATTTTTACTGATTTGTGGAAGGTAAAAGTGGGCGTGACAACGTTTATATTTACATAGTGACTGCCCCTTGGATCCATAGCACCTGCATACTAAGATTCACTATCAAAACGTGTACAACTCAGGAATAAGCATGATTCCGATAAAGTGGGCGTAGATATAGTTCGGCCACGCCCATTTTTTTTATATTGGCCGAGAGTAATCATATAAACTAAATTATCAAATCATAGCCTTCTATGGCAAGAGCCGTCTGATATAAAGCATTTTTACTTATTTGTGGGCGGTAAAAGTGGGCGTGACAACGTTTATATTTACATAGTGACTGCCACTTGTATGCATATCACCTGCATATCAAGATTCACTATCAAAACTTGAACATTTTAGGAATTAAAATAATTGCTGAAAAGTGGGCGTAAATATAGTGTGACCACGCCCATTTCTTTTACAGTCACCGAAAGTAACCATCTGAACAAAATTACCAAATTTAAGTTTTATATGATTAAAACCGTCTGATATATAGCAATTTTTTTGGTTTGTGGGCGATAGAGCCAATTTGGGTTGTATGGGAGGTACCACGCCCCCTTGCCCAATCATCCCCAAACTTCACAGGAACACTTCCCGAATGATGCTTCAGTATCCCTCAAAATTTCATAGAGTTTGGTTCGGTGGTTTTGGAGTCTATACGTGATATACACACATATCCACATACCCACATACCCACATACCCACATACCCACATACATACATTCATTTTTATATATATAGATGCTACACATTCCCAAGTTTTTTTTTCATATCGATATACCGAATATGACCTGCTACCAAGATGGGCGCCACCCCGAGCTCTTGGTTGGACCTTACATTTTTACGGGAAAGGACGTATCCTATTCCCAACCATTCTCCTTTATCCTGAAAAATTGACGCTGTATGTTTCCAAGCTGCTGCTCTGCTTTCGGTGAATTTCGGTCTGAGACTCTGTGTAAATATACACCTAAGGAAACGTTCTCAAATGTTGTAAATATCCTTTTGCCACAATACGTCTTTGGTACTGCCTAACAGTAGTTGCCCCGTTATCCTTATATTATAAAGCCCGAAACGTGGCACTGATAGTTTTCTTATGAGCAATCATCAGCTTGCTGAAAATGGTTATAAGCCCGAATATTTGTTTGCGTATACTTTTCCCTTTACTTGAGTGGACTATGAGTTCCATTGTTTTTCTTTAAAGACAACGTGGGTATACAGCACTTAGTAATAGTAGAAATTAAATAGATATTTTTAATGATGGCCTATGGCTACATTACCTATGTCTAAACTGGTTGACTTCCTTAATTGTTTTCGTTCTACCGTCAAATATACCGCTATAATTCTACTCCTCTGATCATCCCAGTAAACCATTCCTTAAACCCCAAAAAAGTTGTTGAATAGGCCTATGAAGTTGTTGGTAATCATATTGTTAATTTTAAGTAAACAAATTTACTTGAAGAAACAATGTGAAGAGGATATAACTGCTTTTTGTTACTGATTATTGCCTTTAGGTGATTTAAGCCAAGGAGTATACGTTATTATTGTTTTTTACTGTTGCAATTTCTTGCACTTCCTGAGACAGTCTTCGGTTGTGGATCGAAAAGTGTGGAACAAACTTCGCAAAGCCTTTACCAAGGCAATTTTAAGGTTACTTTCATAAAAATCCACTTACTTTATGCTTACCAAAGTGTTTCACTCGCAGCATAGTTTCCAATCTGTATCTTTTTTTATTTATTTGGCATTATCTGTTAAAAAAATTATAGATATTTCCAGTGGAGGAGTATGAATTAAATAGAGAAGGATTAAAACTTAGTTTTGTGTATCTTAGTGATTTGATTTATTTTTATTTTAAACACATCTCGAAAGGATTTGACCCAATGTGAGAGTTTTCGCAACATGTTTTAGCAAAACTTTACATATTCTCGTTCAAAACTTGCCTCAGACTGTAATAACAACGTTTTCTTTAATAAAGATTATTACAAGCACATTGTTTCTCACAAAATTTACTTTTAGAAACAATGTGACTACCCAGACGGCCATCTAAAAAGCGAGCCACAAATTGTACTTGAGAACAAGCTTAATATAAACTGCAGGCTTAAGCTTTCTGAATATCACTTTAAAAAAGCTTGCTAAAAAGTGAAATCCCAATAAAATCTCAATTGTGTTTCAGAAACGCTTGATAACTGAATCTAAATATATAACTGAATCTAAAGTATGCTTAATAAACACTTATATATAACAATAAAATATGTAATATTACTGAGAAATAAAGTTTATTTTATGAAATAGAAACTGAAATCATGTTTTATCTGTCAAATAAAATTCATTATTTGCGCAAATTACAAAAAAAAAAACATTTAAAGCAATACCCTTAGGCTGGGATCGAATTACGCGGTTTCACCGCGAGGACGGTTCCGTACTCGGCCCAGCCTTAGGGTTAGGCGGTTTGCGGCAACACAAATGCCTAATATGGCCCCTCTCATTTGAATGCATGCATATTTCAATATTAAAAACGCGAGTGCGGCACCGCCATCGCAGTTAAACTACGTAATTAAGAGGGGTGCCTTTTATATTTCGGGATTAGAGAACAAAAACAAATATTAATCATCGAAAATCACTTTATTGTTTTTCAAAATATTCTCCATTAAGATCTATACACTTTTGCATGCGTTTGAACCAATTGTCGAAGCACTTTTGCCACTCTGATTGAGGTATCTCCAAAACATGCATTCTGAATGCCGCAACCGCTTCTCGGGCGTCGAAAATCGTTGTCCACGCAGTTTATTTTTCACGGTTGGGAATAAAAATAAGTCATTCGGTGCCAAGTCAGGACTATACGGCGGATGACCCATCAAATCGATGTTTTGGGTGCTCAAAAATGCAGTTGTTTGAGCCGATGTGTGAGAGCTCGCATTGTCGTGGTGAAGAGTGATCCGTCTTCGGCGGTTGGTTTTCCTGATTTCTTGGAAGACAACTGGCAAACAAATGGTTGTGTACCACTCAGAGTTGACTGTTCTGCGTTGTTCTAGTGGTACGGTTGCGACATGTCCATATTTTCCGAAAAAACTGGCGACCATTTGCTTGGAAGTGCTTCGTGCGCGAACAACTTTTGTTGGATTTGGCTCATCTTGAAACACCCATACAGTCGACTGCTCTTTACTTTCGGGCTCATACGCGTAAATCCACGATTCTTCACCTGTCACGATGTCATAGACGTGTTTCGAAGCACCGCGATCGTATTTTTTGAGCATTTCCTTCGACCAATCGACACGAGCCTTTTTTTGAGCGATTGACAAATTGTGGATCCAACGCGAACAAATTTTTTTGACAGTCAAATGTTTATGCAATATTGAATGTATGCTGGTCCCACTTATGCCTAAGGTTGCCTCAATCTCACGATAGGTAACATGACGATCTTGCAATATCAGTTCGCGCACAGCATCAATGGTTTTCGGAACAACAGCTGATTTCGGACGACCTTCATGAAATTCGTCTTGGAGTGAACTACGACCACGATTGAATTCACCATACCATCGATAAACACTGGTCCTTGATGGAGCTTCATCGCCAAAAATTGAATTAAGTTCATCCATGCACTGTTGCTGTGTTAATTCACGTCGAAAGTTGTAAAAAATAATCGCACGAAAATGTTCACGATTTAATTCCATTTTTAGACCGAGATGAATCTTTTAAGTTACTATAAACAACACAAATAGCGATCGTATGTCAAAACGTTCTGAGTACGTATAAGCCAACAAATGTCAAACTTTGCGATAGAGCTTTCAGTTGACAGATTGCAACACCAGGGTTGCCAAATCCCGAAATATAAAAGGCACCCTACGTAGTATTAAGCTTTTAATATTATTTTTAAGCTTATTCTTCAATTGCAAGAAAAAGCTTATAAAACTATTGAGGATAGTAAGCTTTTCTACACATTATTAATATAATATTATTTTTTTTTAAGTTTATTCTACAATTGCACAAAAAAGCTTATTAAAAGCTTGCACGAGTAATATTATCAAGAGGGTTCCATTTCGATTTTTCTACAATTGCAGAGATAGTATTTTTCAATAGTTTCTCAAGATTTTTTCAAGCTTAAGGCTTATGTTGTAAAGCTTGTTATAATATTATACTAAAGCATTTTGGCCGGTTGGGTAGCATATGTATAGTTCTTGATATTCACAATGTTTCCGTGTTCGTTTTTCATCGAAAAAAAGCAGTATAAAAAATAATGTTTCCTTCCGAGCTGGATTTTAGCACTTTTTTTTAAAAAATAACATTCCTTTCTGATTACTTTTTATTTTTTTTATATGAAAATTATGCTTAACTTGAGAGCTAGAAACAGGCCTAAAATGTCCTAAATTAAAAAAAAAAATGCTAAATCTTACTTGGACATACTTTATATACATTTTAGAACGACTTTCTTTCTGAAGAGTAAAAATAACATCAGTTATAATACTAATGGTAAGATTTCAGAACCAGCCCGCCCAGTATTCGGGAGGTTATTACTAGTAATATAATAATTTAAAAGTTATTGAACAAATTATCTCAGAACTTCCGCATATTTTTTCTATGTCAAGATTTTATTCTTCGTTTCAAAATTTTCTACGGTTCATTTAAGTTTGAACCGCATATATGACAGTGATCCCATTATTTATGCCTGAGGATTTATTAAATTACTGAAACAAACATTAATTTAATTGTAAATGTTTATTACTTTGTAGTATTTAAATAAATAAAGAAGTTGCAAGTAATAAAGCAGTTTTATTACTTTGTACTTAATAATTTTCTACGGTTCATTTTTATAATTTTTTTACGAAAACCCAATAAATTAACTGAGATACAAAAACCTTTCAGAACTTGGTTAAAATTTTGGTCGTGAACTAAATATTATACTGTGACGTCTTAAACAAAACAATTTCCAAATTAACGTCTTTTTGTAAAAGCCTTTTAACATTTGTAATAAAAACGTTTCTTAATTTAAATGTGAATAGTTATCGAACTACAGAGTGGATTAAAAAAAAAAATTGATAGTAAACAAATGATAGTAAAGAAACGGCTTCGAAGGTTGAAAATTACCCATTTTTTTCA
This sequence comes from Coremacera marginata, assembly GCA_914767935.1. NCBI lineage: Eukaryota > Metazoa > Arthropoda > Insecta > Diptera > Sciomyzidae > Coremacera > Coremacera marginata. The sequence goes on along the minus strand of OU612043.1, from coordinate 229,569,841 downwards.
ACAAAATCCATTTTAAATGAATATTAAAAAAGATGAATATTATTTTTTTTTTTTGCTGTCAACCAGTTCGAAAATATTTTCTTTTCGTAAAAAACTTACATCGATGCAAGTTTTGTTTTTTAGAAGATTAATTTGTTATAATTTTTTTTTTTTCTATGCCTTAAACCTAGTTAATTAATGCTAAAAAATAGGTCTATCGATTTTTCGTACACAAATTCTTAAAAAGCTATGATTTTCTTATCATTACCCTGGTCTTGCCTTCTATTTAAGCATTTAAAGTTCTCATCTTTTTCGGGTTTATATTTAACTCTTCTTAAAGTGAACCTATGAATTCACAGCCTATCAGTTTTGAATAATAAATCCTAACTTCTTTAAAAACATAACAATTTTCTCACAATAGATACCTTCTTTTACAGGCATTTATTTTCTTCAGTGTACCGAGCATCCTACGCTGCTAGCTGCTTCACTCCTCGCCTTAGCTTTACACACTGCAACTACGCACTTCAGGGTTGCCAGGTGTACCTAGTTGCTCTATACGCGTCGCTAGTGAGATACACAAGAAATATTCTGCTTTGTTGTTGTTGTTGATATTGTTGTTTTCGGGTTTCTTTTCAGCTTCACTTCACTTCACATCAATCGACATGGCTTGACCACCCACCAACCAACCTTGGTGAAAAATCGATAGATGCACTTTTCCAATGGCAACGCATCCGCTGCAGCACATAGCCAGGGTCAGCAAATCGAAGATAAGTTTTCAAAAGTAGTCTGTTTTTATTTCATATTGTAAACATTGAGAAAAATTCAAAACATTATTACACTCCCTCCAAAAAGAAAAAGAAAAAAAAAACAAAATATAAATGTGCCGAAAATTCCGCAGCACCAATGAACATTCCGTTGCATTTCCGCTATGATAACCGTTTTGTTTACAAAATCCATGAAAAATGCAAAACTTTTCACCGACTTTATTGCTCAAGAAATCAAAAATTTTTTTTCACATAATTTGGCAATGTGAAATCACTTTTTTCACTGTTCGATGTAATTGAGTAAAAATTAATTTTGCTTAATATTTGAATTAAAATAATTTTTCCTGCTCAAACCAATCTAACTGCAGTTTTTGTTGCGGTTTTTCTTTACACTGAAAGCCATGAAAGTTCAACTCTTTGTCCGAATGGCATGCAAGTGCGTCGGAAAGCTCTTCATACGACTGCAATAGAGATAGTGTTTAAATTCGTTGTTGTACCAGGGGAGAAAAATCAAAAAACGATTTGTCAAAATTATGCGAAGTGTCACGAAGTTAGTCAACAATAGATTCAAAAGAGCAGGGAATGAACTATGAACATGCGCCATGCTAAAAATGGTTAAGCTTTGTGACTAACTTTTAGTAGAAGATAGATAATGAGAGTAGTTCAATGACAGTGTGTTGAAGTTCCCTCTCGGCGTCCCCCAAACCAATGAGCTACAAATATGAGCTCGGTAAGCGCAAAATTCGAAAAAAATTCTGCCTATTTTATTTTGAAACATTTCGCTCTTTATTGTCCTCCCCTAATGTGCACATCCTTGCACGGCCTTTCGTTTATTTTTTTTTTTTTTTTGGTTCTTATGAGCCAATGTCTAAGCCAACAGGTAGGTAATTATATATCAAATCTCTGCATCTTTTCTTTCTTCTTGTCTAAATACACTGAAAAAATGCTTGCTAAACAATGCCGTTTAAAATTTCGTACGTTTTTACAGGAAAAAAAAATTAAAATTTTGGTCTTTCCAGATTAATTAAATCCCATATAAGCCTTGTTTCCTCAAATTGTAATAAATTCAGGCATATGTAGAGAGCCGGGAAAAAGAAGACAGTACAATAATATTTTTAGTATTCTAAAGATCATTTCTCTCTATTACATCTAGATTTCCCACAATGTGTGTTTAAATTTGAAAAAGGGGTCTTATTTAATGAAACGGGGTTTATTTACTAAAGAAAATAATTATTGTTTTAAGTGAAACAAAATAGACACGACGTGTCACGATAAATGATAGTGAGTGAACCCATAAAAAATCACGAAATATTCGTGAGCGTGCGTGATTGAATTTTCCTCGTGCGTGCGTGACTTAAATTTCTTCGTGCCACGACTTGTTTTTCTTTATTTTTTAAATCTGTGCAAAATTTAGTAATGATTTTTTTTACGCTTTTTCTACCAATTGCATACAAAATGCAACACTGACCACTTTTAATAAAGCGACAACGAATTTCTATACGAATTTTCGTGATTAAGCGTCTCCAATGCTAAACAATTTTATTCGTGAGCACTCCTGAATCAAAAAACTCCAACGTGATCATGCGTGATCGTGATTCGAAAAAATAAGGAACAATTGAAGAGTTCACACAGTTTTTAAAATGTGTATTTGGAGCTAAAAAGCCAATGGTGAAAAAATATCAGGCCGGCCAATATCTAGAAAAATGGGCCGAACAACTAGTGTTTTTTTTAGTTTCCTTAAAAATCTAAGCATTGTGGGTATCAAAATAAAGGTAATGCTATTACCTATTCAACGCGATATTAACCATAAAAATCCCTGCATTTCATTTAGATATAACTGTTTTTGTACTTATAACGCGCGATTTTTTTTAATAATACTGTCATGTTTTTATATATGTAGCCGAATGTTTATTATATATGAAAGCCGAAATTTAATGAAAACAAATAATTTTATCTATTGGAATAAGGTTTTTATTTAGTTATCACTGTCATCCGTGCTCTCTGAGTCAGATTCCCTTTGGTCTAAAACTGCCTGCACTGGATCATACAGTTCCCCAGCAATTTTAAAAAGCTCTTCTAAGGCATCGCTTTCGTTGGCTTTACACTGTCTTAAAAACATAAATTTTGCCAAATACCCTTAAAAATGTTTCTTTTTAGGGCAATACTGGGACATGGAGGCTTGTACATACCTCCACATGCCTTCCAATTTGTTGGTGTGAGCGCCAGTCTCTGGGTCGACAAAATTTATTGAGTGGTTGACTGTAAGGCCTTTTCCACACTTGGTCAACGCAATTCCAACGTAACTTCAACGCAACAGCGAAAAAGTTAAAAAGCAATGCAATTATAAACCGAAAGCTTTCAGACTAGCTTCAAAAATAGTGCTTCTTACACTAATTTAATACTTTACCCTTGCTCATTTATACTGCAAACTATTTCTTCGTCTTCTAGATTCTATTAATAAAAAAAATGAACTAATTAATTAACTTATTCATGTTGATTAATATATAGCATACTGCACTACAAATAATTGAATTCACAAAACAAACTGATCCAACAAGTCGCCGATGAAAATTGCGGAAAGCCGCGTTGTGTTGAACAAGTTGAGAACGTATCGAGAACTTGTTGTGTGCAAGTTGCTTAATCTGAAGCTTCCGGTATAAATACACAGGTTAGCAACTTGAGTTGGAGTTGCGTTGACCAAGTGTGGAAAAGGCCTAAGATGCGGAAATCCCTCGAAAAATCCCTATTTGATGAATGGATATATTATTAAAAAAAAGAAAAGTATTAATATAGTTCTTACCTTCCAGCAATCCGAATATATTGTGGTCCCCGAGAGTATCCAGTCCTTTATAATTTTCAGGAAGGCCAACTGGCTCCTTTCCTCAACGGGGACCAAAACGCACTTCTCACTATCGCGCTCTACTCCTCCAAATACCCACTGTCCCTCTACCAAATGGCCACGATTATATTTTCGACGCCCAAACTTTGACTCGTCGATCTCCACTATCTTATTGACACCTCCAATCTTTTCGTGCTGGGTGATCATCCTATAGATTACGACTTCACAATATACAAATATTTATGTCATCTCCAGCTTTAACTCCAAATAGTGGCCATTAGAACACTTTATGGTGTTCTCGCGTGGTAAAAGGCACCAATTTTGCAATTTTCTTGTAACGTCCATTGAAACTGGAAAATTTGGAAAATTTGTATTAAATTCAGACCTGCACCAGCCATGTTTAAAGGACATAAATAATAATTTGAATGCTTACTATTTACCGTTATAACATTAACAGTTACTATTCAAATTCCTGCATTGTCTGCTTCATTCGCATTTTGTTGTGTATAAAAACAAAACGCCGCTCAAATCGCTCAATTTTGTACAAAAATTGTTCATGTTTTATTTATTCCGTAAAAGGGTGAACCAAAAAAGGTACAAGAAATGCAAATGCATAATATGTAAAATAAAAATCACTCGGTTTTTTATAAATATTTTTCATGTTTTGATTAATTCGCAAAAGGGTGAACAGTCAAGTGTACATAATATGTAAAATGTTATATCTTCAAAAATAATGCACAGATTTTTATGGTTAATAGCTCGTTGAATAGGTAACACCATAACCTTTCTTTTGGTACCCATATTTGGCGATGGCGGTGCCGCACTCGCGTTTTAATAATATAACATATTCTCGAAATTTGCATGTATTCAAATGAAAGGGGCCATATTACGCGTTTGTGTCGCCGCAAACCGCCTAAGGCTGGGGCGAGTACGGAACCGCCATCGCGGTAAAACCGCGTAATTTGGCCACAGCCTAAGGGTATTGCTTTAGATGATTTTTTTTTTTGTTATTTCACAAACAATGAATTTTATCAACATCACTTGAGTGAGAGAGGGTAAATTCAAAAGGGAATAGCAAAGAATTGACGTCAAGTCTTGATCAGTGCATGATACAATGATAAGGTAGGGCCGCTGCGCTGAGTGCTCTCACGCGTCAACGAAGAGTGGATAATGAGAAGCAACATATATGACAAAACGACGAATTTCGTAGAAATTGCAAATATTTTATGTTTCCAAGTTGCAAGCAGTGCGGTCGTGGGTGTTAAATTTGTGCTAATTTGAGTGAAAATATTAGTGGTATTCGCTCTTTCGTGTATTTGTAGGTGTTCATACGTCAGTCAAATGATTGAATCAATCAAAATTTGTTGTTGCTTTCCTATGTAAAAAAAAAAATGAACTTTATCTCAGAGCGAAAATGAACTCCAAAATCTTCTCCCGTCAGTCAAAATTTTGATTGAGCTCCAGACCAGCATCAATCAGTCAAAGGGTTGCATTATTTTACTTGTCTGCTTTTTAGTAGGCAATTATATCAAGAAATGTAGTTAACTGGAAACAAAGGTAGTTTTTAAAAGAGAAAAAGAGGTGTAGTTTCTTCAGTTCCTGAGATTATTTCATTAATTCTATTGTTTTTTTATGACTGGCATCCGATGGTAAAACAAATAGGTATAATTTCCGGCGTATTGATTTCCTAATGTGATCAATTTAATCCTAGAAGATCAACTATATTTCCGCTAATGTTTTCCATTTTGTAAAATTTTTATGCACACAAAACCACTTAATAAAAGAATACCCTTTATACCCAAATAAAGTGATGCACCAGCACGATATGAATCCACAAAATAGTAGGTAGCAGAAAAGTAAGAAATGCCTGCGTCGGAGCTTCAATCAAAAAATCGTGTGTGAGCAAGCGTCAATCAAAATTTTCAGAGAGAGTTAAAGAGAGTAAAAAATCGCGATATACTTCAATCATTTGACTGGCGTATGAACACCTACTTAGATGTACTAATTGTAATTGTACCGATAAATACAAGGGAAAGAGTGAGTGACTTCTTCCACTGCAGTGTATCTACTATTGGCTACACTGGTGGCAATTGAACGTTTTTTCCTTATTTTAACATTTTAAATTACAGATTCCATTACAGATGGATTTAAACAGTTCTAATTAGAAAACGATATGATGTGACGAGCTAGCGCGAAAAATTATGGCGAACAAAAGACAAGAAATGGTGCCAAGAATGCTGCCAAGTAATGTCAAAATTATACAATTAACACATACAACTACATTACAATCATCTTTTGATGTTGTAAAGAAACACATAAAGTGTAACTTCAAAAGCTATGGTATTTGTTGTTGCATGTGTATTTAGTGTAATTTTTTGACAGAAGTACACTAGTGTATTCATAAATACACAAAAGAGCGAATACCACTATTGTATAAAAAGTGTAATAAAAACTATAAAATGTGAAAGAAGTCTTAAAATTGCAAAAAAAAAACCTGTAACAGTTTTAACCTAAAAACAACTGCGAAACGTGAGCATAAAGAAATTCGCAATGAACAGCTGATTTTGACATCAATGTAGCTTTATTCTGCTTTCTACTCCATTCCTCTCCGTTATGACCTTACCTTATAACTCTGCCATGGATCATTGTAAATCAAGTCTAACGAACATTATGTGTTTTATATATATGTGTGTTTGACTTAGAATTACATCAGGAGCATGGCAAAATTATAAGGTAGGGTTGATTTGCTTAGTGTTCTCACGCGTCAACAAATAGTGGAAAATGAGAATGCCAGCTAGTTGTCAAAACGACGAATTTCGTAGAAATTGCAAACAAAGCAAATGTACAATGTTTCCAACTTGTAAAATGTGCTGTCGCGAGTGTTCAATTTGTGAGAAATTGAGTGAAAATATTATAAAAACAATGCAATAAAAACTATAAAATGTGAAGAAAGTCTTAAATTTGCAAGAAAACTTGTAGCAATTCTAACCTAAAATCAAGTGCGAAACTTAAACACAAAGAAACTCAAGATTCACAGCTGATTTTGCCAACTAGCCTGCATTTTCTCTGCTGTCTACTTCATTCTTCTCAGAGTCGGCCCTACCTAATAACTCTGCCATGATCAGGAGCACACAAAAGGCGGATAGCTTTCACACGTATACGATAGCTTTCAATTAAAAAAGCTTTTTAGTCGAGGTCATGATACAATAACTTACAAGGTAGCCTTGAAAACTAACTTTTTTCTCAAGAGCGGCGATCAGGAGTTGTCAAATCAATACAAAGTTTAAAGTGTCATCTGTTTTGCTACTTCTTCGTTTTCTCTTTTCAGTGTGTTTTTGAAAACTCCAAATCGCCAACAGAACTGTCACTCCTACCAGTGGACCCTAAATGAATGCGCGTTGCGTTGCGCTTCTGTCAAAATTGGTTCATGCAAATACATTTTGTATAAAGCCTACTGAAATGCGCAACTCGATTCGAATTTCCAATTTTGACAGTGCATTTGGATGTGAACTTGGCTACAAAAAAGAAAAAAAAAATTAACTAAGCCAATCAGAATAAGCAACCGTATGAAATGGAGGTAAGTACTTGAAAATACAATAGTTTAATACAATAATAAGCAAAGAAAAGGCGCTAAAACAAAAATTATGATTAAAAATACATATTGACGCAACGCACAACGCACTCGATTAGGTATTGCATACGAGTATAAATATTGCGCCGCTAGCAAACGCAACGCCATTCCCCCTTTTACCGCCCACAAAACAATTAAAACGTTATATCTCCAAAACTACTATCCCGATTGAGCTCAAATTTTGTCAGTTCATTTCTTTCGAGTACTAGGCTGCGACTGGTGATTAATGTGATACGCATTTGGTTATGACCGACGGAAGAGAACTCGTTATGGTTATTGTGTATATTTCACTAAATCAAAAAATTTTAGATATTATGAAAATTCTACATCGAAGCTTAATTATTTACAGTCCAGCTGTTTCAATGATACTACAAAAAATTCTACAGAAACTCCAGGTGCAGAAGATTTCAATACAAATTTTGCCGCCGAGGAATCATTACCACTTATAACTTTTCTTCAAACCGGATTTCAATTGATTATGAAAAACCACTTCCCGATATCTGGAACACATTAAATATAAAACGTTCATCACATATTTATCGGCCCATTGTAACTTTCATTGAATCGAATGCTACTGTAACAGAAATAACTGATGAGGCATTAAATTAAACATTTTCAAAAAAATTTCAAAATTTTTGTGCTCTTGTTTCTAAAATACCCTATATCCCATACTGTATTTTTCCAACATAATATAACGCTGATCATTTTGCGCAAAACGTGTGTTGTTTATTATAAGTAAACCAAACACATTTTTTGAAATGTCAGACCCACCTATTTTTAGCAACGCCCAATCATTATGGAAGGACGTTGCACGCTTTCCACTACACTGAAACATGTTTCATTGAAAAGCGATGAAAACACTATTGACAAACATATTTTTAAAAGTTTCTCATAGCTGGGTTTATCTTATCCGTTTTTTTTTTTTTTTATAAATAAAACTCACCTGTTTACGATAAGATCCACAAGTCCAGGCATAAAAAATTAATGTTCTTTTTCATTCCCAAAGGCACTTAAAAATTATAGTTCTGTTTCAAAAACTAAAATATCGCACCAATGCTTGAAAACCTTCTAAAAGGACGTTGGGCCCGCCCATCTGCGATAATACAAGCTATGAGCAACAGCAACGATGCGAATGCGCACATATTCAAACACACAAAAACAACTACATTTTTTTGTTGTGCTGTTCTAGATGAGCTTAAGAAATATATATACTTAATACTTAAGAAAGGAGACCCAACAATCTGCGCAAGTTATAGAGGTATCAGTCTTATTTCCATCGCATATAAGGTTCTCTTAAGCGTACTGTGTGAAAGATTAAAGCCGATTACAAAAACACTGATTGGACCTTATCAGTGTGGCTTTCGACCTGGTAAGTCCACCATAGACCAGATTTTCACGCTACGACAAATCCTGGAGAAAACCCACGAAAATCAAATTGACACACACCATCTCTTTGTCGATTTTAAAGCTGCGTTCGATAGCCCGAGAAGGGATTGCCTATACGCAACAATGTCTGAGTTCGGTATACCTGCAAAGTTGGTTAGACTTTGCAGAATGACATTGAGCAACACACGCAGCTCCGTCAAGGTAGGAAATGACCTCTCCGAAACCTTCAATACCGAAAGAGGTTTCAGGCAAGGCGATCCACTGTCTTGCGATCTCTTTAACATCATCATGGAGGGGATCGTACGAAAGGCCGGTGTGCATCGTAATGGCACCATATTCTACAAAGGCGTCCAGCTCCTTGCGTACGCTGATGATATTGATATTGTCGGCAGAACCAAGAGAGATGTTACCGCTGCTTTCGCCGCTATCGAAAATGAATCAGCCAAAGTGGGTTTGACGATAAATGAGGGAAAAACAAAATATATGCTGTCTACAAACAAGGGAGCTCGGCATTTAGACTCCCACGTTTCATCCGGCAGCTATAACTTTGAAGTAGTCAAGGAGTTCGTTTACCTTGGCACCGCCATTAACACTAACAACGAAATCAGCCTGGAGATAAAGCGAAGAACAATAATTGCTAATAGGTGCTACTACGGGCTCAGTAAGCAACTAAGTTCCAGAGCCCTCTCTCGATCGACAAAACTAACACTCTACAAGACGCTCGTTCTACCTGTGCTGCTTTATGGCGCTGAGGCATGGGTAGTTTCGCAAACTGACGCAGCCGCTCTGGGGGTGTTCGAGAGAAAAGTTCTTCGCAAAATCTTCGGTCCTGTTCGAGTCGGCGATGACTATCGCATCCGAATGAACCACGAGCTGTATGAGCTCTACGATGACATTGACGTAGTTCGGCGTAAAACTGTGCAGCGACTACGCTGGCTGGGTCATGTCCATCGTATGAACGACGAAGCTCCAGCGAAAAAGGAAGTTTCTCGAGGCGAGGATCGCTGGTCAACGACGACGAGGGAGACCATGCCTCCGATGGATGGACCAGGCTGAGGAAGCCCTAACCGCACTTGGTGTATCCGATTGGAGAAGGCGCGCGCAAAGCAGAGGCGCCTGGCGAGAGCTGATGAGGTCGGTTGAAACCCGGACACGGGTTGTTACGACCAACTAAGTAAGTAAGTTCTAGATGAGCATAAAAAGAGAAAAGTAGAGAGAAACATTTCGTTTATTGCATGTTTGCATTATAAGTTTGTAGCAAGGGAGAGAGTGAGTACCTAGAATTGTCAAATCGAAGTTAACAGCTCATAGAAAATCTGCAAATGCTCTCCTTTTCCATCTATTTCCTTTAGTATTTAATCACAAAATTATCTGATTTTGACAAAAATGGGTACTGAGAAGAGAGCATGATCAGCCCTGTGACAACCTTATGCGGCCCATACACGCTGCGACCAAAACAAAGCTGGCAATGTAACCTGAAAGCGATATTTTCACAAATCAAATTTTCGATGACGCTGAGGCATAAGTGAGGTTCTATGCCGTTAATGTGCCGAATTATCTCATCCTTTAGCTCTTGAATTGTTGCTGGCTTTTTCTTTCAAATAACCCCATCATGATCTTGACGGCCAATTAACATCGCCACCACGTGAGATAACACGGCCATTGAATTTGTCGCGCAAAAGAGCCATTGTTTCGTTAGCTGTGTGGCAAGTGGAACCGTCCTGTTGAAACCACATATCGTCCACATCCATATCTTCCAATTCGGGCCATAAAAAGTTCGTTATCATCTCACGATAGCGAACACCATGCACAGTAACTGCCTGACCGGCCTCATTTTGGAAAAAATACAGCCCGATGATGCCGCCAGCCCATAAACCGCACCAAACAGTCACTCTTTGAGGGTGCATTGGTTTTTCGACAATCACTCTTGGATTATCATTCGCCCAAATGCGGCAATTCTGCTTATTGACGAATCCAATGAGGTGAAAGTGTGCCGCTCACTGAAGATGATTTTCTTCGAAAATTGATCATCCACTGTTGCCATTTCTTGCCACCATTCTGACCATAGACGACGCTTGAAATGGTCAAGAGGCTTTATTTCTTGAGTCAATTGCACCTTGTAAGCGTGTAAATGCAAGTCTTTATGCATAATGTTCATCAACGACGAACGTGAGAGGTGCAATTGTTGGGCACGACGACGAGTTGAGGTGGACGGCTCTTCAGCCACACTATCGAGAACAGCAGCAATATTTTATGCAGTACGAGCATGCACTGGTGTTTTCACATCTCCTACAGACCCGGTTAGCTCAAATGTTTGCATGATTTCTCTGATTGAACGCACATTTGGACGATTAAATTGACCGAAAAAACCACGGAGTGCAGGATATGCATTTTGATTTGAACGCCCATTTTCATAATAAGCCTGAATAAATTTAACGCGATGCTCGATTGTGTCTTTCCATGGTTCAAATTGAGTTAGTCTGAAATTGAGAAATGCACATAAAATGCAGAAAAAAACTTGACGTTTAGATGTGGTTCACATTCAACATCGGCCCTTAAAATTTAACCACCCTTTAAAACATAGAACTTTTGGAGTTTTACAAAAATTTACACTTCAATTTTATATAATAGTATAGATTGCTGCTGTGTGTATTTTGTTGGTATTTCTTCGTTGTTTGTGTTCTACTGTGCATAGTGAAAACCATGGTAGAATAAATGAAGGTAGTCGCACGGCTGAGAGCCGAGCACCGTAACTGGCAAAACGAAATTTCTACCATCGAGCGGAGAGTCACAGAAAACGTAACGCTTGATTTCACTCGATATATAATTTTCATACCACGGGCTTTATATGAAATCGATTCTAAAGGAGTGAGCTCCAAAAATATATTGTGGCGAATTTTTTAGAAATCTATGAAAAATTTTTAAAATGTAATTAAATTGTTTGTGAACAAATTCCAAATTGTTAATGGTCTATCGATATTGACTACAAAGATTTCATGAAAATTGTTTTTCCTTCTTCCTGCGGTGCTTCTACCAGTAGAGGCGCGTCTTCTGGTGGTGGTGGCGCTGTTTCTGCTTGTGGTGGTGGCTCTGTTTCTGCTTGTGGTGGTGCCTCTGTTTCTGATTGTAGTGGTGGTTCTTCAACTAGTGGTGGAGGCGGTGGTGCTTCTGCTGGTGGTGGCGTTGGTTCTCTCGGTGGTGGTGTTGGTTCTCTCGGTGGTGGCGTTAGTTCTTTCGGTGGTGGAGTTGGTTCTCCCACTTGTCGCGTTTGCTCCACATTTGGTGGCGCTACTGACGACTTCCGTTCCTCCATTGTAGATCTGTGACTGCCTCCATCAGAATGTCCTTCCGCCGTTTCTTCCGGTATTTTATCGGCATCATGAGGCTGATCAGATGGTATTTCTGCTTCCTCTTCACCTTCTTGACTCTCACCCTCAATGATTTCCACCCATTCTATGCCTTGATCCTCACAAACATGTTCCTCCGAGACGGATGTGGTGCTATCATATTTGGTTGTCTTGCTTTTGACGAAAAGTTCGAAAGAGTCTTCTTTTTCTGGTGGTTTATAGCAAGTATCTTCGCCATCAAAGCAAGAGCACGTTATACAAGAGGATGATGTCATCATCATGGAAGAACCAGCTGAAGATAATGACAACAAGGGACCACTTGGAGTTGTTTCAATTTCAAGTGCTGGCACACATGGTTCCAACGGCTGATCCGGCAATTGAGTGGCCAATGTTGATTGTTCCTCCCTGTGAACGTGAGGTTTTTTGCTGCACTGATTCGAGATGATTGGCAGAGTTGCGTTGCTGCGTGAAAGCCACTCAGCCAGCTTAGCTTTCCAGTTCTGTGGATAACCCGTGGCACCAGATATTATGTCATAAACTTCAGTAACCATCTCCGTACTAAGTGGATTATTTATAAATTTGGCACTGAAGAAAGGTGGTATGGGTTCGTGGATATCTGTGGATGGTGGGTCAGAAGATAAAAGGGACATTTGAAAGCCTTACACAAACTCAGACTTACAGTTGGGAAAAATAAATGTTATTTCGCGGCGTGCCTCCTCTGTGGTTCTACTGACATGAACATTACGTTCCATTTCAACTGAGGTGCCGCTGCAACCATAACAGGAACCTTTTAAATTCAAATAAAAAACAGAACTTGTCAATTGCTTACAAATAGCAAACCATGGTGTTAATCAGCTCTTCGACACCATTCTCCTTGGTTAGGATGAATGCCTCTGAGTTGCCTTTGGACAGCATTATAACCAGCAACATAAAACTTTTGCTTTCGTCTTCGCCCTTGTAAAACTCGGCAGCAAGTTCGGGCGTGAAACGCAACCGGCGGTGTCCCTGAATCTGAAACTCCTTTTGCAGCAGCTTGAGTAAAACTGGTTTGCGTTTGTGCATATAGTCGCTTTTGATGATCAACAAGGAATCCTCAAACATGGTGTCGGTTTTTTCGCTTCTTATCTCAAACAATGTATGTATATTTAAAGAAAAAAAAAATCAAAATAACATGAAGTTTAAAACTAATAATGCTTTATTATATTGTATTTAAAATATACTGTATCTTTATTTACTTATTTAATTTGCAATTAACAATTTCTTCGTTCAACTACTTTAACTTCGTTTGTTAATTTTTGGTTTTTACATTCATCAACATGTTTATGTTGCAAAAATAATGTTTGCTTAAATAATTAATACAAATACATATACAAAAAACTTAGTCTAGCAGCGTTTACCATCATTAGCATTCATTTCTTTAAAAAAAAAAAAACGTATTTTATAAAAATTTAGTTTTATATTAAGATCAATATTTTGTGTAATTCATTGACAATGAAAACTGATGTGAAGCCAATTTTAAGCATTATTTAAACTATTAGATAAGTGAAAAGTATGAAAAGAAATAAGAAAAAAAAATAAACAAGCGTCACAATCATGCCCAACTATTTGTTGCTGCATCCTTGCTTTAGGCTGCTTAAGCTGTAAATAAATATAAAAACAGTTAAAGTATTGATTTTCAACAAAATATCAAAGTTGAGACCTACCGGAAATCCTGGCAAAAGCCAAGCTAGACTTTTCGTTTTCGAAACATTTGCCGATCTCAGCACAAACGTGTGTATTGTCCATGTAGTAACGTTGGGACAAATTATAGATACTCTTACCATAGATTTTAATCATGTCGGAGCACTGCAAAGAATGTGCAATTTTAGTATTTTTTTAATTTTAAATGATCGTTTTAAAAAAATTTCTATTAGAATTAGCTTTTGAGAATTTTAATCAAAAGGTACTTCAACCCTCCTACTTATTCCTTTCGTAAGGTGACCAATTTTTTTTTTTAAATGAAAAGGACGAAAAAATTTAGGAAAAAAGTATAACTTAAATAATGAAATATTTTAGTAATTCAAGCAAAATACACTAATTATGCTAACATACCTTTTAATTATTTAAAAAAGGAGTATATTTCCATTAAATGAATATTTTTTTTGGCAATACATAATTTTCTAACAACATGTTCAAAATTTTGGGGCAGAAAATATCTTTCATATTGAATTTTACGATAAGTGTTGCAGCGATAAGTGTTGAAGCTAGATCAATATTTATTTTTGATATTTCAATGAATATTGAATTGAATTAAAAAAAAACTCCTTCAACTGCTGCATTAGTTTCAGGACACCACAGCGTAAATTCAACAAGATTAACTAAATTTTCATATGGAATGTGTTCGTTTTTGAAATGGTTGAATATTTCCACCATTTATCAGTTTCAACCAGTGACCGTACCGGTTATGGTTTTTACCAAAAAATTCAGATATTAACAGTTATCTTTAATCTTTTATTTTTCCGGACAAAAATACTAGTTAGTTTTTCGGTCAAAAATATCAGACAATTTGTAGTTTTTAAACCGGCTAAGAAACAATTGATACAATTATTTCGTCTTATCAGCGCGAACATTATGAGCTACTCGTATAAAATAGCTGAGACAAAAATAATGGTATCAATAGTTTTTTAGTCGAAAAAGCGCCTTTGAAAAGCGCCAAAAAAATAAGGCTCTGTGAAATAAGGCTCCGGGAAATAAGGCCCCAAAATAAAAACTAAATAAGACCCCAAAAATGGGGCTTTATTTCATTTCATTTTTTCACCCTACAAAATAAAGCGATCGTTGGAAGATGGAAGATGGTTGGAATATGAGGCAAGCTTCAAAAACCCGTTAAAGTGAAACAAAACTTGTAAGCAAAACGTCAAATGTTTTCTTATCGTTCAGAAGCAACGACGCAATTTAATTTTTTAATTTAATAAAACAATTTTTAGCGTTCAACAATGATGTTTCGCAACATATCGCTGAGGACCAGTTATTGCGAATCGTTTGACCCCTTTAAGTACATTTGCTACTCTTTCCAGCGAATCGTTTAAGATCTCTTTCGGTGATTCATTCGCGACTCTTTTATTAGCGAATCGTTAATGGCCCTTCTTGGCGATGCATTTGCGACTCTTCACAACAAATCGCTTAAGGCCCCCCTCGACGATTCGTGAATCTTTCCAGCGAATCGCTTACAAACCCTTAAGGTGATTCGTTTACGAATCTTAACTCGAATCGCTTATATGGCCTCAGCTGCTTACAGTCAGCGATTCCCTGAATGACTCTTAAATGAGCTGGCCGGCGACTGTCTTATCTTCCAAGCGATTCTCTGGCGATTATGAGGCGATAGAAAATGTTTGCAGGGTATGAATCATACTGGTAAAAAAAACAAACATGGTTATACCGTTCATCTTTATTATAATTTGGCACCACTGGCGATGAAGTGTCAAAATACGAATGCGAGCAGTGAGACAAAAAGTCGTCTAAGAGTAATTTAGATTTGCCAACCACCTATGTTCGTTTCGAAAAAATGCTTTAAGCTTGGCAGCATTTTAAGATCAGAAATAGAACTACAGTCTAATCTCGATAATTCGGACACCTGCTAATTCGGACATCGCGGTAATCCGGACACAAAATTGTTTTCATAGTAAACTCTGTAATCCGGACACCACTCATATTTTTTACCTCTAAAATTCGGACACCTTTTTTATAGTTTGTTGATTTTGCTCTTTAGTTGATTTGTAGGCATTCACACAAAAAAAAAAACAAAATGTATATATGTATGTATTCTCCTTGTTCTCTTTTACAGAGAATTACATACTTTTTTCCATACGCCTAAAAACGCTGCTTTCTTATGAATTAAATGTTTTTTTTTGCGACTTCTTGTCAGAAAGCTCAGTTACTTGTTTAGTAGTGAAACTGAAAGTCGCAAAAATTTCGTGGATATAGTGGATTGCAGTTCGTTTAATAATTGTTTGTTAAAGTAAACCATATTGCAAATTAATAATGACACCAAGAGTTAAGAAAACGCATACTTTTTTAACGATTGATAAAAAAAAAGAAATTTTAACTAAACTGTCGCAGGGAAAGTCTTTACGACAACTTGCAGTGGAGTACAATGTTGGAAAATCAACAATTTCAGACATAAAGTTAAATGGATTAAAGATTGATAAGTAAGTTCTCTAGGGTATATTGATTATTTTAATTCACAAAATTGGTTTTTATGCAGCTACATTGGAAAATCTGAAAATGGGCTTGGTAAACGGAAAACAATGAGACCTGCTGAATACCACCTAATGGAAGAGCGATTATATAATTGGTTTATAAATAAGAGACAACATAATGCACCAATATCGTCGGAGATCATTCAGGAAAAAGCAAAGCTTTTTTGTGCAGACATTTTTGGCCCAAGCGCTGATTTTAAGGCTAGTAACGGTTGGTTAAACAACTTCAGATCAAGATATAGAATAAAATATTTATTTGAGAAGTTACATGCAAAAGTTGCTGAAATGGGCATAACATATTCTCAAGTATACAATGCGGATGAGACGGTATTATTTTGGAGGAAGCTGTCAGAAAAAACTCTTGCATTGCGTATTGAGAAATCTGCACCAGGCCATAAGATTGGTAAAGAAAGAGTTACTCTTCTGCTGCAATGCTACGGGGGAACATAAGCTTAAGCTGCTTATGATAGCCAAAAACCCAAGAGCGTTTAAGAAAGTGAATTTACCCTTAGAATATGACCACAGCAAGAATGCTTGGATGACTGAGCGTATGTTTAAGAATTGGTTTGAAACATCGTTTATAAAGCAAGTAAGACGATACCAAAAAGAAAATAATTTATCCAACAAAGCACTTTTAATATTAGACAATGCGACGTGTCACCCAAAATCACTAGGAGATATCGATAAGGACATATGTGTAATGTTTTTGCCACCAAACTGCACAGCTCTTATACAACCAATGGACCAAAATGCCATTCGCATTTTAAAACTTAACTACCGTAAAAGTTTTTTTATCCATGCTTTTAACCGGTGGAACTAATTTAATGGATGCTTTAAAAAAATTTTCTTTGAAAGACGTTGCTTTTTTGGCGTCTAATGCTTGGAATATTGTTGAAGAAACTGTGCTAAAAAAATGTTTAAATCAAATTCTATATGACGAAGAATGGAGCTCAGATGATGATCTGCCTCTAGCGTCACTACTCTCTAACGATGCAAATGAAATTATTGATCTACTTGTCGATATAGCTCCAGATGTGTATCGTTCTATCGAAATTAATGAATGGTTGATGGACGACATTGAAATAAGTGATGATGAGACTGAGCAAGACGATGTCGATTACTGCAGTCGGGATGAAAATGAAAATGATGTACCAAAAACATTACACTCTCAGGCTATAATTGCATTTGACACGTGCATTAAATATACTGAAGAGCAGGACTTTGCAGCCGGAGATATTTTAAAACTCATAAGCCTAAGAGACATTGTATTCAAAAAGAAAAACGAAACAAAACTTCGACAAATAAAAACTACAAATTTTGTTCAAATCTCTTAAAGATGTCTTTAACCTTCTAAAAATAAAAAATGTTTAATAAAAACTATTGCTTTTCAATAAAAATATTTTTAATGTCTATAAAATAATATTTCGTTAATTTTTTTATTTGATCTCGGTAATCCGGACAATTCGATATTTCGGACAGTGCTTGGTTTTCCATTGTCCGGACTATCAAGATTAGACTGTATATATTGAATGCATTATCTATTTGAATTATAATTCTTTTGAATTCTTTTTATATAATATTCAGTTTCTTAAGCATTTGCAAAAAATAGATAATTGAAAATTTTTGAGTTTTAGTCCAAATTAATAGATTGAATATTTTAACTTCAAAAATCTTCTAACTCAACCTTAGAATGAATGAATTCTTTAGAGAAAACTTACTATATTTCATTCAATATCTCTTAAGAAAAGACAGTTTTTGGGAAAACCGGCGTCCTTTTTGGGTTTCCAATTTCAGTGCAAAACTGAAATTGATAAAACCGGTTATCCGAAACAGTTTTCTTTTTAAGTGCCCATCACTAGAGGGAAAGAAAGGAATCGACAAAAATAAAAAGCACATATTTGCTGTGCTTCTTACACTAACAATAAAGCTATTTCTAATGGCGATGTTATGCCGGCGGTCAAATGATCCCTGGTCAGGTCACTTTTTACGCTCTTTTATCGTTTGATGAGCTCTATATGCCCAAAGCATGTTATGCTGACGGTTATATGATCCCCGAACATAAGTACAATTTTTGCTGCTTTAAGTGCTTTATCCGAAAAAAGTATCATCGTTGATCATGGTTGAGTGTTGCTTAATAGCAGGTTTTATTACTGCTTTCAAACCTTTCTTACTAAAAGTGTACTATTTTAATGCTAAAACACAAATGTTGTGAATATTTTAACAACGCAACACTGTTTTGATCCTGTGATTTCATATTTATGTCGAATCATTTGGAGACCGTGGTGGGCAATATTTACTATCTAAATTTACTATACTAAATTTCTATCAACAAAACATTATGCTTTCTAATTGAAGTTGTGGTTAAAATTATTAAGTTTTGACTTTTTGCAAAACCATGCAATCATTTTCGTTTCTAAATAGTTGTCTTACTCAATAACTCCCAATAGTTCCCAGAATGCTTTCAGTTACTTACAATTTGATAATATTTGGCTGGCAAATTTTCGCAGCCGACTGAGACCATTTGGTGTTGTTCGATAGAAGATTGGTCCAGATGTTGCCTAAAGTATGGCAACAAAGCTAACGAGGCACCATGGCAAACACCGCATTCAATAACTTCATCTGAGTGAAGAAAATAAATGATGTATTAAAATAATGGCTGAGTTCCTAAATGCATTAACGCAAAACATCAGTGACTTTTTCTTTTAATTGTTGCTAAGTACAGTCACCAAAATTGCGCAACTAAAGCGTGCTTAAAAATAATAAACTAGTTGCGCAGTTCTGGTGAATCAACTAAGCACCAATTCAAAGAATGTCACTGATCCTTTGCATAAATGCATTTAGGAACTCAGCCAATGTTTCAATTAACAACAATTTTTTAAACAAGTTACCATTAACAACTGTATCAAAGTGCTCAGAGCACAGCTTTAGCTTGCGGCACAGTTCTTTGGGTGGCACATCGCCAATAAGCGCTATAATGGCGTTCGCATATTGCTCTACAAACTTGTCACAGCTGTGAGCAACTGTCTTGGGCATTTTATCGCATATATGCTCAATAGTATGCTTGATTTCATCTTGTGTCGTCTTGTTTTTCAAATCAGCTTCCAATTTGGTCATGACAAATTCGCAGAGCACACATGGCGGTGGATCTTGCACAACGTCTGCTGACAAGTCGTTAGTTATTTCATTCGGCATAGCAATAACATCGTATTTGAGAGCCTCGTCAATTTCCACTGGAATTTTAGAGTGAATGCATTGCAATTAAATATGCTTGGGTTTGAGAGCAAATACTTACAATCTTCTTGTTCACTCCATAGACACAAACCCAATTCGCGACAAATCATTTTGGGTGCCATTTCCATAATCAATAAATCGGCAATTTTGTCGCTGTATTGGTCTACAATTTTGTGACATTGCTTTTGCATATTCTTTTTTAACTTATCGCAAGAATGTTCAATGACTTTTTTAATGTCAGCCTGTAAGAGTATAAAAAGTTGAATTTTCAATGCTTACAACTTGTTTTGAAACACACACAGACCTTGTTCATATTCAAGTTAATTTTTTTCTCGGCAATCTTGACGAATTCCTCACAGAGTAGACAATTTGGTGCACGTGTGTCATCGATTTTTTTAAAAAATATTTCCACAGGCAACTCTTCGCTGCTGAGGCTGGCACTATCTTCATTCTCTTCCAAGCTGATGCCCAAGTCAGAGAGATCGCTGTTTTCTGAGGGACATAGTTTGATTGCCACGCAAATCTCCTGCGCCTTAAAGTCAGTGACCAGCAAATCGATCAATTCGCTCGAATATGTTTCAACAAAATCAATGCACTCGGATTGTAGTTTTTGTGGCAAACGCACGCAGAGATGATTTAAGACATTCTTGATATTTTGCTGTTAAGAGGGAAAGAGAAATTAGAAAACATTCAGACTCCATATCTAGCAACCACCTACTTTCGACTTGTTATCTTGTATCTTGGCCTGAGCTTGTTCGACTGCAAACAGGCACAATGGACAAGTGGGTTTATCTGATTCTAAATCGCCCTTGAGTGCTGGTTTAAAAACTTCCATATCCTTGTGGTTGGGTTTACTTGGTGGACACATTTTCATTATGGGACAAACTGAGCGTGGATCCAGATCTTGAATCAAAAGCGCAATTACAGCATCGCCGTACATATCGATGAAGTTGTGGCATTCACCACGAACGCCGTTGGGTAGCTTGTTGCAGATGCTTTCGACTGTGTGTTTAATTTTGTCCTTAAATATTTATACACAGCATTAATAAAAGAAAAAATCAGCAAAAAGTTAAAGACCTACATCAGTGGTTGGTGTAGCCAGTGTTTCCTGTACAAAGTGCAGCAAATACTCGCATAATGTGCACAGCTGGCCGTTTTCGACCAACTGAAGTGCATTGGGAGCTCCCATCAAATTGTCAATCGGCAGCTGCATGCCAATTAATTCCTCCTGCGTGAATTTCGGTTCGTGGGCACCCAACTTACGAATAGTTACTTTAATTTCGGCTGGTGGAAAGACAGGCAAAAACGGCCTGATTTCACCCTTAAACATGGACGACTGAGTTGCTGAGCTGCCCTTCGGGCAGACACCAATTAAGAAGCATGCACCGTTAGCATCCAATTCGTTGACCAAGGTTTGATAGATGACATCATAATACTGATCTACAATGCTAATGCATTCCTCCCTAAAACCTTTGGTCTGCTTGCAGAGTCCTTCCATGACCTGTTTAAACTCAACCTCAGTTGTATTGGCCACCAGCATATCACGCAGATGATGCACTAGTTGTTGGCACAATTCGCAAGGAATATCATCACCAGTCAGTTCCTCAGCAGATATGACACCCAAATCAGTTATTGAAGCGGCTTCAGCAACATCTTCCGGATGTTCATGGAATTTTGCAGCGCAGACACCCGAAAGGTGGCAGATACCATTAGCTTCTAGGTTTTCCTTCAGATGGTCATAGATATCGTTGAAGTAGGACAACACAATGTTGGAACAGGCATCCGAGAATGAAGACATAGAACCACAAATATGCAACAAGTTTTCCAGGAAATCATCGCGGTTGGTTGCATGAAACTTAGAGGAAATTAAACCGGCTATATTATTACAATTATTGCAGGACAGCTGATGCTGAGCCTTGGCTACGACTTCTATAGCTACTGGCTTAGTGGTGGTGACTTCATTAATGGTTGCTTCTTCCTTCAGCGTGCCGTCGAGTGCACCGCTGAACATTTGCATGAGCAAAGTATCGATACGTGCACTATTGCAAAGTCCAGCCACCGAACAAACTTGCTGCAAATAAAAATTTTATCAATATAAATCAAAATTTTAAAAAAATCTTTCAGTTTGTCTTACATCCGGATTCATTTCGGAGGACAAGGCCTCGACGAGTTCGGGTATGAAATTATCGGCAAGCGTGCAACATTCTTTCTTAATAACATCAAGAGGAATGAGATTGCAGGAGCCTTCAAGTACTTCCTTCAGCTCTTCCATGGTTTCGTTGCTACGCAGTTGATCGCGTGCCTGTGTAACCATATCCTTGCAAATCTGACAGATTGAGTCGGTGTCTTTTGGTACACTTTGCTTCTCCCAAACAGTTTGAATGCAGTGACGCACAGCATTGCAGTTCTTAGCATTGCTGTCGAATTGATAAAGAAGGAGTGAATAAAATATATTTAAGATAAACTATACGACTTATTATAATTTTTATATAATTTAAACCGCTTTTATAAAAAGAATTTAGAGAATGCTTTACCAATATTGCAGTATAACATGCAAGTATTTAACTCAAGCATATATCTAAAAATCAGTGGTCCATACTCATAAACAAAATAAAGTCGGCTTTAAACTTAATATAAGCATTTTTTACAGTTTTTCAATATAATTTGCTGTAAAATAGCTTGCACTAAATTTAGAGCTGACTTGTATTTCTTTATGATTATGGGCAGTGAGTTCAAGGCTGTATTCTAGTGTAGAATTTCGAAAAAATCTAAATTTTTTTTTTCATATTTTCGAAGTTTAGATATTCAAGAACATGCCTTTGAAAGGCTTTTTAAAAATTCCAATAATTCTCGTTATTGTTTAACGTTATAGATTATCCATTTTCCAGTGGCGGCCGTGGCGTAGTGGGTAGAGTGTGTGGCTTATACGCCAGAGAACCCAGGTTGGAATCCCCATCTGACACAGAAAGTTTTTTCAATTGAATTAATTTTTCTGTTCGGCCGTAACCTTTCTGCAGACAATGGCAAACCTCAGAGAGTAAAAACTGCCATGAAAAGCTTCTTGAGAACATTGTATTCAAACATTTCACAACACACACAACACAATTGATCATAAGAAGCTCGGTCAAAGTCCTTTCAAGGGCTGAAATGGCCATTTCGTTTTTTTTTTTATCCATTTTAGTAGTGCGGCATTTTATTTAGTACGACCGGAACTAAAATCTTAAAACACCTTTTTCTCGAAACTACTTCTTCCAACACGTTTGATATGATATCTCAAGTTCTAATTGACCGATTTAAAAAAGGTAAAATAAAATTACTTCTTTTTTCAAGCATTCGCGATTTCGCGAAAAAAAAATTATTTTACTTTCCCTAGTACGGGATATTTTTACATTTTTACTAATTAAGAATTTTTATTTTTAGATTTCTAGAAGGATTGAAACGTGCCAAGATGGAGGCACCCTTTTTTTAGTACCACTCTACCATCCTGTAATTTTTTTTAATTTTTTTTTTTTTTTTTTTTTTTTTTTAGTGTATTATTGAAATATTAAACAATATAATTAAAAAAAAATGGATACTAAAAATATTTTTAGTTTTTTTATGGGGGCTGACTACGAGGACTACGAGTTATAATGATGTCATCATAACTTATAGATCAGTGAAATATATTTTAAAACAGAGACAAATAACTATCTTAATATAAAAAAGGCAACCTTATTGCTTTGCACCCAAGAATATAGCTCAAACTGTAATTATTTTTTGCGATCAGCCTGACAGTACCCTCTAGGAAATGGAAACATACCCGGATATTAACAGGAAGCATTCCATGGAATGTAGGAAGCATTCCATGGAATGTAGGAAGCATTCCATGGAATGTAGGAAGCATTCCCTTCTGTTGGACACTATACTTGTTTTTTTACACACTATGTCATTAGAGCGAAACATTCCTCTCCACTGTATTAAAAATTAATGTGGAAACATTTCTTTTCGCTGGATTTGTCATTTTCTCAAAACAAGCAAAAGTTTCAATGATGAAACAATGATTTCCACATGCATTTTTAAGGAAGTGGATTAGAAACAACATCAGCTGAAAGCTCCCCATAAGCTTCCAAAAGATACGATGAGGAATGTTTCTCCATCACTTCCAAATGGAAGCCCCAATTTTTCCTTGAGGGTATGCACAGAAAAATCATTTGATAATTATCAGTGACATGCTTGCCTTTTATGTATGTGCATACTTTCAGGCTAAACATTTTTCCAAACAGTATGTTGTAAAAGCACTGTAATAATGACTAATGCGCTAATGGTTCCAACCCGTCATAGGATGGCTTTTATGCTAGTGATATAATATTACTTTTAAAAAACCAAAAGAGATGTTTTGTAAAACTAATATTTGAATGAATGTGACTACTGGGACACTAAAAAATCCCACTTATCTACCTTTGAACACTCAAAGGAGAATTTTAGCCAAACCATTTAAATATTCAAGTCAGCTTCTTCGGTGTTGTACAACATAAACTTAAAGTTTTCATTTAAATTAAGAATTAGTTGGAAAAAAAGTATTACTCGTTCACTCGTTGTTATTATGCTTGTTATTCTTACTGCATCAAAAGAGTAGTCTTATATGTGAACACTATGTTTAACTAAATAAATAAAATAAAAATAAATAAAATAAAAATAAATAAAATAAAAATAAATAAAATAAAAATAAATAAAATAAAATATTAAATTGTGACTACTGGGACAGGGCTTTGTGACTTGTGGGACAAGTAAAAAATATGTGGAAATAATAAAATATTTTTATAACATTAAATTTTGTTTTTAGCCCAATTTGTGCAGTTATTTATATTTTTTCAAACATCTAAAAGAAACCAGAAGCTACGAAAAATTCAACTCTTAATGCATCTTGCTGTATAACGAAACTAATACTTTCTATCGTGCGAGACACAGTAAGCACTATATTTTTTCATACTCTGGAAAAAAAATGACTTTTTTAAATGGTAACAAAATTGGTTATCGTATGACACGAGCTTTTTTTAAAAATTTTTTTTTTCAATTTTTGGTGATGTTCCAAATTTGAGTGTTTTTTCGAAAAAAATATTGACTTTAAAAATTCATAAAAAATCGAAAAAGCTCGTGTCATACGATAGCGAATCAAGTTTAAACAAATCATACAAAAAAAAAAAAAAATTTCGAGAAAAGAAAAACATGGTTTCGAGATAAACGCGTTCAAAGTTTGTGAACAAAGAATTAGAAATACACTATATCTCGAATTATATTGACATTAGGATAATAAAACTCGTTACAAGAATGGGTATCATAATTTCAAAACACGTGACATCTAATTTAAATTTAAGAGACAGATATTTGAAATAACCATCAAACTTTCAGAATTTAATAGAACAAATTTTTTTAGAACAATTGTATTTAAGTTGTTTATACACTATTTTCGAAAATTTATCATATTCTCTAAAAAGGAAGAAATAAAAACTTTTTAAAAAAAAAACAACCGACTGCAAAATCACTACAAGGTAAAAAATAATTTTAGAAATACTTTTCATCAAGAAATTAATATATTTATGATAATAAAACAAATAAGAAAAATATTAAAATAATAAGATTTCATGACCAAGAAATTAAAAGGAAAAGTATTTTTAAAATTATTTTTTACTTTGTAGTGATTTTGTAGTCGGTTGTTTTTTTTTTAAAAAAAGTTTTTAATTCGGATGCTTGAAAATAAAATGATCCTTCCTTAAAGTCACCAATATTAATTTGGTCATAATTTTTTTATTTTTTTTCGTGTTCCACATATGCTTTGATCCAATATTTCGAGAATCGTCTGCCAAATGTTGCAAGCAATGCATATTGTAGGTCAAAAACCTTCATAATAATCGATTTCGAAAAAAAAATTCGCTTGGAAAACGAACTGCTAAGATTATTCGAAAACTATTTGCTAATTATTTAATATTTCGTTTCGCTCTCGGATTCAATACCAAATCGAGAACGAACTTCGTTTTCGAAATGAATATCCGAGATCTCAGTTTCACCCCGAATTCGAAACGAATTCATTTGGTTTATTGGGTTTTTTGACTTTAGGAGCTCATAACTTTTTTAGTTGTCACTTTATGGCAAAACTTTTTGTTTATAAAATTTAATTTCCTCTTCAAAAAGTTATTAAGCTTCGTAATCGGTGTGGAGGTATGTTACTTATGGATTAAAACGTAATGACACCTATTATTTTTGTTTTTTCCTCCTATCTCCCTAGGAGGGCATTTGCGGCCACCCCCACCCATATTGTCTCATCACGAGGAACCATCCTCAGCATTATTGTCCTCTAACTCTGGGACACCCTGTATAAAACTCAAATATATCAAATGAAAAACCGTTTTTTCACAATTCTTACTTAAAAAACTCCAAAAATTTCCAAAAAAACCTAATTTTGGTAAAATGTCCCTTTACAGTCGATTTAACTTAAAAAAATTATTTTTTAAGAGATATTTCCCAGCCCTGCTGAAATGTAACTTGAAAATTCGTCTACACTGTAAAGAAAAGTTTAAAAAATTTTCCCATAAATTATGGTTTTATATCAATCGGCGGAACTTCGCCTAGAGAGTGACCTGAGCATTAAAGGGTTAACTATTCCCCTTGTTTTTTTTTTTATTAACCTTACAATTGTAATTCCTATATGCGCTCATTATTCGCTTGCATTGCTCATATTTTAATATCAACTAATTTAACTGATAACAAACTCAGTTAATTTCATAATTTATGCAAGAATTCAGGTAGTAAAACAAAAAAGCCTATTCTTTCTTGGATTGTCACAGAGTGACACTTAAAAAATATTCGACAGTTCTTTTGGCTTAAGCTTCATATCAGAAATTCCATCAGAAACCTATAGGAACAAACTAACTTGTTTTTAAAAACAACTAACTAAAGAACTAGTTTAAAATAAACCAGTATATGAACTACTTTGAATTATATTAAGGCGGCATCCACTTCAATTCTAAATAGTTTTATTTGCATTACATATATATGAAATAATTGAAATACTACTTAAAAACAAGTGATTGATAAACTACTTTGAATTATATTAAGGCGGCAACTACTCTGATTTTGACATGTTTTAATTGCAAATTTTTATTAGATTACAAGTTTATGTATATTTAACCATGGTATTTCATCAAATGTTATTAACTTTAGGCCATCAGTAATAGTTTTCAATTGGTTATTTTAAAGTTATTAAAAAAATAATTTAAATATAACTAGTTTAACAAGTAGTTGAAAATATATGCAGACGAAAGTCAATTGACTTATTTAGCGGACATCACCATACAAAATATGTTAGTTCGTTTTATGGAAAAAAGTCAGAATTTCAACTAGTTGTGGTTGACAAAACACTACTTTATCAACTACTTTTAAATTAGTTGATTTTCCTACGGGGAATGTAGTTTTCAAATTATTTAACACATAATTGAAAAAGAACTATTTGTTGAATTTACTAAAATGACAATCTGTTTTGGGTAATTCGGTATATAAAACCTACAAAAGGCAATGAATGCATTATATTTCAGTGAAAAAAAGATCCTGATTCACTTTTTTCAACAAATCACCCTTATCATAACACACACACACACACATACATGCAATAAACAGAGTTCTCTTATGACGGATCAAATAACCAGCATTGCTGCTGAATCATCCGGTTTGCCTGAATACGAAATAAAAAAAAAAAAAAAACACTAAAAATTATATGAGTTAAGGTTTATTATTAATTAGATGGATATTGTTATCATTAATGCAAAACATATTTTAAATAATTTTCAAGAAATAAGAAACTTCTAGTTTGACACAAAAAGCAACAACAAAATATAAATAAATATAGGAAATGTATGGGTGTGTATTCTATTCAGACGAATGAACTCTGCTTTTGTTTAAGCAAATTAAATGCAATATATTAAAAATAAATCAACTTAATAATCAACATATGGAAGTGGAAAAGAATATGTGTTTATTTGTTTTTCCAAACACACAAACACATTACGCGAATGCGCATTTGTAAGCGTTTAAATACATATATACATATATATTTTATTTTATTTTATTTTTCATTTTTATTTCTACATCGTTTCTACAATTTCAAGAAAAAAAATTCGCTAGATTGTAATAAGAAATGCGCTGCATACGTGGGAGCAGTAGGAGGAGAGGCAAAGAAAACAAAACAAAAATAAACCCAAACAATAGCGTCGAAATGGAATTTAATGATAAATGCAAGCTAAGCCAGTATTCACGACGTACCTCCCCGTGTCCACAACCAACATCCTACAATGACCAACAAGCAGTAACTGCGACATTTTTTTCATTTTCTACGATTTTAGAATATTGTTTAAAAATAAATAAATATATAAAAAACCAATATATTTCAAGACTGAAGCTACTAACCAGAGGCAGGCAGTTTGTTGACAATATCAACGGAACAATTTGCTGATTTTTTTTTTTCTTTGCTAAACAACACCATTGTACGTCAAAAGGAGCTTTCTACACCACTAAAAAAAATGCCTAAATAAGTGTTTTAAATATTTTTATTAATTTGAGAATCTCTATATTTTCTTTACCAGGCAGAAGAAATAAACAAACAGCACAGTTCTTATCACTTTGCACTTTGCATTGAAACAGAAGTTTTCTATTAAAATATTTATAAATCTATTAAGAATCATCCCCATACAAATAAATTAACCCAATTAGATTAGGTATAAGCCATGCGCGATGGAAAAATTCTACAAATATTGGTTAGGAAAAAAGATTGGTTAAAAAAAAGTAATGTAGTTTGTGTTGAAAATGTAAAACCAGATAAAAAAAACAATCGCAAACATAGCGTATGTTAACGTATAGATTTGAAATAACAGTACAATAACGTTGTGTATAACCGTATCCTGTAGCACTAGTTGTGTACTTGAACGCGAACACAAACAATTTACTACGATAGCTTGAAAATGAGCACAAACATTATCATTCCGTAGCGTTGGCTTCACTAAAATACAAATATGTGAAATTAAAATTTTAGATATTTTTTCAAAATTTTTTAATAAATCTGTAGTCACAAGTCATAACAGACAAAAAAAAAAGAGGAAATGGCCATGATGGCAAAGGAAATGACCAGCTTCTTATGATCGATCAATTGTGTTGTGTGTGTGTTGTGAAATGTTTGAACACAAATGATCGAGAACTGGACCTGCATGTCTTACGTCGACTCCGAACGGCTTAAGTTATCAGGAAGCTTTTCATGGCAATTTTTACTCTCTGAGGTTTGCCATTGTCTGTAGAGGTGACGGCCGAACAGAAAAATTAATTCAATTGAAAAAATTTTCTGCGTCAGATGGAGGATTCGAACCTGGGTTCTCTGGCGTATGAGACACACACTCTACCCACTACGCCACGGCCGCAGCCACAGCCTAACTCAAAATATCGTAAACCTAGTAAGGAATGGGGCTTCGGCAGGGTACCGAAGCTAAAATACCCCCTGCGGCCGAATTCAAATATATTCGAAGTCTTTATCCACGACAGACACGATAGCAGTCAGTTTTATATATTTACGAAATTTTTCCTATTTTGATGGCGTGTAGGCGTGGTGTTCATCATATTATTCAGATGCTTCACATTATGTATCAAAGCTCATGTTCAAAATTTCAAGACATTTCCTTAATTTTTGTGGGTTCTGAAGAGATTTTGAATTAATAAAAAGACCACTTTGTATGGCAGGTAGGCGTGGTTTTCACCCGATTTTTTAAAATCCCATAGTCGGGATTGACATTGAAGATCAAAGCTTATGTGCAAAAATTTGAAGGTATTTCCTTAATTTTTGTGGATTTTTAAGAGATTTTACTGAAAAAATAAAGTCACTGTATATAAGAGGTAGGCGTGGTTTTCATCCGATTTGGATAATTTTCGAACTTGGTCTTCTTTTAAAAAAGCTTATATTTTGAATTTCATCTCTATAGCTTTAAAATTACGGCTGTAATCGTGTCGACAGACAGACAGACGGGCAGACAGACGGACAGACGGACACACGGAAATCGACTTAGAAGGTTATGCTGTTCAAAAATATATATACTTTTCTATACCTGTCACGCCTCCTTATTGGCGTTACAAACGGAATGACAAAGTTAATACACCCCTTACGCAGTACGCGTTGGGGTATAAAAGTGATCTGAGGGCCAATTACGCAAGTTGGCTCCTATCGAAAATGGAAGCGGAATTGAATTCGATTATTATGCAATACGCCTATGTCTTGTTTGTAATATGAAGCGTGTGTGGCGTATTCGAGCTGGCGTTCGTTTTTGAATACGACTGACATTTCTTGGCGAATTTGACACAAATAAAGTAAAGAATAAAAACTTTTGCAAAGAAATGGTAAAAAGTTAATTAAATACGAAAAAGTGTAACTAATTAAATAAATATCAATTAAGTTTTTTTTTAACAAGTGCTTTGCGTTTGGAAGTGAAATGCTAGCTCTAATTGAATTGCATAATAAACGAAAACGAAGCGAGGCGAGAAGCTAAAAGCCGATTGAAAACGAAGTACTTCGAGTTGTATAATTGGCCCTCTGGTATTTGAGCAAAATGAAGGGCATTCATGTATCTACAAGTTCCATATTCGATTGTTCTGTTAACTATCTCCGTATCTATAAGTTCTATGTTCGATTGTTCCGTTAACTGCATGGAAAGAGACGATGTAATGAAAAGAAAACATTCCGTATTAACGATATTTTGAGTTAGGCTTTTTTGACTTGTGACCACAGATATAAGAATAAAGGCTAAAATAAAATTGAAAGCATATTCTGTAAAAAAAAAATTTAACATATTTTCATAAAGAGAAATTAATGAAATCCATTGAAAAATAAATGAGACTTGAAATCCCGTGTGACGTTAAAGAGCCAAAATAAAAAATATCTAGTGATAGGTAGTTGTTTTTATATTAAGGACTATTTTTACCTTTGAACCAAGTAGCCAAGTAGCAGTTATTACTTAGCATAGCATTACAATAAAATTTTACCACATACTTTTAGGCCTTACAAAGGAGTATGGTTTTTTCATAGCAAATTGTTTCATCTTTTTTTTTACAAATTTACAATATTTATGAAAAAATTAGACCTTATTGCACATCTACAGACCAAGACCTTTCAATTGCTACCCTATTTATGAGAATCGCGTCTACAGTATAGATTTGATAGTTATCACAAAAAATGCGCTTGCGTAATAATAATATAGATAGGTAGATAGATTTTATTTGTATTTAAAATAAAAACTGCGATTTTAAGATATTTTTTTGAAGCAAAGCTTTTAACGCCTCGTTCTGTGATTTGCTTGAGTGAAATCTCAAAAACAACACTTTTTAATTTCGACAGCATTTTCCTTAGATTTTGATGTGTTCCTTGGTTCTTTGCGTCTATTATAACAAGAAATTATAATTTCAATATTATAAAAATATTTCTTAGTTCCTCCGAGTGGAATTGAACCCACAACGTTGTGATTAGAAGTTCAAAACACCATCAACTGATCCAAAAGCCTCTGTTAAGTACAGTTGTTGATTCAGTATTAAGTATGTATTACTAAAGCTATGTTGCAGTAGATCACAATAATCTCTTAATAGATACAGGATTGTGTATTGGCTTTTTCTACATATAAAAACATTCCACCTGCATTTTTGAATATTATATACATTAAAAGGATTGCTTACTGGCTTTTCTACATATCCAGCATATTTAGCAGTTATCCAAATATAACAAAAATGTTGCTTCTAGTTGTTACATACAAAATGTCATCAGCATCAGCAAAAATTAACAAATGTACTAAATTATTTAATCTATTAAACTGCAAAGAAACATTCGCTTCTCTCGTGTCCAACGACGCACCTGTGTTTTTTTCTCATACTAGGTCTGTGGTTACTATGTGAAAATTCTTTGTACAAACATTTTCTTCACTTTTTAAGAGACATTCCCATTTTTGGAGTCAAAATAAAGGAAAATTGTAGGAGTAAATAATTGTAAGAAAAGGCTATCAAATATTGACTAATTGGAAAAGATTTAATATTGAAAAAAAAAATGCCGACTGTAGAGTATCTAAAAATATATAGCCTACGTTACTACTGGATACGATAGCTAACTAATGGTGAAAAAATAATTGAAAATTTGTAGCCGTATAGCAGCTTTTTGGAAACAACCAAAAAAAAGTTGTTCTTTTAGATCAGTGACGGTCAAAACTCTGCTCTTTTAGTTGTGTGCTAGTGCGCACACATGTGAGAACGACAGAGACAGACAGGGTTCCATATGCACGTGTGCATAGGCGCTGCCCCACACTGTTTTAGATAATAGTATAGATATAACAGTTATTTTATTATCTAATAAAAAATAATAATAAAAATATGTATATTTATATACCTACCCTATAGGAACAAACTAACTTGTTTTTAAAAACAACTAATTAAAAAACTAATTTAAAATAAACCAGTATATGAACTACTTTTAATTATATTAAGGCGGCAAGTTTTCAATTGGTTATTTAAAAGCAATTAAAAAAATAATTTAAATGTAACTAATTTAACAAGTAGTTGAAAATATATGCAGACGAAAGTCAATTGACTTATTTAGCGGACATCACCATACAAAATAAGTTAGTTCGTTCTATGGAAAAAAGTCAGAATTTCAACTAGTTGTGGTTGACAAAAAACTACTTTATCAACTACTTTTAAATTAGTTGATTTTCCTACAGGGTACCTATATAAATACCTGGCTGGTATACTGACTACGACCATGAATGCAATACAGAAAAATCTTTAATTTTTGCAATAAAATTTTCTCACAGAGGAATTATACTTTGTATAAATTGTTTTTTTTTCTATGAAAAGTCAGCTTCCCTAAAAACTTGCTCAGCTCCACCAATTTATCGTTTCTGGCCATGGTCGTGGGCTTTACCTGATTTAGTTTCATGGAGCTTACGAAAATTTGCCTAGACTTCAAGCTAGAAGATCCATTGTGCAGGATTGACTGTTTTTATGCAAATTTGCGTTCCAGCGCTGAGCAAAATTGATTTAACATTAGATTTTAAAAAGGATTCAATGAGACGCTCAAATGCTTGTATAGCCAACTTTATACGAATATCTTCTTTGGAGCCACCCGTTTTTGACAGCACTCTGCCAGGATAACAGAAGAAATCAGCGTCGCCAAAGAAGGCGCAATTTTAAAAGAAGTTGTTGATTTGAATCAGTTTTATAAGTTGCACGCATTGCTTCTGTTTCTTGCAGTAGATATTTTATATTTTTTATACACCAGAAAAGTTTTTTGTTTGCATGATAATTTATGTGCAATTTTATGAATGTCCACGAGTATCACTGGAAACTTTTTAGTTAACCCTCTGCAACTGACGTCGTAGTCTCGCAGACACCTAAAATCAAGACTTCGTGCATACAAACGTAAAATTCGAGGCATTTTTTTTTTTTAAATTTTCTTCTATGGATAAGGTCAAAAAAGTTACAGTCAGAAATGTATCATAGGAAATCAGTTTAAAAGTGAGGTCTGCTAGACCCCACGTCAGTTATATGGTTAAGTTTGGAGCACAGCAGCTGCAGAGGGTTAATCAAGTCATAACAAAGGAGTTTCAACAATTCAATCTTTGCAATTCGTTACTTACTTCAATGGACGAGATCTTGTATAGGCAAAGCTCTTCGAAAAGGTGAATACAAAAACAGAATTAATCGTTTGCGCTAGTTTAAAATGAGCTATGCCGAAATTGAGAATAAAGAGAACATTCGTAGACAAACAGAAAACAATTTGAAACAAAGTATCAAGTTCCGATAACAGATTTTTTTTTTTATAGGTTAATCATGCAATCAGCTGCAAATGTATGCGAATATCAGATGTATTAGTAACTCTCACGACTTAGTCATGTATTTTTGTTACAGTTGAACACAATTATTGTTTTTTTTTTTTTCTCTTTTTTCACTTGAGCAAGAGTATCATAATATAAATATTGAATTTAATTTAATAAGGAAATATTTAAAACAAGCTGACGGAAAGTCAATGTAGAATAATGCACTGAAAAAGAATCATATACAGCTGAAAGAAAAACACAGATATACAACGCGTTGTGCAACTTAAATGCAGATGTTGAAAAATTTAATTTAAAAAAAAAAATGTTAAAATTAAAAAATTTGTTTCTTTAATATTTAGACTTCAGAGTTTATTTAATATGTACTGTTAATTGAAGTTTTGATTTTAAACAAAGCGTTTTGCATAGCGGCTATAAATTGTTGCGCCCCTGAACTTAGCAGCAACAAAAAAGGTTATCAGTCATCGAGCAATACAATTTCACACTGCAAACGTAAGCTACTTTAGAAGAGCCAAAAAGGTGGACAAAAACAATAAAGCAGCGAATCTTATCAAAATTAAGGCTTCGTTATTATATTTTTAAGTTAAGAGTTGACAGCCAACAAATTCAATAACAAAAGTCAAATCCACAAAACTATAAAATTGCAGAGGGAGCCGTAAGGGGCGTGTTTTTCTGATTCTTTTTTCGGTTTTGCGTTTTGCTTTTACTACGACGTCGTCGTCGACTGCGCTGCCAGAGCCAAACGTAAATGACACGCAATTATAGCCATTTTTATATGCATTTTTCAAGTTACTCACTTATTTGTTAAACAATAAAAAAAGGTTTTTGCGTTTCTTTTTTATCTATATTTTTAAGTACTTACGTTAAATTACTGCACCAGTAAGTTGGACCCCAGGTGCACTTCTGCGCTCCCAACAATTTTTGTCCATCAGCAGCAGCATTGCCCAAGGGCGAAGCATTCACAAGAAACGCAGCTGCAAATAGATTTGGAAAAATATTGTATTAATTTAGTTTAATTTATTTTGGATAAATCAATAAAGAAATGTGTAAATGAACACCCAAACGATAATTAAAAATTTGATACCAACATTCTAGAAAACTTACCAAAGGCTACAATAACAATGGCGCTAAAGCCAACGTTTGTTTTCATTTTTATGAAAATAGTTCTCCTTCTTCAATGTTGGTCCACTTTTTTTTTTTTTGGTGATTTTAAAAGATTTAAATGCAAAAATAATCAAAATTAGAACTTTTAAACACGAATAGATTTTTAATTAGTTTAGTTAACTCAGCAATTGTCTAATGATGAATGACGAACAACTTGAAAATGAGAAAAATAGCAGCAGTTGAACGAATTTCAACGAAAGCAAATTAAAAACAACACAACAGGGTTGCAAATTACCGAATAGAGTACCTTTCAAGGCTTGGAAAAAGTGTTTTTAAGTGTGATGAAGTGGATAACGGAGAGATATACATGATTGGATTTATTTGATGTGTCAAGATACCTTAATTTTTCAACTCCCTGCCAGTCGAAGCAGGCCAACAACAATTTTGAGTGAATAGGCGGCTAAAACTAAGTCGTCATATGTAGAAAACCTAAAATGTAGATACTTGATATGTAGAAAACTTTAAGAGAAGAATCTTGAAATGTAGACAAAAAGCAATAATTTTGCCTGCTAATTGTTTATAATAATTGCTTATTGTTTGACAACACTTACTTTTATTTAAAAAGGAAAGCCAGGTATCGATTTAAAAACATGTACGTATATTCTAAATGCTATGAGGAACACATTAAGCAAACAAAAGAAATTTTTTAGAGTAAAACTATTTTATCAACTTGTGAAAAGAAGTTTGCACTGATGACACAAAATTAATTGTACGAACTTCGTAAACAGGCTTGGCAGCCGTGGCGCAGTGGGTAGAGTGTGGGCCAAAATATGTTTTTTTTGTTTAATGTGTTCTTCATAGCTTCAAGAATATACGTTTCAAGAATATATGTTTTTAAACCGATACCTGGCATTGCAGATTAAATACTAGTAAGTGTTATCAATCGATAATTTTAAAAAAATATGCAAAATATCGGAAAACAAAAACTTCCGCGATTACCTCGAAACTGGTGGTTCAATTTCAATGAATCTTGGTGCATTTTAAACCAATTTTTTTTTTTTTATCTTTTTACTCTAACGTTCGACATAATTTAAAGAAACCAGCCGGGGTCGTGCGTAGGGGGCTGCCGAGTAATAGTCTGTACTTTAAAATGACATTTGATTTTTTGTTTCAGATATATGGGAAAGGCCATATCCATCGAACCGTTTTGGATGTTGTTTTTTTAAATGTTATTTTCAGCGCCCTCTATATAAAAGCCAATTTTTTCAAAATTTAAGAAATTTTATATACCACTTTCTATGTACAAAAAAGCGGCTTTTTTATTATAACACATATATTATACCTTAAAGCATTGTATTGAAGCTTATGTTGTATCTGGTTTTATTTCGTATTTTGCTGTGTTTCTTGTTGTGTTTCATTTTAATTCAGATTTTGTGTTTGTTGTTAGAAGGCTTGTTGTTATAAGGCACAAAAAGGCACAAAATAATTTGTATACTTCTCAGAAAAAATAATATATAAAAGATAACTGTTAATATCTGAATTTTTTGAAAAAAACCATAACCAGGACGGTCTCTGATATTTTTTGTCGTTTTTTGCAATTATCCTATTTTACAAAATTTGAAAAATATGGATGTACTGATACGATTATAAAATTTTTTGTACTTTTGACAATAATATGACCTCTTTTTGTATTGAGAGTAAATTTATTTAATTTTTAAATTGGCTGAGATTCATAAAAAATGTATAAAAAAACCTCTAAAATGTTAACTTAACAAACTTTTGAAAGCATAGGTGACAAACCAACGAGAAGAGAAAAATTCTTCGCTTTAAATCGAATTTAAAATTGTGTTGTAAAAACGTGTGTTAATACGATTTTGACAGTAATGGTTTGCAAAACAAGAGCACACTCATTAAGCAGCTACCGGGTTCGTTAAATCATGCTCATTGCATCGTGGCATTAGCATAATACAACACGCTTTTTAGCACTGGTTACACGTCATTCAAATTGAAGGATCATTCAATATTTGTTGTCGTTTTCCCAGCGAAAAAAGTATGAACTCTCTGCGAGAGCGTAAATGAACATTCAACACTTCATCGCATCAACCAATGTTTTGATGGAACTCAAGACCTGCATCAATCAAACACAGGGTTGCATAATCTACTTTTCTGGTATCAATCAAATATCTCGAAGAGAGTAAAAGAGAACAAAAAATGCGATATTCAATTTGAATAACGTATAAGATCTGCCTTTAAAATATTGTAATTTAAATTAACATTTGTTCTTTCTTTTTAACATTTTTTTATTTATATAAATGAAGTGAAGTGTGCAAGAACGAAAATATGAAAAGAGGAATGTTACAAATCTCATGATGATTACGGCCCAAACATGATACAGTTTAAGATAAACTCTCTTTGATGTGGCTGCTCAAACGACAAGTTTTGCAACAACATGCTGTGATAGCCATAAATGTAAAACTGTAAAGGCAACAGCAGCAATTGCAAAAACTTAATTCGAACAGCTGACTGTGAAATCTGGCTTTCTTTTCATGCCAATCTTTTATTCGAATTTTTCAGAGATTTTTTCATACTGTTTCCGCCTTCATTTTTATCAGCTTCGCATCATCTTTTATGACAGTCTTATGCGACTAGTCTGCTTGCAGAAAACCACTCGTAACTTACAGTACTGCAATGTTTACACTCGTTATGTTTGGCATCAAACGAGTCTTCTTATAATTTGGCCTTTAATAAATAAGGCCTAACCAAAATAGACGAAATGAGACGATTGCAACTTGCCGAAAGTCTGACGAGTTGAGACGCCAAAAGTTCGGTTCTTACTGAACATAACGTATGGACAAGCAGTTTCGTTTAACTTCATTAAATTACGTTTGTTAATTTTGGGCAACAACACTGAAATGCATTAAAGCGAATATTTTTGTCTTCAGTCGTTACGGAACACGTCGTTTCTTTCGGTTGGGCCTTGTTAATGAAAAAATTTTCGATGCAAATGAAAATATTTT
This sequence comes from Coremacera marginata, assembly GCA_914767935.1. Lineage (NCBI taxonomy): Eukaryota > Metazoa > Arthropoda > Insecta > Diptera > Sciomyzidae > Coremacera > Coremacera marginata. Next base: position 229,532,428 of record OU612043.1, on the reverse strand, counting down.
TATTGTTGTGCTGTTTGACCAATGATTTGATGAAAAATTTAACATTGTGAACTCTCATCAAATTTCAACGTAAGCACATGGCAAAAGTATGGGAATCGCAGAAAAGTGGTTTTGAATAAAAAAAAAAAATTAATTGACCATTTCAGCTCTTGAAATGAATTTGACCGAGCTTCTAATGATCAATTGCATGAATGATTGCAAAATGTTTGAACACAAATAATCGAGTATTGGATCTGCAAACATTATGTTGACTCCGAGCGGCTTACGTTCCCTAGAAGCTTTGCATGGCAGTTTTTACTCTCTGAGATTTGCCATTATCTGCAGAGAAGTGGCGGCCGAACTGAAAAATTAATTCAATTGAAATATGTTCTGAGTGTTTTTTTTTTAATTCTCTATTAAAATATATCATACATATCCAGAACTTTTCTACTTCCTCTGTTTTATCTATTAATAGAATATCAATAAGAATTGCTCCATCATTGTGATATTTTGAAATTTAAAAGGATTTAATTTGACGAAAACTTTAGTAAAATGCGCACTTGCTTTGTACAAATGTGTGATGACTGGCTTGACGAAAAATTTTACGATGTGAACTAACCTTATACCAAATAATCTACTACTATCATATTGTGTCGTTAAAATAGTACGTTTTGTTATTAAATTAATTGTATTGCAACTGTATATATAATCGGTATTTTGAGTACCCAGCTATCGACGTATACATAGTTACCGATGTTATGATCGTGAGCATTTCCCTATAGATGGCGCACAAAATCATAAATATTGCCGGGTTAAGTGTTTTCAACTGTAAATGGACGTTAATAATGTTTTATTTTAAATTTATAAAACTGTTCGTATCTTTTAAATTAGAAAGTTTAGGCCTTTTTAAATAAATAATGATAATAAACTTAAAAAATACCTACAAACAAGTTAAACATAGTTATAATTCAACAACAACAACTAAGCATAACAATATACACCGAAGGCAAAGTGTGACAACAACTTCACGACATACCGCCTTGAACTTCTTCAATTGTCTCATTTGCGCTCATCTAAAAAGAATCTAAAGTTTTTGTGCTGCAATTTATAGCGATAACATCTTTTATTGTCTATTTTTGTTGTGAGAATAATTCTGCCATAATTATTTGACTTAGAACTTTACTTAGAACTAATTGATGAATGAATCAATGTATGAATGGTTGGATGGATGAGTTTCACATGCTTATTCAATGTTGTAAATATTTAATTTTTTTTTTTAATTTGCTGTTATGGAAGTCACCAAAAATATAATCACACGTAAGAACATTCGCATTCATTTAAACACCCTTTTGTGTTGATGTTTTTAGTAGGAGGGGGCGTAAGGGGCTTATGTTAATAATGTAAAAATTATTCACAAATAAAAAAAAACTACAATACAGACACCGACATTTTCTAATATACGGTTATTCGGTTTTAAAAATACAAAATAAAAAAAAAAATATTCAGAAATTAGGATAAAAGTTCTTCAGATAATAGTTTATATTAAAAAATAATTTTTTTCTTCAAACATGTTTTATTTAAAACTAACTCATATACCCGGAGTCACTGGGGCCTGGCTATTGCATCTAAGGTGTGTTTTATGAACGCAATGTGGTATGGTTAATGCTGAATTACACTCATATTAGGACAGTTCACGATCTTATTTGCACCAGATTGCAAAATTATGCAATTGCAAACATTTTCAATCAATTGTGAACCGCTCTTTTTGGATTACTCTGCAAAACTAACCCTCCGTCCACACGTGCAAGTAATCACTGCGAAAAAGTTCGAAATTGCTGCAAGTTGCTTCAGTGTCCACATGTGCAAGTGCAAGTTCATTTAAAAATGTCGTCGAATGCGAAGGTTCTCTCTGCAATTGCAGTATTGCTTAAAATGAAGAGAGTGAAAAATGAGGAAAACATGTTACCAGTGTTGCATCTTGTATTAAATTGCGGAAATTCCAGAAAAATCCACAAAAGCACAACAAAACATCACTTTTATCCCCTTTTCTGACATTTATTTGCGGCAAGTGAAAAAATTCAAGCAAGTAACGCTGCATGTAGCCTGCAAGTCCGAAAATATGAGTGGGCTAGTAAAAATGTTTGGATGTATTGAGTTTTTCGAACTTGCACTTGCTCGTGTAGACGCTGGGTTACACACCCCCTAGCCACACGTTCCAGTTCGAAGACAGTAACAGTTCGAAAAACTCAATACACTCTCACTTTTCACTCACACCTTGACATCACTGGCAGTCCACTGGTAACAACTTTTACTGAGGCAGTGAATTTTGACAACTACAGCCAGTGCAAAATCGAAGTAAGGAAACAGTGTTGCATTTTCTCCCTAAAATATTCGAACTTTATATATGCACTTTTCTTTCATGCCTTGTAGTGAAATATATGCAATTATTTTAATAGCCCTTATTTGGCACATAAAATATCATATGAATTATGAATGAGTTCCATTTCACTTTGAAATATAATGAAAAATACATTTTACAACATAATTAAAAAAAAAAAAAAACGAAATTGTCATTTCAGCCCTTGAAAGGACTTTGACCGAGCTTCTTATGAGCAATTGTGTTGTGTGTGATGTGAAATGTTTGCACACAAAATGATCGAGAACTGGACCTACATGTTTTACGCCGACTCCGAACGGCTTATGTTCTCAAGAAGCTTTTCATGGCAGTTTTTACTCTCTGAGGTTTGCCATTGTCTGCAGAGAGGTGACGGTCGAACAGAAAAATTAATTCAATTGAAAAAACTTTCTGTGTCGGATGGAGGATTCGAACCTGGGTTCTCTGGCCTAAGAGTCACACACTCTACCCACTACGCCACGGCCGCCACACATAATTAGTTCCCCATTTTTATCCCATTTAATTTTGGTGCTGTGTTGGCATATAAAGCATCACTGAATAAAAGCAAACGGAATAATAAAGTGGTCGAACCTTTGGCTTTGACGACATTTTGCAAATGAACATTTATTATCACGTGTGGCCGCAGCGTAATTTGTTGATTATTTCGGAATATTTTCGAAGTAAATACATATTCTTTATTGGCATGCCAGTACTATCGCGTGTGGCTGCAGCGTTACACAGGCCAGTGACAGTGAAAGTGCGAAAGAATACGTGTACTGTTCGAAAAATTTCGAACTTTCATGCTAGTAGTAAGCATGATACAAGAACCCAGGTAGAAGTGACAGTTCCTTGGCATACCACCACCTGTCAAAAAAAAAAATGCCAAGAGAGCGTTCGTTATTAGATGCGTTTAATACTCATTGTCTGCATTCAGCGAAAAATTTGCTACATAACTGTTGCACGACTTTTGGACTGACAGCGCCAATCTTAACTTGTTACAAACATTACTTTGTTGCTATTTATATATGTTTATTTAATTTGATATCATGATATAATAATTCACAAGGTAGGAGTGACAGTTTTTTCGCCGAGCAGCATTTGTCAAAAACGCATAAAAAAAGGAGAAAACGAATAAGCAGCAAAACAGATAAAAAATTAAACTTTGTATTGATTTTGACAAGTGTTGGTCGATGCTCTGAGAAAATAGGTAGTTGTCAAGGCTACCTTTAAATAATTATATAATGATTGATATTTTACAATTAATTAATTTATTTTTTAAGCAAATAACATATGACAAATTGACATTTGCTTGTTAATCTTGATGCTTATACTTCTTGAGGCTTGTTCTTATGAAGCTGGAAAACATTTCTTCCAGCACACTTTAAGCAACTTTCGAGCTCGAGAGCAGGCTTGCTGTTATTGACGTTTTATCGTCATTTCGACATTTTTTGGCTTAAATTATAACCTGACGTTTTTCTTTCAATGTTTGGCCAAAAATGGCGTATTTTGGTTAACTCGCTTTTCCTTTATTATATAAAATTTGAGAATGAAGTTCAGATTCAAATTTGATTTGGGTGCATGGAGCAGCTATATTTGAGTGTTGAGGTAAAATTGAAGTTTTAGGAATTATAAAATTCGATAAGTACAAAAGAGATACTAACATTTAAAAATACTTGTCGATTTGCTCAAACTATTTTCTAATCAGGTTTTAGAAAACGAAAAATCGGAAGCATTTGGAGTACAGAAACGTGGATTTAAGAGTGAAGAATTCGTCTTGTAATTTCACAACAACTTTTCGCTCTCGATTTTTTCACCACTTTCATGATTTTCAATGTTTTGTTTATTTAAATGCACAATAATTCTTATTACGTACGCCAGTGGTCGAAATTCGACCTTTCCGCAATACCATCTCCGCACGACGCCAAGTATTTCAGTTAGCATTTTTCTTTAAAAACTATTCGGTGGATTCCTTCTTGCTTCTCTGATTCATAAAAAAAAGAACATTAAAATCGGTTGAGGACACCCTGAATGCCGTATCACCCCGAGCTACGCCAGGTATTCCAGCTACTTACCACTTTTCTTTAAAAACTATGCGGTGCATTCCTCTCCCCACTCTGATTCATTTAAAAAAATCATCAAAATCGGTTGAGAAACACCCTGAATGCCATACCAGCCCCGAACAACGCCGGGTATTTCAGCTAGCATTTTTCTTTAAAAATTCATCGGTGCTTCTCCCTACTCTGATTCATAAAAAATCTGTTTTGCATAAAAAATTATCAAAATCGTTTGAGAAACACAGGACAAAACGGTACTGAACTGTTGGCCTTCGACTATTAATATATCGATAATGGCTGCATTTTATCCGAAAGAGCGCTCAGGTAGGCAGAGTTTATATGTCATTCAACTTGAATGAAAATATCGCATTTTTTTCTCTCTTTTACTCTCTTCGAGATATTTGATTGAATAGCTGCTCACACGTGATTTTTTGATTGAATGGCTGATGTCGACTAAAAGTGTTGTTGTAAGTACCAGAAAAGTTGATTATGCAACCCTGTGATTGATTGATGCAGGTCTTGAGCTCCATCAAAATTTTAATTGATGCGATGAAGTGTTGAAAGTTCATTTCCGCTCTCGCAGAGAGTTCATCTTTTTTTTCGCTGGGAAAACAACAACAAATTTTAATGATCCTTCAATTTGAATGGCGTGTAAACCGTGCTGTAGCGAAGTGGGATAAAATATTTTGGCTTTCTAAAAAGGTGAACGCTCAGGACACATGTTGTGTGAGTGCTTTATGCTACATACCATTCAGCCCGAAAGTTGTTCAACGGCTACGTAGTAAATTTTCCGCTTAACACAGCCAATGTTTGTATGCACATTTGCTTCACTCTTAGCTGTGTTGCATGAACAGCTGTTTTTGACAGATGGTGGTATGCCTGTAGAAGAGAAAATCATTCTTATCAATGCCACCTGGGTTCTTATATCATGGTAGCAAGAGGTGCTACACATGCAAGTGAAAGTTCATTAAAAAAATTTCATCGTATGCGAAGGTTCTCGCTGCTTTGATCTGTGATTTGCTAGGAGTGAAATCTGAAAAATTTTCGACTGATTTTTTCTTAGAATTTTATGGTTTCTTATTTTGCTTGCGTTTATTACAACAAGAAACTTAAATACTTTAATATTAAAAATATTTCTTTGCCCCCATGGGGATTCGAACTCGCAGCCAGTTGATCACGATTTCTATACACTATCCACCAGGCCACCAAGCTGTGTTAGAAACGCTTGTTGATTCAATGTTAAAAATAACAGAAGCTATGCTGCAGTAGATCGTTACAATCTATCAATAGATACAAGGTTGATTTATAAGGTTGTCGCAAGAGAGAGAGCGAGTACCCATAATTGTCAAATCGAAGTTGACAGCTCATAGAAAATCTGCAAGTGCTCTCTTTTATCACCCATTCTTCTTTCGTAGTCATTCGCAAAATTGGCTGGTTTTGACAATTATGGGTACTGCGAAGAGAGTGCGATCAGCCCTGCGACAACCTTATAAATCAACCTTGAATAGATAGAGGATTATGTATTGGCTTATGGCATCGGTTTGTTTTGTTTTTTCTTGATGTGAACGCGCAAAGGAAAACTGTAGACGTGTTACCACTACAATATAAATCTCTTTATTATTAAAGAAACTAAAACAATTCTTACATTAAATCCAAAGTAAATTTATTAAAAAAATCATAAAATGCGGAAGCCAGCCGTTAAAAAAACGATTGCTTTTCGTCTCTATCCATTCTCTTCTCTCTTTTTCGTTCATTCCAACCATGGCAGAATTATAAGGTAGGGTCATCACGGAGAGGAATGGAGTAGAAAGCAGAATAAAGCTACATTGATGTCAAAATCAGCTGGTCATCGCGAATTTCTTTATGCTCACGTTTCGCAGTTGTTTTTAGGTTAAAACTGTTATAGGTTTTTTTTGCAATTTTAAGACTTCTTTCACATTTTATAGATTTTATTACAGTTTTTATATAATATTTTCACTCAAATTAGCACAAATTTAATACCCGCCACCGCACTGTTTGCAACTTGGAAACATAAAATATTTTCTTCATTTGCAATTTCTACGAAATTCGTCGTTTTGACATTAATGTTGCTTCTCATTATCCACTCTTCGTTGACGCGTGAGAGCACTTAGTATCATGGGCCTACCAATGATACAATGATAAGGTAGGCCCATGATACTAAATGCTCTCACGCGTCAACGAAGAGCGGATAATGAGAAGGAAGATGCTTGTCAAAACGACGAAGTACGTAGAAACGTCAAGTGAAATAAAAATATTATGTTTTCAAATCGTAAACAAACTCTGGCACATCTTGCAAGTAAAGCGAGAAGAAAACCTTGCACACCAAAACTAAGGTGTCATAGGTTACCTTCAAGGCATCAGCATAGCCCTCTTGTACCTTCGCCAGCTGCATGGTGGCCAGCAGCAGTTGATGGCTTGGCCATGCGATGTAGCACCAATTTAATTTCCTCCCATAAAGTTGCAAACATAAACATCCATAAAGTGCGGTCGCGTGTGTTAAATTTGTGATAATTTGAGTGAAAATATTATAACAGTGTAATAAAAACTATAAAATGTGAAACTCTTAAAATTGCAAACAAATCTGTAACAAATTCTAACCTACAAACTGCGAACGTGAGAATAAAGAAATTTGCGATGAACAGCTGATTTTGACATATATCTAGCTTTATTCTGCTTTCTACTCCATTCCTCTCCGTGATGAGCTTACCTTATAATTCTGCCATGGGCCTACCTTATCATTGTATCATGATTCCAACCAATACACTTGCACTGCCATATCGATCAATGCAGTGCAGCCACAAAACACCGATGCTGCTGACATCTTGTAGCAAGTAGAAGCAAATTTATTGTAAAAACGAAAACAAAATTCCCATAAGAAGTACATTAAGGGTATTCACTTCAACGCTGAAATTTCAGAAATGCTGAAATTTACGAAAACTTCAGTGCAATTGTTGTTGTTTTGGTTTTCCGAAGTTTGCTTAAATTTAATCATCTATTAAGTTGATGAAAAATAATCGTCGGAAATTTGCGAAAAAAGCTGTGTTCAGTAATCATAAGCGAATCTGTTTAATGAGTGTGAGTCATTGTGAATATGATAATTTCTATAAGAAGAAGAGCATTCTGTTTAGAATGAAATTGCAATTCAATTAATTTTTTTTTAATTGATTTATAGTTTTGATGGCCGCTTATAAAAATTATTAAAGTATAAAGTACATATATGGTATATGTACATGCGTCAAAGAGACTCTATGTCTGCTGACATGCATCGCATGACTAACGAAATGAAGCGGTGGCGATTTTAAGGTTGACAGATGCATGTGAAACAAAACGAAACATTAAAAACGGTCGCTCATTGCAACTCGTCGGAAATTTCCGATTTCTGAAATTTCATCAGTGAAGTGAATACCCTTATTGAGTTTTTGATAGCGAACAGGTAGCGGATTTTTTTTTCGCTAGGTAGTACGCTTTTGAAGGAAAAAATTTGTTCAGTGCAGTCAAGTTTATAACCATGTGTGGAGAGTTAAAATGGAGAGTCGCTGGCATTTTATGCCCTTATATGTAATTGGCGTGGAAATTTGACGTTCAATAATAAAAAAATAAGTAGTAAGTCAAGGTTGATTTATAAGGTTGTCGCAAGGGAGACAGCGAGTACCCATAATTGTCAAATCGAAGTTGACAGCTCATAGAAAATCTGCAAGTGCTCTCTATTATTATCCGTTTTTCTTTCGTAGTCATTCGCAAAATTGGCTGGATTTGACAATTATGGGTACTGAGAAGAGAGTGCGATCAGCCATGCTTATAAACCAACCTTAGTAGTAAGTGTGTTTTCGCCCACCATAGACCAGATTTTCACTCTACGACAAATCCTGGAGAAAACCCACGAAAATCAGTCTGAGTTCGGTATACTTGCAAAGTTGATTAGACTTTGCAGAATGACGTTGAGCAACACAAGCAGCTCCGTCAAGGTAGGAAATGACCTCTCCGAAACCTTCAATACCGAAAGAAATTTCAGACAAGGTGATCCACTGTCTTGCGATCTCTTCAACATCATCGTGGAGGGGATCGTACGAAAGGCCGGTGTGCATCGTAATGGCACCATTTTTTATAAAGGTGTCCAGCTCCTTGCGTACGCTGATGATATTGATATTGTTGGCAGAACCAAGAAAGATGTTACCGCTGCTTTCGCCGCTATCGAAAAGAAATCAGGCAAAGTGGGTTTGACGATAAATGAGGGTAAAACAAAGTAAATGCTGTCTACAAACAAGGGAGCGCGGCGTTTAGACTCCCACGTTTCATCCGGCAGCTATAACTTTGAAGTAGTCAAGGAGTTTGTATACCTTGGCACCGCCATTAATTCTAACAACGAAATCAGCCTGGAGATAAAGCGAAGAACAATAATTGCTAATAGGTGCTACTACGGGCTCAGTAAGCAACTAAGTTCCAGAGCCCTCTCTCGATCGACAAAACTAACACTCTACAAGACGCTCGTTCCACCTGTGCTGCTTTATGGCGCTGAGGCATGGGTAGTTTCGCAAACTGACGCAGCCGCTCTGGGGGTGTTCGAGAGAAAAGTTCTTCGCAAATCTTCGGTCCTGTTCGATTCGGCGATGACTATCGCATCCGAATGAACCACGAGCTGTATGAGCTCTACAAAGACATTGACGTAGTTCGGCGTATAACTACGCTGGCTGGGTCATGTCCATCGTATGGACGACGAAGCTCCAGCGAAAAAGGTGCTCGAGGGTAGGGTCGCTGGTCAACGACGACAAGGGAGACCATGCCTCCGATAGATGGACCAGGCTGAGGAAGCCCTAACCGCACTTGGTGTATCCGATTGGAGAAGCCGCGCGCAAAGCAGAGGCGCCTGGCGAGAGCTGATGAGGTCGGCCGAAACCCGGACACGGGTTGTTACAGCCACATATCCATGATACAATAATAAGGCAGGGTTTCTCATTTTGTGTTTATTATTAAATTCTTGTAAGCTTTCCTTGCTTATTTTTAGAATAACCCTGCTTATATTAAAGATTTTAAAACAACAAATATTTTCGCATGTGTTTTGCGGTATTTCTCATTGGAAAATGAGCAACTTTCTTTTGCTTTTTGCATTTTCACAGCTCGTATCTCGTTCTTATTCAAAAGAAAATATTTAACATAAAATTTGGCAAAAAAAAACTAACCGAAATTTCGAATTATCCGACAATATTTATTCGAATAGCAAATATATATACGTCTTTTAAATGTCTATCTGATACGAATAGTAAAAGTATCCGGTTATCCGGATTTGAAAACCTTGCATTAAGAGAACATTTTTGAAGTCATCTAGTCAAGTCTGAACAATTTCACACATGTTTAGTTAGATAAACATCGGGTGCTAATAAAATGATAAAATCGCATTGAGAAAAATTAAGCATAAGCTAACCACACTGCATAGTTTTAATTACAACAAAAAACCGCACCAAGAACAATATTATTCACAACACTTAAAACCTAAAACCAACCCAAACAACAACAACAATAAAGATACATTTTGAGAACATTGACTGCATAAAGTGTCGAGGCCACGGCAACACAAAACGACCGCGGTACAGCTGTCATCAGCTTCGGTTAAAGCATGTTTGAAGCAGTACAGCTGGCAATTCAAAAAAAGGAAACTTGAATCAAAATTTGATTGCCACTTAATTAATTTCAGTAAGATTGCATGATGGTGATGGCCTTGGAGGCATGAAACCAGAATAGACAAAAATTGTTGGCCAAAAAAACTCTTGAAAAGAACACCTATAAAGTATTGACATACATTTGAATGTGATTATAAGTGATATTGAACTTTTTTGAATGTTTATAATGGTTTTAAAGAACCATTCTTATTTATATTAATTGGTTTTTGGTTATATCTTATAACAGCTGGCATTTTACTAGCATCTGATTTACCCACCACAATTGCCAATTAATTGAAAATCAACCGAAGCCATGGTATGATAACCCAGGTAGACTTATTAGAGTGGAGTTCCGAAAAACAGATACTCGAATGCTGTCATACTTAACGTTAATTTTGCCACCTTTCGAATTTTAGAACTTTGTGGGAAAAACAAATATTTTTGGGACTTTTTTATAGGACAAAAATAATGAAAAACATAATAATATATAAACACACAGAAAAAAATATACTAAAATCAAAAAAAAGTTACTAAATTTTTAAGAATTTTTACTTTTTTTAGCACTAAAGAAATGGTTTTTATGCTCGTATCAAAGTGAAATTTTTCTTTGAAAGTAAAACAAAAATTATTTTTGAAACAAAGAGGAGTATTTTAGAATTAAAAAAAATTTCTTACAAATTTGAATATATCAAACAATTGCATTCAAGCCAGCGGTATTGTGTTCCTGGTAATTTGACATATTTGTGGATATTAAGTAACAAAGAGTTTAATATAATTATTATTTATATTCTACTAGCTTATATCCACTTAGCGCTTAGTTGAAGCCACGCCTTTACTGGCTAAGTACTGAAAAAGTACCACGCCCCTGGTCCAACGCCCATAAAATGTTGCAAGTGAAGCGGCAAGTGTAAATTGATCGATTGAATACCGAATTTCGAGGCTGTGCGACCTATAATTTCAAAGCTTTTCGATATCGAAAATTTGGGGTGCATTTAAGGTGCCACACCTCCTTTTACAAACGGCACCAGACTTCACCGGAACACACAAGACTTTGCTACCATTTACCTGAAAATTTAATAAAATTTGGTTTAGTTGTTTCAGATGGGCGCAGATATAGTGCGACCATGCACTATAAAGAGGAGAGTAAACATATGAACTAAATTACCAAATTTTAGTTTTATATTATTAAAACCGCCTGCTGTATAGATGTTCTATTGGTTTATGGGCGGTAAAAGTGGGAGTGGCAAACTAATATAGTGACCGCCACTTGCATCACCTACATACCAAGTTTCACTCTCAAAACGTGTGCAACTCAGAAATTATATTGATTTCTGAAAAATGGGCGTAGATAAAGTGCGACACGCCCATTTATGTGCAGTTTCCGACAGTAACCATATGGTATGAACTAAATTACCAAATCCTAGTCTTCTACGATAAAAATCGTCAGATATATAGCATTTTTACTGATTTCTGGGCAGTAAGAGTGGGCGTGACAACATTGATATATATACCACCTTGTTTAAAAAGAAAGGTTCATTCACACTGTGAACCGGACTTAACTGTCCGACTCGAAAATTTTTTTTAGTAGGTTGCCACATGTGTCTATGACGAGGCTGCCAAATATCAGTGTCTCTTGTTGACATTTGGTAAAGTGACAACAACTTTTTTGCGTGTCTTCGATTTTTACGATGGAAGAAAAAATTGAGCAACGAGTTTGTATCAAATTTTGTGTGAAAAATGGTTTCAACTGCGCCGATATGTGTAAAATGTTGGTGAAATGTTACGGTGACTCTGCTCTATCGTATCAGAAGGCAAACAAGTGGTTTAACCGATTTGTGAGTGGCCAAGACGAAGTAGATGACGACCCTCGTACTGGGCGGCCATCGTGTTCGACTAACGAAGAAAACGTTGAAAAAATCAAAGAAACGTTGGTCAAAAATCGCAAATTGACGATTAGAGAGATAACAGAGGACGTCGGCATATCAATTGGATCCGTTCAGAACATTTTGAAGAATGAATTGGGCTTGAGACGAAAACGACGAATCATTCATCGAATCCATCATTACTGGTGATGAGACATGGGTATAGGAGTATGACACGCAAACCAGGCATCAGGCGAGTGAATCCGGCACAATTTTTTCTTCCGTCGTAAAAATCGAAGACACGAAAAAAAGTTGTTGTAAACAAAACACTGTCACCAAATGTCAACGAGAGACGCTGATATGTCATAGACACATGTGGCAACCTACTAAAAAAAATTTTCGAATCGGACAGTTTAGTCGGGTTTACAGTGGTAATGAACCTTTCTTTTTGAACAAGGTGGTATATATAGTGACTGCCACTTGGACCCATAGCACCTGCATACCAAGTTTCAAAATCAAAACGTGAACATCCCAGGAACTAAAACGATTTCTGAAAAGTGCGCGAAGATATAGTGCAACTACGCCCATTTCTTGTACGGCTATCTGATCAAAATGACTAAATTTTAATTTTTTACAATGTTAACTGTTTTTTTGGCTTTTGGGCAATAGCGCAAATTAGAGTTGTATGGGAGGTACCACGCCCCCTTGTCCAATCAACACCAAACTTCACAGGAACGCGTTCAAGATGTTACTTCAGTTTTTCTAAAAATTTAATTTCGGTTCGGCGGTTTTGAAGTCTATACACACATACCTACATCCATTTTTATATATAGTTTGTCAAAGAAGTGTTTTTACATAGTGAAATAATTGTAATTTTGACTTTTGTCTTAAAAAAAACTATCATAATTTGTGTTTTGATTATTTTTGCTTATTGATTTCTTATTATTATCTATCTATAAAATTGTAAAAAATTGTAAAAAAAAGAAATCTGTACATGAAATATTTTTTTGAAATTCTTTTTGCGGTGGACGTTTTGAATGACGTTGAGTCCGAAAATCGCATTTTTAAAATTTTTGTCTGTCTGTCTATCTGTCTGTCTGTTAAAGCATCACGCGAAAACCACTGGATGGATTTAAATGAAACTTGGCATCTAGGTTCCTTATATACCCGGTCATAACATAGGCTACTTTTTATCCAGTAAAAAAGGTTGGACCCGGTTGGGGGCGCTGCGATCTAAATCCAGGCATTCGTTTTTTCAGCTTATCTCCGAAACCGTTCATCCGATTTGCATGAAAATTTGCATCGAGAAGTTCTCGGACACGCTGAGTTTTTTGACTTATCTATACCGTTCTATCTCGAACACCAGAGGGCGCTGTAGTACAAATTTTGAAAAACCTCTAAAAACTCCTAAACCGTGCATCCGATTCACATGAAAATTGGTATATAGAGGTTTTCGGATACGTTGAATTTTCATGACTTATCTACTCTGTTCTATTTTGAACACTAGAGGGCGCTGTAGTACAAATATGTTAAAAAACGTCAAAAAACTCCTAAGTCACTTATACCATTTGCATGAAAGTTGGTATACAGAAGTTTTCGGAAACGGTGAGTTTTTATGACTTATAACAATATTAGTACAAATATTTTAAAAAAGTCGAAAAAGTCCAAAACCGTTCATCTGATTTGCATGAAATTTTGTATGTTGAAGTTCTCGGACACGCTGAGTTTTTTTGACTTATCTACTCTTTCTCCCTCGAACACCAGAGGGCGCTGTAGTACAAATATTTTGAAAAATCTCGAAAAACTCCTTAGCCGTGCATCCGATTTGCATGAAAATTTTAATATAGGGATTTTCTGATATGGTGAGTGTTTCGGACTTATCTTCTTTATGTTATCTTGAACACCAGAGGGCGCTTTAGTACAAATCTGCAAAAATCGTGAAAAACTCCAAAACTGCATATCCGATTTAGATGAAAATTTGTAAATAGCGATTTTCGAGTACGGCAAGGGTTCTGGTGCTATCCTTTTGCTCTTTCTCGAAACTAGAGGGCGCTGTTGTCCAATTTCTACGTGTGCATGTTATTAAACTGTTCCTTAACGGCTGCACTGATTTTGGAAAAATTTTTTGTGTGCATTTGAGTGGATGGTTCAGATTCACAATTGGACCCGGTAGGTGGCGCTGCGATTGTGTTTAATTAATTTTGTTTTTATAGTTTATCTCCGAAACCGTTCATCCGATTTGCATGAAAATTTGTGTATAGTGGTTTTTCGGATAGGGTCAGTTTTTATGACTTATCTACTCTGTTCTATCTTGAACACCAGAGGGCGCTGTGTACAAATATTTTAAAAAACTTCTAAGCTGTTTTCATGAAAATTGGTATATAGGGGTTTTTTAATATGGTGAATGTTTTGGACTTATTTTTTTTGTACTATATCGAACACCAGAGGGTGCTGTAGTACAAATTTCTTAAGAAATCGTAAAAAAGTAGCCGCTCATCCGATTTGGATGAAAAAGTTTACTAAAGGATTTTCGTGTACGGCAACTGTTTTGGCGTTATCTCTTTTGCTCTGTCTCGAAAAGTAGTGGGCGCAGTTGTACATTTTGTACGTGTGTGTGCTATTAAACTGTTCCTAAACGGCTGCACCGATTGTGATGACATTTTTTGTGTTTGTTCAAATCTTTGATCCCTGGATGGTTCAGATTCGCAATTGGACCCGGTAGGTGGCGCTGCGATCGGGATCCACGAATTTTGTTATTATAGTTTGTCTCCGAAACCATCCGATTTACATGAAAATTTGTATTCAGAGTTTTTCGGGTATGGTAGTTTTTATGGCTTATCTATTTTGTTCTATATTGAACACCAGAGGGCACTGCAGTACAAATGCTGTAAAAATTTCGAAAAACTCTTAGCTGTGCAACCGATCGGATATGGTGGGTATCTTGGACTTTTATTTCTGCGCTATCTTAAACACCACATGGTGCTGTAGTACAAATCACTTAAGAAATCGTGAAACACTCAAAAACCGCTCAACTGATTTAGATAAAAATTTGTATATCGGATATATAGTATTTGATTATCGAGTATGGAAAGGGCTTTGGGGTTATTTTTTTATTCTTTCTCGAAAACCAGAGGGCACTGTTGAACAAATACCGCAAAAAACTCAAAACAACTCATCGGATAAGTATGATTTTTAAAAGTAGTTTTCGGGTGCGGTGAGTCTTTAGGCGCTATGTATTTTGCTATATCTTAAACCCCAGAGGACGCTGTACTATAAAATACAGTAAGACGTGGCAAAGCGCTAAGGGTGATAAGTATCTTATTTTCTTCTTTATGTGTATTTATATTCCACTTTCTTTTTTCGCAAATCAGGACAGCTGATGCCGAATATTGTGGTATTTGACACATGCGCAAGACAGTTGCGTCATAAGTTGGCGTTTTTGCTCTGATTTTTTTTCAAAAATGTGCAACCTATCGAATACAATATAAAAATTGAAAAAATTTAACGTTATTGGTTTTATTTTTTTTAAAGATGGGCTCATGTTTTAAAGCAAATAGAGCAAATTAGTATTTGTTTTGTCTTTTGTAACGCTTTAGATATCCTGATATACAGTGGATATTAATACGAATAAAACTAAATACAAACAGAAATAAAAATGCCCGGTAAAAGGACATCTTTTGATATAATTCAGTTAATTTTTTATAATCATTCCATTGGGAAATCTAGTATTAAAGAGTTATTCGAAATGTTTTCTGGTATAAGACAAAAAGCTTATAATATTATAAATCATGCTGAAAATGAGACAAGACTGCATCACCATCCATCAATCTTTCCACCACGCATTTTTTCGGAAAGAAGGGAACGGTTCTTGATAAGAGCAGTGAGTGACAACCCTAAAATATTGACAAGACTTCTTGCTATTATGTTTAAGGACGAGTTCGGTGATGTTATTTCGCATGAGTAAGTGAGACAATACCCAGAAAGATATGCATATTCTTCAAGAGTAGTAGTAGTAGTAAGAAACCGAAGCTTACGACAGAGCATATTATCGTTCACGATGAGGTACATTGATATGCCAGAATCCTATTGGGATAATATCATATTCTATGACTAGTCAAAAATGTTGTTATTTTATAATAACAGGCCCAATAAAGTATGGCGTCGACGCTTAAAAGCATTGGCAAAACAAAATACTATTCCTACAGTGAAATTCGGCCAGCTATTTGTTATGGTAGGGGGGTATACATCAAGCAGAGGGTTTAGCGATATTGTGTTTATTGAAGACACAACGACAGCGAAACAATATTTGAAGGTTTTTGGAGATAAATTTAACTAACAGCGCTCGAAAATTAGGATTTAATAAAAAAAATTAATTCTACCAGGACAATTATCCGAGACTTAGCAGCACACAGTGAAGATGTAGCTCCTTTTCAATTGTGAAAAAGTGCTAGATACATACATCCGCCCAGAGGCCGGATCTTAACCCCATAGAGAATTTATGGGTGTATTTAAACAAAAAGGTTGCCGAAAGGTAGCAAAAAACACGTGCAGAGCGAAAAACTGCTACTGAAGAAGAATGGAATAAAGTTGCTATGGAATATGATGTAAAAAAGTTAGTTTATTCTATAATAAATAGGTTACCACACCGAGAAAAAAAAAGCAATAGGTAAATCACCTAAGTCGGCTTGGGTAAAGAGAATTGTATGGGAATTTTAAACTTATGCTTATTCACCTAAGCAATTTATTGTTTAATACATTGCTTTGAAAGCACATACATCGATACCTTGCCAAAAAAAAATATTTGATAGACCTAAACCCAAAATCCAATAATACAAAATTAAAAAACAACTAGCATAGATGTCTTAAGCATAGTTTTGAGCTTTTTTTTGAGTTTTGAAAAAAAAAAAAAAACACAGCTGCGTCATTAGACACACGAGAGAAGGAAAGAATTGATAATTTTTGTAATAAGGTTTGATTTTTTTTTGTAATAAAACCACTATTAAATTCAAAAATAACATAAAGTAAATTAAAAAATACACGTTAATATTCACACCAGTAAATTTTGTTACATTTCATCAACAAAAAGAAAAGAAAAACAAATTTTCTTTGCCCGCCGTGCGCAATCGAACCTGGAACTTTTGGTGTCAGTCTATCGCTCTACCCACTGATCCGAGCAGCCTTGCTACCACTCGCTGACATAACTGCAGCTATGTTAACAGATGCTGTGTTAACAGATGCAGTATGTCGCAGTATTAATAGCCATACAACAAAAATCTTTTAATAGATTATTGTGTTATGCTGCAGCATAGCTTTAGTTGTACTCCGCGTAACGAAGGAGTTTGGCTCAATGCGTAGTGTAGTGACTTATTACGCAGTGGTACCGATTAGTTTGTGTGTTCGAATCTCAACGGCATCCGAAGGTAAAATTTTTGTATATAATATTTAATTTAATTTAATTTTCTTTTTATAATAGACGTAAAGCATCAAGAAAAGCCGAGAAGTCATTAATTTCTAAGAAAAA
The DNA here is from genome assembly GCA_914767935.1 of Coremacera marginata. Lineage (NCBI taxonomy): Eukaryota > Metazoa > Arthropoda > Insecta > Diptera > Sciomyzidae > Coremacera > Coremacera marginata. Next base: position 229,514,942 of record OU612043.1, on the reverse strand, counting down.
AATGGTGTTGATAAAAGAAAGATTTGTGTTGTTGCCGATTTCAGCCAAGTAAATCACAGAACGAGAGGGGGGCGGCAGCTTCAAAAAAAAAAAAGTTATATTTTTGAAATTCAATTTTTTTTTTAAAAGCAGTGCATAAAAAATTACCAAATTCTTGGTTCATTTATCACCCAAATAAAAATTGGTAAGTCAACATATAAAACTTAGGCGTTTTGTTGAAGTACTTGGGAGGCTGAAAACTGCCAAAGCCATCTTATAAATTATACTAGGTTTTTTTTCAATTTAACATACGCTTTTTTCTCGGTGCAGCTGTAATTAACTCCAGATGAGATGATACCAAATATTAATTCTTTTATTTATTTATTTTATTTAGTTAAACATAGTGTTCACATATAAGACTAGTCTTTTGAATGGAGTAAGAATAACAAGCATAATAATAACGAGTTATAAACAACAGTTATAAGTTAAATAGAGTAAAGATATAAAACTTAAATTAGAATTTCATATTAAATTAAGTTCAAAAGCAATTAATTAATATCCAACAAGTTGTTATCAAATAAAAAAATTATAATTAGAAAATATTAATGAGAAGATTATAACATAAACATATGACTCTATAAGACATGACTCTATATATATAACTTTTAACAACAATATTTCTTTAAGAATTAAAAAAGAAAGAAGGAAAAGAAAGAAAAGATAGTATTAAGAGAATATTTTGAAAATTTCATACTTAAATTTGCGTTTATTCGTTATACATTTGACTGATGAAGGCAACGAATTCCATACTTTGATGGCGTTCACGAAAAATCAAAAATCTGCTGGAGTTCAGAAAATTATGGACAGGGATTATGAGGTTCATGTTTCTTGTTGATCTACAAAACTGGAGTTTATTAAATAAGTATACAGGAGTTGGTGTATTAATCAAATTGTGTAAAAAAAATACAATTTCTAGCATTCAAATAATTGATAATATTGCGACCAAGTAATTGATTGCTCAAATCGCTTATACGGTCAAATTTTTTAAGACCATTTACGTATCTTACTGCGTTATTAAATGCAAGTTGTAACTTATGACTTGACCGAGAATTAGGATTACTGTAAACCACCTCTGAATACGAAATTATAGGCATTATAAGCTGCATAACTAACTTTCTTCTGGTAACAACAGGCACAAAGGATGCAGCTCGTCTCAGATTCCGAAGGATGTAGTAAACTTTACAAACAACGGAATTTATATGGTCATCGCAAGAAAGAGTGGAGTTGATGTAGAACACGAGATTTTTAACCTTTTTAACGAAATTTAGTGCAACACCATTGAGATGAATTTTTGGGATATTATGGAGAGAGTAGCTTGGTTTCATAATCGGCAAGACATATGACTTGAGGGGATTGAGTTTTAACTTATTAACCTAAGCCCAATCAGATATATTACTCAAATCTTCATTCAACTTTAAACATAAATCATCAACAAGACTAATGGGCCTGGAACAGTATAGCTGAAGATCATCAGCATATGCGAAGTAATGACATTTAGTAAAGATATCATTTAGAAAGATAGAAAATAAAAGGGGACTGAGAACAGAGCCTTGAGGCACCCCACAGGTTAAATTTCCGAAAGCGGACAGACTATTTCCCACCCTTACTATTTGAGACCTCCTAACTAAGTAATTATATACCAGACGGACAGCCGAAGTAGAAAATCCAAAACTGGCTACAAGTTTACGACAAAGTGTTGAATGATCAACAGAGATTTAGTTATAGTTTTAGTACAGTTTTAATAAAAATTTAATGCAAAAACACTTTCTTGACAGTAAAATTTAAAGTTTTTAAGTTTTCGTTGTTGCTTTTGCTGCTGCTGTTTCTTTTTTCTCTTTTTTCACCACTTCATCTTTGTAATCAAATAAATAATACTAAATCAATAAATAAAAATAATCAAAACAAAAATTAAGATCGTTTTTTTTAAAGGCAAAAGTAAAAATTACAATATTTTCACTATGTAAAAACACTTTATTGACAAACTGTATACCGCCAGTAACGGAGAGTAACCAATTGCTTCTTTCCCGTTAGTTTTTTTATTAGTTCTAATAAAAGGTAATGCATTAAAGGGTCAGTGCAATCAACTTCAAGCTTGTATTGTTTATGTTTTTGACGTCTTCATTTTGTATCCATAACTAATATAGTTCGAGGTTATGTTTTCGAGAAAACATGATACATATAATGTGTTTCGATTTCTTTGAAGAACATGAACAAAAAAATTCAATGAAATGGATAAATTTATTAACTGAAGACTGCTTTCATAATGCCAACGTTTTTACGTTTCTAATAGGTCATGCAATAATTCCGTAGGATAAGTAAGAAAAGAAAGCAAAATTTTGATAAAACTCGATTATATTATTCAACATAGTTGCCTTCGAGAGCGATACAACGAGTATAGCGATTTTCCAACTTTTCGATACCACTTTTATAGTACGATTTCTCTTTCTCGTCAAAATATGCCTCAGTTTCAGCGATTACTTCATCATTGTACTTGAATTTCTTTCCAGCAAGCATTCTCTCGAGATCTGAAAACAGCAAAAACTCGCTGGGGGTTAAATCTGGAGAATACGGTGGGTGGGTAAGCAATTCGAAGTCCAATTCATTTAATTTTGCCATAGTTTTCATCGATTTGTGACACGGTGCATTGTCTTGGTGAAACAACACTTTTTTCTTTTGCAAATGTGGCCGTTTCTTGGCGATTTCAGCCTTCAATCGATCCAAAAGTGCACAGTAATAGTCGCTGTTGATGCTAAATGCATTTTTTTGATGTTTTGTGGAATAACAGTCTGATTTGGGCGTCCATTGCGCTCTTCATAATTTGTGCTTTTACGACCACGTTTAAATTCAGCAATCCACTTTTCTACCATTTGTCTTGATGGAGCAGAGTCCGGATAATGTTTATCAAGCCATTGTTTGGTTTCCACTTTATTTTTTTCATCAAAAAGCAATGCTTTATCAAAACTCGAAATTCAATTGTCAGATTGTTGTTAAATTTTTATACGTATCGTTTGAAGGTTGGTACTAAATACAAATCATATGGAAAAAAATCTAGTAACGCCATCTATGTGTCATCCTATGGACTTTTTGAACGTACTGTTATATCTTTCTGACTAGTGAATAAGCTGGCCCTGTAGCACCTGTGAAGTGGCTACTGAATGGTAATAGGAAATAGTAGCAATTGACCCTTCCCTATAAAGAAAGTACATAGATTAAAGTGGAACTAATACTGGTTACCTAAGTGCTAGTGAAATCAGTAGTTCAGCACCACTTTCGCTTACTGCATGGTATAAATTGAATTAGATTCACTTGCACACTAAATACAAACTCCCATGGTAGAATTATAAGGTAGGGCCGACTCGGAGAGGAATGAAGTAGAAAGCAGAATAAGGCGGGCTAGATGTCAAAATCAGATGTTCATCTCGAGTTTCTTTATGTTCATGTTTCTCAGTTGATTTTAGGTTAACATTTTTACAGTTTTTTTTTTGCCAATTAAAGACTTCTTTCGCATTTTATAGTTGTTATTACACTGTTTTCATAATATTTTCACTCAAATTATCACAAATTTAACACACGCGACCGCACTGTTTCCAACTTAGAAACATAAAATATTTTCTTCATTTGCAATTCCTAGGAAATTGCTGTCGTTTTGACAACTAACCAACCTTTTCATTATCCACTATTCGTTGACGCGTGAGGACAGTGAGCCAACCGGCCCTACCTTATAATTCTGCCATGCAAACTCCAATATATTTGTTTTGCTTAAAATTTGGCATCAGCTGTTTTTGACAGATATATTGTTAATATTTGTGAGATTGGTATAAAATTCGCTACCATCTTATTAATTACACACTGAGAAAAAAAACATACTTTAAAATTAAACAAAAAATTTTAAAATATAAATTTAACGCGTTTGTGTTTCTACAAAACAAAATTTAAAACAAGCGTCTTTAATTTTTTTTTTTTGTGCAACTTTCATTTCATATTCTCATTCTCATATAAAGCTCATGCTTTTTTTTCTTTTGTATAATTTTCTCTTATTATTTTTTTATAACAAAAAATAAGTTGCTATCTGAGATTGAATTAAAAAAAATCATGTGTAGTAGAATTATTGAGCAGACAATTGAGACCAAGCTGAGAAAAAATATTTGATTGTTTGAAAAGAGTTTTTAATTGGAAATTTGAAGTTAAGATGAAATTAAAACTAATTAATTATTTTAATATATAAAATATTTCAATATTTTAAGCCGCAATAAAACAAACGAACTTCATCGAATGGACTTTACATTTAGTATTTGAGGGGTCCCAGGGGTCGCTGATCATGAATCTGACGTCATAAACGCGAAAAAATTAAAAAAATGGCATGGAAGAAATGGGGGTTAAATATATTTGTTGTCAATATAAACATTTTTGTTATAAATTTTCTGTTTAAATAAATGTTTTTAAACTGAAAATGTGTACTTTTAAATAAAGTATATTTAAAAACATTGTTTTGATAACAAAAGCCTCTGTTTTAAATTTTACTATACAAACATTTGTGTTTAACTTAAATGATATTGTTTAAAGCTCTATTTCAAAAACATATTCGTTTAATATGAACACAATTTAATTTAATTTAAACACATATTCCCTTAGTGGGCCCTATGCGCCGAAGAGCTTTGTTGATCTTTTTACATTTCTTAAGAAATGACATCTGCAGTCCACATGAAAAAATTATAGCATAGATCTACGGTAGCCTACTACTTACCTCATCAATGTGTGCCTTACTACATTGCTTTGATCACGTTCACACGTACATGCATTTATTTTATTATGGTAATATGTATATCGTTCTTTTTTTTGTGGATGACAGCACTCAAACCCAAATCTTATTCATTATGTAGAATAATTTGTGCGTAATTAGATATAAATCAACTAATGTAACAACTACGACAAAAATTGTACATTAACAAAAGAAAAAAAAAAACAGATATTATAATTTTATTTTCATTTTATTACTACACGCAAACGTAATTAAAAAAATGTCAACATGATACATATGTCTTCTGAAATAAATTTAAGTTAAATTACAGTAATTCGAATGGTTTTTTTTTCGTTTTTCTTTCAGCTTTTTCATGCATATTCCATATGATTTACAATGGTTTTTTATTTGTTTAAAATATAAAAGGAAACTTATTTTTCCCAAGGTCATTTTTGTATACAACATGAAGTACGAGTAGTTTTATATGCAAGTAAAAATGCGCAGTACAATCAAATTTGAAAGTCATACTATAGTTCATTAATTTTAGAATGTTAATTTTTGTTACTGGTAACGTTCAGCAAAACTAAATGGTTAAAGAATGTAAGTATTGTGCATTACAAGAAATCATTTTAATTATACAAAATTTCCTTTAGCAATAAGCTCTTATCAAAAATAATTTTCCAAAAAATTTTTAATTTCGAGATATTGTACCTAATTGGAGATAGTAAATTTAAATTATTTTCCTATGGAAAGTTTCCTGGTTTCCTGGCCAAAAATTAAAAATATAATATAATACTTGGCTTAAGTTGGTTTTTGGTATCGATGATTCCGAATATTTTGTCTACAACTCAAAGCGAAAAAGCTTTGGTATTCCCAAAACTATGGAATCTCAACTAACCCAAGCTACTAATGTGCAAGGTATATGTGAACTTTTTGCAAGCTCGGAACTTAATGATATAATAATTGTATCTTTATTTGTAGTTAAAACACGTTATAAACTTATCGTTATTGCACAATTTACAGAGATTTTGTATATTTTATACATTACATCTAAAGAATAATACAGTTGGTATTTTATAAATGGATTTTTAAAAACCTTCTATAAGAAAAAGAAAAAAAAAAATATAAAAATATATATATAAGTGAATTTATCACAATTTTAAATTATTAAAAGATGTCATTTAAAAATGACATATAACAGTTTACTTTAAATAAATATCACAATATTGTTAAGAAAAGCACAAGAAAATAACAAATCGAATATAGAATGGTATGGAAACATTGCCGTATTTTATAAGCACATAAATAATAAATTAAATAAATACAATATGAATTGCAGGTTTTACATAATTTAGTTAGATTGATATAAATTAGATATTAATATGTTTGCAGAAATGCTACTTAACATTTTGAACCTATCTATTGACTTAGTAATGCAATAAGAGATAAGATGGATGTTATTTTTTTCGTGGAGCTTTTTAGTAGAAAAATGCCCTGGAAGTTTAAGTGCCATTTTAAGCAGCTTATATTGACAAATTTGCAGCTTCTCTGTATGCATTTTAGCGCATGTACTCCATACAGGATATGAATACAAAATAATCGCTTGAAATATAACTTTCACTAGTATTACTTTATTTTCATTACTAAGTCTTGAATTTCTTTTCAATAAAGGATATAACAAATGCTTTGCAATATTAAACTTATTGATAATGTCGCGAAAAATTAGTTTTTTATCGAGAACAACACCGAGATACTTTACATTTTCATACCAGGGGATACTGTAGTTACCTAATTGTAGCTGCAAGCTTTTATAGTAGCAGGGCTTTCTTTTTATCGTGAAAAAGATAGCTTGCGTTTTAATTGTGTTAAGCTTTATTTTCCATTTTATAAAAAAATTGTTAAGCTGGTCAAGGGCGCATTGTAATTCGGTCACAATGTTTTGACCATATGTATGTGAAAAGAAAAGTCCAGTATCATCGGCATAAACAGCATAGTCACAGTTGGTATATTTTGGCAAATCAGAGCAGTATACGAGATATAGGAGTGGGCCAATGACTGAACCTTGGGGAACTCCCGCCGGAAGACCTACAAATTCTGATAAAACATCATTTAAACAAACACAAAAAAATCGATTTGTCAAGAAACTTTGGATAATTTTTATTAAATAAAGAGGGAAAGATAAATCAATCATTTTATAAAGGAGACCATTATGCCAAACAGAATCGAATGCTTTTTCAACATCAAGCAAAACCAATGCAGTAGACTTTTTTTGTCTGAAATTGTACTTTACGTGGTTTTGAATCCTTTTTACTTGATGAACCGTACTGTGAAAGCTTCGAAAACCAAACTGTTTATCAGGTATAATGGAATCTCTCTCTCAATAAAGTTCCAAAGTTTTCATTTTAATACTTTTTCCAAGATTTTACTTAAACTATTCAGGAGACTCACTGGACGGTAATTTTCTGCTTTGTTAAGCCGCTTTCCAGGTTTATTTATTGGAATAACTTTAGTTTCTTTCCAAGTACCTGGAAAATACTGCAACTTAAGGCAGCAATTAATTAAAAATGTTAAATAAATGAAGGCAATATTTGGCAACTGCTTTAACATAAAATTTTTAATTTCATCAAGACCTGCAGTTTTCTTCGAGTGTAAGTCCTTTACAATAATTTTTACAGTTTCTACAGAGACGTAGTCAGCATTAAAAGTGTCTACCTTTAAGGTGTTGAAACGCCTGATAGTTTCTTTTACCGAATCAGTGTGAACTTGACATCCAATGTTTTGAGATATTTTTTTATTGTTTAAAAATGTTTGAGAGAAAGCATTTGCTTTTTCTTCATTTAGAATAATTGTTTTGTTTTCCTCAGCAAGTGGAGGAATATATACAAATGTCTTTTTCAGTAATTTAGTTATATTCCAGAATGGCTTAGAGCATTTCGTTAACTTACTTAGTTTTTCATTCCAATTGTTGTTTCTTACTTTAATTCATTCATTAATGAGAACCGAATATCTATTCACCACATTGTAATCTGATTGTAGCCGATACCTACTTCAGTGGCGACGATACCTATTTCTAATTTTAATCAGATTTACAATATAAGAGGGTATTTTTAAACAGTTATTTGTAGAAGCTACTTTCGGAACTGATTCTCGGACTGCATTCATGACACTCGGAACTTTGTTCGGATCTGTGTTTAGTGATTAAGACCCCATTACTAGCTCGATTGATTTCCCACATTTCCAGCAAATATTTGATGTAGGCAATTTAAATATTTCCGAAGAAGAAGCTTACAAAGCTCTTGTCAGTTTAGACATTAATAAAGGCACAGGCTTTGACCTTAGTTAGTTAGTTAGTTAAGTGAGGACGGAGCAAGTCACCTAGTTACTGCGGCCTCAAGGGCCTATTGTAACAAATCTCTATAAGTTATAGTTCATCCTTAAACGTTAAGTGCGTTAGGAACCGAGCGATGTCCTTGGGTGAACTATCCGCTATTAGATGCGGTTCTAGGTACAATGCACTTAAGTAACGAAGACGGGTCCTGATTAGACCGTTACAGTGACACAAGATATGCTCTGCTGTTTCTTCATCTTCATTACATAATCTACACAGATCTTCCTGGACTATACCTATGGTTAATAAGTGTTTATTTACCTTACAATGTCCAGTTAGGAAACCTGTGACAAGTCTGATAGATCTTCCACTTAGAGTCGAAATTGTTTTGTTCTTTGGAGCGAAATGGTTGGCATGAATGTTTTAGCCTGTCTGTTACCTTCAGTTTCTCTCCAGTAATGAAGTGCCTCTCTGTTTAGCCACATTTTAATGTTATGGCGCATAGTGCCCCATGGTGTCCCGCAGAATGGTTCTGACTGATGGTATGACTCTGTTATGGGTAGATACCTGTATAAGTAGCTGTAGGCAATCCCAGACGAGTTTGGACGTGATTTTATATGCGCTAAGTGCAAGTAGAGCTGCTTTACTATCAGAGTGAATGTAAATCTTTTTGTTCCTAGTGGGACTGTTTACATACTCTCTTAGGCAGATCTCAATGGTGTGAACTTCAGCTTGGAAGACTGAATTACCTGTGCCCATGCTGGCATATATAGATTTTCCCTGTCTTAAGCCAAAAACTCCAGCTCCCACCCCTTCATCTGTCTTTGAGCCATCAGTATACCAGGCTTAAAAGTCACCAGTGAACCGTGGCCGCTCTTTTTCCCATGTGGTTCTGTTTGGGAAGGAGACTTGGAAGTTTTTGTAGAAGTTGAATTTTGGAAGGCAGAGATCGCAGGGTAATAACCTTAGATTCTCGTCCTTGGTTATTTCGTCTAACAGCGCTGAGTGAGTATTACTTGGTATAATCAAATTGTTGTCAATGATGATGAGCCTGACTGTGAAGAGCAGAGCTTCTTTCTTAACAAGAAGATGTAATGGTGGTAAAGGCTTTGACCTTATTCCACCGCGACTTCTCAAATGCTGTGCACCCTCTCTGTACAGCCCCTTAACCATTATTTTCAACATGTCCTTCTCAAGCGGTGTATTCCTTAATGATTGGATAACTGCCTATATCGCAACCGTTTGCAAAGCTGATCTTAATGGGTTGATTGTTAACTATAGACCAATTACAAAGCTTTTATCTATTCCAAAAGTTCTTGAAAGTATCGTTAACAAGCGTCTTTATCAAGAAGTTATAAATGACATTTCCAGTTAACATGGTTTCTTCACTGGCCGCTCGACGTAATTTTTTCAAATTATTGTATCGATGTGGTTGAGCGTGGCCTACACGTAGACGGCACTTTACACTGATTTTGTGAAAGCTTTCGATTGCCTATCGCATAAAGTACTCCTGCTTAAATTGGAAAACTTAGGTTTTCATTCCAAATTTCTGAAATGGGTCTCATCGTATTTCAATTTGAATTTCAATTTGAATTTATTAAGGCAAAATGTTAGCATATAAGAAGGGTTTCTTTTGTATGCTGCAATTAAAGTAAATAACAACTTAACAGAATAACAACAAACAATTATTAGTATGACTTAAAAGTTTAAAGTTTAAATTTTAGCAATTTTTAAAATTGCTCATAGATATAAATTAATATATTTAATTGTAGCTTAGCTAAATAATTATTTAAAGAGAGCAAACCAATATTTGAACATACATAAATATCACACACATTAGTCAGTGACTTAAGTGGTTTTTGCACGCACTACTAGAGGGGGGAAGTAGTTATATCTGACTAAGTTTGCCATTTATATTATATTTGTTAATTCTTTAACGTTACTTTTTCTGAACTACAACAAGTAATTTATTATTTTTTTTTTATTTATTTATTATATATTAATTACTACTTATTTATTTAGCTTTTAAAATGTCTTCAAGTGAAACAGAGTGTGATAGTGAGCCGAAAAAGAAGAGAATGTGTAATCCGTCGAAGTATAAAAGAAATATTATTAAAAGTTCTAAGGTTAAAGGACAGGCATATACTAATTATTTGAAAAATCAAATAGCTCCGAGATCTACCGGTGAAAATTGCAGGCAAGTTTTCCACAAACCCATTTTCAGTTTACGTTTTGCAAGAAGGAATTGCAGATGCAAGAAGGAATGTTTTGCGAATTTCCGCCAAGATGATATGGACTTTTACATTTCAAAAATTCACTTTTTTTCAACCAAAGATGAGCAGGATATTTTTCTTCAATCAATTACTGAAAAGTTCCATATAAAACAGAGGCGTCCTCGAAAAGAAAATGCAACACAGAGACAAAGTGCTTTTCAGTTCCATGTTTTGCAACAAACTGATAAAGTTAAAGTCTGCAAAAAAGCATTTATCAGCCTATATGGAGTTACTGAAGCCAGAGTTTGGAGGCTTTGTGTTTTCTGTAGTGAAGGAAAGAGTCCTAGAGATAACAGAGGATGTCACCCGAAAGCAAATACGGTGCCTCCTGAAATATGCCAAAAAATACACGAACATATTCTCTGCTTTCCTAGGAAGAAGACACATTACGCAGGAAAAGATTGAATATCTTGATGCACGATTGCATGTCAAAAATATGCATTCCATATTTAAAGAAAAATATCCAGATGTCTATAATATAAAGTACAAATTTTATTTACAATACTTCAATAAAAATTTTTCCCTAAGATTTTGTCGACCACAAGCCAACACATGTATAACTTGCGAAGAACTATCAACAAAAATAAAACAATCAAACTTATCAGAAAATGCAAAACGTTCGTTAGTCGCTCAGTTAATGATTCATAAAAGTCGTGCCAAGAAGTTTTACAACAAAATTTCATCAATTCAAGATCTTTGCAAGGAACGAGATGATGTTGAGATGATGTGACCAATACAAAACATTTTTTATTTACGGCAATTATGGGTTCACTGTTTTGGTATTAAGGATTTAAAAACAGGCAAATCGACATTTTGGGTTTTATGGAACAAATGAGGTTTGTTCAATATTGATGCATTATATTAAAAGTGATATTGAGTCACATATTAAATATATATATCTATTTTCTGACGGCTGCCCCGGTAAAAATAAAAATAATACATTATTGAGATTTATGTTGGCTTTGACTTACTCTAAACGATTTGAAAAAGTGTATCAGTATTTTCCCATACGTGGACATTTATTTTTACCAAATGACCGTGATGTTGGAGTCATCAAAAAAAATGTTCGAAAGCATGATCGTATCTACGTCCCAGGAGCAGGCCCGCCGAGAGGGGGGATAGACGGGGTGTTCCTCCCTCCCCCCGGGCCCGGAGTTTTAAGGGGGCCCGGAGAGGCGGGTAAAAAAAGTAACAAAAAGCTAATTTGTTGTAGAGCGAGAAAAGTTCATATTTCTTCTTTGTTTTGTATTTACGATATCAAAAATTATAATGAAACTTTCTTATGCTCGTTGCGAGGGAACTTTTGAATTACTTTGATACTTTTTTTTTAAGTTGGACACTTCTGGATATATTTTTGATTTGCATTTATTCCTTTTTAATATATGTTTGTCGTGATAACAGAGTATACGAGTATGAGTGTTTCACTCATCAGTAGAAAATCTTTCTTATAGTAAACAATATATAAAAAAACATGGTCGTTTTTCAGCGCATATCTGGATAAACAATATGATGTTATGTTATGTTACGTATGCGATATTTATATAAAAAGCCCTGATTTATCCAAATATAGAGAATGAGGTGGATAATCCAAAATGAATTTATTGAACTTTGTGCACGACATGTACAATCAGAAATTTTGAGAGAACGAGAAAATGCAAAATATTATACACTGATTGTCGACGCAACGCCTGATTCGTCACATGTCGAGCAAACGACTTTCATATTGCGCTTTCTTCATTATGATAAGGAAGCTAAGACTTTTACAATCAAAGAAAGATTTCTTACTTTTGCTGATTGTAACAAGAAAACTGGAGAAGATATCGCGAACCTAATCAAGGAAACGTTGGCGAAATTCAATATTCTTTTGATGAACTGCCGAGGACAAGGATATGACAACGGAAGAAATATGAGTGGCAAGTACAAAGGTGCACAACGTTACGTTAGTGAAGAAAACCCAAATGCTGTATATTCACCGTGTGCTGCTCACAGTCTAAAAATGCTATAACATTTTTCGGAGTTGTTCAAAAGTGTTTAGATATATTCAATTGCAGTCCTCAAAGATGGGAAATTCTGTAAAAGAAAATTCCTTCCTCGCTTCACAGCTTCTCCGACATGCGATGGTCTGTAAGAATTGACGCCGTAAAACCTTTCGCGAAACATCTCTCGAGAAGAACTGAAGAAACTCAATTTGACAGCGGAAACTTTTCGAGACATTAATGGCATTCGGAAATACATGAGCAGGTTTGAATGTATTTTAATGTCATTAATTTGGTTGAAAATCTTGAGTTCGATCAACGCGAGGAACGTTGTACTTCAGGCCAGAAAAGCTACCATAAACATCGAAGTTGACAATCTCGATAGCCTTCTTTCGGATTTGCAGTTCATTCGAAATAGATGAGATGCTATTTTAAGAGAAAGTAAGTTCATCGCAACCGAATGGAACATTCCGTCAACTTTGTCAACGCGTCGCAAAAACAAACATGCAAAAGTATTTTCCGACGATGAAGAAGAGGATTCGGAAACTTCTCGTTGTTCTGAAGAAGACGAATTCAAAAGAAATACTTTCCTTGTAATCGTTGATTCTGTAATCGCAGGAATAACAAACAGAGTTGAAGCAGCAAAAAATTTATACGAGCTGTTTTGTTTTCTCTGGGAATTTAGTACACTGGATGAAGTAACTCTCAAGAAATCTGCAGACAAATGTTTAAAGAAGTACGAAGCTGATGTTTATCTAATATATACAAAGCAAATTTTGATACAAATCTTTCTCCATTTGATTTCCTGAATGCTATTTACGCAAAAAAACCTTCACACTCTCTTCCCAAACGTTTGTATTGCCTTGAGAATATTTTGCGACCTGTCAGCGTCGCTAGTGCCGAACGCTCCTTCAGTGTTCTATCGCGAATCAAAAACTTCAACAGATCATGTTCTACACAACAACGTGTATCCGGGCTCACAATTTTATGCATAGATACGGAGTTGACAAATAAATTAAATTTTGATGTAATTATTAATTGTTTTGCCTCTGCCAAAGCAAGGAAAATAAATTTACATGAATAAAAAGAACTAAAATACAAAAGAATGAAAAGATTGGGTTAATGCAAATCATCAGTAGGTTCTATTTATTTTGAATTTTACACAAAAAAGTTGTCGTTAGGTATTGACAATTAATACAGATAACAAACAATAAAATGTACTTAATTTGTCATGGTGTGTGACTTAAATATCACAACGCACTATAAATATTAACTAAGAACTAAACAATAATTTTCGCATGTATCTTGCAATAGCTTGCATTGTTTAATACATTTATAATTGCATTTTTTTGTTTGTGTTGAAAAGATTTTGAGGAGGCCTGTATGTTGTAACCCCCCGGGCCCGAACTTGGCTCTCTGCGGGCCTGCCCAGGAGAATACATTGATTTGGTTTCGAACTCCAGTTCAACATTTACAGTTATAGAGCTAAAAACTGAAGATGTTTTGGAATATAAGAAATGGTGGCCAAATTTATACAAAAAATCATATTTGTCAACTGAATTGCATGGATAAAAAGTCCCTAAAAAACAAAAAATATCATTCGCGCTTTCGACATATCTGAGTTTTAAGTATGATTCAGATAAAAAAGGCACTATCATAGCCGAAGAATATATTGATGGATTGATTAAACATTCATTCATATTAATAAAAAACCTGACAACTTCTGTTTCACTTCCGTCAGCCAAGGCTTGTGATTTCAAAGTGCCCATCAATATTAAAAAAAAAGACGATTTAAAGCAAGTTCAGGATAGCATTCTGGAAGAGCATATGTCATTTTATAATAGCATTTTTAGCTGACCAACTGCAAATGTTGAAGATAATCCGGATGACAATGATGGAGAATATGATTATGTACCTTAAAGATATTAAAACATGGCAAATTAATACATATGATGAAATGTTAATAAGTTAATTTTGAAGTGTAATCGCCTATAATAAGCAATAAAAGATGTGATTACTATGATTCTTTTGGTTAAATTATATACCACTTATTCTATTTCTTGCTAAAACAACATAAGTCAAGAACAGTTTTTCAGGTTTTTTTCTTTATTATTGTCAATAAACTTTAAAGGTTATACGATATTTCAATTTTTTACAACTCAAATACTAAAATGAGCATAAAAAAGTCCTGTAAAAATAGTTTGTTTGTGCATGAAACAGTTTTTATTGATTCCTGAAAAACTCTAATTGTGTGACTTATGAGGTTTCCGAAATGACCGCTTCAATTGTAAAATGAAGATTTTTTTTTTCGCTTCCGCAACTATCCGCTAGATATTTTTTCATAAACGTTTAGTATAAATACATAAATTTCTTGTAGTTATAATCATTGTGTTGGATATCGTTGTATACATCATTTTTTTTTCATACTGAAAATAGCACTTTAATAATATTTAAAAAAAAAAACAATTTTTTTTTCCTTCAATTTTTATAATTTGCTTTATTATAATTTTTTTTTCTTTTTAGACTTAGAATTAATTAAGCATTAAATTAAATATTTTGATAAAAAAAAAATGATTACAAAATCTTTGTTAGGTCCTGTATAATCTTTGTTGGAAGTAGGCACACAAATAGTGCATTAAATTAATTTTTTTTATTGTGTGCTTAAAGTTCCAACTTTGACAAATTTTAAAAAAATATACAAACATTATTTTGGAATTAATTAATAGTTCTTTAATATCATGAATTTATTTCTGTCCGTTAAAATACTCATTTTTATCAAATTCAGATTTAAATTTTTGCGACTTTTGACACGATAGAATTAAAAATTCCGCACTGTGCGACGCTCCAGCGAATAAAATATTCGATTTGGTACTCAGCGGTGGTCAACGCAAAAGCGGACGACCGCATCTTCGTTGGAAGGACCAAGTAGAAGCCAACCGGACAACCTGATGAAACCAAAATCAACTCACGGTTGTAAGCGCCACCTAAGTAAGCAAGGAAATTCAAAACATATTCTTTATTTTATGAATACTACTGAACTATTTTCAAATATATAAACTTTCTATATTTTTGCCCCCTCCCCCTTCATGCCCGCAATAGAAAATCTGACGGACGCCCATATCATTGACTCATGATATAATGAACAAGGTAGCTGCAGGGCTGCTTGTGCTCTCTTTTTGTCAACCATAACTGTCAAAATCGTTCAAGTTTTTTCAGTTTTTTTTTTATGAATTGTTTGCTTGAATTCGAGCAAGTATTTGGATATTTGTTTAATTGATAAAATGTTCATGTTTAAATTTCTCATTGAAAATTGACAAAACACTCAGTGAGATTTCTAATATAAGTCATAAAAGAAATGTTATTAAAAGGAATTATTCAGTATAGTTATAATTTAATACTTTTTTTAAGGTGGGACAAGACATTCGCGGCAGAGAAAACAGATCTTTTTTTAAAAATTCATAACTCAGTCAAAAACAAACATTTTTCCAAAATTGTTTTTTATTATTGTAGAGAATTGAACAAATTACAAGAAAAAAATTAAAAAAAAAACATATTTTTCACTCCAACATGGTTTTATAGAGCTCCAAACTGGCGGCAGAGAAAAAAACGGGGCCTCGTGGTTGCAGCGCTGGGAGTTGCAAAAATTGTCCAATCTGGAAAAAAATGACTTTTTTAAATCTTAACAAAATTGATTACCGTATGACACGAGCTTTTTTTTTAATTTTTTTTTCAATTTTTTGTGATGTTCCGAATTTGAAAGTGTGTTATTTCGAAAAAAACATTGACTTTAAAAATTCATAAAAAATCGAAAAAAAAGCTCGTGTCATACGATAGCGAATCAAGTTTAAAAAATAAAAACTTCGTCAAAAAATTAACCTGCTAGTGCCGCAACAGTACGAAAAACATGGTTTCGAGATAAACGCGTTCAAAGTTTGTGAACAAAGAAAAAAAGGTTACCTTCAATCTGCCATGCCTGCTTCGTACTGTATGCCTTCGTTATCTTGTGTTGTGCTGTTTCTTATAGTTGTTTGCAATCGTTTAGCAATTCGGGCTTCACCCTTCAGTCTTCAAGTAGGTACGAAATAACAACCACCAAAAGTCAGGTAGCAAGTAAAACAAGAAAAGGGTGTTTTTTTTAGAGGTTTGTTTTTCGAATAGAGACAAAACTGGCATTTTGTGGTCAAATCTGGCAACTCTAATGTCATTTATGTTCAGTTTGGTTTGCCATTTCATCATGAACAGGTTGACAAAAGAACAACGCTTGCAAATCGTGCAAATTTATTTCGAAAATAATGGTTCAGTTCGCGAAGTTTACCGCAAGCTCCGTCCATTTTATGGTCGACATAATCGTCCATCAGAGCAATTAATTCGGTTAACCATGGATCGTTTTCGCACTACGTTTACTCTATGTGATAATACGCATCCGCAGAGACGTCGAACAGTGCGCACCGAAGAAACAATTGCCGCTGTAGAGCAAAATGTTGAAGAGGACCCGAATGAATCGATTCGCCACCGTGCACAGCAATTGGAGCTTTGTCCATCAACTTTATGGAAGATTTTGCGCAAAGATCTTGGCTTGCGACCTTACAAGATCCAGCTTGTGCAAGAATTAAAGCCGCGAGACCATGCAATGCGTCGTGATTTTGGTGTATGGGCCGAAAATGAGATTGATCTCGATGCTGATTTTCATCGCAAAATTTTGTTCAGTGATGAGGCCATTTTTGGTTGAATGGCTACGTCAACAAGCAAAATTGCCGCATTTGGAGTGAAGAGAATCCACATGAGACCCTTGAGACGCCATTACATCCACAAAAACTGACTGTTTGGTGTGCTCTATGGGCTGGTGGAGTCATTGGGCCATTCTTCTTCCGAAATAATGCTGGAGAGTCAGTTACCGTTAATGGAGACCGGTATAGAGCCATGATAACCGACTATTTTGTTCTCGAATTGGATGGCATGAATGTGGATGAGTTGTGGTTCCAACAAGACGGCTCTACATGCCACACAGCGCACGTCACAATCGATTTATTGAAGGAAACATTCGATGAGCGCATAATTTCGCGGAATGGACCTGTCAATTGGCCACCAAGATCGTGTGATTTGACACCATTGTATTATTTTCTTTGGGGATATGTGAAGTCGCTCGTCTACGCCAGCAAACCAGAAACGTTAGGGGACTTGGAAGCCAACATTCGTGGCGTTATTGCCGACATACGGCCCCATATGCTCGAAAAAGTGGTTGAAAATTGGACCTGTAGAATTAGATTTATTCGAGCCAGCCGCGGAGGCCACATGCCCGAAATCATATTTAAACATTAATGGCATAAAATTATCCTTCCAATAAAGCCAAATTGATGGACATTAAAACGATTTTCTTGTGTTTTATTTCAATTCGAAGTTCTATACCTCTAAAAAAAACACCCTTTATATATCAGCTGCCGTACGTAGGTAGCGCTTTTGAACCCGTAGGAATTTTTCCAATATTTACTAAAATACAAAATTATTAAAAAAAAGTCGATTTCAAAAACTGCCAATGTCATGTAACCCCTTAATGAGAGTTGCTCACTTCTATAATAAAATTAATTAAGATTTATTGTGCACTTTAATTAGGTATTTATTTAGAATAAAAGAACCCAATAACATCGAAATATATTTGAATTGTTTATAACATGCCAAAAATACTAATTCTCAATCGAAACTCAATCGAAACAATAGCTATTTTTCAAATCTTTGAAAATTACTAGCAATTGAATGCTTTTAATTTTGGCTTAAATATTTTTCGCAAAATATTACTCGAATGAAAATTTAAACTTAATTTAGATTTAAACTAAAAAAAAAAAACAAAAACTAAAAATAATTTCTTACTGCTCTTATAAATAAATTGCACAACACCATAGTTTTATATTCAGATAGTAACTATTTTAAATATAATTTTATTGTATTCAAAAAAAATAAAATCTTCTAACCTTAACTCAACGATCACGCAAGGTTAAAGAATTCATAGCTGTACCGGATTAAAGCATAAATCAAGACATTCTCTACTTTGCGTGTAAGGATGATGAGTGTTTAGCTTGACAAGGTGTCAAAAGATAACCTCGACACATAATGATCAAGACAACAAGATGATTAGGTCAGTGCGATCCACCAACAATTGTCGCCAAACAAGACTTCTTTGATCATTTCATCATATTTCTCACTTGAATGCATGTGAATCGTTCTATCTTCAAACCCAGACTCTTCAGACCCCTACAAAATACCCAACCAAAGCGTATACAAATTTGTAAAAGCTGTAGCTATTGTTGTTGTTGGGCTTAATATTAGCGGCTTATTAACTAGTGTGTGTGTGTGTGTGTGTGTTCAGTAAAGTGAAGTTGTTTTTATTGTTATTAGTTAATCGTTTTAGCTGTGTATGAATGCTTGCCTCGATGAACGGCTTCTCTCAGTTTCGATTTCGTCTACTTATTTTCGATTTGATTTGTTATTTTGTGTTTTTTTTTTTTTTGTCTTATTTTAATGCTAATGAGTATCGATTAGATTTTTACTAACTAAAACCATTTTGTTTGTTGCTATAGTCCGGAGTTTTGATAGTTATATCCGCTACTTTTTGCTGTTATTCGATAAAGGTCAAGTTCGTTTCCGCATTTTAGCTGTTATAAATTTAAGATTTATATTTTTATGTCTGCAAATTTTAACAGTATTATCTAAGACTTAAAAATAAAGTTGGCAGATATAAGATATAAAAATATGAGGTTTTTTTTATTAAAATTAAAACATAAGTAAGCAACAATTATATCCATAGCGAATTTCGCGAAGGCGCATAGAATGCGGTATGAAAAGAATTGTGTTCATATCTGATGCAAAACACGTACGAAATTTTAAACGGTATCTAAAAAATAACTTCAAATACTATGGACACAAATAAAAGATCCAAAAAAACAAGAAAAGTTGTATAAATATTACGCATACGCTGATCAGTTGCAGAGATAATCAAGCGGAGTGGCGAAGAACGTGGCTGCCGGAACTCGACAATTTATCTTTATCTCTTATAATCCATCAATTTAGACACTAAAAAGTATGTTTCTTTGCAATTTAAAATTTTTATTTGTATTTTCATAGCCGCACCAACAGCGCTGTAAATAAGAAGGGGGAGACATTTAGGGGATAGACTCCCCATCCCTTCAATTGAATTTTGGTACACCACAAAGAGCTACGTTTTAAGAAAATTTTGTTGATAATCATGAAGCAATTTTTAATAAAAGTAGTTTAAAAAGATTAAAGATTAAAGAAAGAAAAAGATTAACAAAAGATGTGTGTTAAAAAGCTGGACATTTTTTCGAAATTGCTTCCAATATTTGGGAAGCATTAGAGGAATTAAGAAAAACAACATCTGATGCTAAAGGGTTCAATGAACTTAATGGACTTTTAGTAAGCCTCTTAGTCTGGGGGGTGTTTCAGTGTTCAAACCCCTCCATAGAGTTAAGAAAGTCTGAAAAAAAATAGTGCAAATGAGACTTCAAAAATCAAAATTTGATATTTTCCTTTTTAACCCAGGATGTGCATCGCTATTTCAACCATTTCTTGTGGGCTATTATATTAGTTTAGTTTAGGTATGCAGGGTCGTGCATCGTTAACGGCGCTTCCGCAGGAGCCTATAGGTCCATTGCGAATCCCTTTTTATATTTGTGGTACCATGTTAAACCATTGTAGGTGAGTTATTGTTTATTGTTTGCATAGTAGGTGAGTTATTGTTTCTGTTTCCACCGGACCTCTGCAGCTCCGACAGAAGTCTGGCACTATTATGCCCATTCTATTGGCCATAACCCCAATGGGGCAATGTGTATATACCTATATTATGTGTTTTAAGAAGACCCCTGCCAGTTAAGGCTTAATTCTTCTGGGTCCACAGACATTGGAGTTATAGTTCATGAATGAACATATAGTATTTAAAAAATGCATATCCAAAAAGGATATGCACCTGAAATACTCTTCACAGACCTGTTTTTATACAAGTGACACTAGAAAAGCAACCACGTACTAGATGTCACATTCATAAACACAATAGCATTACCCTGTGCCCTATTCTGTAAAAGCAGTATGCAATAAGAATTCCATACTGCCCTTAATAGTACCAGTTTGGCTACAGGTAGATGGCGTACCTTCATTACCATCTACTAGTTGAGACAACGAGACCTATCCAATCTCTTGCATACTAAGCAGGTATGCCAGCCCGGTGGTACAACTGCGCGACCCCGCCGGTCAATCTAGACCTGTGCAAGCGATGTGCACAAACCACAGCCAGCACGAGTCTCCCCGAAGGGCCAACCCATGATAGTCACCTGGGCAACTCGGTCCCGTCGAAAATGGGGGTCTACAATATCCCAGCAAGGAGACAAAAAATTCTTATATACATATATAAGAACTTTTGTTTTTGACTGTGCACATAGCACTGTTTCGTATCTGACTGGCACTTCCATACAAGGCATGGCTTATCACCATACCCTATATGAAGTGCCTACGATTTAATTTGACCTGTGCCCAGCGTCACAGGTCGCCTTTGTGCCCACATACGTGACACTCCTTGTGCCCTAAGACACCATTTTTTGTCTTTTTGTTGACCATATAGGCCATGTCTCCATGCCGTGGATAGATAAGGTCACCTCATTTTTTCGACGAGTTTGACTATCCCCGTGCTAACAAGTTTTATGGACCATTGCTATTCCATCGCAGGCTTTTTTCAATATGATATACATATTGACCTGCTACCAAGATGGGCGCCACCCCGAGCTCTTGGTTGGCTCTAACTTTTTACGGCATGGGACGTATCCCATAACCAACCCTCCGCCTTTATCCAGGCTTGGGACAGGCAGGCCGAAACCTGGCGGAGTTGGGGCAATGACCTGTTAGAACTCCAACAAGAATCCGGATTTCCCGTTTGACCAAAAGCAGAAGACTTTTAGTTCTTTTCTCATTTAGCTCCGGCCAAAGCCTTCGAGATATGTTGCAGTCACCTCTGGAAGCCAAGTTTGTGTTAGCAAGTCTCTGGCTTTTAGGTCTATACTCCTTTTGACGACGCCTATTGGAATGTGCACATCTGTATCAGCTCTGTTTGTACTTGCGGTTACTCCACTCCTCGCCAGTTCATCCGCTGCGTCGTTCCCTTCGATATTGCTATGTCCGGGAACCCAGCAGAGATTGACATTGTGGGTATTGCAGATACTGTTCAGCAGGGATGATATTTGGGGGCTTTTAGGGCTTTTTTGAGCCCTTTTTACTTGTAAAAGCCCCGAGGCCCTTTTTAGTCGTTTTAGGCCCTTTTGAAAAAATTTAACCGAAAAAATTATCGCAATTTTTAGCGAGAAAAGTTTAATGGTTGATGTCTGTTGACAGCATTTGTTTACTATGCCATCGTTCTACAAAAGTTTAAATTTGGAAGTAGGAAATGGAGGTAGGAAACATCGTGCACAGAAAAATCGCACAAAAAATTAAATTTAAAATCACTCAAACAAAAAATTACCCAAAAAAAAATAAAATTAAACAAAAATGTAAAAAAAATCACACAATAAAAACGAAATATGCCCAAAATTTTGGAAAATTGCCTAAAATGCAATCTTGCGTTGTCGGAGTGCTTGACAAGAATAAGCTCTCTTGAATTTATTACATAAATGAAAATATCTGGAGAAAAAAAAAAGATATGACTTCCGCGGGACGGTACCGATCTCAACTAAAAACTTTTATTTTATTTTTTTTTTTCAAAACATGATGATCGAGTGATAGTAATAGTTAAAATAACCATACAAACAAAAAGTGAGTTTTGTCCTAAAAAATAAGGTGATTTTTGTATGACAAATAGCTAGTCCAAAAAACGAAATTTCGCCCAAAAACGTACAAAACCGCATCATTTTTTTGGCGGTTTCTAAACGAAATTTAACTGAATTTTGTATGGAAAAATTTTGGGTGATTTTTATTTAAAGTCTATATATCCTATCGACTTTTTAAAAGTTTTCATTAAAATAAGCTCCTTTATATGCAACCATGATCACATAAAAAGCATAGTTTTTAGTAATCTTAACTACAAATTTATTTTGTTTTCCAAGTTATATGAAAAGAGCGAAGCCTAAAGGCACCATCGTAGTCCTGACAATGCCTTAATATACATACAAATTAATCCATTTTGTTATCAATTCATCAATCATCTCTCTACACCTAGATGCAGTTTTGGTGGCAAATTTCAAACTTATTTCTTGGCGATTGATTTGTCATCTTATCAGATGTAATTTGACTTAATTTTCTTTTTGCAAAATTCTTTATTCTAAAATTGTGGTCATATATGGAACTATTTTTTGTTAAATTCAGCTATGCCCTAATATATATTTTGACAGGAGTGACTTTTTTCTACTCAATTTCGTCTGGCTTCATTGATTCGTCTTCTTACAAGTCTTAACGTCTTAACGGGAAAGAGTCTCCATTAAATTGCTCATTAATTTCTGACATTCTACGACTATTTAAAGGCAGATATAACCGATATGCGGTTTTATGTGAAAATGCTTGAAATTTTTTTTGCAAAAATACGCTGTATCTAAAGATTGTTTTTGCAATTTTTTGACTTAAAAAAATTTGGACACAAATAATGCGTAAAATAAAATGTATTTGAAAGAATCACCATAAGCACTAGTAAGATGGAGAGTGATTTAATTTAATCGTTTAAATTAGAGTGTGCTATTTTTGTGATCAACCAAGAACTGCCTTTCATGTTCGGCTTAAACGGCACAAGCGCATTAAAACACGAACAAGTTAAAGTTTTTTTGAATTCCCAAAACTGTTAATTCGAAATTTCGACTATGTTCACCAAAAATAAACTGGACTTTTTGAGATTAATAAAAAGTGTGCTATTTGTAAGACCGTGTGACCAAATAGAAAGTCTTCAATATTGAATTGCCACTTTTTAAAATTAAAAGCCCTATTAACGTCAAATTGGCCCAATTTTTGTTTGAATTATGGCCCTTTTCCAACTAAGTCAATATCATCCCTGCTGTTCAGTGCAAGTTTACAGTTTTGCACCGTTCGAGCCTTCGTCGTTTTACTGTTCAGTGATTTGATGGCCGCTTGGCTATCCACAAAAATTGCTACCCTTGTGGGGGTACGATTTTTCCTGCAAATGGCCTGTGCAGCTTTTTCAGTAGCATATTTTTCTGCCTGAAAAACGCTGCAGTAATCAGGGAGCTTGTAACACTCTTTGATTTGTAGTGTAGTAGTTTGATTTGTACAATAGCGCTCTCTCGCTTTAGATATTGTGCAAAAGAGATAGTGCCAAAACACTTATCGCACACGAAAATTCCTATTTGCATTCAAATATAATGAGCGGTTTTGGAGTTTCTCACGATTTTTTAAGAGATTTATACTACAGCATCCTCTAGTGTTCAAGATAGATGAGAATATATAAATCCAAAATACACAACGTATTTAACGTATACTCTCAAAAACATATTATTATGCAATTCGAATGAGCGGCTTAGTAGCTTTCGAGATTTTTTAAATTATTTTTTTTTTAAAATATTTATACTACAACGACCTCTGGTCCTTGAAATATAGCAGAATAGATAAGTCATCAATGCTCACCGGGCCCGAAGATCCCTATATACATATTTTCATGCAAATTGGATGATCAATTTCGGAAAAAATTTCTTGTAACTCGATCGCAGCGCCACCTATCTGGTTCATTAAAATTTCACAGATTTCACACTTGAATATGGAATATCAATTTTTTTTTCACCTGCCACTATTTATTTTTTGTAATATTTAATCCTTAAGTCATCACTTTGTATAGGAAAAGAACTTGTTCTTATTATACGAATTTTTTGAATAAATAATAATAATATTAAATAATAATAATAATTTATGTATACTAAAATATAGACTTATTTCCTGTTTAAGTTGCCTTTTATCACGTGTTTTATTTTTAATTTTTTTTTATTAATGACACTCGTGCAGTTTTTTTTTTCATTTGCCAGGTGCACGAGTTGTCAAACGCATTGAAATAAAGTGTAGCATGTTCAAAGGACTCGGCCTTTCCGAAAATACTTCCCGAAAAATACGAAATACGAAAAGACGCCTTACGAGTTTTACGCGAATTTTGAAAATATTTGTACTACAGCACCCTCTGATGTTCAAGATAAAGTACAAGAAATGCGCCATAATACTCGCCGTATCCTATAACCACTATATATAAATTTTTATCCTAATAGGATGAGCGATTTAGGAGGTTTTAGCGTATTTCAACACAGTTTGTACTACAGCACCATCTGGTGTTTGAAATAGAGCAAAATATATAGCTCCATATCCCAAAAGCCCTACATATAAAATTTTATGCAAATCGGTGAGATATCGGCCAAGATATCACATTTGAGTCGTCGAAAGGTGCCACGTCCCATTATCTAATACTTAGCCTTCATTATTTCTAAAGCATCTCGTACAAGAAACATTTTTGCTGCCAAAATTTCGGCTCAATCGGTCCAGTCGCACAGTGATGCGCCTAATAGGCAAAAGTCCGAAAATATGATGTCGCAAATATCCAAGTGTTTGGTATTTTTGGAAAGGAAATTTTTTTTGATATACCCTTTCCTGCTCTAGTAGGAGCTTTGGAAAGTTTACCTTTTTAATTGACGCGTACGTAACCCTACGGGGAAAAGAACCGGTTCTGAACCTATCACGTGATAGGTTCCCAAGGGGTAGGAACCTGCCCCAATTCTGCCACCAACATATGAAACCGACCGGTCACTTTTACATGGCGTTGTCATTGACAGGGACCAATTGCCACCTGCTGCATCACCTAAGACTTGTCCAGTGACCGGCCTAGCAAAACAGATTTTTGACCTAACCTACTGAGATCCAATCCACAACTTTCCTTATTTTTATAAAATAACACAAAGCTTACATTTTAGTAAAATATTAGTTTAATTTAATATATAAGCGCAACTTCCATATGTTCAACGAACTTAAATAAAAAAAAATTTCTAAACAATGAGATCCAATGAATAATTTGCTTAACTTAAATTTTGTCATATAATTTAATTTGGGTCATTTAATTTGCGTCATTCACTTGGAGCCAGTGGCTCACGTATAACAGGTCATTTGGTGCACGAGGTGCAACGCAAGAAGCTGAAGTATTCCATTGTTTTTGCTTGTATTGGAGGTGGTCAGGGCATCGCTTTAATGCTGGAAGCTTCATAAGTTATTTGTATCTAGTACATGTGGTTTATTTTCTACTTTCTGCTGTTTTTACATATTATTTTGTGCATTTATCAAGTCTAAAAGTAAAAAATTATTAAGCTTAAAGTTCAATCATGAAACTTTTCTCCAGAGGAATCAGAAAAGGCAATTTTGATTTTTAAGATAACAGATAAAGGCATACAATTTTTTTTTTAATTTCATGAATATTCACGGTTGATGAAAAAATTTGCATTGACAATTTCCAAAATGTTCTTGAACTTTATCTTAAAAACTAAAACTTACTTTTCTGAGACTGAATAAAATTTATTTCATATGAAATTTAAAGATTCAAATAATAAAGGAAGAGAAAAAGTAATTAAGTATCAAAAATTAAATATTGTCGATATTGCCCATCACTTTGTTAAATAATTATTGTGTGACAGATGCACATTTTTTCTTTTCAACTTTAAATTTTCGCACAATACGAATACAGCTTTGAGTTTTAATAGATCTGTCTCCGCTTGAATCATTCAAAATTGGTCCCGTGATGAGTAAAGTTAAATCTGCCCCATAACAGGCACAAAAAACCTGTTGCGTGACGAGTTATATCAGACCTATCCTGTGATAGCTGTCCATTGGAGCAGTCACGGGACCAGTCATTTAAGGGCATTTTACTCTGCTTTCCCCGTAGGGAACATATAATATTTTATATATATAAAAAGAAAGCCAACTGAAGAATACGAATAAAAGTCAATACAGTGTTAATAAGATATCATATAAATATATTTTGATGTTTTTAGAAAAATAATATTCCTACGTACTTTTCCTACGCAGTGTTTCCGATCATTTCACATGCCCCTCAAAAGCCCCTTCATTTTTGTCGCGTACGAACGGTCTCTTTAAAATCTCGTATCTTCGCACTCAAAGCACGGCCGATACTGATTTTAATCCTGTACATAATACTAAACTATATCTTCGTAACAAGCACCACAGCCTCTTATTTCTTTTAAGTTTTTTTTCTTGCTATATGCGTACGAATGTCGCGTACGTATCCGCGAAAATGCTCAATATGCAATTTCTTTCTGATTTTGGTTTCTCAATTATCATAAAACTTTTTCAATTTATGGTTATCACGAAGAAAAATTGCATTGGGCTCCCATTTAAAAAAAGCTATCTACACCACTGCACACCATCTATTAGAACTTTTTTGACTCATCTCAAATTATTGCTTGTTGCCTGCAAATATTAACCTTGATCAGTTTTCATCATCTTGTAAGACAGGTATTAATCTTTGATAAAAAATAAATTATATTAAGATGCCAATAAAATCAACCGAAAATAATGCAAATATTTTATAGCTAATTTAGCTGCTACATAAAACTCGAAAGTGTTAAAAAAACTTTATTAATATTGATATTTTAAAGGTACATATTTTGCTTCAAATAAGTCATAATAAATAAATAGCGATTCGATTGCTTAAGAGTTTATTTGTTCTGTTTTTATTGTTTTTTGTGTTTATTTTTATTTTGTTCTGATTTTATTAGGCGGAACATTTTAACGACTTGAAAAATTAATTTATCAAGTCGATGCAAATTGTCGTTCGCGTCATCTGGAATAGCGTGAGTTTTAAATTTATAATATTTTTAAATTAACTGAAATAGATTCAAATTTAATTAACATAACAAAACAGAAAAAGCTATTGTTCAAATATTATATATTTTTTTTTTCATATTTGCTGACATTTTTGGACTTTCGATCACTCGATTATAGTTTTACTTCAGTTATTTTTGTAACATCATTCTATGTCTTTAATGTCATTTATGATTATGACATTTAATGCGCCCCTAGGATAAACCCCATATCACACTATCAAACTTTAATTACAATTTTATTTTTAGGTACATTTATTTTTTGTACATTACATTATTTTTATTTTTTGTAGGTTTTGTTAAATGCTTTTAAAAGAATTTATGATTACGTTTACAAACATATTAATTTCAGTATTTCAAATACTTTAAGTTTTTTCACATAACAGTCAGAATCCAAGCATCAATTCTTAAGAGCACTGAATGAAAAATTTTATTTTTGAAGTGAAACTTTTATAGACGCGTATACAACAATACGGCAAGCTAGATGGGGGGTAAGTAAAACCAATGTAACGAAAATGGTTCTTATGAAAACAACAACAGAGCAATTCGCCGCACTAGTTGTATAAAAACTAAAAAAAAAATTTGTTATATAAAATTTTCTTATATATTTGCTTCCACTGAGGATTGAACACAGTACGTTAGTATCCATACCCGGCTGTTCTAACTACTGGGCCACGTAGACATATTTATTTGAGTAGCTCATACTTATGTTAAATCAACAATCAGTACTTCTTCTCTTTCTTTTATGATTGAATTGAGTCTTTCGTTCAATACTCTGAAAGAACAGAACGGTCTAAAAATTTGAATCTGAACGTAGCATTTTTTCAGAACATTAGCATACATTTAGGCATTTCTTAAATTGAGTTTTGATAAATTCAGATTGATTGCATTGATTGATTTGGAAACATCACATGCTGCAATATTAACGAATGCAACTTTGAATCTTAAATTTCTTTGAATTTAAATGGATCTGTGAATTTCCATATAAATATCGTATCTTTCTATCTTATATATAATTCAAATCCGTATCTTATCATATACTTTATATAAAGTTTTGAACTCACATTTATATCGAAATAAAAAAACATTCGCATGCCGCGGTATTTTAACACACAAAATACTGGTTACAAGTTCCTCCATTACCAATTGAGCTGTCAGATTACCTACGATATGTTGGTCGAAACCAAAACATAAGAAGAATATGTTACTAAACTATTGTGCCGAAAATTAACACTTGTCAATGCAAATGTAACCCACCCGGTGAAAGTTTGTTTGCAACGAACTTTTATCGAAGAAAAATTTCGTATTTTTTCCTAATTGGCGATCAAAAGTCGAAAATTATTTCATACCAGTGTTATCGCGTCAGTACTAATAAAAGTATGTCTGAAAGTGGCAAAAAAATTATCCGAAAGTATCAACCTTACAGTAAAAAAGTAAACAAATTTAATTATCTTCGCATTTGTGTTGTAGAATTAATCGCTTTTGAATTGTGAACGGCTAATTTTTCGAAACATAAGCGAACCTTCGTTTACGAAGTAACCGTTACGTCGGCAAAACGTAGCTTTTTCGAATTGAAGTCGATATCGAATTCGATTGTTATCATAGCGAACTATTTGAAATTTTTAAAATTTCGATATCAAAGTCGAATTTTGTACCGTGTGGGAAATAGCAGAATTTTTGTGATAATGCTGGAGTTTCTTCTATATTTATATACATGTCTGCATCATTTAGCATTAAATATCGTTGCCAATGCAACATAAAATACAATGCAAATCTTGTAACGAAAAACGCATCAACATTTTTAACTGTGTAGGCACGGTAAAATAAACCCAAACAAGTATGCGCGGTAGCATAAGGTCATAGCTTCTGACCACGAAGCGAAGGTTTAGTGGTCCTAACTGCAGTTGAAATTTTGTGTTTTTTTTTATATTAAAAATATTTACTGTATGATTGTATGATTGTTTGCAGTTTTTGTTTTTTTTTAAGAAAATCGAAAAAAGAAATTTATAAATAAAGCCCAAATTATATAATCGATTGATGATTATTTTGGATAAACAATAAATTCTTTTTGGCATAAATCCTATGGAAGAAATTGGAAGATGTATACTATGCTTGCTGTCATGTTTCTTCGTTTTTGTTCGCTTTGACGCAAGGGAGGCAATGGAGAGATGGTAGCACGTTTAACTTGCAGTAGAATTATACGCGGTTCGATGCGAGTACGGAAACGGAAAAGTGTATTATTCTCGACACAGTTTTTTCGACAAATTCTTCGACGGTTCTTTTTAATATTTATAAATAAAAATAAGATTAACAAAAAAAAAAAAAAAAACAGCAACATCTGTCGTCTGTGCTATGAGGATCGAGCCTGGGATGACTTAATTCATCAGATTAAAATAAAAGAAAAATCCTCTTGCTAACCAACTGTGTTACGAAAGTAAAAAAAAACTGTGATCTAATTCTGTACGTAAATATTGAAGTTTTCAGTAACTGTCCATAAACAAAAGGGACAATTGATATTTCCCATAATATCACTATGTTGAAAATAGTAGTTGACTTTATGAAAAAAAGACGGTTCTTCAAAAATCTTGTACGTACTTCGTTTTCAATTTAATTTTTCTGTATAATAAGCTGTTAAACATATAAATAGCACTTAAATTACCAGAGTTATGACTTTTTACTTTTGGAAAAGAAACTACTAATTTTTTGCTTGTTTTTTTAAAAAAATCGCAAATATCCAAATTTTAAAAAAATTCAAAGAAATGTGCCCCTGAGGGCACTTTAAGGGTTTTGGAAAAAAAGTCAAGTTTCAGCAGTTATAACGTTTTGATCCAATTTTTGGTTTTTTTAAGTTTCTGCTCAAAAGAGTTCTAAACTATTTTTAGTTTGTTTCTTGTTAACTTTTTTAAAAATTTGCATTTTTGGGTTTTTGGGAATTTTTTTCGTAAAAATATTCTAACTTGAAATTTACAAAAGTCATACTTTTTAGAAAGGCATAGTTTTAGAAAATATTTCCTTGACATTTCACTGAATTTTTTTAAATTTCTATTTTGAGATCTTTTTAATACAACAAGAAAAAAAAACAAGATTTTTTCCAAAAGTGAAAAATTTAAAATCTGGTTCTTTAATTCCAATTTTCATGTTTGATAACTCATTTTAAAGAAAAACTAAATAAAAAATTAAGTGCTAACCAGTTTTTTGAAAATTGGAGCTTATAAAAATGTAATTGGGACTTTCTTTTTTTTTTGAAAACAGCACTATTTTCCTATATAAGGGGCATTTCACGTCGTGAATGAATGAATGAAAGACATCGTCAGTGCGACGCCCAGTGCGGCACCTTCGCACTATATTTGATGTATCTCCAAAACTAACGCAGATCCCATTCTAAAACCTTCCACGTATTATTTATGGACTACAAAAACAGGGAACAGGGGGCGAACTTTCACATGGCAACGTGTCTGACCGTCTCAACCTGGCGAGGCCAGCATTATCCATGTCGAAATCGTCTCAAGTCGACTCAAACCTCCTTTTGGTGTTCCCTGGGCAACGGCAAACTGGCATCCGTCAGTTTGACGACTAATTTGAGCGGAGGGTCGCTCCATAGACCTTAAACATGGAATGTGCGCAGGGTTTGGGTTTCACGCCACATTACTACTGCCCAATGAAAACTAAACCAGCTTCGGATAAGAACCCCAATTACGTTGACGACCCCCGCAAACGAAAAACGGACAATGATTTACGGATATGCACCTGGAATGTCCGGACCCTTTATAGGGAAGGTGCCATTATCCAACTGGCGGAAGTCCTCAAAACAATAAAAGCTGACATCACCGCCATCCAGGAAATGCGATGGAAAGGGCAAGGTTGCTCTAAACAAGCACACTGCGATATCTACTACAGCTGCCATGCGGAGAGGCGCGAATTCGAATGTGGATTGGTCGTTAGCCGGAAACAACGCCACCTTGTTTCCCGGTTCACACCTGTAAACGAAAGATTGGCCACGATCCGCATCAAGGTAAAATTTTTCTTCATCCGCCTTATTTGCGCGCACGCCCCGACGGAGGAAAAGGACGAAGCCGTCAAGAACGCTTTCTAAGCTAGTCTTGTGGACGTATGCGACCACCTTCCGGTCCATGACGTGAAAATAGTCCTCGGCGATTTTAATGCGAAAGTCGGAAGGGAAGGCATCTTTGGCCCCACTGTCGGTCAGTTCAGTCTTCATGAGACCTCCACGAACAACGGTCTAAGACTGATCGACTTCGCCGCGGCGCGAAACATGGTAGTTAGTAGCACCAGATTTAAGCACCTCGACATCCACAAGGCCACCTGGCTGTCCCCGGATCAAAAAACGCGAAACCAAATTGATCATGTTGTAATCGATGGAGCGTATGACTTTAGTGGTCTAGATGTGCGTACATTTCGGGGGCTCAACATTGACTCCGACCATTATCTTGTTGCAGCCAAGATCCGCATGTGATTATTGAATGCGAAGAACATACGCAGAGAAATGCAACGACAGCTAGAAGTCGCTAAGCTGCAATTACAACGGACTGCCGAAGTCTACTCCGCTCAACTCTCGGTTAAGCTCAACCAACCAACCTCTGGACCCGACGACGCCGGCGGACTTTGGGCGCATATATCCCACTCCATGCGCGCTGCCGCTGAAGAAGTCATTGGTTTCCGGCGCCCCCAACCTCGAAACCAATGTTACGATCAGGAGTGTCGCATCGCGACAGCAGTAAAAAACGCTGCATATAGAAAAACGCTGCAGTCAGCTGCAACGCGAGCTAACTACAGCGAAAAGAGGAAGGAAGAGAGGCGCTTTTTCAGACGCAAGAAAAGAGAGCAGGAAAAGCGTGAGTGTGAGAAACTAGAGGTATACCAGGGCAAGAAGGATGCACGAAAATTCATGAAAAGGTAAAGCGTCTAACCCAAGGTTTCAAGCCCGGAGCATCCACTTGTAGAGACGAAAATGGAGATCTGATTTCGAATACACAGTGTGTGCTGAGATTGTGGAGACGGCACTTCTCAAATTTACTTACAGGCGACGATTCCACCAATGCCGCCTATGGAGAGCGCCGTTCAGTGCCACCAATCAACGATGACTGAGTGGAAGTACCACCACCTAGCCGTGAAGAAGTTCAAGTTGCTGTCCAACGACTCAAAAACAATAAAGCAGCGGGTGCTGACGGTCTGTAAGCTGGATTGCTTAAAACCGGCGGCGATGAATTGATAAGGCGCATACATCAGCTCATCAGCAAAATATGGCTATCAAAAAACATGCCCGACGATTGGATCCTCAGCGTACTGTGCCATATACTAAAGAAAGGAGACTCAACAATCTGCGCCAGTTATAGAGGTATCAGTCTTATTTTCATCGCATATAAGGTACTCTCAAGCGTACTGTGTGAAAGATTAAAGCCGATTACAAAAATACTGATTGGACCTTATCAGTGTGGCTTTCGACCAGGAAAGTCTACCATAGACCAGATTTTAACGCAACGATAAATTCTGGAGAAAACCCATGAAAATCAAATTGACACACACCATCTCTTTGTCGATTTTAAAGCTGCGTTCGATAGCCCGAGAAGGTATTGCCTATACGCAACAATGTCTGAGCTCGGTATACCTGCAAAGTTAATTAGACTTTGCAGAATGACGTTGAGCAACACACGCAGCTCCGTCAAGGTAGGAAATAACCTCTCCGAAACCTTCAATACCGACAGATGTTTCAGGCAAGGCAATCCACTGTCTTGCGATCTCTTCAACATCATCAGGGCAGTTAATACCTTTCTTAGGCGATTTGGACTAGTTTTGGATGCACGTTCAATAATCTCAGATAGCAAGTGCGTTCGTGCGGAGTTCAATTGCTGCAGATAGGCTTTTACGACAAACTCTTTACCACACGTTTCCGAGATCTTCTGAAGTTTTCTTCGTTGAGAGCGGACAGAACTCTCAGTGAAAGGCTTCGTAGGTCTTCCTCTCTTAGTATTCTGTTCATCTCCATCTTCAGGATCGATATCAGAATCACTTTCTTCGTCTAATTGATAATCGTATTCAAGAGTTTTTTTTAGCCAAGTTTCGTTTGCCAGCTTAAATTTCGGCGCTTTTTTACGCTGTCTACAATATTTGTGACCTTTATTGATAAAGCTTCCATAGTATTTTGACTGACAATATTTTCGCCAATGATAGCCGCGACGATAACATAATTTTTAAATTTGTTTACCAAATACAAATTAGCAACAAAATCGTAAGTTAACACAAGCGTAAGAGTTTTTTTGGGAAATATATTTGCTATGCAGATGCGCTGCTTTATATATAAAAATGTGCGTCAAAGGGATTCTACCTGTTAACCAATTTAGATTTCTACCTATGGCGTTACCTGCGCTTGCATTGATTAACTGTATGATTATGCTTAATTATGGCAATACTTACTTAGGTCGTCGTAACAACCCGTGTCCGGGTTTCGGCCGACCTCATCAGCTCTCGCCAGGCCTTCGCCAGGCCTTCGCCAGGCCTCGCGCGCCTCCTCCAATCGGATACACCAAGTGCGGTTAGGGCTTCCTCAGCCTGGTCCATCCATCGGAGGCATGGTCTCCCTCGTCATCGTTGGCCAGCGACCCTTGCCTCGAGCACCTTTTTCGCTGGAGGTTCGTCGTCCATACGATGGACATGACCCAGCCAGCGTAGTCGCTGCACAGTTATACGCCGAACTACGTCAATGTCATCGTAGAGCTCATACAGCTCGTGGTTCATTCGGATGCGATAGTCATCGCCGACTCGAACAGGACCGAAGATTTTGCGAAGAACTTTTCTCTCGAACACCCCCAGAGCGGCTGCGTCAGTTTGCGAAACTACCCATGCCTCAGCGCCATAAAGCAGCACAGGTGGAACGAGCGTCTTGTAGAGTGTTAGTTTTGTCGATCGAGAGAGGGCTCTGGAACTTAGTTGCTTACTGAGCCCGTAGTAGCACCTATTAGCAATTGTTCTTCGCTTTATCTCCAGGCTGATTTCGTTGTTAGTATTAGTGGCGGTGTCAAGGTATACAAACTCCTTGAATACTTCAAAGTTATAGCTGCCGGATGAAGCTTGGGAGTCTAAAAGCCGCGCTCCCTTGTTTATAGACAGCATCTACTTTGTTTTACCCTCATTTGCCGTCGAACTCACTTTGGCTGATTCCTTTTCGATAGCGGCAAAAGCAGCGGTAACATCTCTCTTGGTTCTGCCAACAATATAAATATCATCAGCGTACGCAAGGAGCTGGACGCCTTTGTAGAAAATGGTGCCATTACGATGCACACCGGCCTTTTGTACGATCCCCTCCATGATGATGTTAAAGATATCGCAAGACAGTGGATCGCCTTGCCTGAAACCTCTTTATGGCAATACAAACGCATGAGTAATACATTTTTGTGCAAATTTGAACACTTCAGCACAGGTTATGACTGTGTCGTATAAAAATAGTTCAGTTCATATAAGGTGCCTACCTTATTTTGTAAAAAAGTGCTCTCCGGCGGCGAATGGCGGTTATGGTTCATTCGGGAAAAAGTTTTGAAATACTTTAATTTTTCCAAAAAATATAACCAAGCTCTGCCGAAGCACGACGGTGTATGAGTTTCTCAAAATTTGTTAAAAAAATAGACTTTTAAAAAAATATCTGAAAAAATATACTATAAAACATAAATTGCTATAAAATTTCGGATTTTTTATAAGGAATTTTACTGACCTTGATTAAAAAAAATTTTTTTCAAAAATGTTGCCCCGTTAAAAAGTTACACGTCTTCAAACTTCAATAAAATATGTAAAAACTTGTAAAAATTCACAAAAAAAAAAGAGAATGGACCTTTTTGTTTTTACGCCTGAACCTGAAAATTCTCATGTTTCTCAACTAAAGTATGCTTAACAAAACTGCATCATTAGGTTAGGTTAGGTTGAAGCGGCTGTCTCCTTCAAGACACACTTAGGCCAATGAGGCCCATTGTGATACCATTGGGTTAATTTGCCTCTCTATTTAAACCAGTTTGAGCTGTTGACAAAGCTAAGGTTTCGGTAGACCGAATACTCTGAGAGATCATCGAGATCTTTATAGATCCATTTTTTACCTAAGTGAAGGTGGCAATTTTTAGATAGCACTGCACAGTGTGCGATTTGACCAATCTAGGCCGACAAAATTCTAATTTTTTGTGATATGATTCCTTGGCTCATTCCTAAAAAAAATTGTTCCGGAGCTGGGGTCTATCTCAAACACCCTCTTAATTACAGGGTGTTTCATTGAGTTGCCTATAGAGGAAAATTCACGCTCTCTGTTTTGACTTTGAAAGACTAAATTGAATTAGAACAACACAAAATTGTGTTTCTTCTCTGTTATTGTAATTAATTCCTATTTAGAAGAACTTGCAGGCTTTTAGCTTTCCAAAGAAAAACCTATTAACTTTTTATCAAAAAGCTGTTAAAATATAAGAATAAACACAGTAATAGTTATTCAGAATTTGATTTTTGCTTGTAAAATTACTCTCACTTCCTTCTATTATTTTGTTTAACTTTGACTCTGATTCAGTGCTTGGTAATTTTATAAGTTCCATAACTTCCTGCAGTTATGCATTATCAAGTGGTGTTGGATTATAATTTGCTTTTGCAATATATGAGCTAACCAAAGGGTCCGAAGATATACAACCTTTATACAATATTTTCATGTATCTCTTGGCTCTTGATTTCGTCCTAGAGTGGTCCAGCCTAAATTTTATTCCTCGCTTTATTAAGAAAAATTTTAATCTTTTGAAGAGTTTGAAATTTAATAAAAAAAAATATATTAAAAAAAGCCATGATTTCAATGATTGGACTAAAAATTAGTCCAAGATTTTTGACTGTAATCCTAACATTGTATTTAGATAGTATCTTAGTATGCATTATAAGCTTATAATGATGGTCTTGGGCTTTTGTCATTTTTTTTGACATCATAAATTTGCATTCTTGAGATATTAAGGCCTGTTCCTAAAATGCAAATATTTTGGTTATCTGCAAAAAAAAAGCAGCTAAATTTTTGTATGAAATATCTATGGGAGTGATACTTAATAAAAAATTAAATTTATATGCATACGTATGCATACAAACTTTTTGGTAGCCCATCAAAATGTTAGCTGATTTTATCTTTCCTTATTTATGATGCATTTTTCATCCATAAAGTTAACAACTTTAATCAGCGTAATTAATACAAAAACTACTATCTTGAGGCTTAAGACTAATTTTGAAAAACACAAAAAGCACCATTTTACGACTGCCGTTTTAGATATTTCGGATAAAGCAATAATTTTCAAAGTTTTGGCATGGCTTTATGTTTGTACTAGCTATATTTTCACGAAAAAGAAATGAATTTTTTGGATGTTTTTTTTTTTTACTTTTGTCCTCCTAGATTGATAAAATCTCACACTGTGCGCTGGGCAAGTGCAGAGATGTTTTGTAGATTCCTCCTCCTCTTCATATCTGCTGCTTCTACAGAAGTCGTTGTGGAGGATGTTTGATCTTCGTGCATGCTTACCTATTAGGCAGTGTCCTGTTAGGATACCTATCATAGCACTGATTTGATCCCTTCTCAGGGATATCAGTTCTTTTGGGCATTTTAGGGTGATTTTTTGCCAAACCTGACGCGCTGTATGGCATGTGCTTCCCGTTGACCATCTAATGTTGGCTTTATTTAGGGCTCATTGGCTCATTTGTGAGCAGTTTACATGTGGTGAGGGATATACCAATACTTTCTTTCTCTATCGAGAGTTGTTTGGTTGTTCCAGTGCGAGCGAGTTCATCTGCTTTGCAGTATCCTGGAAAGTCTCTATGTCCGGGAATCCAGCATTGGTGTATTTTGAGCTGCTCTGCCATCTCATTTAGGGATCTGCGGCAGCGAATTACTGTTTTGGATGTTGTTTCAACAGATTCTGGGGGCTTTCAAGGCGGCCTGACTATCAGATAGTATATAGATATCCATGGAGGATATTGCATTCATCTGAAGCGCTTGGAAGACACTGCAATCGTCGGGGAGCCTGAAGGCCAGATTAAGGTTGTATGTATCAGAGTAGACTCCTTCTCCAACCTTGCCATCTAATTTTGATCCATCTGCTTAGATTCTGATGACATTGTTTGGTGGAAGGCTTCCAACCGCCCACTCTTCGCGGAAGTGGATTCTTAATGCTCCACTTATTAGTGGACATAGCTCAGCTGATCTTTCAACTTTGCGAAGTATGTTGAGGTATATTTTTGTGTGCTTGCCACTAGACAATGGCACCATATAGCAATATTGGCCTTACTACTGCCGTGTAAAGCCAGTGAGTAACACTTGGCTGTAAGCACCATTTGTTACCCACTGCCTTTTTGCATGAGTAGAGGTCTATATTGGCTTTTTTGGCTCTGTCGAGCAGATTGGGTTTCCAGTTTAGTTGTCTATCCAGGATAAGACCCAGGTATTTCGCTTGATCTGAGAAGCTAAGTCTTATGCTTCTCAGTTTTGGAGAACTGATTGTTGGTAGATTGTGTTTTCTTGTGAAAATCACTAAATCCGTTTTTTCAGGGTTGACGCCAAGTCCACAGCTATTAACCCATGGTATGAGAGTATTAAGGCCGTTTTGCATAATGTCTCGAAGTGTAGATATATATTTTCCAGAAGTGACAATAGCAATGTCATCTGCATAAGCAGATCACCTTGCACCCCTCCCGTTCCAGTTTCTCCAGCAGTTCATTAACCGCTAGGTTCTAGAGTAGAGGTGAGAGAATCTCTCGCCTGCGTCATTAGATTTTTGAAATAGTAAAATGTGAAAAACGATTTTTGGCCGCCGAATTTTGCACATGCACCTCTGTGCGACGTTTGGTTGCGGAAATAAATAAATAATTCGAATGAAAAATTTTTCTCCAATTAAGTTTGATATATTAGAAATCCGTTTATAGGGGTGATTAACTATCATCGGGGTGACAACTGGGGCCCTACTCTCTATTGAGATGCGACAAAAAAAATTCGCAAATTTGATTTGATTGTACGGATTTGCGTATGCATCAAATTTCATTTCCGCATCGCATTGATTGGCGCATCGCAATACAGAGTAGGGCCCCTGGTGTTCCTTCTTGCTCCACTGTTTATCACTTTCAAATATCATTCAATGCTAATTAATGAATTAAATTTTTACCATACAAACAATTAAAATATCGAAGAGATACCAAAATTCTCAGATATTCATGAAATAAAACACGTAAAAAAACATAATACTTCAGAAATAAATGCAAAGTCATATCTAACAGCACTACAACAACAACAACAGCAACAATAAAAAAATAATTAAAACAACTAAAAATTGCAATCGAAAGCTGCAAGGTTAACGCAAAGCACAGAAATTAAATCAAAAACATTACCCGCAGCAAGACTTATTGTTTGACAAAAGTAAAAGACAAATTAGAGACAAAAAAAAAAAAAACTAAAATTTCAAACGTCATGAGAAAAATTCGGCTATGACCAACTCTTAACCCAAACACACAGATTAAGTAATTCACGGCAAACAGTGTTGCCAAACAGGCACCCAACATAATAATAATTACAACAAAATAGTAGTTTATTTAAACGCCAACTGAATTAAACGCCATCCAAAAATAAGCTCAAATATAAACAAATCGGTACCCTACTGCTTTGGCACCCTACAAATGGCCAGCTGACAGCAACAGAGCTTAACAATAAACACGCAGAAACTTCTCAGCGTAACTGTTGGACAGCGCTGTGGTAGCTGCTGCTTAGCTAGTCACAGTTAGCATCAGCGTCTGCGTCTGCGTCACCGTTAAAGCGATCCAACCGAAAATTAAGCACTTCTTTTAAATTTTTGTGCAATCTTCGAGCTGTTGTTAGTTGACACTAGACAATCGACGAGTCACAAACGCGGCTCTCTGGTGCGACCAATCACTCGCAGTTATATCATTTATATCGGTCGGTATCAAGAAGAAAACGTTAAAATTTGAATTTAGATTATTTGAAGTTAGCGTTGCTTTTAACTAGCGGAAACGGATATAGAGTGGATATATAATTTAATAAAAATACATTTTTTTTTTAAATTGTGTCTGTGTTTTGGTTTTTAAATAACATGAGTTAAGTTTTGAAAATCGCTAAAGAAATTGAAAAAAAAAAAAATATAGAATTTATAAGAAAAAAAAAAAAATGCCCTCCAAAGTGATGTCAACTCTTATAGCCGAAAGTGTGCTACTCTCAAAGGCTATGCAATTGATTGCCGGCTACTCGCCCATAACAATATTTCTGGTTGCAGCCATTACCATTTTTCTGGTGATCTATAATAAGCGGCGCGCTCGGATGGTCAAACTGATTGAGCGCATACCGGGTCCAGCCTCAATGCCATTCATTGGCAATTCCATCGAAATGAATGTGGATCATGATGGTAATTATTTTTATGATAGTCCGAATAATTTTTTTTTTCTGTAAATGCGTTGTTTCTGCAGCAATATTTTGAAATATGGAAATTGTTCTTTTGCCGTTTTTACACGTTCTTGCGCTCTAAAGCTTCAGTGCGTTTGAAATTTTTTTTAATTATAGTAACATTTGCTGTTGCTGTAAAAGGGCATCATACTTACTTGAAGCAGATTTTTTTTTTTTAATTTTTCCAATACATGAAAGTAACGATATTTTTTAAAATTCAATATAATACTTAAATGTGCTGCTGAAATTTTCAAAATTTTTCATTATCTTGAAATAGCATAATTTTCATGGATCCTTTGGGAATTCAATTATGTTTAACTTCTTTGTATCAATTGTAAAATATTTATTTTAACTTCTACTTATATGTTCAAGTTTTACAAAGTCTTTATTTTCAATCATTCGTAGTGAATAATGTATTAACCCATTTTAGTCCAGCGTTGTGTATACTTTTCTTAACCTGGAGGTTAAGATACACTGATACATTTTCATAATTTCCAAATAGAATATAAAATTTTAAGAATTTATCTAATCGACCTGTTTACGTTTACTTAAATTTCCAAGCTTGGGAAATTTCGGAATTTTCCATTTTTTTTTAATCTTTAAAGCCTGGTTCAGACTGTGTGACAAAACTGTCATTTTTTAAGTCATTATCAACGTCATTCGTAATTACACTATCTGAACGATTGTCACAACAATTCAGTTCGCCATTGAATTCAGTGTCACAAATTAGACTTAAGGGAGTCCTCTGGTAATCTATGCCAAATTTTAGCCTTTTTTCAAAATATTGTGGAAAGAGAACGAGTAAAGATATTTTAGTTCCGTTTTTTGATTTGGGTAGCTTAATTTATTGAAAAAAATACAAAATTTTGAAAAAGTGAATTTATGGACCGTTCAGAAAGTTCTCGGCCTGGTAACGAGGTTCTCCGGAAAAAAGGTGGGTCCAAATTGCGCACGATTCCAAGTGTAAACATCGTCTGAAAAAAAAAATATTCAGTTACTTAGAATGAATGTCCCTATAGCCCCTACCTCGGAAACAAAAATCTAAATTTTTTTAGGGGGGGAACCGCCACTTTGAAAATGAAAAATCGAATTTCGACCTTTTTTTTTGTAGTCTAGTGTAGAAAAAAAATAGTAAACATTATTTTTTCGGCAAGTTTGAGGTAGGGGCTATAGCGGCGTAAATTCTGCGTCGTTTGATGCCTTATATATCAAAATCGGTCAAAAACTGTTTGAGTTATCGTGCGCAAAGTTTTGAAAAACATGGTTTCGAGAAAAACGCGTTTAAAGTTTTGACTTCAATTTTGAGGCACACAAATGACATTAACACATATTTTTTTAATACAATACTTACGAATATTAATCGGCAATTCCAGCCCCATAAAGTGTGCCTTCCTCCATCTCATAAAACGAGTTTTCCATGGCTTTTTGGGCTCTGCGGGCTGTGCGACCCTCTTTCGATGATGCGTACGTTTTTAGCTCTGGGCGCGTTTGGGTGGCTTTTTTTATCCATAGCAAAAAAAAAAACACAAAACGATTTTTCTTTTATTTTACAACAGCAATTATCGCGCACGCGTAGCTTTCAGCGTTCGAAAATAAACTGAATCTCGTTCGTTTGCTTCTTTCATGTGAACACTTGGGCTCAAAATCATTTCAACCCCTAAATCAAAACATGCATGTATACATACTGCATGTATACATACTGTGTGTGTATATTTTGTAATATCAATACATATTTTGGAAGAATTCCACAGAATTTTCGACTAATGACTGCAGGCAAATAAACAACTTTGCTGATGCGTTATTTTGACGAAAACATACCTACACAAAAATGCCTGTATCTCCTAAACTATTTCGAATTTTGAAAAATCCTTTTAGGAAAATGTTTTTGAGTATCTGAGCAATAGAAATATGAAAAAAAAATGGAAAAAAATTTTTCGGATTACCAGAGGACCCCCTTAAACAATGGCATGTTGATGTGAACGATGAAAATTTTGTAAGGCTAGATGAGTGGCGCAATGATATACATAAAATTAAAAACCAACATGCTGGCTTTTGTGTGGCGATGTGGCATACAATTTTGTTTAGCTTTTTATAAATCAGATCGAGTATGTTATGAAATAAGGAATATCGAAAAAGTATATCGATATGTTCTGCATGGCAGGCAATTGCTCTCGAGTGACGGATAAATTCTGCTTTTATTAAAAGGTTAAAGCAATTTTTACGTGGCATTCGTGATAGCTTTTGAGATGCAGATAAAAGGAGCAAAACACTCCTGGTGGCTTATTAAATAAGACGTCAACAGCGTTTTTTTTTCCTCTTGTGCTTCACCTTTCTGGTTATATATCTGAATATTTACAAATATCTTCCGAACTGATTGATATAGAGTTGAAAAAGACTAGTTGAAGAGTACTTGTTCTAGATTACTAGAGTGCAAGTAAGACAATATTATAAAAATATACCACAGTTTCCGTAAATTTATTTCTTCGTCAATTAATTAAAGGTTTGGAGGGGAAAAGCTGATCTATAAATCTTTTTATATTTGTAACCTCTAAACTTATAAATATGGACATGATTTTCGGATTAATATTGTTGACATAAAATAGATAAGTGATTTAAATTGCAGAAACAAACTTTCGTAGAACATTTAAGCCCTAGATATATGTTACGTGCCCTATCGTTGTCCTAAGGAGTAAAATTTTGACATAGTACTGCGGAATACATGTGCGTGGATCGTCTATTCGACATTTGTGAGTTCCTTAAGTTTTTAGGGCATGAGTGAAGATTTCATTAGACAAAATATTTTATGTACTAACTATGGGTTAGTATTTAATGCAGTGTATTTATTGGGACTTTTATGGATACTTTGAAGTCCTTGAACAAAAACCAAAAGTTGTTCGGCTTCCAGTGGGATTATTTATGGACTTAGTTTTCTTATGGTTTTCTATTCTAGATTTATTACCCACATAGCCACAGGTTCTACAATGAATATCTATAAAAACACAAGTTTGGAAAGTAATGTTCTTAGTTACAAAAAAAAAAAAAAAACAAGTTCTAAACAGAGTCAAACAAGAAAAAGTTCCATTTAAGAAAAATTTTTACTTTTTTACCCTTATATGGACGATGCAAGCAAATAATTTCATCAGTCAGTATTTCTGAGTCCGATTTGTATAAAAGTAAACATTTTAGTTGAATTTTAGTCTAAAATTTTAAATTTTGATAACATTATTTCAAACCATATAAACTTATTTTTCATATTTTTAATTAAAGTTCATTGGCTCTGAAACTGGTACTGCAATTCAAAGTGATAAAGAAAAACTTCGTAAACTTAGTTTTTAAATTAATAATACATGTTTCAAGTAGCACTCAAAAATTGACTGAAATTGATTGGTGCAATTTTCAATTTAGTTTTTGTACAATATTTTTTTTAATAAAGCTTTCTAAAAAATTTAATATTATTGTCAACAAACATTACGAAAATACTTGTACACTCCTTGTTAAATAAATTTTCATCTAAGTTGTTTTGAACAAACTGTTTTTAAAATATCGGTGTCGAACTTCAAAATACAGTATTTTCAAACGAGAGTGTGAACGATTGTCACACAAAATGGACATGAGATTGAGACTATTCATTTGACAATCACTGCCACTCAGGTTTGATGTTGTTTTAGCACACACAATGTGAACTATTTTTCAATTAACACGAAAATTAACAATAGTTGCCACACATTATATGACCATGTTATCACACAGTCTGAATCAGTCATAATTTTAATCCTCTGAAAAATCTAAAAAAATCGTCTTTCTTAGGCTTTATATTTAACTTTTGTGAATTTTTATGAATTTTGACTGACATACGTGGATCCCGCGGGTCTTTAACGAAATACGTTTTTGTATATTTTTCATTGTTTAGTGGAAATTCTTGCGATCAATATTGGAACAAAATGCTCGACTATCGTTCAATATCATTCAATTTGAAAATAAAGAAAATCTCTAGGTGGCAACTCGTTTTTTAATTTTTTGATTTTTTTTTTTTAAGTTAAACCAAACTAAATATTTTTGGAAAGTTTCATCTTTCTAGCCCAACGGTAACATGGGTCAGTCCATAAATGTTTAAAAAAAAAAGGCTTTCAAAACCAGTTCTTGTTGATGATGATTTAAAGTCCTTTCATAATTGAATCTTTAACTCTCTGTGTTTTTTTTTTTAATGTTTCTTCTAAGTCCTTGACACATGGTCATTTCCACAAAAATGTCAACCATAGCTGAAAAATTTAATGTGTTTCGAAATTTATTTTTTTTTATCCCGTAAAATACTGATATATATGAACTTCGCATTCTGAAAATTTCAATGTCTTAACTAATATTATAATCCTCGTCTACTGAAGATATAGGACATGCCACCTCGTAAGCTTCGACCATGGTCGAACTTAGATGTTAGTTACTCTTCTTACGCTCTTTTCTCTCTTCTTTGATTAGACATTTTCTTAACGTAAATTTTGTCGCGTGGGTTATGTTGCGTGAGTTACGGCAAATATTTTTTGGAAACTCAATATATTTTTAAATAACCAAAGTTCAACGGTAAAGTGGGTTTATTATGAAACTTCACTGTTATCCCATTATTTAAAAATTAAAAGCAAAAACTGGTTATTTGGTAGATTCGCTGAATTTTTACAATCTAAACGTGCTTGTAAAACACAGTTCCTTTTTTTGTCACGTGAGTTACGCTCATATTTACCACTGCTATTCTTAATTAGTTACAGGAACGACAATTTTGGTATATCAGACCATTACTATTTCTTCTAAGGCATATGTACATTAGACCGGATCGTTTTTGTATGGAAAAAAAAGTCAGCCGTTCACCGTCTCAAAAGTTAGAGAAACTCATAAAAACGATTTCTGTATAGTCTTTTTTCATATTAGAGAAAATTCCAAGGAGCGTTTTTGGTGCTTCTGAAAGTCATTTTTGAAAAAAAAACATTTTTTTTTCTTGTAACTTTTTATTTTTCACAAAATGCATACCCAAATATGCTAAAAAGATAAACTTCTTACCCATACCAACATTTTGGCGTAAAAATTTTTTAAAATTATATATTATTATAAATCTTATTGAACTTAAAAAATCAAATTTAATTTCGGCAGGGTACCGAAGCTAAAATAGCCCCCCGCGGCCGTACTGAAGTATATCCGAAGTCTTTCGACGTCTATAAAATTTGTATGCATAATCTGCAAAAATATTTGTGTCATACGCTTAATATAATTTTACCCTTAGCTGCCACATAGAGTAATTTGTAAACAAAGTAAAATGCCAAACCCACTTTTCTAGTATAAAGACTCCACAT
The DNA here is from genome assembly GCA_914767935.1 of Coremacera marginata. NCBI lineage: Eukaryota > Metazoa > Arthropoda > Insecta > Diptera > Sciomyzidae > Coremacera > Coremacera marginata. The sequence goes on along the minus strand of OU612043.1, from coordinate 229,469,946 downwards.
TTTACCGAAGAATATATGCATGGGTTGGATAAACGACGTGGTCGGAACTTGGGTACATAAATACGCTATGTCATTCAGTTTTATATATTTACGAAAATTTTTCAATTTTGATGACGTCACTTTGTATTGAAGGTAGGCGTGGTTTTCATCCGATTTTGCCAAATATCAAAGAGTGGCTTATGTTAAATATCAAAGTTTGTATGCAAAATTTCAAAACATTTCTGTATTTTTTGCAGATTTTTAAGAGATTTAACGTTTCCAATTGAGCCACTTTGTGTGGGAAGTAGGTGTGGTTTTCATCCGATTTTGCCAAATATCATAGCGATAGTCTATATTATATATATATAAAGGCTATGTGCAAAATTCCAAGACATTTCTGCAATTTGAGCAGATTTTTGAGGGATTTTATGGTTAACGTAAAGCTTCTTTTTATGGGAGGTAGGCGTGGTTTTTATCCGGTTTTCCAAATTTCATTGTCAGAATTTATATTGAAGACCAAAGCTTACAGCCATGGACACATCAATAGCACAAATGTCAACTTATTTTTTAAACGTTTCATTTGAACCTAATAATGCATTCATTAACCGTAGTTATAATTTTTTGAGACTCCAGTGTGACGTTGTTTAAAACTCCGAGAGAGATGTACTGTTACTTACTTTTATTTGCTCAGGCCATCTCTTTCTGTATAGGCATGTACGATCTGCTGTGGTCATATAAATAGCACACATGTAAGTTGGTGAATAAAAGTTAACAAAATCGGATGTTTGTAAAAATTTTAGAGTTCTATTCAGATAATTTCGCCGATTTTAAATAAAATGGGTCGTGGCAAACATTGCACTCCGGAAAAAAATGTCTATAATTCACGAACTAAGTCGAAAAGACAGAAAACCATCTGAAATCGTGGATATTCTCAAAATTTCGCGAAAAATGGTCTATAATGCACTCAAGCTGGTTACATCAAATGGTTCAAATAGTTTCGAGAATAAGCCGCGCAATCCTAGACCGCGTAAAACCACCGCTTCTACTGATAGACTTATAGTTCGCAAAAGTAAGGCTGATCCATTGAAGTCAGCAAAGCAAATTATGAGGAAAATAAATGCAGAAAATAACAACAATGTTTCGAGAAAATTACTTTCTAGGAGACTACATGAAGCTTATCTTTATGGACGCATCAGCCGAAAAAAGCCGCTCTTAACAAAAAAAAATTTAAAGGATTGTTTAGCGTTTGCAAGGGCCCATGTGAATAAAGAAGACCAATTTTTTAAGAACGTGCTCTGGACTGACGAAACCAAATTTAATAGGGTTGGATCAGATGGAAAAACTTTTGTTAGGCGTCTCAAACGCCAAGAGATGAATCCGAAGTATACAAAAAAATCATTAAAGCATGGAGGAGGGAATTTAATGGCTTGGGGAGCTTTTTCCTGGCACGGCGTTGGGCCAATTTTTCGTATACCAGGAATAATGGACAAAAATATGTATTTAGATATTCTTAATAACCTGATGGAACCATTTGCATTTGAGAACATGCCTATTAGGTGGTCTTTTATGCACGATAATGACCCAAAAGACACGGCAAAGGTTGTGATTGATTGGCTAAAAAAGGAAAAAATAAATATTTTGAATTGGCCGGCTCAAAGCCCAGACCTCAATCCTATAGAAAATTTATGGAATGATGTGGTCAGCATAAGCAACTAAAACTTTTTGAAATTTCGATGAGTTATGGAGTGAAATTGAGAACGCTTGGTACTCTATTCCGAAGGATAGGGTCAGGAAGCTTGTGGAGAGTATAGGACGAAGATGTCGGACTGTTTTGGACAATTCGGGATACAGTACCAAGTACTAGTGAGCACATTCGTAAGCTCATTGTAAAATAAAAATAAATCACTAGTCTTTTTTTCAGGATCCAAATTGTGCTATTTATACGTCCACCTCAGCTAAGGAGCATTTTCAGATTTTTCATTAATTTTCTAGTTTTGATTTCGTAATTACAAAGTTACTACTGGTTTTAAGTTTTTTAGGTTTAAACTCAAATACCATGAAATAAATTATTTTTTCTCTATGAATTTTATTTAAATTTACGCGAGACACCCTACATGTATTTTTGTGCTATTTATGTGTCCACGGCTGTATATGCAAAATTTCAAGGCATTTCATTAATGTTTGTGGATTTTGAAGAGATGTTACGGTTGAAATAAAGTTACTTTGTATGGGAGGTAGGCGTGGTTTTCAACCGATTTTTCCAACTTTCATTGCTATGATTTGTATTGAGATCAAACCTTACATGCAAAATTTCAAGGCATTTCATTCATTTTTGTGGATTTTGAAGAGATTTTACTGTTAAAATAAAGTCACTTTTCATGGGAGGTAGGCGTGGTTTTCATCCGATTTTTCCAAAATTCATAGTAAGAATTTATATTGAACATCAAAGCATTTTTGTCAAATTTCAAGGCATTTCTTTAATATTTGTGGATTTTGAAGATATTTTATAGACAGACGGACAGACAGACAGATACACGGAAATCGACTCAGGAGGTGATACTGATCAAAAATATATATACTTTTCTATACCTGCCACGCCTCCTTATTGGCGTTACAAACGGAATGGCAAAGTTAATATACCCCTTACGCAGTATGCGTTGGGGTATAATAAGAAGAAATGTAATTATTTTTAATAATCTTGTATTTAACAAACATTTATTTTGAGTTTTTTTTTTATTGCACTGAAACAGAATTTCTTAAAACATTTTGCAGACCAAATTTTCTAAATTAATTTGATGTCGCTTACACAAAAACATTTATTTTTTTAACATATTTTAAATATATTTATAACACTAAAATAGTTTTAATCTTGGTTTCCTAGTTCTATTCGCGAAATATCGCACTTTTTTCAGTATATATCTTATATCATCATCGTTTCCTCGAGCTCCTAGGCGGAGAATAGGGCCTCAATATATCAATATATATCTTTATATATTACTATTTCTACTCTCTTTCACATTTTGATTACTGGTCGGTTAGACGACAATAATGTGATTGCTGATCAACGTTTGATTTTTTCATATGCTTTCTAACAAGCAACACACTTTTGAATGCTGATCGCTGTTCTTTAAAGCGTTCAAAAATTAACAAATTTTGTTTGCTCTACAATGTGTTTATCCACTCTCACTTTCACAGTTTTTTGACAGTTTTCCATTGAAAACAACAGCAAAACTATTTTAATAAGGTTCAAACTATCACCAGTGACCTCAGCAAAAGAAAAAGAAAACTGTGTATTAGATTAACAATGTATGTATAACTAGATCTCTTTCTCCTTCTCTCTACGTTACATCTTTCTTCTCTCTCATGTAAAGAAATTTACCTAAACATGACGTGTTCTTAAAATTTCACTCTCGATTCTCGTTCAAATATGGAATCGCCGCCTAAGAAGTTACACTTCAAAAATTTTTTGTGGCCTCTATTAATGAAGGATTCACGTACGATAGTTTTTTTTTTGGATGAAATCTCATCGAATGACCCTGAATTGATATTTACTTATCAGAGCTGTGTAAGATTCCAATCAATTGGAGCTGAATTCTTTGAAGTCGCAATCAATTAATACAATTTTTGATTGCAGTATTTATTCAGTTTCGTGAATAAAACTTGAAAACAATTAAGATACCAATCATTTTGAATGACTTTGATTTCTTAAATATTTTGTGCAGTCATGACTTGATTTCATTGTCACCATTCCCAATGAATTGTGATTTGACTTGTGAATGCATTCAAATAATACAAATTTAAAAGTTTTGACACAATATTCTTAAGTAAAATTTTGTGCTGATTCTGAATCCGGTTTCCGTTTCGTTCCACCACGCCCTGTTTTTTAGATGTTAACTTAAAAATGGGAGAAAATTAGCTTTGCTTCTCTCATGTGGTCGACGACGCATATGTTTTTTGAAGCGAAGCTTTTTACTCCTCGTTCTGTGATTTGCTGGGAGTGAAATCTGAAAAATTTTTGACAGATTTTTTCTTAGAAATTTGATGGTTTCTTTGTTGCTACCGCTTATTACAACAATAAAATTTAATACTTTAATATTAAATACTAAAAATATTTTTGGCCTGCCCGTGGGGATTGAACCCGTGTCTTCTTAAATGAGAGTCCAATACACTATCCACCAGACCACAAAGGCTTGCTAGAAACATTTGTTAATTCAATGTTAATTATAACAGAAGCTATGCTGCAGAAGATCGTCACCATCTATCAATAGATAGAGGATTGTGTATTTGCTATGCTACAACTAACAAAAATTTGCTTTTATTTGCCACAAGGTGTCTCCAGCATCGGTGTGTTTGTATTGTGAATGCGTTTGTGGTGTTGTTGGTACGAAGAAAATTAGCAATGCCCACAAGAGCGTTGACAAGTGCGTTCTTAGGTGTCAAAAAATAGATGATATCAATAAATATGGAATTAACAAAAGCATGCATGATATCGGCAAGGTATCTAAAATGTTTGTTAAATTTTGTTTCGTGTGCGTTCTTTAATATATATTTTTGAAGCGAAGCTTTTTACTCCTCGTTCTGTGACTTGCTTGGAGTGAAATCTGAAAAATATTCGACAGATTTTTTCGCTAGGTAGTACGCTGTTGAAGGAAAAAATTTGTTCAGTGCAGCCAAGTTCACAACCATGTGTGGAGAGTTAAAATTTAGAGTCGCTGGCTTTATATGCCCGTATATGTAATTGGCGTGGAAATTTGACAATTCAACAATAAGAAAATAGGCAGTAAATATGTTTTCTGTATATATGTAATTTATTTTATGTTATTTTAAATTTTTTAATTTAAAAGTTAATTTATTAAAAAGAAAAAAATTTTAAGCTATCAAATCTATGTAACTGCGAAAAAGCTTCGCTTCTCTCGTATGTCCAACGACGCTCCTGTGCTTTTTTTTCCGTTTTTTTGGATGGGAATTATCAAAAACAATAATTTCGATATTAACTCTGCGTTTCGCCAGGCCTAGTAATTATATGGCTGTAATTTTTTTGCACTTTTCTCAATAATTGGATTAATTACCCTGTAGGAAAATCAACTACTTTAAAAGTAGTTGATAAAGTAGTTTTTTGTCAACCACAACTAGTTGAAATTCTGACTATTTTCCATAGAACGAACTAACATATTTTGTATGGTGATGTCCGCTAAATAAGTCAATTGACTTTCGTCTGCATATATTTTCAACTACTTGTTAAATTAGTTATATTTAAATTATTTTTTAATGACTTTAAAATAACCAATTGGAAACTATTACTGATGGCCTAAAGTTAATAATATTTGATGAAATAACATGGTTAAATATATATAAACTTCTAATCTAATAAAAATTTGCAATTAAAACCAAAATTTGCAATCAAAATCAGAGTAGTTGCCGCCTGAATATAATTTAAAGTAGTTTATCAATCACTTGTTTTTAAGTAGTATTTCGATTACTTCATATATAATGCAATAAAAATTATTTAGAATTGAAGTGGATGCTGCCTTAATACAATTCAAAGTAGTACATATACTGGTTTATTTTAAACTAGTTTTTTAATTAGTTGTTTTTAAAAACAAGTTAATTTGTTCCTATAGGGTAATTAAAAAGTGACTTGAATGCAATTAATTGCCACAAAAATGAATGCGAGACTTCAATCAAATTATGACAAATGATTGCGAATTTCAAATCAGAAGTACCGACAAATGTATGTATTATGTATTGCAATCAATTTGAACAAAATCAAAAGACTTGAAACGTGAAATGATTGCAATCTTACACAGCTTTGTTACTTATGTAAGTATATTGATTTAAATTTATAGGCCCTTTCTTATTTTTTTGTGATGTAAAAATTAATTAACTCAAATTTCCTACCAAGTACTCTAAAAGTGTTCTACTTTTTTTTTATAACTAATATATTGATCTATTCAAATTTGTGGCGCTTGAAGTTTGTTGATCTCTTGTTAATGCGAGTGTAGCTTATGTTTTGTTGTTTTTCATTTGCAGTGTGCGGTTTTTGACCCTGAATTTGTGATATTATTTGAGGAAATTATTAATTGAACTCGTTTTATATTGTAAATACAACGTTTATACGTTGTTGTAAACACTTGAAAGCTGATTATATCCCATGCTTCTTTTCATATACTAAGGTGCTAATTAATAGTCAAAACATCAAATAAATAAAATAAAAAAAAAACATTGACTTAATTTTTACTTTAAACTTGAGACGCATTGACGCATTGGCGCATCTAGTTATGCACGTAATTTTTTTTTTTGATGCATTTTAATGTGGTTTTTTTGAGATTAATTTAGTAACCAATTTTTCGATAACTGATCTCTCGATTTTTAAGTTAAGTCACCACTTTTGAAAAATATATTGTGATACATATTCACGTGAGATAAACAAGAAATTATATCTTAAATTTTATTGAGGTTAAAAATACAAAAAATTATGCTTTGATTTGAAAATTTCATCTTAAAATCTACCATATTTAACATGCTGATCGAGACAGGTTTTCTATGAAAACCCTTTTCACACCTAGCTAAACTGATAATTTTTCTTAAATTTAGGTTCTGCTCAATATTGCACCAATAACAAAAATAATAACGACTACAAACCAACAATTCACCGGCATATTCTCGTCTCTGTTGAAATCTTGTTGATGTGCCAATTAATCATTCATGTGGTATGAAGTTCTCTGCCTCAAAAATTTTGCTTGTCATTGTTGTGTGCCATTGTTTTTTTATGTAAAATCTAATGATCTTTGCTAGATTTTGTAATTCTTGCAGTTTGCTTATGTTTTGTAATTAAAATATAGCAAATTGTTTATGTTTGCTGCTTACTTTTGTAAAGAATCATTTGCTAAAAAGGCGTTTTTATTTTACCACGTGTGAAATCTGAATGAAAACAAGAACTATTACTTTTGTAATTCAATTTCTTAGGTTTTCATTGAAGTTATTTGAGTAAATGCTATGATTTTAAACTATGCATTCAGGTTTAAAATTGAGACATTATCCACTCTTTTCCCCCACAGGATTTAATTTTTCAGACAAGTGTCCGCCCTTCAGGCCTGAAATTTGAGCATCAGTAGAAGAATACTTCCAAATCATTCACCAATGCATATAATTGACAAAAATAGTCACATTGCACTCAAATGACATTTTTCTTGCCAAAGAAGTCTTTAGAACACATAAAAAATTCATGAATCATTTAGGAGTAGGCCAAGTTCTATCGCCAAAGAAAAATAGAGACGTGATTTTTTTAAAATGTCAATTCAGAAATCAGATCTATAGAAACAAAGCTGTTAAATCTAAGTCCAGAAATCACAATTTAGAAATGGAGGCAACATTATTTTTACAAATTCAGAACAGAGTTCCGTTTTGAGCTAAAAAGGCCTAAGTGAGTTTTCTGCTGATAAAATATAGTATTAAAGGGAAAAATTTTTATGTGAAAATAGTTTTACTCTCTCACTTATTTAAGATTAAATTTTTGAAATTCAAGTTCAAAAGAATATTTTTAACCATTATTGCACCAGCTAAATAGATGAAGTAGATTTTTTTTTTATGATATTTCAATTATTTTTATAAAAATTAGAAAAAAAAAAACGAAATGAAATGGCCATTTCAGCCCTTGAAAGAACTTTGGCCGAGCTTCTTATGATCAATTGTGTTGCGTGTGTTGTGAAATGTTTGAAAACAAATGATTAAGAACTGGACCTACACCGAGAAAAAAGCAATAGGTAAATCACCTAAGTCAGCTGGGGTAAAAAGAATTGTATGGGAATTATAAACTGATGCTTATTCACCTAAGCAATTTATTGTTTTATGCATTGCTTTGAAAGCACATACTTCGATACCTTGCCAAAAAAAAAAAAAAAAATATTTGATTCACCTAAGCCCAAAATCCAAAATTAAAAAACAACTAGCATGGATGGCTTAAGCATAGTTTTGAGCTATTTTCTGCTAAAAAAAAAACACAGCTGCGTCATTACACACACGGGAGAAGGATAGATTTGATAATTTAATGGTTTTTTTTTTGTAATAAAACCACTTTTAAATGCAAAAATAACTTAAAGTAAATTTAAAAAACACACGTTAATATTTACATCAGTAAGCTTTATTACATTTCATCAACCAAAAGAAAAGAAAAAAGAAAAAAAAATGTCTTTGTCCGCCGTGCGGGATCGAACCTGGAACTTTTGGTGCCAGTTCATCGCTCTACCTATTGATCCAAGCAGCCTTGCTACAACAGATGCATTATGTCGCAGTATTCTGTTGATAGCTACAGCATAGCTTTATTTGTAATTAATATTGAATAAATTACTACGCGTAACGAAGGAGTTTGGCTCAATACGTAGTGTAGTGACTTCATACACAGTGATATTGGTTTGGTGTGGGTTCGAATCTCAACGGCACAATTTTTGTATTTGATATTTAATTTAATTTAATTTAATTTAATGTTCTTGTTATAATAGACGTCAAGCAGCAAGAAAAGCCGAGAAGTCATTAATTTAATTTCTAAGAAATAATCGGTGTTGATAAAAGAAAAATCATTTGTGTTGTTGCCGATTTCAGTTAAGCAAATCACAGAACGAGAGTCGGCAGCTTCAAAAAAAAAACTTTATTAAAAAAACCAAAACCCGAAAATAGTTATATTTTTTAAATTCAATTTTTTTTTTTAAAAGTAGTGTATAAAATTACCAAATACTTTTAATTTTTCACCCAAATAAAAATTGGCAAGACAACATGTAAAATGCAGTTGTTTTGAAGAAGTTTTGGGAGACTGAAAACTGAAGTTATCTTTTAAATTATACTAGGTTTTTGTTCAATTTAACATAAGCTTTTTTCTCGTTGTACATATTATATGCCGACTCCGAACGGCTTATGTTCTCAAGAAGCTTTTCATGGCAGTTTTTACTCTCTGAGGTTTGCCATTGTCTGCAGAGAGGTGACGGCCGAACAAAAATATTAATTCAATTGAAAAAACTTTCTGTGTCAGGTGGGATTCGAGCCAGGGTTCTCAGCCACACACTCTAGCCACTGCGCCACGACCGCCACAATAAATGTTAAAAATAAGAAAAAATAAATGAATTCTTAAATTTAGAAATTTGTAACATTAAGTAAATTTCGCTTTAGCAGCTTTTTTTATTTCTTAGTTGTGGACCAAAATATATATTTCATATGTGTGGCAGCTGCCACTGTCCGTAGTGCCGAACTTTTTAACGCTTTTTAGAAATCACCTACTAAGTTACTACGTTTGATTTTGTTATTATAGCTTATCTCATTTCTAAGATAATGCGCAAAATTTGCTTAAGTTGTATGGCAGCTGCCACGCCTAATTGTCCAAACGCGCTGAAATTTTTTAACCTTTTTCAAAATCAAATACTAGAAGTCTGTGCCTAGTTTTGTTATCGTAGTTTTTCTTATTTGTAAGATATAGTGTAAAATGTGTTTTAGTTGTATGGTAGCTGTCACGCCTACTTATCCAATCGATGTGAAAGCTTTAATACTTTTTGAAAATTACATATTAAACGTCTATGCTTAATTTTGTTATCGTAACTTTTTCCATTCCTAAGATATAGCGCAAAATGTGTTTAAGTTGTATGTCAGCTGCCACGCCCACTTGTTTAATCGTGACGAAATTTTAAAGGCTTTTTTGAAATCACATACTAAGTGACTACGATTGATTTTGACATCGTAGCTTATCTTATTTCTAAGATATTTTACAAAATGTGTTTGAGTTGTTTGGCAGCTGACACGCCCATTTGTTCAAACGCGCTGAAATTTTTCAATCTTTTTAAAAATCCCATACTAGACGTCTGTGCCTAGTTTTGTTAACGCAGCTTTGCTTATTTGTGTAATATAGCGCAAAGTGTGTTTAAGTTGTATGGCAACTGCCACGCCTACTTATCCACTCGATGTGAAACTTTCTTTTTGATTCCTTTTTTAAATCACATTTTAGACTCTAGCCTTAATTTTGTTATCGTAGCTTATTCCATTTCTAAGATGTAGCGCAAAATGTGTTTAAGTTGTCTGGCAGCTGCTACGCCCACTTGTCTAAAATTCTTGAAATAATCTTTTTTTGTATTTTTCTCTATCTAAAACTTCGGAAACTACAAAAAAAAATTAACAAAATAATATTTTCCGTCTAACTAGTACCAATCGCATCCAATCACTGTGCAGCGCGGTCAAACTATTATTTTCGAAAAGGTCATGTTTTTTTTATATCCAATAAAATGTTGAAAAATAAAAGAAATTAAACATTTTATTAGAGAAATGCCATAATTGATTGTAGCTAAAATAATATATATAAAAAAAAGAAAAATTTTTTTAAATATTTTTCACCATTGTTTTCAAATTAGGAAGGTTAGGTTAGGTTAGGTGTAAACGGCTATCTCCCTAGAGACACACTTAGGTCAATAAGGCCCGTTGTGATCCCATGGGTTGCTTTTTCTCCCCATTTCAACCAATTTGAGCTGTTGACAAAGATATGGATTCGGTAGGCCGAAGATTCTGAGAGATCATCAAGATCTTTGTATAACTAATCATTTACCAAAGTGAAGGTGGCGATTTTTAGCTAGCTCTGGGCAAGTACAGAGAAGATGTGTTGCAGATTCCTCCTCCTCTTGATCTCTGCAGCTTCTGCAGAAGTCGTTGTGGAGGATGTTCAATCTTCGTGCATGATTACCTATTAAGCAGTGTTAGGAAACCTATCACCCAGTGATGTGATTTGGAGGGATTCGCCCAATTTTCGGGATTTTTGACCCCTTGGAGAGCGGACGGGATTTCATGCTTCAAAGTGGAATTTTCATATCTGTCAAAATAAAAAAAAATCCTAGTTGGCAGCATTGCCTCAAAATCGGACCCTAAAATTGCTTTGGATATTGATAAGAGAGTTTATTCTAAGGATCTTCGCTTAACTTCAGATTACGCGGAAGTAAACAAATTTTTACTAGAAGATGTTAGATCTCAATGTTATAGTGTTTCGAGTTTTTGAAAAGAGGTGGCCTCTAGAAAGGCCTTAGGCTCCATCGTTTCCAAATTTAACAATACTGTCAACTTTTGTCCTGACATTAGTGCACGCCAACGCCGACACCGAAAGGATATTCTTAAAAGTGACGGATAAAAAAACAAGAACAACGAAACAGATTTGAAGATACTTTAACATCGGCTTGTATTATTAAATATTCATTTAGGAATCAACAAATAAGCGCGGTTTTATTTAAACGTAGCGAAAAACATTTCAAACTGTTAAATTAAATTTTTGATTTATGTGATATTTGTTAAAAATCAAACAAGTTCCATAGTATTATTATATCTTTTTATCAAATTTTTTTCATACGATATAAAAATATTTAAGCTTTTTTGTTAAAACTAAAATGTGTGTACTTTTAGTCACGATGAAATGAAATAAGTTGTGTGCGATTTTTCCACCTCTCTCAAAAAATATTTGCTTCACTTGTCACCATTTACTTTTCGCCTCTCTCTATCAAAATTTTTTTGACAAGCATAGCAAAATGTGTAAACGTCACGTTCAGCTTGTTTAATTTCACCATGCTTTTGCTTAAGCTTTTTTGGTGGGATTTTAAAGTTCTTCTGGCGGGATAAAGTGGGATTTTGGCTTACACATTCGGGATTTTTCACAAGGTCTGAATTACATCACTGCTATCACCTATGGTTAAGAAACCTATCATAGTACAAACTGATTTGATCCCTTCTCAGGGAGATCAGTTCTTTTGAGCGTTTTAGGGTGATTTTTGGCCAAACCTAACGCACCGTATGGCATGTGCTTTCCGTTGACCACCTATTGTTGGCTCTTTTTAGGGATAGCTCATTTGTGAGTAGCTTACATGTGGTGAGTCTGCTTTGCAGTTTCCTAGATAGTCTCTATGTCCGGGAATCCAGCATAGGCATATTTTAAGCTGCTCTGCCATCTCATTTAGGGATCTGCGGCAGCGAAGTACTGTTTTGGATGTTGTTTCAACAGATTCTAGGGCATTAATGCGGCTTGACTGTCAGATAGTATGTAGATATCCATGGAGGATATTGCATTCATCTGAAGCCAAGTTACTGTTTCATGTATAGCGACTAGGTTTACTTCATGTTTGTTTCATGTATAGCGAAGGTTTCCAATCTCCCACTCTTCGCGGGAGGGAATGGATACATTAAATTTCCTGTCAAAGAAAAGTTTTTGTGTGATGCATGATACAATAATTTACAATGTAGCCTTGACCACTACCTTTTTTCTCATGAGCAGCGATCGGGAGTTGTCAAATCAATACAAAGTTTAATTTGTCATCTCTTTTGCTGCTTCTTCGCTTTCTCTTTTCGATGTGTTTTTGACAACTCCAAATTGCCAACAGAACTGTCACTCCTACCTTGTAAATCATTATACAATGGTGTTATGTAGTCTACGAATATGGGTATAGGCGGATGTAGAGACCTCAGTTGACTTGTTTCAGATTAAGAAAGCTTCCTAATCTCAGAGCAAAGTCATCACTGCCAAAGAAAATATACCTATGACCCAAAAAGTAGTGTTCTTTAGAAACTCTCCAGTTTCTTATCCTATCAAATATATGGTGAGAGGCAAGTGTGATATCTAAAACTTCTTGGATATTGCTTATAATGAAGGTAGGTAGGTTCACTGCTTGCATTACTTAAAATAAGATTGGTAGAGAGGATATAATCAAAAAAAGACTCACCTCGTTTGCTGGTGTCTGAGCTGCCACAGATCACATTGTGAGCGTTCGCATGGCATCCAACAATCAGGCCCTTCGATTGAGATGCCGCTGTGGAGACCAGTTGTCTAATGTTTTCCTCAGGAAGGACTTCATGGTCATGAGCAAGGTAGGCTGAGGTAAGCCACAAACTGTTTTGGCTTATCTCGACACTTTTGGCCACGGTGACTTTGTTGCTGAAATTAAAGAGAGTAACTGCACTCTGGTTATTTTTGATTAGATTACACGCTCTTGGTTTACCTTGAGATTTGGTGTACATTAGCGTGTATTTTGGAGTTCTGAGTCCACACATCAGGCCGCAGAACACCCACGGTTCCGGGATCAGGACGATGTCTTCTCCGTCTTAACGAAGGCTGAGAATAACACTGGTGGACGCAGCCTTTGAATTGGATAGGTTATTCTGCACTACGCTCAGCATCAAGGCTGCTAGTAGTGAGATTCGCCTCCATGTCAGTTATATCGGATTCACTCTCCGAATTCAGAAGGACTTTTCCCAGGGAGGAGAATCGCAGTAATTGTGCTAGTTCTGTATCGGAGTTTGCGTCTTCCGATTTGGTTTCTTGTCATCAAACCTTTGGATGACAAGAGAGCCCGGGACTCTTGATTGATAACAAAAGTTACCGATCTAAAGTTCCCCTTCGGCTCATCAACCCGTGTCACCTTCCAGCTTGCTGTTGGCCCATCATGGTTTCTCAAATTAGGAAAGTAAAAAAAAAATCTTAGATGGTGACCTCCCCAGTCAGTCAATAATTGGAGGAATCGCTTATATATAAAAATGGATAATGTTTGTGGGCATGCATGTATTTCATGAATAGACTCCAAAATCGCTGATCAGCTCTTTATCGAATTTTCAGGGAAACTATTGCAACATCTTTTGTTGAGATGGTAACTGTCGGTAACTGTACAACAAATGGGCATGGTCCCATTATATCTACAACCATTTTATCGAAATAATGCTAATTCCTGAGTTGTACACGTTTTGATAGTGAATCTTGCTGTGAAAATGCTCCCAAGTGGCGATCAACATATATATAAATGTTGCCACGCCCACTTTTACCGCCCTAAAATCAGTAAAAATACTAAATATCAGACGGTTTTAACCGTATATGACTAAAATTTGATAATTTAGTTCATATCGTTACTGTCGGAAACTGTACAAAAACGAGCGTATCACATTTAAAAGTTCCTGAGTTGTACAGGTTTTGATAGTAAAACTAAGTATGTAGGTGCAATGGGAGCAAGTGGCGGTCACTTTATATAAATGTTGCCACGCTTACTTTTTCCGCGCAACTATCTTTATATAAAAAATGTATATATATGTATGTCGGTATTAGGGTGATTAAAACAAGTCGACAATTTTTATTTTTTCAAAATCCCTGTGAAATAGATTCAGGGAGGTAAGAAGAGAAGCCTGTAAAAACCGTAACTCTTAATATAAATATTTAGAGGACGCTCATCGCGTTTTTCTCTTTTCTTATATCTTAAAAACCAATTGATGGACGTAACGTATCTTATTGGAAATTTAATGCTCTACAAAAATGTTCGTGATAATTTGTTTGATAAATCTACTCGTTCTCATTATAATGCTCATAAATCTACTCGTTCTCATTATAATGCAATGCTTTTTGCTCAAGTTTCCGGTAAAATCGTTAAACTTATCATTAAATATTATGAAAAAAGGGCATAAAAAAATCAAAATCGAGAAGTTTATCAAGTCTTTCAAAATAACTTGGCTGGAAAATTCACCATTTCTAGGAAAAATTAATAATAAAGCCTTTTTATTGTTTATTATATAATATTAACGAGTTCTGTGATAAACAAGAGAGAAAGAGAGAGATAGAGAGAGAGAGAGACAGAGAGAGAGAGCGAGAGAGAGAGAGAGAGAGAGAGAGAGAGAGAGAGAGAGAGAGAGCAGCAACAGTACTTGTTGGAAGAATATTTTTAATGACTTTCTCTTACAAGAAATCACAATTCGTGGAATTTTCAAGGAAAATTTTATAATATTTAATGATAACTTTAATGATTTCACCGGAAACTGGACAAAAAAGTGTAATTATGACATACATTTACCTTCGAATTTGAACAATTTTTGAACGAGTAGATTTATCAAAAAAATTGTCAAGAACTTTTTTTAGAGCGTTAAATTTCCTTTAAGATACGTTTTAGTTATTCACATCCGCCAATTTACTTGTAAGATATAAGAATAAGAAGCTAAAAAATGTATATGGAAAATAGAAAATCGTAATGCGTGACCTCTTAATATTAATATTATGATTTACTGTCCTTACAGGCATCTCTTCTCACCTCCCTTAATCTATTTCACAAGAGATTTTGAAAAAATAAAAATAGTCGATTTTTTCAGACGACTTACTTTAGAAGCCTCTGAAAATAATGTGAATCCTCTCAAACAATTTTTATAAAATTTTCAGGGAAATGGTAGGAAAGTCTTGAAAGTGTTTCTGTGAAGTTTGGTGCCGATTAAAAATCGGGGGTGGCAACTCAAATACACCCCAAATTTTCGATATCGAATAGCTTTGGAATTAAAGGTATCACAGGCTCGAAATTATGTATTTAACTTTAATTTATATGTGCCGTTCCACTGCTTTTTCAGCAGCCCAAATAAACGGTATAACTTTCGAACTATAAGTCACACATCATTGAAAATTGGTTCAAGCCGTGTCGTGTTTTGTCGTGTTCCTCTACTTAGACAAGAGGGCTTGGAACCACCTCTACAATTAAAATTGTTGCTAACGAATTTCTTTGAAACTAGACGTCACAAAAAAAAAAAAAGGAAACTCAGTATGAAGTTACTAATTGGCCTGGTCTTGGAAACTACTGGAAACTGGAACAGGCATTGCAAAACGGCACGTAGGTCTGCCCACACAAGTCAAATTTTTGATACAGAATATCTATGGAAGTAAAAGACACAGAACATTGCAACTCAGAACGGAGTTACCACCACTTGGTGATGTTCTTCTTCTAGAAAACTAGGACAGACATTGGACAAAGGGATGTTGCTACGCCCATTCAAGACAATGAAACTCAAGATTTTGTAACGAAGTGTGACAGAGGAAAGAGGGGTCTAAAATTGGCCAAAAACATGTTACGTAACTTATGAACAGCCCCTTAATACAAAAGCTGCTTATTTAAGGCTGGGAAATAATTTTTGCAAATAATAATTGGGAAACATTTTAAATATTACGAGTTAGCCAAACACTTTAAAAGTTTGGACATTTGGCTTTTTGTGTTTAGAGATATTTATTATAAAAGCATGCTATATTTTAGAGATATTTTTATATATTTATTTATAGATTTTAGCATATATTTTTTGATTTTTGTACCGCTAGATTGAGGAAATCTCACACCATGCAATCGGTTTAAAAAAAATATTTCCGAGTACAACTGTGTGTAAAACGTTGAGCTGAGAATAGAAGCTCGTTATAAGTTGAGAATATTTGAATACTAATAATTTCTTTATTTTTAGACAAATAAATTTCTTTGGATATTTATACATCATTTAAGTCGATAAAAAATGTTCGGTTCCTAAAGGGATGGAACCTCAGCTTGTTCATTATACGTTTGATTTTGTGCTTTCAAATATATAACATTTCAAAACAAATATAAATAAATAATTTTCGATTTCTAAAGTGCTGAAACCTCTTAGATAGTTATTGAACTTTGGATTTTAATGCTATCAAATATAAAAAATGTTATGTTTTTTTTAAAGACCAAAAAGAGTATCGTGATAGAATTTGTTAAGAACCAGTTTCTAATTTCTAAACATAATAACTCATAGAATTAATATAAGTGGATAGTATAAAAATAGCTATATATTATAATATAATATTGTTTTTTGTAACTTACAAATAGGTTTATTGGGTCAAGATCTAACTAACAAGTATTATATGATAATATTTCAGCATGTATGCCGATGAATGCTCTGACGAATGCTTATTTATGCCGAGCCCCTACTTTAGATCTTGTGTGTTAAACAAAGAAGCGTAACTAGTTAAGTTTTTGTGTTAAGAAGATTAGTAATCATGATGAAGATTTATATTATATATGTTTTTGTATTTGTTATATTTGACTCGATTCAGTATTCATGTTCCATCTTTAATCTCCTTTAAAATTCCCATTCAGCGCGCATCGTAATGAAGTCAAAGTTAACAAAAAAAAAAAAAAAAAAAAAAAAAAAAATAGAGGATTAGTCGTATAAATGTGCCCTACAATAATTTTATTCATATCTATTAATAACTAATTCAGAAATAGAAGGTTATTGACGTGACCTTGAGTTACAAGAACTAAAAACTCATTCCAAGGAAGATACCGGCTTTATTTAATTAATGTGATAGATTTATGTAGATGATCTGAAAATTTAAATTCTTTTGAATTTATTTTAAGAATTTTTTACTATCGTTGAACGTACGGTGCCGTCGAGCTCATATAAACTAGGGACAAAAATAGAAAAAGCTGCCTGATTTTTATAAAACTTTTCACTTTAATTCATTTAATCAAAATTGATTTCATGATGGCCATATAGTAATTACACAAATTACCTTTAAAAAACAGTTTTTTTTTTTGTATTTTTCGATATTTTTGAAAGATTATTGTAAAAAAATGCACTTTCAGATTTTAAATGCATTTTCATTTTATAGCTAGATGAGCAATGTTTTGTGCTCTTAGTTAAATATCCTTTTGCTTACTTTAGTTGAGATTCCGCAATTAGGGGATGCCTACAACACTTTCATACAATGAAGCATGAGACCACATGCTTTATATTGCTATTTTTATATTGTGTAACATTAAAAAACAATTTCAATGAACACGATTTCGAAAGATTTAAAACAAAATTTAAGCTAATATTGTGCAACTATTAAAAACTATTATTAAAATGGCAGAAAAGATTCAAGAAACTGAAAAAACATACTTTGTTAAAGAAAATGTAAAACAAAAGATGTGTGTGTGGCCGCCACGCACGGTTGAAGTGAAACTTTTATCTAAAAACGGAATTTCAGTGTCAAACAGTGCAACCAAATGGTTAACAAGCAGTTAACCTTCATACCAGTATTAGTTCAAGAAATGTCTTTTTTTCATAAAGCCAACTAGTATTTTCAACATGGCGATATCATGGGAAATATCAATTCTCCCTTTTGTTCATTGACAGTTACTGAAAACTTCAATATTCACAAACAGAATTAAATCGCAGTTTTTTTTTTTACTTTTGTGACACAGTTGATTATCAAGAGGATTTATTATTTTAATTTGATGACTTAAGTAGTGCCCAGGCTCGATCCTCATAGCACATACGACAGATCTTGCTGTTTTATTTTTTTGTTAATTATATTTTTATTTATAAATATTAAAAAAGAAAAATTTATCGAAAAACCTGTGTCGGAAATAATGCACTTTTCCCTTTCCGTACTCGCATCGAACCGCGTACAATTCGGCTGCAAGTTGAACGTGCTACTATCGCACCCTTGTACGAACAAACCCGAAAGTAAACATTGCATACATCTTTCAATTTATTTCATATGATTAATGACAAAAATATTTTTTTTTTATAGTACCATTTCCATTCCATGGTTTCTGATCTTTATTATCTTTATCTTTATTCCTTTATGGGATGAAAAGGAAGCAGCATTCCCCCCGACATCTGAAAATAATCTGAAAAGTGCTGCAATTCCATAAAATCACATTTGTCTGATACCAAAAATGTTAGTTGAAAACTATAAACATACAGGTTTTGAACTTCAAAATCAAATTTTTACCACTTCAAATTTAAAAAAAAAAAATTTCCTACTTACTGACTGATATCCTGGCTATATCCATGATTTGTATGAAAAAATTTTAAGCATTTAAGTTTCAACCTTCCAACATAATATTTCTTAATGTTACAAATAATGTTTCAACTAGATTGTCATAAAATTTTGTATTTTTTTTTAAAATTCAAGCAATTTTTAATCAATTTGAATTTTAAATGAAAAATTTCAGTTAAAGGGTCATAAGGCACAATCATAATATAAAACTCCTTTCAATAAATCAAAAAGTAAATTTTATTTTCTTTTTTTGTAATTTTCCAACTTAAATGCTTGTAAATTAGGAGCTGTTAAAAATTAAAGCGTATTTTATCAGATATGAGATAATATCACTAATCATATGAAAAAATTTCAGCTAAATGTTCGTCACTCCGAATTATTCTTTATGTTCCTATTTTTAATATGAAATTAATATGAAATCTTTAAAATGTGGTTTCTTTATGGAATCAAATTTGTTTATAATATTACCAATCATTTAAGCTAAAACAGGTTTTAGCTTCTCATGAAAATACGTGTATTTTGAGTTGTGCTCTTTTGTAGTTAGTGTGCAAAGAATAGGAGAGAAATTATTAGAATCATACATTTGACCCCTATAGGGGGTCAGTTAAAGAGAATTATGAACTATAATCGACAATATTTTTCAATTTTTTAGGGAAACCTCCAGAAGGAGGGCAGATAGTTTGTGTGCAAGCTAGTAATCTAATAATCTAATAATTTCTTGTCAGTTTTTACATTATTTGTATGAAGACCTCCAGAAGAGTGGCAGATAGAGGCAGTGCCGTATTAAGGCTACTTGATGTCCTAAGCAATCCAAGCCTTTGGGCCCCCCCAATCCACTAGTAAGCTGGTATCGGCCTTTTAAAACTTTTTAACGTATTTTTTACAACGAGATAGATCACTACGTACCTTAAAATATGTACAAAAGACGAAAGAGATACGTGGAGTTGGTATTGCTGTAAAACCTAAAGCATAATTTTTTTTTATTGAAATCAGACTTGCGACTTTTACGGGCATTTAATTCGCGGACAATTATTTTTAAGTCTTACGTTTTTAGCATATCTGCCTCTATATATAATATTGATAAAGCATCGAGCCCTTCCAGCAGCATCGTCGTTCTTTTTTCATTTTTTATTATTTTCAATTTCGAAAACTATTGTTCCGCTATGCAGTTGAATACCATCAGGCATAAAAATATACGCAGGGCTGTGTCCAGATTAGGAAACGCTGATTCAATTTTGTCATAGTGCATTATTTTGTACAACTGTGAGTGAGTTTGATGTGAACTTGTGCGAGGCCAATCACTATGATATAAAGTATGAATGAAACTGCTGCATTTCGGTTTCTAAATTCATTAAGGTCTTGATTCATTAAAATTCATTAAGGCTGCATTAAAGTCTTGTGGATATATGTCTACTAAATTTATACAAGGCTGACTGTATTCTGATGTTTGATCAGTGCACATAATTTTATCGGCATTAAAAATGTTAGCCAGGAATGAGAAATTGTCTGCTTTTTCTTTGTACGAGGTCTGTTCAAAAAGTATCGCGAATTTTGAATTTCCAAGGGTTACGTATATTCGATTGTAGATTTTTTTTTGTGGCGTTATTTTGGTACTCATGTTTCTCACTTATGCCGACAAGTTCAGCCAGTTAGTTTTCAACAGCTGCTTTGCTTGCGCGCGTTTTGGCTCGACTTCGATTCTTGTCTATTCCAAAAAATAGATCAAAGAATCTGTATAAAATTCTGTGTGAAAAGCAAAATTAAGTGCGCGGACGCATTCCGAATGTTGACTGTGACATATGGTAAAGCTACCTTGTACCGAAGCAACGTTTATCGGTGGTACAAAATGTTCTCAGAGGGCCGAGAAGATGTGAACGGCGAAGAGTGTGCCGGACGCCCGAGCACATCAACAACAGGTGAAAACATTGATTAAGTGAAGAAAATAGTATTGGCCAATAGTCGAATCACCATTAGAGAAGTTGCTGAGGTCCTAAACATATCGATTGGCTCGTGCGATTCGATTTTTACCAATGATTTGGACATGAGACGGGTCGTCGCGAAACTCGTACCAAAATTGCTCAATTGTGACCAAAAACAGCATCGCATAAACATTGCTAAGGAGATGTTGGACTCTGTCTGCGACGACCCAAATTTGATCCAGAGAGTCATAACTGGTGACGAATCTGAGTGCACTTCATGTTTTTTTTCACACAGAATTTGATACAGATTCTTTGATCCATTCTTTGGAATAGGGAAATTCGAAGACGAGCCAAAGACACGTGCAAGCAAAGCAGCAGCCAAAAATAAACTGAATACTCAAAACGGCCGAACTTGTCGGCAGAAGTGAGAAACATGGGTTCAATTTATGAATGACGCCATAAAAACTCATCACTTTAAATTATTCTCTCCGACTGAGACTTTCTTTATGAACTGGATGTATTGGGTATGTCATGGGGTATTTTTTTTTCCTTCGTCTTTAAAGGGTATCTTTAGCTTTTCTGGTAGTAGCCATTCTTTTGCGATGTCTTCTAAATTATCAAAGTTGCCTTGGAATTTTTCTAAAAAAATCGATGTGATTTTTAAAAATTGGCGCACGTCTCTAGATTGACTTCCGGGTCTTGTAATGCCTTGCTGACTTTTCGGATAGTTTGCAAAATTGCGTCCCACATGACTAACATAACATAAGTACGAACTCTAATTCCTGTAGTTTATCTGACAAATTACAATAAAATACAATTTTCTGTGCTGCTGTCATTTTTCTGTAGACAATCAATAATCTCAAAGAGTATATAATTCCATGTAAAAATTTCTGAGGAAAATTACCCGATCTTTGTTTATGTAGAAAATAAGTATTTGGTAATAATTTGGTAAATAATTTAATAAGAGAGAAAATTATCATTATTAGAATAAGGTATCCGTCAAGCAGTAATGTAGCAAATAGTGATAGTATCTTTTATCTCTTCTATCGACTGAAAACGAGTGACTTCCCAGCCGCAAATTAACGAAGTACTCCTATATTTCATATATGAAAGACAATACACTTGTGTTATGTTATTCATAAATGAATTTATACGTGAAGCTGTATATGGGAGAAGGAAGTTCGACTACTTGTTTGCATACTTTGTAATCGAAAATGTAGCCTGTGTGCTTGACTAGAAAGCTTGACTACTCGTTGGCATATTTTGTAATTGAAAATGTAGCCCGTCTGCCTACAAAGCGGCCATTGTCTTCTAAAAGTAAGTTAAAAGTGAATACAAACATGTGTACATTACCGCGTACGCGTGTATTGCCTTTCATCAATGAAGTGTATTGCCCATTTGCCGCTGGGTCGAAGTGGTAGTTTGAGGTTTGGAGAGAGAAAAAAGTCAGTAAATATTCAAATTTACGGAGTACTCCAATATTTCATATATGAAAAGCAGTACACTTGTATTATGTTATTCATATATGAATTTGTACGAGAAGTTATATATGGGAGAAGGAAGCTCGACTACTACATACTTTGTAATCGAAAATGTAGCCCACCTGCCTACAAAGCGGCCATTGTGTTCTAACAGTAATTTGAAAATGAATACAAACATATGTACATTACCGCCTACGAGTGTATTGCCTTTCATCGATGATGTGTATTGCCCATTTGCCGCTGGGCGGAGCCATACGAAGTGAGTACGGTGGTTCATCTCGTCGAGCAGCAACGTCCCAGCGGCAAATGGGCAAAAGTACACATGTTTGTATTCACTTTCAAATTACTTTTAAAAGACAATGGCCGCTTTGTAGGCCGACGGGCTACATTTTCGATTACAAAATATGCCAGCGAGTAGTCAAGCTTCCGAGTCAAGCACAGAGGCTACATTTTCGATTACAAAGTATGCAACCAAGTATTCGAGCTTCCTTCTCC
The DNA here is from genome assembly GCA_914767935.1 of Coremacera marginata. NCBI lineage: Eukaryota > Metazoa > Arthropoda > Insecta > Diptera > Sciomyzidae > Coremacera > Coremacera marginata. Next base: position 229,447,495 of record OU612043.1, on the reverse strand, counting down.
CATATACAACTTCACGTACAAATTCATATATCAATAATATAGCACAAGTAAACTACCTTTCATATATGAAATATTGGAGTACTCCGTAAATTTGCCGCTGGGGTGTTTTATATTCACATAATCATGTACAATGTAAGAATTAATATCTCTGTTACATTTAAATCACAATTTTTCGTCACCATTTCCTTCACTTTATTGATGACCCGATCAAGGCAAATCTTCCACAACATCTCGACAGCTTTGAAATGCCACCAGCATTGCCACTTTGGTAGAATTATACCAAAATTGGAAGATTTTTTTCTTCGTATCGGCTTTTGGTTAATTGGTAGTTTATTTTCCAATTTCGTTGATATTTTGAATAAATATTTTTTCAGAACATAATTATAATAAATATAAAATTAAAAACGGAATCATAATCTTTGGTTTATCACAACCATATAATTGTTGTTATTAACAACAAAAAAATACTGTGACTTCTTCTTGAAATTGTCTGAGCAAAAAATGAAAGAGGATACTAATGATGTAATTATGAATGATTCTTTTTCTATCAGATTCTATCAGAAGGCATTTAAAAAACACGAAGTAATCAAAGAATGCAATAGAGACGAGATATGATACTATACTACATTACCCGCCTATACTACAATAGTCGAACTTTTTCTATTCTTAAACGAGTACTAACTTTTTTTTTTGTTTTGGTAGTTTTTTTAGCAATTTGGTAGATTTTTTTAGATAATATTTATTTAGATAACAAAATATGTTTGCGCGAATATTTTTATTAATTAGGAAATAACTGTCAGATTAAACTGTCAAGTAGAAAAATAAGTCCTTTTTTTTGCAATAACTTCATTGAATGGATAGGTGGACACATGACCTTAAGAAACGAGTGTTCATGTCTGATGAAAAAAAAGGCAACAGCTCCAAGAACCGCTATGTTTAAATAAATCTTAAAATATGCAGCGATTGTATTCCGTAAATTTTGAGCTATAATATTAAGCTATGATTTTTGATGTGGTGTGCATAAAGTTGATGTTGTTGATCTCTTAAAACGCTTGCCGGAAAAAAATTAAATCAAAATTTTAACAATATATTTTTGAATGAAAAAAAAAACTCTGCCCGTTGTCGATTCAACACTCGATAATTAATTAATTCAAAAATATTCAAACTCATTTGCAGCGCAGTGAGCTATCAGCTGTTTCGTTTTAGTGTTTCTGGTTGAGATGCGGAAAAAGTTTTTTTGTTTTATTTTTTGTTTCCCTAGTGGAGGCTAAGGTTAAGGTTGCCGATGTTTTGGTTGAAGATGAAGATGCTGATGACGCGTAATAATCCAACGGTCTACGAAATATATAATAAAAAAATTCCGCTAAAGGTCACATATTTTGTGGTATAACAAGGAAGTCAGTAATAAAAGCAATAATATTGAACAATTATTTATGTTGGTCTTAAGATTTTTGTTATTTCTAAGCTGGTTTAACCAAAGCTTTAAGCCATTCATTAAATCGAATATTTTTATGATTAATGCTTGAATTCAATTTAATTCACGATAGCACAATAGAAGTCATCCAAATGTGTCTGTGTAGTAAGCTTCTAACAATACCTCGTTAGTTATGAGTGGCCCTCAAGGGTCTTTAATTACCCGTATTGATGAAAGCTATGGTTTGGCCCATACTTTTTATTGTTTTAAGTATATTATTCTTATTAAATCCTAATGCTTTGATTGTTTTGTCAATTGGTACAAAAGCAAGTTACTGTTTCAAAATATTTTCAAAATATTTTCCAGTTTTTGTTTTTCTTTAATGGAATTCATTCTCATGAATTATATCTCGATTAATAATCCAATTGATTAAAATTACTTATAATTTTTCAACTGAACAATGAATAAATTATGCGAAGAGAAGTTCTTCCGCTTGGAAGTGGCAGACGGAAACAGGAAATGTTTCAACTTTTTGTTCCGTCATCTTAAGTTGCGCTTTAAATATAATTTTTTTCCATTAATTTGAAACTTATCAGAAGAGGCTTAAATTAGTTGAGACTTACAGAGGTTCAGAAAAGAAGTCAGATACACATGCACTCAAGTTTTGTAGTGAGCAAATGAGCAACTAATGGTGTTGAAAAACAGATTTTATTTCATTACATTTTTTGTTTTGGGGTATTTCAATTTACTTTTATAAACAACGATTACAAATATTTTTTAAATTAAAATTTTTTTTATTCTAAAGAATAAAAATATTGTTGACGATCAAAATTCGTTTTCAAAAAAAAAAAAAACTGGGACACGTGGCAAAATTTTATACTTATTTGTAGTTTAAAAAGGGGAATCACTGACTAAATTCAAGTAAATCACTTTTTTTTTACATACAACAAATGACTGTAATTAATGTAAACGCCAAGTTTCAGAACATTAAATTAAATTATAAATGAAAATGGGTAGGCAACTTGGATAAAGCTTTATAGAAGTAAGAAATCTAATTATTAACTAGCAAGAAAAAAGAAAAACTATTCGGGAGATCTGTGAAATAATTAATAGAATACGTTTAACTCTCCACGATGTCAAAATCGTGTGCTTCAAGCAAACAGAATTGGTTTTTAATAGAAATTAATCCGGAGGACCAAAACTTTTTCCACAGTAGACGAGACGTGGATGGTGCAGAAAATCAAGAAAACTCCTGCATTCCAGCGCTCCAAAGCTAACAGCGGATGTCTCAAAACATTTAAACGACGACTGCATTACGAAACTTTCCGACTTGTACAGCGAAAGAACAATTTTTATGGAAAAGTTACTAGGAAAAAGCTCTTTACTAATGAGGTGAACAAAAAAAAAAAAAAACAGAACAAATTTTCTGTGGAGACAAAGATTTATTTCGAATATTAGAGCCATGTTTTATTTTCGGATGAGAGTAAATATAATATGTGTTGATCAAATGGCTAATTTTATACATATTATGAATGGAGTTAACAGGTCATTCAATAAGTCCGTAGGATAAGTAAGAAAAAAACAAAATTTTGATAATACTCGATTACATTATACCAAATAGTTGCCTTCGAGAGCGATACAACGAGTATAGCGATTTTCCAACTTTTCGATACCACTTTTACAGTACAATTTCTCTTTCTTGTCAAAATAGACCTCAGTTTCAGCGATTACTTCATCATTGGACTTGAATTTCTTTCCGGCATGCGTTCTCTCGAGATCTGAAAACAGCAAAAAGTCGCTGGGGGCTAAATCTTTAGAATACGGTGGGTGGGTTCATTCAATTTTACCATCGTTTTCAACGATTTGTGACACGGTGCATTGTCTTGGTGAAACAACACTATTTTCTTTTGCAAATGTGGCCGTTTCTTGGCGATTCAGCCTTCAATCGATCCAAAAGTGCACAGTAATAGTCGCTGTTGATGGTGGTTCCTTTTTGGAGATAGTCGATGAATATTATTCCATCACCTTACAAGCCAACTGTTGGGTCTTTGCTAGCTTTGGATTCGGTTCGTCGACTGCTGTCCACTCAGCTGACTGTCTTTTGGATTATGGTGTATAATAGTGAAGCCGTTTTTCATCCATTGTCACATATCGACGATAGAATTCGATTTTATTGCGGTTTAACAGCGCAAAACCCTTCTCTGAAGCATCAATTCGTTGTTGTATTTGGTCGACTGTGAGCTCTCGCGGCACCCACTTTGCACAGAGCTTTCGCATACCCAAATGTTCGTGTAAAATGGTGAAAACACTACTATCTGATGTCTTCACAATGTCAGCTAGCTCGTGCACCTTCAATTTGTGATCCTTCATAACCAATTTGTGGATTTTTTTGATGTTTTGTGGAATAACAGTCTGATTTGGGCGTCCACTGCGCTCTGCATCATTTGTGCTGGTACGACCACGTTTAAATTCAGCAATCCACTTTTCTACCATTTGTCTCGATGGAGCAAAGTCCGGATAATGTTTATCAAGCCATTGTTTGGTTTCCACTGTATATTTTTTTCATCAAAAAGCATTGCTTTATCAAAACTCGAAATTCACTTTTTTCCATTTGTTTTTTTTTCAATAACAATTGTTGCAAGCAAAATGCTATAGCTCACGGCTCAATTGCCAGATTGTTGTTAAATTTTTATACATATCGTTTGAAGGTTGGTACTAAATAAAAATCATATGGGAAAAATCTAATAACGCCATCTATGTGTCATCCTATGGACTTTTTGAACGTACTGTTAAAAGAGAAGAACTTGCGTCGGATTGTTAAACACGGTGGCAGATACGTAATGGTCTGGGGCTGCATGTCAGCCGTTACTTGGACCCGGAAACTTGTGCTTCCTATGTGGAATTATGTACCAGAGCAATACATAACCATTTTAAATGAAAATTTGGTCCAAAGTTGGGAATAAAAGCAGTTTCACTTTTATCAAGACAACGACCCTAACCACAAGTCACTTAATGTGCGCTTATGGCTTATGTATAATTACCCAAAAGTGCTTGCAACTCCTCCACAATCACCCGATATCAATGTAACTGAACCTACGTGGATTCGTTTGGAAAATCAGTTAAAAAGTTGTACCATCAGAAAAGCAAAGGACTTGGTAGCTGCGCTTAAGGAAGAGTGGTCAAAAATATATTCCCTGGTCTGCAGATAATAAGTGCAGAAAATTAATGCTAAAACGGCTGACAGCTTTGGAAAATAGCGACAAATTCTTAACTTGGTATTTTTAATTTTTAAAAATATTTCTGAATTACATTTATATTTTTTAAAAAGTAGTTGAAATAAATTTAAAAGCATTTATTGAATTTTTTAAAAGTTTATTTAACTTTTTAAATATACAAAAGTCAAATAATAAAAAATTTTATTTTCTTTTAACATTATATATATTTTTCAATTATACTTTCATTATTCGAGTGTCCAACTTGTTTTTTGAGCCACTGTAAATACATACTAGACATCTGCATAAATGCAAAAAAAGCTACCCATGAGACTCTCACTGAAATTTGCGCCTTCGTTTCATTCACCCAGCGGCAAATGGGCAATACACTTCATCGATGAAAGGCAATACACTCGTAGGCGGTCATGTACACATGTTCGTATCCAATTTCAACTTACTTTTAGAAGACAATGGCCGCTTTGTAGACAGACGGGCTACATTTTCTACTACAAAATATGCCAACGAGTAGTCAAGGTTCCTAGTCAAGCACAAAGGCTACATTTTCGATTACAAAGTATGCAAACAAGTAGTCAAGCTTCCTTCTCCCATATACAACTTCTCGTACAAATTGGAGTACTCCGTAAATTTGCCGCTGGGAAGTTCATTGAGAATGAGAACAACGAATTCTTTGACGAAATGGTTCTTATGAAGACAACAACACAGCAATTCGCCGTACTAGTTGTGTTATTTGTAAACGAAATCCTTACTATTTAAAATTTTTTTATATTTTTGCTTCAACTGAGAATTGAACACAGTATGCTGTGACAGTCGCGAGATGAAAGTACCACCAAAATTCTCTTTTTCTTACACAAATTACCACAGTCGCAAAATACGAGTTCGAATTCGATAAGCTCTTAGCATATAAAATGCTTGAAAGCCTATCCGTGGAAGGCCTGTTTCTTAATTTATTTTTATTACTAGCTGACCCGGCAAACGTTGTTTTGCCTTGAAATTTTATTTTCACTGAAAATTTGTTTATCTCATTCTAATGCAATCCACTAAGACTTTGCAACGGAACAAATGTTCAGTGAAAATAAAATTTCAAGGCAAAACAACGTTTGCCGGGTCAGCTAGTACTCCAATATGAATACATTCACTTCTATTCTTCTATATATTCTTGTTATCAATTTTAATTCACAAAAACTCACCAAATTGTAATGAAGAAATCCGAGTCTGTAATCCGTAATGGCCGGCAAACGTTATTCGATCGAACAAAACACGAATTCGCAAAGTGCAATATGGACGGTGAAACAGCAACGAATGAAGAAACTGAGCAACTGAATTAAATGGCACATTAGACATATGAATAAAATAGATGGGAAACGAAACGTAAAATCCATGTAAAATGGACAACAACGTCAATATCAACAGTTTTTTAGACAACGTGGACAGCGCCACAACACATGAAACAAAACTGGCTTCAATATTGATCGATAACAGATAATATTTGTAGACAACACAACAAAAACAAAGTTCCTCTAAGTTTCTTTATTTTCTTGCAACAATTCTTTATTTTATTGCATTAATAATATTTAATTCTTACATTTAACTTTATGACGGCACAATACTTGTAGAAAACAAAACAAAAAGAAAACCACCTCAGGCAAAAGAGGCAACAAAAATTTCAAATAAACGACTTGTATCAAAGCAGAGAGTATGTTGTGTGTGAGATTAACTAATAACAGCAAATGAAATACTTACATGTATATGCAAGTTATTAAGAAGGGGGAGTAAAATTATTTTTGGGAGATCCTGGCTGCTTAGCAGTACTATTCCAAACAATAAAAATAAAACATTTTGAAATTTGGATTTTTTTACACTTTTTTCGATTTTTTTTTTTTTTTTTTTTTTAACCCGAACTGAAAAAATACCTTTCCAACACTTTCTTTTATTTATTTTAACGCTTTTATTTTAATGCTTGCACTGTGATGTCCATAATCAGAGTATTTGCCTTCTCCTTATATAGGCTAGCTTTGCTGTCCTTTGTAAATTCCAAACAATGGCAGGTGCCTTGCGAGTATGAGAATCGCATAGAAGGCCCTTTGCTGTCCTTTGTAAATTCCAAACAATGGCAGGTGCCTTGCGAGTATGAGAATCGCATAGAAGTCCCTTGATAAAAATAAAACATTTTGAAATTTTGATTTTTTTACACTTTTTTCGATTTTTTTTACCCGAACTGAAAAAATACCTTTCCAACAAAGTATAAATCATCAAAATCGGTTCGGCCGATCTTGAGTTATGGGATTACATCGCATTCGGACACTTTCTTTTATATATATAGATTATTTATTTGTGAAAATATTCGTTCCACATTAGCTGAAGAATGAGGAAGGCAAGATATATACGAAATCAATTTCCTCATTTCCGGATAAATAAAATTGTGTTCTTGTTCATTTAAAATGCTTTTCCAAAATTCACTAAAAGGCAAAATTAAGTCAATATCTGCATTCGTAATTTTTTTGAATTCCCTATATATGCTTGGTAAATATGTTTGGTAAAAGCTGAGTTAAAGGCATTTATAGTTTTTCTTTAGAAATTTCTTTCTATTGTATATATTTACATTTTCTGAGGGAAATCTCTTAAGAACTTCTTTGGAGGTTGTTCTAAGGAAATTTAAAAAATTATGTTTAAAATTAAAAGTTCCTTCGGAGTCATTATGAGCTTCAGTTCAATTTCAAGAATTGCGCCCAAATCTAAATCAGAAAAATGGTTCTCTAAGAAGTTATTGTACTGAATATCTATATAATTTTCTGAAAATAAAATTTCTCGATCTATTGTTGTTGTTATGCTTGCAAAATTACATAAAAGGGTCTTGAATATAATAAAAAATTCTGTAAAAACTTTATGAATTTTTACTTTGGCAGACCGCATTTCAACATTTCTTTCAATAAATATTGAAAGGACGTAATCTAAGAAATTTAAATACAACTTAGTAGATGGGTCGGTGAGTTCTACATAAATGCCAGAAGACCTTTGATTATCAGGCTCTTCCTCTAAAAAAAAAAGCTTTTAGTGGTTCGTAATATTTAACTACCCTTTCATATAACACTTTTATGAAGCGATAACCACCGAGTTGGTGCAGGGTGAAGAATTTTATCTTGATTAAGATTGAAGAGGTCTTGAAATGCATGAAGTTTTTGAAGTGCAGAAAAAGTTTGTGACGTTCTTTAAAAAGTTCTCAAGCATATCGGGTAGTTCTTTGCAAGCATATGATGCACACAGATGATACGAGTGGCAAACACATTTCATTGCGAACAAGTCTTTAAGAAAATAAATTAAAAATAAAAATTTACAAAATTCCAATAAGATCATAATTATATTTGTATTGTATTACGTGGGATATCTCGCTTAAGAAGATTAAACAAAGAATTATTAAAATTACGGACGCTCCATCCGAACCATAGCCAACCATGTTATTTTTGTAATCAATTGAGTTGTTGTTAAAAAAATCTATCAAATGTAAAAATATTTTTATTTAGAATGTAATAAGGATTGTATGTATTCTTACCAACTATTTCTCGGTACAAATCCTGGGCTTTTCCTTCTCCTAACTCGATCAAAGTCAAAAAATCGTCATGGACATCCATTGAGTCATCTACATACCGAGCAACAAGTGCCAATTGCTTCGTGAAGTCGATAGCAGTCGACTCGTCGCATATAATGCTGAACGCAATCTGTTGAAGAGTTTGCAAAAGTTGCCTTTTCCGTTCTTCTCCTAGAACATTCTTTATAATACATGAGCTTTTGTTCTACCAAGTCGTCGCATTTTTCATCGTAGAATCTCCAATTTTTCGTCGTTGAATCTCCAATGTAGTTGCACAAACTGTTCAAATTATCCGCAACTGATATTGCCATATTATGGTTGACAATAAATTGTGCCATATATAGCTCGTTTGCTTTTTGGTTGCTACCATTTGGGTTGATTGCCATAGCTGTCGTGGCTCTCTGCATGCTGCGTTTTGTTTGCGTTTTTTCGCTTCTTCCTTTCCTGCCTGAAGACGTTTTCCTCCACATGGTCTATAAATTAAAGGACAGGGGGAGCTTGGATCCTTTTCCATGCAGTCCTGAAATAACGGATCGAATAGCCAGCGGTCTTGAAAACGCTTTGTTCGAAACCTGAATTAAACGTTTGAAACATATAAAGAAATTATTTATAAAGTTATAATATTATTACTTGAGTGGTGTCGGATCCTCCAATGAAGCAGATCTGTTATCAACAATGATTTCAGGGTCTAGTAATTCAACGTCTTCAGATAAGCGATTCATCCCACTCTTGGCAAGTTCTAAAATTTCATCGCTGGCGTCATCAGGATAATTGGAAAATTTTTGTATATTCTTAGGATTTAACTCTAACAGAATTTGGGCTGTTTCTTTTCCTATTGACGTTGACGGACAGACACACATATTTTCTACAGCCTCACATTTCCTACATCGTACATCACATGTTTTCCTTTTTCACATTTATAATATTAGAATGCGTATTAATATATAAACTCTGTATACTTACAATGTTTTGCAGAAAGAAGTTTGAAGTTATCCAAAAGTATCCACCTTACAGTAAAAAATTAGAAAATATAATTACCTTTGCATTTGTGTAATGTTGTGCATATGTTCATGCACGAAAAGTCGCAATATTTCTGTATTGCGTTCGTGCACGAATTTGGTAATTTTATATAGGATTTTCGTCAGTGAAATGTATGGCATGTTTCGTCAAAGATGAACAAAAATCGTTAATGATTCGTTTATCAATTCTTTAAGACTTGGTAACAAAAAACGCATCAACATTTGTAACTGTGTAGGCACGGTAAAATAAACCCAAACAAGTATGCGCGGTAGCATAGGGTCAGAGCTTCTGACCACGAAGCAAAGGGTTAGTGGTCCTAACTGCAGTTGAAATTTTGTGCTTTTTTAAATTAAAAAGATTTTAAGAAGTAAAATGGTCTAAGGTGTGGTAACAGGCATTAACTGTAGCGTAAAAAAAAAGAATTGCATCACATGCCTCAAAGGAAAGACGTGGGCTCAAGAGCAAATGAAATCCAGATTCAAAATAATTTGTTTTAGTTTTATTTATTCTGTATCTCCTTTCAAACAGTAACAACAAAAATAAAATTCTAATTCATAGCAATTAATGAAATAACAAAAAGAAGAACAATTCAATATATCACTTCTCGGCTTCTTCAGCAACTTTCAATATTTGGTGTGATAGCCATTATTCCTTATGAGTTTCGCACATCGTTTAGGCATGGATTCTATAAAACTTTATAGAACTGTTGTTGGAATTGATTTTCACTCTCCTTTCTAGCAGGTCATTAGCTCATATTTATTTCTAAGCCGCCGAGTCCCGGCTCTGCGCTTCAAAATGACGAAAAGATTCTCTATGGAATTCAAGTCTGGAGATTGAGGGGGCCAATCCAAGACTTGAATCTCATGAGAAAACAACCAATTTTGACCAACTTCGATGAGTGTTTTGGATCGTTATCGTGTTGAAACACCTATCGAAGTGGCATTTTCCATTCGACATATTGAAGCATATAGTTGGTTAAAAGATCCCTGTACACATAGCGATCTATTTTTAAGTGTATTTCGACAAATGGACTAGTCCCTCTCCCTGAAAAGCAGGTACACATCATCACATTTCCTCCTTTCCGCTTTAGTGTTCCCTTACAATAACGTGAATCTAGTCTCTTCTTTTTGGTTCTTCGAACGTGGCAGATCCCATCGGAATTTAACAAGTTAAATTTAGATTCATCGCTAAATAATAGTGCTTTTTCTTTTTTTTGGATTCCAATTAAGATAAGATTTAGCGATATTCACCGTACGTTTTATAAAAACAATAATATTATTAAAAAAACTTAAATTTATAAGACAAACCTCTTTTTCAAATGTTTTGAAGTAAGAATAGGTTTCTTAGATGGCATGAAACTTTTCAAGCCATTTTCCAATGAGTGTTTTTGGACAGTTCTCTAACTAATTATATTAAGGTTAAGCTCTCGAACAACTTTTTTGGAAGAAATAAACGGATCTTTTTTAAAAAAAGGAACAATTTGTGTATCTGTTTGGTATAAAGCTCTCCGGGCGCGTCCGTCAGAATTGACACTCTGCACTGTTCCAGTAGCTTTGTACTTTTTAATTTGATGAGAAAATATGGTTTTATTAATGTAACTGTACATTAATGTAACATTGACTGTACAAAATTGCGAAAACGAAGAAGTTGTTTACGTTTTGAACTATTTTGAAATATTGAGTTTTTTTTTTTTTTTTGTTTCCTAATTTATTGTTATGAATGAGAATATTATTTTTGTTGTTGCCATAAAAAATTAAGTACACAACCAAATAAAACAAAAACAAATTATCATGAACAAATTGATTTTGAAAGAATATATACAGGGCTTTGATCACTTCAATTGAAATAGTTGCTTAGATTTCGAACAATACTGTTTGTGCCTCGAAGTATATGAATATAAGATTTATTTATATTTTGTATAAGTAAGTTTTTTTTTTACTTTTTAGCACTTTTGTTAAGTTTTTTTTGTAAAATAAAAATAATGTGAATAAATGTATTTAATTATTAAATAAGAAGTTATTTTTATTTTGGTTGCTATTTTGTTTTTTTTTTTTTTTGCTAGCTTCCCCTCCTCTCTGACAAATCCTAGATCTGACACTGATAATGATCAATTGTCGCTTATGTTGTTAGTACTTTCATGATACTCAATGAAAAATTTATAAACAATGTTATGCCCTGGCTTATCTAGATTAATCGCAAAGAGGCTTAAAAGACCTTATAAAGGATCTATCTGAGATATTTCCAAGAATATGGTTTGTCAAATAACTGTGCAGTCAAAAATATGCTCAAAATATCAGGTTGGCAACTAAGTAATTGCGGAATTTTTTTTAGAAAATAAAAGACAATTTTTTCATGGAATGAAATAACTTTATTCTGTAATGTGTTGCCCATTTTGAGCAATGATCTTTTGCCATCTTTCAGGCAGCATCATAATTCCACGTTCATAAAACTTCTGGTTTTTATCAGCAAAAAACTGGACCATGTACGATTTGACATCATCATTATTATTAAAATTTTTATCATTCAAGGAGTCTTGCAAAGATCGAAATAAAAAGTAATCAGATGGTGCAATGTCAGGACTATATGATTGATATGGCAAAACATCCCAACCAAGCTCCAATAATTTTTGCCGAGTGACCAAAGATATGTGTGGCCTTGCATTGTTATGGTGGAATACAACACCTTTTCGATTTGTCAATTCGGGCCGATTTTCTTCAACTGTATTGTTCAATTTTGTTAGTTGTTCAATGTAGACATCTGAATTGATCGTTCGGTTGGGTGGTAAAAGTTCAAAGTAGACAATTCCTTTGTAATCCCACCAAACTGATAACATAACTGAAAACATTTTGATGAATATCAGCTTTTGATATTGTTTTAGCTGGTTCACCTGGCTTGCTCCACGATCTTTTCCAATTGACATTGTTGTAAACAAACCATTTTTCATCACCAGTTATCAATCGTTTTAAGAATGGATCATTTTCATTACGTTTCTTTAACAAATCGTAGATGCTAATGCGTTGTGTTAAATGATTTTTTTTCAGTTCATGAGGAACCCATATATCGAGTTTTCGTACATAGCAAATTTGTTTTAAGCGATTTTCAATGCATGTATGTGATACTTGAAGCTTCTCTGCAATCTCACGTGTTGTACTGTGATGATCCAAATCGATTATTGCTTTGATTTGGTCGTCATCAACTTCAACTGGACGACCAGAATGTTTTTTATCTTTGAGTGAAAAATCACCAGAACGAAATTTGGCAAACCAATTTTGGCACTGCCGTTCTTTTAAAGCTTCGTCACCATAAACAGCAAATAACTTTTTGTGTGCTTTTGATGCGTTTTTTCCTTTCAGGAAATAAAAAATGCACAATATGATGAAAGTGTTCGTTTTAATTTTCCATTTTTCAACAGACGCCAAACAAAAACTACACAACCAACCAAAAAATTTTTGTTACTGATTGAAGTACCAACTATCAAATAACAAAATGTGTTTGACATTTCGATTACGTCAGCAAATCTAAAAATTCAACTAAAGCCATCTATGAGTGAAATCCGCAATTACTTAGTTGCCAACCCAATAATACGGATTATTTTTACTGAATACTGCAGCCTCTTTTTTCTTCTTACAATAGTATTTTTTAAATGTCAGAACTCATTCAATGTCAGACTGTCAAATCTTCTGTATAAATAAAACTAAAAATAGTTCAAATAGAGATTAAAACAAGAAAAATCTGCTGTGTGACAATTTTATTTATGCGAACTTATTCTAAGCTGTACAATATTTCTTCAAATAGAATGGAATAGCATATAATAGACATAGAATAACTACGCACAAAAGTACTACAGTGCTATTATACAGTTATATATACTGTATAGATTTGTATGTTAGTTAATAAACTTGAAAAAAAAAAAAATAAAATAATAAATTTAAAAGGGTAGGGTTTGATGATTCCATTTAACATGCCCTAACCCAATAGCAAGTTGAAGATAATGGGTAAATTTTTGAAAGAGTACTCTTCGTTACTTTTGCTCTTCGATACTTAAACTGTCTGCACTTTGTACTAAGGATACTATCGCAAAGAGCTCGAGTGTTTCAGGTCTTTCATCTTTAAGAACATAAGCAGCAAAGTCAAGAGTAAAATAATTTTTTGAGGTATTTATCTGGACATCGCTAATTCCAGAAATTCTGAAAATATTGTTAAATTCTGCATTTGTAAAAAAGTTACGTTTTTTTCGTCAAAATAAAAGTTACTCACATCATGTCTGCGAATGTACCTGACTTCACTTCATACCATACATCTTGAAGTGCAACCTTAAATGACTCCTTCACATCGTTATTGTTATCCACGATTGATGCGGCCAAACCCAGACCCAAAATAGCGAAAGTGATGCTCAAGAACATGAGTTTATTTGACTTTGGAAACATTTTGATTTATATTAGTTTAGCTGATCTTGAAGAGCACAAGTTTACTGTTGAATGTGGTTTGATAGAACTTCTTTTTATACCATTTTTACTGCATAATTCAGGTTGAGATCCAACAGAGTTTATGATGATACCAAAATTAACTCTATTTCTAATTGTGGATTGCCAGGGCTTTGATTTATCTTTTTATAAAAAATGCATCATAAATGAAGTGCAATTTAGTAGCAATATACTTATATAATTCAACCATACGCTTATAATTATTTTGTTAAAAATGCTCATTATCAGATATTTTTAACAAAAAAAAAAAATGAAATGTTATCTTAGTTTATTACGTTTATTATATAATTTATCTTGACATATTTAACAGTTAGTTTCACTTTATGTATGATGCATTATTTTATCAAACCATAAAGCAATTACCTGGTATTTGACAATTTATTATCAGAATTATTCAGAATTATCAGTTGGATCTGAACCTGGTATATCCAGTCAAAAGGGTATAAAAAGACGTTCTGTCAAACCAAATGCAACAGTTAATTGGTGTTCTTCAAAACTTCAAAGTCAACTAAACTAAATCAAAATGTTTCTAAAGTCAAATAAACTCATGTTCTTGGGTATCATTTTCGCTATTTTGGGCTTGGGATTGGCGACATCAGTCGTGGTAAATAACAATCACGATGTGGAGGCGTCATTTAAGATTGCACTTCAAAATATTATAAATCGAGTTCCTTCTGGTGAAATAAAAAACATGAGGTAAGTAGCTGATTTTTTTTTTTTTTTGATGAAAAACGTACATTTTTACAAATGCATAATTTTACAAATTTTTCAGAGTTTCTTATGTTGACAATGTTGTACTCGATATCTCAACAAGCTATTTTACTATTAAATATGATGCTTATGCTTATAAAGGCGAGAAACTTGAAAAACTCGAGATCTTTCTTAAAATAAAATTAGTTCAAAGTTCTAATAACAGTTCTAATATCGAAGATGGGACCACAGCCTAGTAATCACAACCTAATCAACTCTGGAAGGCAATGATTACTCTTGAAAAAACTCTTGAGGTTTTTTGAAGAAAAGGATTAGTATTAAACTGAAATATAAAATTTTTAACTTATGAAAAACTTTAAGGAAAACATTAAAAATCTATACAGCTAATATAAGAAATCAATTACATTGTAGTACTTTTTGCATTGCTATTCTGTGTCTATTATATTCTATTCAATTCTAGTCTATTTTAGGAAATATTATATAGAATAAATTCGCATAAATTTACTTTTTACATAGCAGATCTTATTTGTTTAAATATCTATTTTGTTTTCTTTTAAGTCTTAAGTATAAAATTGTCATTCGTCTGAAATAAGATCTGACATTTGGCATTAGTTTAAAATTTGCGTGGAACTTTTGAAGCGAAGCTTCTAATGTCACGTTAGCTTTTTGAGATATTTTTATATTTTTCCTCATTATTGTCAAACATCTTTCCTCTAAGATTTTGAAGTAATACTGAATATTGATGAATATCAGCTTTTGATGTTGTTTTAGCTGGTTCACCTGGCTTGCTCCACGATCTTTTCCAATTGACATTGTTGTAAACAAACCATTTTCCATCACCAGTTATCAATCGTTTTAAGAATGGATCATTTTCATTACGTTTCTTTAACAAATCGTAGATGCTAATGCGTTGTGTTAAATGATTTTCTTTCAGTTCATGAGGAACCCATATATCGAGTTTTCGTACATAGCAAAGTTGTTTTAAGCGATTTTCAATGCATGTATGTGATACATGAAGCTTCTCTGCAATCTCACGTGTTGTACTGTGACGATCCGAATCGATTATTGCTTTGATTTGGTCGTCATCAACTTCAACTGGACGACCAGAGCGTTTTTCATCTTTGAGTGAAAAATCACCAGAACGAAATTTGGCAAACCAATTTTGGCACTGCCATTCTTTTAAAGCTTCGTCACCATAAACAGCAAATAACTTTTTGTGTGCTTTTGATGCGTTTTTTCCTTTCCGGAAATAAAAAATGCACAATATGATGAAAGTGTTCGTTTTGATTTTCCATTTTTCAACAGACGCCAAACAAAAACTACACAACCAACCAAAAAATTTTTGTTACTGATTGAAGTACCAACTATCAAATAACAAAATGTGTTTGACATTTCGATTACGTCAGCAAATCTAAAAATTCAACTAAAGCCATCTATGAGTGAAATCCGCAATTACTTAGTTGCCAACCCAATAATACGGATTATTTTTACTGAATACTGCAGCCTCTTTTTTCTTCTTACAATAGTATTTTTTAAATGTCAGAACTCATTCAATGTCAGACTGTCAAATCTTCTGTATAAATAAAACTAAAAATAGTTCAAATAGAGATTAAAACAAGAAAAATCTGCTGTGTAACAATTTTATTTATGCGAACTTATTCTAAGCTGTACAATATTTCTTCAAATAGAATGGAATAGCATATAATAGACATAGAATAACTACGCACAAAAGTACTACAGTGCTATTATACAGTTATATGTACTGTATAGATTTGTATGTTAGTTAATAAACTTGAAAAAAAAAAAATAAAATAATAAATTTAAAAGGGTAGGGTTTGATGATTCCACTTAACATACCCTAACCCAATAGCAAGTTGAAGATAATGGGTAAATTTTTGAAAGAGTACTCTTCGTTACTTTTGCTCTTCGATACTTAAACTGTCTGCACTTTGTACTAAGGATACTATCGCAAAGAGCTCGAGTGTTTCAGGTCTTTCATCTTTAAGAACATAAGCAGCAAAGTCAAGAGTAAAATAATTTTTTGAGGTATTTATCTGGACATCGCTAATTCCAGAAATTCTGAAAATATTGTTAAATTCTGCATTTGTAAAAAAGTTACGTTTTTTTCGTCAAAATAAAAGTTACTCACATCATGTCTGCGAATGTACCTGACTTCACTTCATACCATACATCTTGAAGTGCAACCTTAAATGACTCCTTCACATCGTTATTGTTATCCACGATTGATGCGGCCAAACCCAGACCCAAAATAGCGAAAGTGATGCTCAAGAACATGAGTTTATTTGACTTTGGAAACATTTTGATTTATATTAGTTTAGCTGATCTTGAAGAGCACAAGTTTACTGTTGAATGTGGTTTGATAGAACTTCTTTTTATACCATTTTGACTGCATAATTCAGGTTGAGATCCAACAGAGTTTATGATGATACCAAAATTAACTCTATTTCTAATTGTGGATTGCCAGGGCTTTGATTTATGTTTTTATAAAAAATGCATCATAAATTAAGTGCAATTTAGTAGCAATATACTTATATAATTCAACCATACGCTTATAATTATTTTGTTAAAAATGCTCATTATCAGATATTTTTAACAAAAAAAAAAAAATGAAATGTTATCTTAGTTTATTACGTTTATTATATAATTTATCTTGACATATTTAACAGTTAGTTTCACTTTATGTATGATGCATTATTTTATCAAACCATAAAGCAATTACCTGGTATTTGACAATTTATTATCAGAATTATTCAGAATTATCAGTTGGATCTGAACCTGGTATATCCAGTCAAAAGGGTATAAAAAGACGTTCTGTCAAACCAAATGCAACAGTTAATTGGTGTTCTTCAAAACTTCAAAGTAAACTAAACTAAATCAAAATGTTTCTAAAGTCAAATAAACTCATGTTCTTGGGTATCATTTTCGCTATTTTGGGTTTGGGATTGGCGACATCAGTCGTGGTAAATAACAATCACGATGTGGAGGCGTCATTTAAGATTGCACTTCAAAATATTATAAATCGAGTTCCTTCTGGTGAAATAAAAAACATGAGGTAAGTAGCTGATTTTTTTTTTTTTTTGATGAAAAACGTACATTTTTACAAATGCATAAATTTACAAATTTTTCAGAGTTTCTTATGTTGACAATGTTGTACTCTATATCTCAACAAGCTATTTTACTATTAAATATGATGCTTATGCTTATAAAGGCGAGAAACTTGAAAAACTCGAGATCTTTCTTAAAATAAAATTAGTTCAAAGTTCTAATAACAGTTCTAATATCGAAGATGGGACCACAGCCTAGTAATCACAACCTAATCAACTCTGGAAGGCAATGATTACTCTTGAAAAAACTCTTGAGGTTTTTTGAAGAAAAGGATTAGTATTAAACTGAAATATAAAATTTTTAACTTATGAAAAACTTTAAGGAAAACATTAAAAATCTATACAGCTAATATAAGAAATCAATTACATTGTAGTACTTTTTGCATTACTATTCTATGTCTATTATATTCTATTCAATTCTAGTCTATTTTAGGAAATATTATATAGAATAAATTCGCATAAATTTACTTTTTACATAGCAGATCTTATTTGTTTAAATATCTATTTTGTTTTCATTTAAGTCTTAAGTATAAAATTGTCATTCGTCTGAAATAAGATCTGACATTTGGCATTAGTTTAAAATTTGCGTGGAACTTTTGAAGCGAAGCTTCTAATGTCACGTTAGCTTTTTGAGATATTTTTATATTTTTCCTCATTATTGTCAAACATCTTTCCTCTAAGATTTTGAAGTAATACTGAATATTGATGAATATCAGCTTTTGATGTTGTTTTAGCTGGTTCACCTGGCTTGCTCCACGATCTTTTCCAATTGACATTGTTGTAAACAAACCATTTTCCATCCCCAGTTATCAATCGTTTTAAGAATGGATCATTTTCATTACGTTTCTTTAACAAATCGTAGATGCTAATGCGTTGTGTTAAATGATTTTCTTTCAGTTAATGAGGAACCCATATATCGAGTTTTCGTACATAGCAAAGTTGTTTTAAGCGATTTTCAATGCATGTATGTGATACATGAAGCTTCTCTGCAATCTCACGTGTTGTACTGTGACGATCCGAATCGATTATTGCTTTGATTTGGTCGTCATCAACTTCAACTGGACGACCAGAGCGTTTTTCATCTTTGAGTGAAAAATCACCAGAACGAAATTTGGCAAACCAATTTTGGCACTGCCATTCTTTTAAAGCTTCGTCACCATAAACAGCAAATAACTTTTTGTGTGCTTTTGATGCGTTTTTTCCTTTCCGGAAATAAAAAATGCACAATATGATGAAAGTGTTCGTTTTGATTTTCCATTTTTCAACAGACGCCAAACAAAAACTACAAAACCAACCAAAAAATTTTTGTTACTGATTGAAGTCAACTGATCAAATAACAAAATGTGTTTGACATTTCGATTACGTCAGCAAATCTAAAAATTCAACTAAAGCCATCTATGAGTGAAATCCGCAATTACTTAGTTGCCAACCCAATAATACGGATTATTTTTACTGAATACTGCAGCCTCTTTTTTCTTCTTACAATAGTATTTTTTAAATGTCAGAACTCATTCAATGTCAGACTGTCAAATCTTCTGTATAAATAAAACTAAAAATAGTTCAAATAGAGATTAAAACAAGAAAAATCTGCTGTGTAACAATTTTATTTATGCGAACTTATTCTAAGCTGTACAATATTTCTTCAAATAGAATGGAATAGCATATAATAGACATAGAATAACTACGCACAAAAGTACTACAGTGCTATTATACAGTTATATGTACTGTATAGATTTGTATGTTAGTTAATAAACTTGAAAAAAAAAAAATAAAATAATAAATTTAAAAGGGTAGGGTTTGATGATTCCACTTAACATACCCTAACCCAATAGCAAGTTGAAGATAATGGGTAAATTTTTGAAAGAGTACTCTTCGTTACTTTTGCTCTTCGATACTTAAACTGTCTGCACTTTGTACTAAGGATACTATCGCAAAGAGCTCGAGTGTTTCAGGTCTTTCATCTTTATGAACATAAGCAGCAAAGTCAAGAGTAAAATAATTTTTTGAGGTATTTATCTGGACATCGCTAATTCCAGAAATTCTGAAAATATTGTTAAATTCTGCATTTGTAAAAAAGTTACGTTTTTTTCGTCAAAATAAAAGTTACTCACATCATGTCTGCGAATGTACCTGACTTCACTTCATACCATACATCTTGAAGTGCAACCTTAAATGACTCCTTCACATCGTTATTGTTATCCACGATTGATGCGGCCAAACCCAGACCCAAAATAGCGAAAGTGATGCTCAAGAACATGAGTTTATTTGACTTTGGAAACATTTTGATTTATATTAGTTTAGCTGATCTTGAAGAGCACAAGTTTACTGTTGAATGTGGTTTGATAGAACTTCTTTTTATACCATTTTGACTGCATAATTCAGGTTGAGATCCAACAGAGTTTATGATGATACCAAAATTAACTCTATTTCTAATTGTGGATTGCCAGGGCTTTGATTTATGTTTTTATAAAAAATGCATCATAAATTAATTGCAATTTAGTAGCAATATACTTATATAATTCAACCATACGCTTATAATTATTTTGTGAAAAATGCTCATTATCACATATTTTTAACAAAAAAAAAAAAAAAAATTAAATGTTATCTTAGTTTATTACGTTTATTATATAATTTATCTTGACATATTTAACAGTTAGTTTCACTTTATGTATGTTGCATTTTTTTATCAAACCATAAAGCAATTACCTGGTATTTGACAATTTATTATCAGAATTATTCAGAATTATCAGTTGGATCTGAACCTGGTATATCCAGTCAAAAGGGTATAAAAAGACGTTCTGTCAAACCAAATGCAACAGTTAATTGGTGTTCTTCAAAACTTCAAAGTCAACTAAACTAAATTAAAAATGTTTTTAAAGTCAAATAAACTCATGTTCTTGGGTATCATTTTCGCTATTTTGGGTTTGGGATTGGCGACATCAGTCGTGGTAAATAACAATCACGATGTGGAGGCGTCATTTAAGATTGCACTTCAAAATATTATAAATCGAGTTCCTTCTGGTGAAATAAAAAACATGAGGTAAGTAGCTGATTTTTTTTTTTTTTTTGATGAAAAACGTACATTTTTACAAATGCATAATTTTACAAATTTTTCAGAGTTTCTTATGTTGACAATGTTGTACTCTATATCTCAACAAGCTATTTTACTATTAAATATGATGCTTATGCTTATAAAGGCGAGAAACTTGAAAAACTCGAGATCTTTCTTAAAATAAAATTAGTTCAAAGTTCTAATAACAGTTCTAATATCGAAGATGGGACCACAGCCTAGTAATCACAACCTAATCAACTCTGGAAGGCAATGATTACTCTTGAAAAAACTCTTGAGGTTTTTTGAAGAAAAGGATTAGTATTAAACTGAAATATAAAATTTTTAACTTATGAAAAACTTTAAGGAAAACATTAAAAATCTATACAGCTAATATAAGAAATCAATTACATTGTAGTACTTTTTGCATTGCTATTCTGTGTCTATTATATTCTATTCAATTCTAGTCTATTTTAGGAAATATTATATAGAATAAATTCGCATAAATTTACTTTTTACATAGCAGATCTTATTTGTTTAAATATCTATTTTGTTTTCTTTTAAGTCTTAAGTATAAAATTGTCATTCGTCTGAAATAAGATCTGACATTTGGCATTAGTTTAAAATTTGCGTGGAACTTTTGAAGCGAAGCTTCTAATGTCACGTTAGCTTTTTGAGATATTTTTATATTTTTCCTCATTATTGTCAAACATCTTTCCTCTAAGATTTTGAAGTAATACTTCTTTAGCCACATATACAACAATACAGAAAATTAGATTGGGGAGTAAAACCGATGTAACGAAAGGTTTCAATAGCAACAAAAAAACTCATCCGAAATCATTGAAAACATTTTTTTTTAATTGTCTACATAAAATTTAATAAAAGCATAATCTATTTCTTTTTTACTATACCATCTACGTCTACACTCAGAAAAAGTAGGTTCGCTCAACAGTTTTCGCCGTTAAATCCCATTCTACGGTTAAAAGTATTGATGCAACTGTCTGGGCCTTTAATAAAAACAGTCCTGTTTGTTGGATTTGCAACAACAAACTGGTTTATTGAAGTAACAGTCTTCACAGTTGGGGTAACAGTGCTATTTGTTGTTTTGAAATAACAGTCCGGACTGTTGGAGCAAAGTTACTCACTGTTAGACTAACGGTGAATATTGCTTATTTGAAATAACAGTCCGCGCTGATATCCAGCTGACATCCGAAGATAAGTCAGAAAGTAATAGAAAGATAGGTGGTCAGATGGGACATAAAGGAAATTATCGATCTAAAATGGAAGCAGATGAACCTTTCTTTTTAAACAAGGTGGTATGACCATTCCGAATTATGATTCAAGCTCATTGGTAACACAGGTCACCAAAGTCATCTATCAAACGCGCATATATTAGACCTATATATATAATTTTAAGTATATTTTCGTTGGTATGATCCTGTGTAAATAGATGGTTAAAACATTAACTGTCATTGATAAACAAATTGGTGACGAAAATAACATCATATATAAATTTGTGTGTGGATGTATAGTAGAATCTCCGGACATAATTTTATAAAACATTTGGATATACAGCACAACTAAAAGATAAACAAATTTGAAACAGGTACAAGATGAATACAAAAAATATAACTGAAAAAATCAAAAATTAAATAAAAGAACAATTTAAAAGACGAATAATATAAATGCTCTTTTTGTAAGTCCGTGTTGAATTCCATGCTGAATGCTGTTAACTTAGCGTCTGGTATATTAAACACCTCTGGAAAAATGATCATGCATCAGGATCTGAGCAAATTTGGAGACTATTGAAAATGTCTGTTTTTGGAATATTTAAATTTGTATTCCGATATTAAAATCTATCCGAATATACAGTCGGAACATTAGAAACATTTTTTAACTTTTTATACTTTAATCCAAGCAATGAAGTGAAAACTTAATAAATAGTAATGCGATAACAAATACAGTGTTTCCAAAATTCTAGTAAGTAATAAACATTTTCTATAAGTACGTCTAAGCTAGTATTCAACTTGTGTTATTATATATCCTCTGGACAGATTATATTTAAAGATTAAAAAGTAAAGATTCAAATTCTTGTTTTCATTCTTAATTTGGAATGATTTATCTTTATACGCACATCATTTCAGATCCTGACATTAAAGGCTTATATGAAAGTGTTTTTTTTTTTATTATATGGCTTCACATTAAAAAAGTTTCTTAGATATACTATTATACAGTACAGCAAAATAAATTTGTAGTCATATATGCATGTATTTTACCAATAAAATAAGTATGTTAATTTACAATCATAAATTTGAATTGGTTATCATTCGTAAAAATAGTCTTCGCTTTATAATTAATTTCCAAAGCTTCAGTAAAAATGTATACTTTATGTTAAGAAGTTGCTCCAGAACTTCCGATAAAAAACACATTGAACATTTTAAACTGTCTCAGAATAGATTTGTTTTATATTTTTTTTTTTTCATTTATATTTTTTGATCAACATTTAATTCGATATTTTTTTCAAAAATATGTTGCATAAAAAAATTATTTATTTTACTGTTAAATAAATTAAAAAAAATAGTTTTTTTTTATGTATTCTTGTTACTATCCAGAAACAATTGTAGGTCCGTTTCTGATTGACACTTATTTCATTTGGGAGTTATTTCACTATACCAAAATGTTAATCTTCATAATCTTCAAAAGTTAATTTAGTTGTTTATATAACAGAACACCAGTAAAGATTTGCTTTACGAAGGATGGAACCAATAAAAACAGATATTTCACAAAATATTTTTAAAATTGGAAACTTTTTTTCAACACGTATTGCTTTGGTAATCACCAGTGGTGGATCTACATACGGGCCGAAAGGGCTTTAGCCCCTCTTCCCCTTGGAGAATTTTTGTGTGGAAAATTAATGAAAATAAAACATAAAAGCCGTTTCAGACCCCCCCTCTCCCTTGCTCTTGGACTACAAAACAAATTGGTAATGGCTATCATCTAGAAGGATGACATACAAAGGTGAAAAGTTGAGTTAAAACTCAACAATTACAAGTAGGCAATTCACAAGATGTTGTATCATTTTAAGTAAAAGACTTTCTCGTTTTCTGCCTTATTAGTAAAGCGATTTTTATGAAGTTTTGGTTGCATTTTTTGTTTATAGTGGGTGAATGATGTGTATAAAATTGGCGTGATCGTACCGGAAGTAAGCCTACCTCCCATACAAAGTTACTTTTTGTACATGACTTTTTATGGGAGGTAAGCGTACTTTCGATCTGATCAAGCCAATTTTATACACAAAAAATACAACCAAAATTTCATAAAAATCACTTGACTCATATGGGGAAAAATGAGAAAATGTTTCACTTACAACAATACAATATAAAACTTTACAACATCTTGTGAATTGCCTAAGTATGTTATCAAGTTAATTTGTTATTGCAAGTTAAGTTTGGTATACTAGACAGAGATAAATAATAAATTATATTCAAATTTTTAGAATCCTTACAAGAACATTATAATATAATCCCATTATGATAATCTTTAAATAGCACATGAATTGCAAATGAATGTAAGCATTACATTTGACCTCTATTTGTAAACGATATAGGACTTCTTTCTGTGTGAAAAATATGAATTATTTAAACAGCATCATAAAAAATATTCAATATGCAATTCCAAATAAACCTGGAATAGCACCAAAATGTTTAATTAAACCTCCACTTTTAAACGATATAGTCATGTTATAGTTGTATTATGTCTCAACACCCCGATCGTAATTATATTTCTAATATCTTATTTTTACTTATTTTAAGTAATTATTGCAAAGTTATTATAAAAAGTTATATATTATTTATAATGCTATAAACATAAGGCAATATATAATTTAAATTGTACATATGTGCCTTGAAGTATATGAGTGTAAAACTTATGTATATTTTGTATAAGTAATTTCTTCTTACTTTTTTGTATTTTTGTTAAGTCTTTTTAGTTAAATAAAAATCATGTAAATATATGTAATTTTTGAATTAATTTTTTTCGTTTTTTTTTTGCCAAACTTAGCCTCCTTTCCCCCTTTCTGAAGAATCCTAGATCCGCCACTGATAATGACCAGTTGTATACTGAAAGATTCAAATGTTGTTTGTATTTTTATGATACTCAATGAAAAATTTATAAACCATGTTAGGCCCTTGCTTATCTAGATTAATCGCTATGGGGTTTGAAGGACCCAATAAAGAATCTATCTGAAATATTTCGAAGAATATGGTTTTTCAAATGCCGATGCAGTCAAAAATATGCGCAAAATAATAAGGAATATTTTTACCGAATACTGCGGCCTCTATCTTCTTCTTGCAATAGTATTTTTTAAATGTCAGAATTCATTCAATGCCAGAATGGCAAACCTTCTGTTTAAATAAAACTAAAAATAGTTCAAATAGAGATTAAAACAAGAAAAATCTGCTATACAACAATTTTATTTATGCGTATTTATTCTAAGCTGCACAATATTTCTTAAAACAGATTATAATGGAATAGAATATAATAGATATAGAATAACTACGCACAAAAGTACTACAATGTTATTACATAGTACTGTATAGATTTTTATGTTAGTTAATAAACTTAAAAAATAATAACAATATAATAAATTTTAGGTTCGAATAAACTCTTTCTCCAACAAACCTTTCAAAAGGGTTTGACCTAACCCATTAGCAAGTTGAAGATACTTGGAAGAATTTTTGAAAGAATACTCTTCGTTAATTCCGCTCTTCGATACTTAAACTGTTTGTACTAAGGATATTTTCAGAAAGACCTTGAGTGTCTCAGGTTTCTCGTTTTTATTAACATAAATGTTATAGTTAACAGTTAAGTAATTTTTTGAAGTATTCATCTGGGTATCGCTAATATCAGAAACTCTGAAAATTGTGCATTTGTAAAAAATTTATGATTTTTCGTCAAAATAAAAGTTACTCACATCATGTCTGCGAATGTACCTGACTCCACTTCATACAATATTTCTTGCATTGCAACCATAAATGACTCCTTCACATCGTTTGTGCTATTCTCTGCTATTGATGCTGCCAAGCCTAGACCCAAAATAGCGAAAGTGATACTCAAGAACATGAGTTTATTTAACTTTGGAAACATTTTGATTTCTATTAGTTTAGCTGACTTTGAAGAACACAAATTCACTGTTGAATATGGTTTGACAAGACGTCTTTTTATACCATTTTGACTGGATAATTCAGATTGAGCTTCAATAGAGTTTATATATCTGGATATAATAAACAGTGATGATGATATCAACATTTACACTATTTCAAATTCTGGATTGCCAGGGATTTGACTTGGGTTTTTATAAAAAATGAATCATAAATTAAGTGAAATTTAGTAGCAATAACTATACGTATATAATTATTTTATTACAAATGCTTACTATCACATATTTCTAACAAAAAAGAAACTTAAGTGTTATCTTAGTTTATTACGTTAATTATATAATTTATCTTGATACAATTAACAGTTGTTTCACTTTATTTATGATGCGGTTTTTTTTACCAAACCATAAAGCAAATACCTGGCATTTGACAATTTATTATCAGAAATATTTACTCTGTTGAACCTGAACCAGGGATATTCAGTCGAAAGGGTATAAAAAGACGTTCTGTCAAACCAAATGCAACAGTTAATTGGTGTTCTTCAAAACTTCAAAGTCAACTAAACTAATTCAAAATGTTTCTAAAGTCAAATAAACTCATGTTCTTGGGTATCATTTTCGCTATTTTGGGTCTGGGATTGGCGACATCAGTCGTGGTAAATAACAATCACGATGTGGAGGCGTCATTTAAGATTGCACTTCAAAATATTGTAAATCAAGTTCCTTCTGGTGAAATAAAAAACATGAGGTAAGTAGCTGATTTTTTTTTTTTTGGATGAAAAACGTACATTTTAACAAATGCATAATTTTAACAATTGCATAATTTTAAAAATTTTTCAGAATTTCTTATGTTGACAATGTTGTACTCTATATCTCAACAAGCTATTTTACTATTAAATATGATGCTTATGCTTATAAAGGCGAGAAACTTGAAAAACTCGAGATCTTTCTTAAAATAAAATTAGTTCAAAGTACCGACAGTTCAAAAAACGAAGATGGGACCATAGCCTAGTAACCGCAACCTAATCAACTCTGGAAGGCATTGATTACTCTTGAAAAAACTCTTGAGCTTTTTTGAAGAAAAGTATTAGTATTAAACTAAAATATAAAATTTTTAACTTATGAAAAACTTTAAGGAAAACATTAAAAATCTATACATTTTATATAAGAAATCAATTACATTGTAGTACTTTTTGCATTGTTATTCTATGTCTATTATATTCTATTCAATTCTATTCTATTTTAGGAAATATTATATAGAATAAAGCAGAATTTATTTGTCTTAATATCTATTTTGTTCTCTTTTAAGTTTTAAGTAAAAAATTGTCATTCGTCTGGATTAAAACCTGGCATTTGGCATTAGTTTAAAATTCTATAGGAACTTTGGAAGCGCAGCTTCTAATGTCACGTTAGCTTTTGGCATATTTTTATATTTTTCCTCATTATTGTCAAAGATCTTTCCTCTAAGATTTTGAAGTAATACTTCTTTAGCCACATATACAACAATACAGAGAATTAGGTTGGGGAGTAAAACCGATGTAACGAAAGATTTCGATATCAACAAATAACAACAAAAATTCGCCGCACTCGAGTGTATAAAAAAGACAAAATTGTTATTTTAAGATTTTATTGTCCCCACTCCGATTTGAAACAACTAGCTCTTGATCTTCTAGCGTACTATATTCTACTTGTTAGCAACGTGCCCGTCCTTCTGAGCATTTGCCCGTCCGCTACGTGGAATATTTTTAGGATAGACCTTAGCATACACCCGTATAAAATCCAACTGGTGCAGGAATCGAAGCCATAAAACCAGTGGCGCAGATATGGGAACATACGCCGGTTCAGACCCCCCTCCCCCTCCTCCCTCCTCCTAAGTCATGAACACATTATTCAATACCTCAAGTTATTGCCAATTGATTCTTTTAAGTTAAACATGAAACCAAATGTACGTATATCGTCGCTTGAGTAAAATAAGGTCGTATGTGTAAATTGGCATTTTTGAGTTAATGATGCCATTCTAAATGTTTAAAGGAGATCTTTCGAATGGCGTCATTAAATTTTTATATCTCTCAGTTTTCGAGATATTCAGTAAAACATTGACGTACGTGACACTTAGTTATCGTTTGAACAAAATATTGTCGTATGTGCAAAGAATTATCACATACGTTAACTTGTTCATACAAATTCAGATTTTTTTTTGTGTTCAGTAAAATAATGTCGCATTATTATTTGTAAGCATATAAAATCAAAAGGACATTATCAACCAATATTAAAGCTGATAAATTAAATATAGACGTTGTTAAAAAAACACACAGATTTGTTTGATATATTTGTTGATGAATTTGTTGTTCTTGTTCATTTTTATTTTGGTTAAAAATATATGTTATTTAATATTATGTTTAATAAATGGAAATAAATATTTCGGAATAATATGAAACTGTTATTTCTCCTGCAGTATTTTTCGTAGAACAGGGGGGGGAGGGGGGAGAGGGGAGGGGTGCGAACTTTCACATGGCAACGTGTCTGACTGCCTCAACCTGGCGAGGCCAGCATTATCCATGTCGAAATCGTCCCAAGACGACTCAAATCTCCTCGTGGTGCTTCCTGGGCAACGGCAAACTGGCATCCGTTAGTTTGACGGCAAATTTGAGTGCCGAGTCGCTCCATAGACCATAAACATGGAATGTGCGCAGGGTTTGAGCCCCGCCACATTACTACTGCCCAATGAAAACTATACCAGCTTCGGATAAGTGCCCCAATTTCGTTGGCGACCACCGCAAACGAAAAACGGACAAGGATTTATGGATATGCACCTGAAATGTCCGGACCCTTTATAGGGAAGGTGCCATTATCCAACTGGAGGAAGCCCTCAAAACAATAAAGGCAATGGAAAGGGCAAGCACACTGCGATATCTACTACAGGTGCCATGTGGAGAAGCGCGAATTCAGATGTGGATTCGTAGTTAGCTGGAAACTACGCCACCTTGTTTCCCGGTTCACACTTGAAAACGAAAGATTGGCCACGACCCGCGTCAAGGCAAAATTTTTATTCATCAGCCTTATTTGAGCGCACGCCCCGACGGAGGAAAAGGACGAAGCCGTCAAGAACGCTTTCTACGCTAGTCTTGAGGACGTATACGATCACCTTTCGATCCATGACGTGAAAATAGTCCTCGGCGATTTTAATGCGAAAGTCGGAAAGGAAGGCATCTTTGGCTCCACTGTCGGTTAGTTCAGTCTTCATGAGACCTCCACGAACAACGGCCTTAGACTGATCGACTTCGCAGCGGCGCGAAACATGGTAGTTAGTAGCACCAGATTTAAACACCTCAACATCCACAAGGCCAACTGGCTGTCCCCGGATCAAAAAACGCGAAACCAAATTGATCATGTTGTAATCGACGGAAGGCATGACTCTGGTGTTCTAGATGTGCATACATTTCGGGGGGTCAACATTGATTCGGACCACTATCTTGTTGCAGCCAAGATCCGCATGCGATTATGCAATGCGAAGAACATACGCACAGGAATGCAACGAAAGCTCGATGTCGCTAAGCTGCAATTCAACGGACAGCCTAGGCCTATTCCGCTCAGCTCTCGGTTAGGCTCAACCAACCAACCTCTGGACCCAACGACGCCGGCGGACTTTGGGCGCATATATTCACCTCCATGCACGGAACCAATAGTACGATCTGGAGTGTCGCATCGCGACAACAGTAAAAAACGCCACTTATAGAAAAATGCTGCAGTCAGCTGCAAAACGAGCCGTACAAGAAAGCTACCGCAAAAAGAGGAAGGAAGAGAGGCGCCTTTGCAGACGTAAGAAAAGAGAGCAGGAAAAGCGGGAGCGTGAGGAACTAGAGGTACACCAGGCAAGAAGGATGCACGAAAATTCTATCAACAGGTCCAACCCAAGATTTCAAGCCTGGAGCAACCACGTGCAGAAATGAAAATGGAGATCTGGTTACAGATACGCAGTGTGTGCTGAGACTGTGGAAACAGCACTTCTCCAATGCCGCCCATGGAGAGCGCAGTTCAGCGCCATCAATTAACGATGATGGAGTGCAAGTACCACCACCTAGCCATGAAGAGGTTCGAGTTGCTATCCAACAACTCAAAAACAATAAAGCAGCGGGTGCTGACGGACAGTCAGCTGAACTGTTTAAAACCAGCGGCGATGAATTTATGAGGCGCATGCATCAGCTCATCAGCAAAATGTGGCTAACGGTAAGCATGCACGACGATTGGAATCTCAGTATACTTTGTCCTATACCTAAGATAGGAGAGCCAACATTCTGCGCCAACTATCGAGGTATCAGTCTTATTTCCATCGCATATAAGGTTCTCTCAAGCGTACTGTGTGAAAGATTAAAGCCGATTACAAAAACACTGATTCGATCATCTCTTTGTCGATTGCAAAGCTGCGTTCGAAAGCCCGAGAAAGGATTGCCTATACGCAACAATGTCTGAGTTCGGTATACCTGCAAAGTTGATTAGACTTTGCAGAATGACGTTGAGCAACACACGCAGCTCCGTCAAGGTAGGAAATGACCTCTCCGAAACCTTCAATACCGAAAGAGGTTTCAGGCAAGGCGAGCCACTGTCTTGCGATCTCTTCAACATCATCATGGAGGGGATCGTACGAAAGGCCGGTATGCATCGTAATGTCACCATTTTCTACAAAGGTGTCCTTGCGTACGCTGATGATATTGATATCGTTGGCAGAACCAAGAGAGATGTTACCGCTGCTTTTACCGCTATCGAAAAAGAATCAGCCAAAGTGGGTTTGACGATAAATGAAGGTAAAACAAAGTATATGCCGTCTACAAACAAGGGAGCGCGGCGTCTAGACTCCCACGTTTCATCCGGCAGCTATAACTTTGTATAGCTTGGCACCGCCATTAATAACAACAACGAATTCAGCTTTGGGATAAAGCGAAGAACAATAATTGCTAATAGGTGCTACTACGGGCTCAGTAAGCAACTAAGTTCCAGAGCCTCTCTCAATCGACAAGACTAACACTTTACAAGACGCTCGTTTTGTCTGTGCTGCTTTATGGCGCTGAGGCATGGGTAGTTTCGCAAACTGACGCAGCTGTTGTGGGGGTGTTCGAGAGAAAAGTTCTTCGC
This sequence comes from Coremacera marginata, assembly GCA_914767935.1. Taxonomy (NCBI): domain Eukaryota; kingdom Metazoa; phylum Arthropoda; class Insecta; order Diptera; family Sciomyzidae; genus Coremacera; species Coremacera marginata. The sequence goes on along the minus strand of OU612043.1, from coordinate 229,416,591 downwards.
AAAATCTTCGGTCCTGTTCGAGTCGACGATGACTATCGCATCCGAATTAACCACGATCTGTATGAGCTCTACGAAGACATTGACGTAGTTCGGCGTATAACTGTGCAGCGACTACGCTGGCTGGGTCATGTCTATCGTATGGACGACGAAGCTCCAGCGAAAAAGGTGCTCGAGGCGAGGGTTGCTGGTCAACGACGACGAGGGAGACCATGCCTCTGATGGATGGACCAGGCCAAGGAAACCCTAACCGCACTTGGTGTATCCAATTGGAGAAGGCGCGCGGAAAGCAGAGGCGCCTGGCGAGAGCTGATGAGGTTGTTATGGCCACATAAATATGTGAGTAAAGTAAAGAACTTAAATAAAAAAAAAAAAAAATTTAAATGGCCATTTCAGCCCTTGAAAGGACTTTGACCGAGCCTTATTATGATCAATTGTGTTGTGTGTGTTGTGAAAATGTTTGAACCCTACCTATGTACATGTTTTATGCCGACTCCGAACGAATTATGTTCTCAAGAAGCTTTTCATGGCAGTTTTTACTCTCTGAGGTTTGCCATTGTCTGCAGAGAGGTGACGGCCGAACAGGAAAATTAATTCAATTGAAAAAACTTTCTGTGTCAGGTGGGATTCGAACAAGGGTTCTCTGGCGTATGGGCCACAACTCTACTTACTGCGCCACGGCCACAACATCACTACGAATAGTTTTACATTAAAAAGTAAAAATTTGTAAATTTTGAGTTGTGAATGTTTTGTATTTAGTGTGCTATATATATTTACTATTTACTCCTATTTACTCATGGCATGTTCTCAAATTTCAGTAATTGTCCCTTTGCCGTCAAATCAGACCAAATGTCCCAAAATTCTGTCAAAAATGTTTTTATCCATAAAAATAAAATTTGTTCAAATGCACCAAATATTTAATCGATATTTTATTTCAAGTACCTACATATAATTGTTTTAAAAGCTAATGCAAATTATTGCTTTTATATAATAATAAAAAACAGAGTAGTAGTGAGTTCAAGTGCTTTCGTTTGAATTTTTTTGACAGAATTTTAGGTATAAACGCCAGAAATAGCGAAAAAGTTTGCTGGCAGCGTTAAATAGCACCAACAAACAAGGAATGCAGATGAACAATTGGACGAACATTTGGTCTTATTTAAGAATGGACCAATTGGTTGAAGCCATAGATAATGTTTATTTGAAGAAATAGATTTAGTTTTCTTCGATTTTTTATGTACAAAAAAGTAAAATACTATTTTTAATGCACATTATTGCAATTTTTTATTTAATAATTGTCTCCGAATTGTCCCCGTTTTAACCGAAACCGGAAGCTGCAAAAGGCAGATGGTCACACTAAGTATAATAAGTATAAGGAACAGGCCCGCAGACAAGGGGAGTTTTAGGTGTTCAAACCCCACTCTCCCCCCCTTAGGGTCCAGAAAGTATAAAGAAATAACACTAATGAGAGTATTAAATTCAAAATGTGATTTTTTTTTAGATAAACTGTGATAGTGATGTTAATTTTCTTGAAAACTTCACTTAATTATTGAAAAATTTTTTTGGCCAAGTGAAAGATTAATTTTGCTTATAAGAGTCATAATCATTATGTTGGAATTCATCTCCAAGGAGTTGGTATATTAAAAATCAGTTCCAATGCTCAAAAAGTTCATGATATCCAGTAAAATATATACATGAAATTATATCTAGAACGAATATAATTTTGTAAATTGAAGAAAATTAGCTTAACATTTTTTATGCCATATCTACCCAGCAAACCACTGTTGACGAATATGTCGAAATTCCGACTAATTCGTCACTATTTCGAGCTGTCTTAAAGAAATCATTACAATTTCGTTACGCAAATATCGGAACAGTTTCACTTTTTATACGAATTTATATAAAATTTCGTTATGCGACTGTTTGTACGACACATTAAAATGCTAACAGAGTAAAATTTCCTTTTTTTCGAACGAACGAAATCGTAACTTTTTCGTAACATTTTCATTAGGACAGTTACGAAATCGTGTCAACCCCTTCATACAATATTCGTTACGAGATCGCAACGAAATCGAATTTCGAAATCGAAAAGATTTCGAAATATTCCTAACGAAATCGTAACAAACATTTCGCAATCTTTCCGATTTCGGAATCCGATTTCGTTACGAAATCGAAAAGAATATCGTATGAAGAATATCGTATGAAGCGGTTGACACGACTTCGTAACGAAATGTCGTAACGATTTCGTAACGAGTCTTAACGAAAATGTTACGATTTCGTTCAGACAGTTCGAAAGAAAGGAAAGTTTACTCTGTTTGCATTTCAATATGTTTTACAAACAGTCGTATAACGAAACTCTTTATAAATTCGTATAAAAAGTGAAACTGTTCCGATATTTGCGTAACGAAATTTTAACGATTTCTTTAAGACAGCTCGAAATAGTTATGAACTCATTGCAATTTCGACAAAGTCGTCAACTATGGTTTGCTGGGTAAGCTTATTAGACTCAAAACTTTTGAAAAAGCATTCATTTGAGTGGGTTTTTTTTCATATTTAAAAGTGTAAAAATATATGAACCACGAAATTTAACACATTATAGGGTATTCCACGTAAAGCGAATGACTAAAAAGTTTGACATCTAAGATTTCTAACTTGTCACAAAAATTTTGCCCGTTGCAAAGCCTTTTCCAAATAACAGATTTCGGAAAATCACCTTAAATCTAAATATGCTTTCTTTTCGAAAAAAAAATTATTAATAGAAAAAATGTTTGTAAAACATTTTATACAGTTCAATTCTATAGAGATTTGGTGATTTTTTAAACATGTTACCAAATTTTCATAAAAAAAATTAACAATTACAGTTTTTTAAACTTCAGCATTTTTAAAATTATTTTTATTTTATTAAAAAATTAAAAAACAATTTGGAAGTTCAAAAAATTTTGTTGTTAGTGTTTTTAATTTGCAAGTAATTTAAATATAAATTCACGATCGAATAAGTTCTTAGATATCCAAAAAAAGTTACTGTTTCATTCCTTTCATAAAAATTTATTTAGCTAAGTAATTATTTTAATATTAACATAAACTTATTTTCATGTGATATCTTATATAATAAACTGGGTATAAGATACTGGTGCTGTGCAAAAACCAGTTTTCGAATTACGGTTTTTGAAAAATAGTCTGAAATTTAAATATGACTTTTATCCGAGTCGATAAAAAGTCTGCTCAAAAAAGTTTATTAAAAAAAAAATATTTATAGTAATTGTTATTGGAATTGAATCATGAGATAATGAAATTGTAAAATTTTTAAATATCTTAAAATATTTTCTTTGAATATTATTAAAATTGTCGAAATCGTTTTCAACAATTGTCGAGAACAGTAATATTTTAGCCCTTAACGATAACTCGAACTAGAATTCATACAAGTTCAAATAGGTTCAAAGCTGGGGATCAATAAAAGCGTAAGATGGCCAAAAAGAAACCAAATCTAAAGACTAAAATTTTTTTTTAGAAGTTGTGAATACAGCTTCACCAGCTGAACTTATTAAAAAATGTTTGCATTCTTTATAGCTGATTTGAATTTTGATTTTAATAAACTGCAAGAAATCTAACCTATTTTTACCGTTCACACTAATATTGTTGAACTAGTAAAATTTTGTCACAGACATTTTTACTTTTTGTGCTAATTTTCGGAATAATACTTTTTAAAAGAAATTAAAAATTCTCAATTTGGACCATTTTTCAACAAACCATAGGCAAAAATCTTATGGTCATTTAAAAACAGGCATATTCACAAATAGTCCAAAAGAAAACGGATTTGCTTAAAAATTTTCATATCCTTTCTTACTGGTATTTCAGTTATTACTGGTATCTACTTATAGATTTTTTGTCAAAACAAGTAAGGTAAATCCTGGCTACGGGCCTGAAAAGAAACATGTTCTTTTGACATAACATACAGACTATTATTATAAGTATATAATTATTATGCATACATTATAAGCCCAATTAGTACCTTAATCCCACTATTTTACTGAGTGATATGTTAAGAACATTAAAAAGCTTTTTTATAGCCTCAAATAAATCGTTTGAGGATGTGCTCATTATGCTAATTAGACCTAAGAAATGAGTAGTTATCTTATAATTTGTCTCGGAAAAATACTTAATACTTAATACAAATATTTGCCGAGCATTTCGTTCTATGAAGCTTACGTTGAGAGCTGCTAGTTGTCGGAAACAGCTCTTTGTGATGATCTACCGTACTAATTAACGCATGCTATGCTATAAAAAGCATGTACCAAATTGTCTCTTTATGGTTACGTTTTTCAGAAGTTGGCACTAATATACAATTAAAGTGAATATAAATGTTTGCTTAAAAACTGATATGTGGTTTATAAATACACCAAGTTTTGTTATCTTAGATTGCTTTAAGTTAAACTTCAAAAAAATTCCTTTGTGTTTTGCCGTTTGTGAATGTCGATCCAAATCAGGCTTATATGGTCATAATTCGCACTTATGTATATACAGTGCAAAAAGCCATGTCCTCATTGCAGGTACTGCGTTTAAACCAACCTATATGTGTAAGAATATTATTTACAAAATAAGAATGTATTGAAAATGAAATTAGCTTCCCTGTAGGAAATTCAACAACTAGTTGAAATTCTGACTTTTTTCCATAGAACGAACTAACTTATTTTGTATGGTGATGTCCGCTAAATAAGTCAATTGACTATCGTCTGCATATATTTTCAACTACTTGTTAAATTAGATACATTTAAACTATTTTTATAATTGCTTTAAAATAACCAATTGAAAACTATTACTGATGGCCAAAAGTTAATAATGAATGAATGAATGAATGGATCTTTATTTAAGTAGTTAAACATTTAAATGTCGATATTTCTTAATAACAAATGTACAGAGATTTGTGCTAAATACATTACATCTATAGAATAATATCAGTTATATTGAGAGAAAAAAAAAAAATAATGTAGGTACATTACGAAATAGCGATATGTGCGAAGGAAAAACTACTACAAAAAACCTTCGATTAAAGGTGCAAAAAAAAAAAAAAAAAAAAAGAAAAGATGAGAATATATGTATGCATATATGTATAATAATAAATGAACAATTTTACAAGAAAATAATATAAATGCCTTAATAAATAAATTAGGGTGGAACCGAAGATTTATTATATTTTAACTGACATCTAACTTTATTATATATAAAATTTAATAATTACTTAAATTTCATAATTTTGAAGAAAAATACTAATTTGGATCAAAGTTATGAATAGGAATACAAATATACATAAATATTAAATAATTTTTAAAACATAGACTTTGAAATCTTTTTATATATTTGCTAAATATGTTATAGTTAACTTAGTATAGATTAAGTATTAAATTGTTTTCGGACATAGAGCAAAATAATTTAAATCTATTCGTTGTTATAGCAATACGATCCTGAATCAGACTGACGTTGTTCTTCACGTGAAGTTTTCTTGTGGAATAGTGCCATGGTAAGCTGAGTGCTATTTTAAGCAATTTGTTTTGACTAATTTGAAGTTTATTTAAATGCATTTTGGCACAAAAACCCCATACAGGGCAGGCGTAGAGTAAAATAGCCTGAAATATAACTTTTACAATAATAATTTTATTTTCATTGCTGAGCTTAGACTTTCTATTTAATAAGGGGTACAACAATTTTTTAGCTATATTGAATTTAGTGATATTATTGTTTATGTGATCCCTAAATAATAATTTTTTGTCTAGTATGACACCAAGGTATTTAACGTTGTTGGACCATGGGATATTAAAATCTTTTATTCGAAGTTCAGAGCTAGGAAAGTAACAAGGATTTCTTTTTCTAGTAAAAAAGATTGCTTGTGTTTTACTAGCGTTAAGTTTAATTTTCCAATTTTCGAAATATGTAATTAAGTTATTTAAAGCGCACTGTAATTTTGTCACAATGGTTTGACCAAATTCGTGCGAGTAAAAAACTCCAGTGTCATCCGCATATGTAGCAATTTCGCAATCAAAGTATTTGGGCATATCAGAACAAAAAATTATGTAGAGAAGAGGACCTAAAACAGAACCTTGTGGGACGCCTGCTGGAACTTCAGTGAAGTTTGAGGGCTCATTTCCTATATACACGCAAAAAAATCGGTTAGTTAAGAAACTTTGAATTATTTTAATAAGATAAAGGGGGAAGTTTAAATTAATTAGTTTAAAGATCAGACCATTATGCCAAACTGAGTCAAATGCTTTTTCGACATCTAGTAAAACTAGAGCACTCGACTTTTTACTATTAAAATTTTGCTTAATATTGTATGGTGATGTCCGCTAAATAAGTCAATTGACTTTCGTCTGCATATATTTTCAACTACTTGTTAAATTAGTTATATTTAAACTATTTTTTTAATTACTTTAAAATAACTAAAAGATAATAAAATTTCTAAAGTTAATAATATTTGATGAAATAACATGGTTAAATATATATAAGATTGTAATCTAATAAAAATTTTCAATTAAAACATGCCAACATCAGAGTAGTTGCCGCCTTAATATAATTCAAAGTAGTTTATCAATCACTGGTTTTTAAGTAGTATTTCAATTACTTCATATATTGAAGTGGATGCCGCCTTAATATAATTCAAAGTAGTTCATATACTGGTTTATTTTAAACTAGTTTTTTAATTAGTTGTTTTTAAAAACAAGTTAGTTTGTTCCTATAGGGTTCATACGCAGAAATGCTAAATCAATTGATATTAAATAATCTTTTGAATTTTCCCAACTTACTCATTAGCAAAAGTATAAAAAATAAACAATTATAAATAAAAAAAACCCAGTGTTGAAAACTAGAAGATATAATTTCCAAGTCCTAATTGGTAAATGGCATTGACAGTTGAAACTTTATAAGAAAAGCTAGCGAAGTAAAACTTTTCAAGTGGCTGTTGCACCTGAATACACACAGAGCTGGGTTGTTGCAATGATTCATTTTGGAATTAATTCCGCCTCTATTCCAATTCCTCTATTCAATTCCTCAGCAATGGAATTGGAAAAAATCGTCAATTCCATTCCAGGAATTATAATTGGTAATTAATTGAACATTTTAATTCCTCAGGAATGGAATTGGAAAAAGACGTCAATTCCGTTACAGACATTGTAATTACTTATACTGCATACTTTTCGACCCAGCTCTGAATACATAAAAGATGCGGTTATGGAGAAGCGCCAGGCGCTTTTCTCAAAATTTAAAATTTCTCTCAAATTACTCTCTTACATTAGAAAAATTGCTCCACCCCAAGCGCTTTCACTTTTAGTTTACGGTATGCGGTCCCCGGGGATAACGACTGTGTGCGATAACTCCGTATCTTTCTAATCTTTCTAACTTTCAATAATTTGAAATTTGAAAAAACTAGATTTTTTCAAAATTTTATAGGAATTTCTTCCCTTAATGTTACATTTTTGTTCAGTTTTGCGCTAAAGTTTCAATTTCCAAATTAAAGACAGTATAAAATGGATTGTAAAAGTTGTACCGGGCAAACGGAACAAAAAAAAGCGAGTTAATAAAAACGTGTCAAAATAAATTAAATTGAATGAAATCAAAAAATGAAGCAAAGTTAATATTATTCAATTTAAAATATTCTAAATTCGATGTGAAGTATGCAAAAAAAAAGAAGTTATAATTTAACTTAAGCTGAATAATTAAAAAGACAAAAAAATACATATATAGATTGGTAAAACCGCCAAAATTTGCATTCTAATTAATGCACAAAACGAAAGAAAAATTATAGCAACCAGACTATAAATTACCACAACAACAACAGCTCCTACAGTACCAAATTTATAATTTCACAAGAATATTTCAAGGCAATCGAGCTATGAACGACCCTAAACCAAACGAGTAGATGCTTAACTCAAAACAAAAGAGTTTATCCAAGAACTTGTTTGGCTACCAAGTTTTGTTCTTGAGTTCAAAAACATTGAAGCGTTAAAATGGCTTTTACAAAAATTTTAATAAATTTATCCTTCAATGATTGGTGTTCGATGTTCTTAACTCAATGACAAACCATAGAAAAAACAACTTTATGGTTTTTATTTTTATGAAGCTGTTCACAAGTATTGGGGTTTCGCTTCCAAGGTCATTGCATATATAGCCAAATGCCAAATTCAGTTTTGGATAGCCTCTAGAATGATTCTTTGGCATAACTCTATGCTTGTCGTAGAATACTTGTCGTTGCAGACTTGTAAAAATGTTATTAAGTGGTTTTTTGTAGCTCTTTAAGTTGTTCATTTGCAAAAAATTCTTGCAATTACACCCAAAAATTTTAATTTTTTTTTTTTTTCATTTTTTTAACTGATAAATTCAAGTGCTTCAAGTTTCTAGTTTCATCTAACTGGATTTTTCAAGAATTATTTCAAGTTATGCCCAAGAGTTTTATTAGTGTATTGCACTTGATAATTCAGCAAGCAATGCTGCTGTATACGTTTAAGTTATTCGTGTAGTTCTTTTGGCCAAACTTGTAATTATGGCCAACTTGAAGTCACTCGTTTTAATACTTAGATGTCAGAATAAACGTTTTGACATTGAGTTTATTCGTTTGTCTATGGGCTGAATTTTGCAAAAACCTATTTATTACAATAAACACCAAGTTGCCATTCACCAAAAAGAACAAAAATAAAAACAACAACAACAAAGCACAAACACAAAATTAAGTTTGTCGACTGGCAAGTTGTTGTTATTAGTTGTTGCTTAAGTTTTTTTTTTTTTTTTTTGGATTTTAAAGCTGGCTTAATTAGTGAACATTTTTGTAGTCTTGTATCTGAAAATATCAAAATTTGTTTATACTTTGAAAAAAAGGAGTATATCATAAAAAAATTTTCTAGTAAGTTTTAAATTTACGCAAAGAACATTTACAAGATTTTGGTATTAAGGATTAAGCTTAATAGATTAATTTTTTTATCGTTTTTTTTTTTAATAAATTGGTCAAGCCTGCAAATGATTTGTCTCCACGCTAGTTTCTCATATACCAAGTAGAATACTAAAGGAAAATTACCACTAAACTTATATTAAACATTGTTGGTAAGTCAATGATTTTAGCACTAGATCTAAAAAAAAAAAAAAAACGAAATGGCCATTTCAGCCCTTGAAAGGACTTTGACCGAGCTTCTTATGAGCAATTGCGTTGTGTGTGATGTGAAATGTTTGCACACAAATGATCGAGAACTGGACCTACATGTTTTACGCCGACTCCGAACGGCTTATGTTCTCAAGAAGCTTTCATGGCAGTTTTTACTCTCTGAGGTTTGCCATTGTCTGCAGAGAGGTGACGGCCGAACAGAAAAATTAATTCAATTGAAAAAATTGTCTGTGTCAGATGGAGGATTCGAACCTGGGTTCTCTGGCGTAAGAGTCACACTCTCTACCCACTACGCCACGGCCGCCACTAGATCTAGTTCTTTTAAAAATCATCAATAAAGTGCATTTTCATTTTGATATTAGTGCATTTTGAGTTTAATGTCGAAATATATTTGCTTGCATTCCTAGAAAAAGTAATATTCTACTTATACAGGGTTGCCCATATTCGACAGACCCATGTTTTTGTTAAAAAAATCAAAGAAAAAAATAAAAATTTGGCGGTTGGCAATCTTAATCATTTAATTTGTTCCAAGTAGATTTGTTTACATCAATTTTTGAATATGATATCTCTCAAATGGCCGCCTCTGGCGTTGATGGCGTATTGTGCCCTTTATGCAGCATTTTCCATTGTTTTCGCCAACATTTCGGCCGGAATAGCGGCTATTTCTTCACGAATGTTGTCCTTGAGCTCTTCTACGGTCCTTGGCTTGTTAACGTAAACCTTTGACTTAATTGGTTTTTGGGCTTTGGCCGTAAATAAAAGACTTGATTATCTTTTATTGTTTTTATTTGTCGATATTTCGACTCTCGCTGAGAGTCATCATCAGGCTAGGGAAAATAACGTATTAATTTACATTTACAAATTTAATAAACAAAAATTTTTACCAATTAATACAACAATTAAACATGAAAACAAAAGCACCACACAGTTTTTAAATATTAAAATAATTTAAAAAGAATTTATTGTTTAAAACTAAACATAGCGATCGAGAGTTTTCGCGTCCGTCATCGGCGACTGTTTTTGTGTTTTATTAAATATTTGTAAATATGAGCACAATTGTCAGTGTCGGTTTTGTAGTTTAGGCGTATATCTGTGGGTGTGTTGATGATATGCAGCATCTCTATCGTGTACCTTCTGTTATAATTTTTCTCCTGTTGCAATATTTCGGTGTTTTCAAAGTCGGGAGAGTGACCGCTCTGGAGACAGTGGGCTGCAAGTGCTGTTTTTTGTTCATGATGTGATTTTAGGTCCGATTTGTGTGCTGATAGTGTTGTTTTTAATTTAGATTTTGTCGTGCCAACATATACTTTCTTGCATATGAAATATCGACAAATAAAAACAATAAAAGATAATCAAGTCTTTTATTTACGGCCAAAGCCCAAAAACCAATTAATTTATATATTTTAAGGCCGATTAACTATATAACGTAAACCTTTGACTTCAAATATCCCCACAAGAAGAAGTCAGGCGGCGTCAAATCGGGCGAACGCGGTGGCCAGTCCAAATCACCACTTTTCGACATCAAACGGCCCGGAAACAAATTCTTCAGAAAATCGATTGTTATGCGACTTGTGTGCGGTGGAGCGCCGTCTTGTTGAAATCAGAACTGCCTCATACGCTTTCGACGAATAATTGGCATCACAAAATTGGTCATCATGTCGCGATAACGCTCCTGGTTGATGGTAACAGCATGGCCATTTTCATTTTGGAAGAAAAACGGCCCAATGACCGTTTTCGCACTAACGCCGCACCAATCTGTGACTTTTTCGTCATGAAGAGGCACTTCTTGAATCTCCTGAGGATTTTTAGTGGCGTAAATACGGCAATTTTGCTTATTTACGGTCCCATTCAATGTGCACTTCTCACATTTTTTAATATTTTAAAAGCACGTTGAGTTTTCACAATTGACTTCTTCTGTTGAATGTAAATTTCAACTATTTCAGAGCACTCGCGTGGCGTGTATTGTTCCATGGTAAAAATCTGCTTGTCATTAAGCGATCTGACATCTCTGTCAAAAGTTATGGCGTTGCCAGATGGGTCCGTCGAATATGGGCAACCCTGTAAATAGACTAGCTGGAATACCCAGCATCGCTCGGAGGTGGTATAGCATTCAGGGTGCTTATAATGTATGGATCCTATTACAATGCACAACGATCAATGGATCCAATCTCAGCCATATATTTATGCCGTATGGAGAGCAACAAAATATTTAAAACGCCCAGCAAAAAGGCTTATTTCCGTCAAAGACTCGTCCGGATCATGGTGTAGAAGTGATAAAGACATTTCTACTGCATTTGCAAAACATCTCGAGCAAACTTTCCAGCCCTTCGAATTGAATACTAGCGTGGAGGAAATCGAAGTCAATCATTTCATTAAGCAGCCTGTCAGATGGATATACCTTTAAAGCATGTAACACCTAAAGAAGTAAGCACGGAAATCAGTATGCTAGGCAATTTGAAATCGCCAGGTTACGATATGGTCGACGCGAAAACTCTGAAGGTGTTGACGAACAAAAGTACAATCCTTATCACACTAATTTTTAACGCGATGCTGAGTCTTGAACATTTTCCACAACAATGGAAATGTGCCGAAGCCGTAATGATCCTAAAACCTAAATAGACAGAGAACGAATTAACATCATACCGGCCGATTACCTTGCTTGTCACATTCTCTAAAATATTTGAAAAAATATTTTTAAGGCGAATGCCAACTATAATGGAGAATATGAGGATCGTTCCGGAGCACCAATTCGGCTTTTGACAAATGCATGGCACGCCGGAGCAATGTCATAGGATTGTCGCCGTAGTAAGAGATGCACTAGAGAAGAAAATGTATGCATCAGGAGTGTTCCTTGACGTGCAACAAGCGTTTGATCGTGTGTGGCTGCCAGGTCTCTTATACAGAATAAAGAAATTGTTTCCAGCTCCATATTATATTTTGCTGAAATCATATCTCTCTGAGCGATATTTCTATGTAAAAACCAATTAAAAAAAATTCCAAATGTTGGACATATAAGCAGCGATTTCTCAGGGAAGTGTCTTGGGACCTGTCCTTTTTACTATATATACATCTGAAATGCCGATATTTGAAGGAGTTACAGTGGCAACATACGCAGATGATACGACAATAATCGCTGCAAACGAGTCTGCACAATCATAGATGGAATATAAAAATCAACACTCAAAAATCAGTTCACGTTACTTTTGCACTTTACTTTACTTTTCAGATGTATATATAAGGAAGGAAGATTGCCCAGACGTGAAACTGCATGGGGAAACAATACCAACAATGGAAAGTGTCAAATACCTTGGCTTGCATATAGACCGCAGACTGAATTGGAGAACTCATAGAATGTCAAAAAAACAACAGCTTAAATTGAAAACGAGAATACCAAGCTGGCTACTTAATTCAAAATCTTAACTTTGTTTAGAAAACAAAGTACGCATATAAAAAGCAATTCTAAAGTCTGTATGGACTTACGGTATAGAGCTCTGGGGGACGGCCAGTAATAGTAACATTGACATCTTGCAAAAATACCAGTCCAAAACACTGCTAATGATTGCTAATGCGCCTTGGTATATTACCAAAATTGCCGTCCATGAGGACCCTAAGATGCCAAAAGTCAAAGACGAACTAAGCAGACATAGCGAGCAATATTTATGGAGATTATTTGCTTACTAGACAGTACTTACATTCATTCATATTTTTTTATATATACATATATATACATATATTAGACATACCATTTAGGAAATAACCATAATTGAACTTTATAAACATATTTACTTGTATTATATTTGTAATATTTATAATTTTGTATTGTATATGTATATATAAGTTTTCCTCTTATTTGGTATATCCAATGGGATATATCCATAAAGTCAGTTTGTTTTCATATTACATTTGCTGAATATCTCTTAATCCAGTTCAAATCCATATCAAATAAAAACTGTTTGCCACTTGTTACTTACATATACGTACAATTTCACAAAGTTCCCGACTCAAATTGTGTATGTTGCACGACTACTTATCTAATTCCGACTAATTTTCTAGACTATGGACTCCTCCTTACATTAAGAATACATTTGCAAAATTTGGATAAAGTCGCACAGACGGTTTAGAATAAGTTCAATTAAAATTTAATTGCAACGACCTATGTAGAAACGCTGCTGAAGGTGTTCGGGTAAAATTAAAGTTCAACGGACTTGAATAATTCAGCCAAATTTTCTGAACTCAGAACAGCTCATTCTACCAAAGTATTGTGTAGTAGGAGTTCGATTAGAATTAAGTTGATAGGTCCTTTTGTCTCATCCCGCCCATTTCTGAAGGTTACAAACTTTTTATTACTCTAAAGAATATATGTTGGAAAATTTGTTGAAATCAGACAAACGGTGCGGAAGATTAAAATTAAAACGCGTGTTGGAGCAGTTAAGGCACGACAGGCCCGTAGCCAGGATTTGCCTTAGGGGGGAGGAGGTTTGATAAAAAAAATATATAAGTAGATACCAGTAAAAACTAAACGCAAGGATATGGAAATTTTTATACCCGTTTTTAAAAGACCATTCGAGAGATGACAAGAGTTTATTGAATTTCTTTATCAAATTAATTTTTAGTACAATGTTTTCGATTTTTGCGTATGGTTTTTTTGAAAAATAGTCCAAATTGAGAATTAGTAATTGCCTTTTAAAAAGTATAATTCCAAAAATTAGCACAAAAAGTAAACATTTTTATGACAAAATTTTACTAATACAACAATATTAGTTTGAAAGATAAAAATAGGTAAGATTTCTCAAAAAAATCAAAATTAAAATTAGCTATGAAAAATTAAAACTTTTTTTATTAAGTTCACCTGTTGAAGCTTGATTCACAACTTTTATGGGACATTTAACATAAACGGGAGAACAAAAAAATGTTAGCCTGTAGAGTTGGTTTCTTTCTGGCTATCTCTTAGCTTTTATTGATCCCAGCTTGTGTACAAGTATTTTGACCTGTGTGGTGTGAACCCTAGTTCGAGTTATCATTAAAGGCCAAAATATTACTACTCTCGAAAACGATATCGACAATTGAAACTATATTCAAAGGAAAATATTTTAATATCTTTAGAAGTTGAACTGTTCCATTACCTCATAAAAAAAATTGATATCATGACTGACAAAATCAATTATTTCCAATAACAATTACTATATTTTTTTTATTAAAATTAAATTGATTAAAAATACGTTTCTTGAACTTCTAGCTTGTTTTTTTATTTTTTTAACATCATAAAAGATAATCTTACAAATGCCGAAGATCAAAGAAATAGTTATTGTTAATTTTTCTCATGAGCATTTGGTAGCATGATTAAAAAATCATCAAATCTCTTAAGGATTGAACGAAATAAAATGTTTTAAAAAATTTTTTATTGAGAATTTTTTCGAAAAAAAATGTATTTATATTTAAGGTGTTTTTTCGAAACCAAGTTTGAGATTTTAGATATCTTATATACCAAGAAAATAACAAGATAGAATGGGCAAACTATTTAGTCATCCACTTTACGTGGAATACCCCATAATGTGTTAAATTTCGTGGTTAATTTTCTTGCATTATATAGCTTTTAAAAATTTAAAAAAAAAATCCATTCAAACAAATGATTTTTCAAAGGTTTTGGCTCCAATAAGCTTAGATATTGCTAAAAAAGTGTCAACTTTATTTTTTTTTAATATACATTTTCAAATATATATTCATATAATATACAAGTTTTTTAATATACAAGCTCCTTGCAGCTAAATTCCAATATAATGATTATGCCATAAGCAAAGTTCATTAAAAAATTTTTCTTTAATTAGCGAAGTTTTCTAAATTGGCGTTGAAAATGTTTAAACTTTTGCATCTTCAAGTAAATTAACATCATTATCTCAGTTTATCTTGAAAAAATTACATTTTGAATTTATTAAGGCGGTCTTCTCATTCAAAACCCGTTTTTTGGACCCTTTTTAAAAAAATTCTTATTTGAAAACGCAAAGAATAATTGAACACTTTTTTTATTTATTGTATTACAAAAGGTTCAAAGTAAATAAAAAAATTTTTTTTGCCTCGATACGTGGGCTGTTCAAAAAGTAATGAGACTTCAAAGTTGGTGGTGAAAAAAAAGGTGTTGTCACGGCGGCCACGATTCCGGGTCTCCGGAGCGTCTGAAATGAAAAAACAAACGGGGTTATAATCAGTATAGATGTAATTCTCGGGTGAACTCAAGCTTAATTTTGTGATTTTTTTTGACAAAATGGCGGCCATTCAAAAAAAAAATTTCAAATTCGGGTTTTTTTTTTTTAGTTTAGTGTAAAAAAAAATAGTAAAAAATTTTTTAAAATTATGGTCGAGGTTCACCCGAGAATGGTGACAATTCTGCGTCGATTCCATTTTGTTTCATGAAAATCGGTTCAGTTGAACTGGAGATATCATGGCCGCCAGTTCGAAAGACGTGGGTTCGAGATAAACGCGTTTAAAGTTTGAAGTAATTTTTTTGGGGAAAAAAAAAAATCAAAAATGTTTAAATGCAGTTTTAA
Source organism: Coremacera marginata (assembly GCA_914767935.1). Classification (NCBI taxonomy): domain Eukaryota; kingdom Metazoa; phylum Arthropoda; class Insecta; order Diptera; family Sciomyzidae; genus Coremacera; species Coremacera marginata. The sequence goes on along the minus strand of OU612043.1, from coordinate 229,400,916 downwards.
AGAGCTGACAATTTTAACTTACAAATATTAGTCGGCGATGCCAGCTCCATACAGGCCACCTTCCTCTTTTTCGTAGAAACTGCTTTCTGCTGCCCTCTCTGCTCTGCGAGCCGTTCTGCCAGCTTTTGATGATGCCGCAGCTCGAGTCTCTGATCGGTTCAATCTGTCTTCATTGCGAGATAGTGCGTATTCGTATGCGTTTTTGCCAATCGCAATACCCATCAAACCCATAATTTTAAGTATGGGTATAAAACCGTCGTTGAAGAGGCACGTTGCAATGAAATTGGCCACTTCGATGGTGCGTGCGCCTGAGTTGATGTGTTTGGGCGAAAGTGACCAAAGAACAGAATTGTAGGACTCATTGGAATTCTGAGTTTCAGATCCAAGGCATCTTTCAAGCAAATTATCTGCCGACAACGCTTCGTAAGCTGGTTTTATTACCTCCATCACCTTCTTGTCCATCAGACCTTGCTTCACAAAAAAAGCTGTATCTTCTAAAGTATTTCGAATTTCTAAAAATCCTTTTAGGGGCATATTCACAACTACCCAAGCTATAAATAAATGCAAAAAAAAAAGTTGAAAAAAAAAAGTTGCTCAATGAGAAGACCCCCTTAATCTCATTTGTGTTATTTTTTCATACTTTCTGGACCCTAAGGGGGGCGGGGGGTTTGAACACCTAAAACTCCTTCCGCCCCCTTTTGGCTACGGGCCTGAGGCACGATAATACTCAGCTTTATATATTAGATGGTTGGTAAAAGTAGGCGTGGCAGCATTTACATATAGTACACTGATCGCCACTTGGACTCCTTGCACCTATGTACTAAGTTTCACTATCAAAACATGTATCGCTCGGGAATAATAATGATTTCTAAAAAGTGGGCATAGTTATAGTGAGAACACGCCTATTTTTAGTGCAGTTTCCGGCAGTAACCATACGAAAATTACAAAATTTTAGTCCTATACAACTAAAAGCGTTTAAAATATAGAATTTTTATTTGGTTTTTGGTGGTTATATGGGGTGGCGCATAACAGATGTTGTAAATTTGGAGGCCTTAGATGTTACTGTTTCTGAGATCTTAAGACACCTATCCGCACGAACGATTTTATGTATGCAGATGGGCGGTAAAGTAGGCGTGGCAGAATTTATATATATACATATATGTAGTGTCCGCCACTTGGTCTCATAGCACCTACACACCAAGTCTCATTATCAAAATACAGTAAAGTCTCGCTAATCCGGACACATAGAGTTTCGGCGTGTGTCCTTATTACTGGAAGTGTCCGGAATTCACAAAGCTGAATAATTATTGAAGAAATTATATGTAATATGTATATTTCAGCTATATTCGTTTTAATCGAAAAAAAAGAGTCAAATTGTAAACCAAACATGCTTGAATTTTTTTCTGTCCGAACTAAAGCGGTACAGTATTAAAAATGTCCGAAAAGTAGAGATGTCCGCATTACTGGGTAGTCCGGTAAAGTGAGTGTCCGGATAAGCGAGACTATACTGCATATACAACTCAGGAATTATAATGATTTCTGAAAAGTGTACGTTTTTATTGTTCGGCCATGCCCATTTTAAGTGCAGTCACCGAGAGTAAAGATACGAACTAAATTACAAAATTTTAGTCCAATACAACAAAATTCGTTTTAAATATTGCGTTTTAATTAACTTGTGGGCGGTTATAGGGGGTATGGCAATTTTTTTTTATTATTCGAAATATTAGCCTTGACAGTAATTGTTGCATATTTGGTGCCCTTAGGTGTTACCGTTGCTGAGCTCTTTTTTAGAAATATATGGATAGATATAATAAAATATCTTTCAATTTTAATTAAAGAGACTCAAAATTGTCTTACATTTTAAGACATATGCAAGAATATATAAACGCATTAACTTTTATAGGGAAAAACCTAAAAATTTCCAATGGTTGTTGAAACAAGATCCATTAAACGAATCGCACAAATAATTCTAAAAATGCGGTTAGAACTCATACATTCTGTCAAAAAAGTACCGGAAATTGGCCAGTAAAACATAAAAACAATTAACAATTATTCAAATTTATTGTATTGCTTACTGAAGTAGGCCCCTTCCGAAATAATAAAATTATGATGACGTGAATTCTCGCGAATTCTCTTTTATGCCTTCTATCGATTAAAAACGGCTACCTCGAAGTGGTACATACTTTGAGTTTTGGCAACAAAAAAGTGTCAGCCGGAGTCATGTCAGGTGAAAACGGTGGAAACGGTGGCTTTTTAAAGATATTTGCTGAGTTTTTGACTAGAAATTCTTTCACAATGATAGCATTGTGATAACGCGTTTTATGCCCAAACAATCGTCTAAAATGTATACTGGTTCACCTTGTATGGTGGATGCGCCCAAAGTTCTATAACTCCATTAATGAATGAAATTTGGTACACAGATTAATTTTAGAGCTGCACAGAGAAAACAAACTAACTGCACGGAGCATGCAGAAATATAATCTTACAAGGCACGTGCAGAAAACGTATTTTTCTTACCAAATTGCTACATGCGACATGTAGATATATGAAAGCTAAACGGATTTGTAGAAAAATCACTCAATCGTGATGGAACTAAAAAGTCGCATGCAGTGTTGAAACTCATACCTGACTTGCATATCTTGCGTATTGAAATCCGCAACCTGCACGGAATTTTAGATATTCTGCACGAAATTTTAGAAAATCATAAGGTACATGCCCGCATAGAAAAGTTGCACGAAACGTGCAGCTTTCAGCTTGTGTTAAAAAATGTACGAAGCTCACATCTTGCAAAATGAAATCTCAAAGCTACACGAAATATTTAAGTTTTCTGCACAAAATTTTAAAAAATCAAAGTTGCACAAAAAATGAAATTTGCATAGAAATTGAGCTCATTAACTGTATATATTTATATACAAGATCTACACCGCTCATATTTAGAGGAGCTAAGGAAGGTGCAATTAAATCGCTTGTAGGCTAACAGGCAACACTATAAAGGCAACAATATGTAGAAGAAAAAAGTAATTCGAATTTTGGTTTCGAATTTTTAACGTGCTCATTTTATTCAAAAGTTTTAACATTGTTTTAACAAATGTTAATATTTTTAGATGAAATTCTCAATGATCTATTTCGAGACTATTATGAACGTATTCAGGTGTGAACCCTTTAAAAAATCAAAGCCAAAAAAAAAACAATCGAAAAACCGATGAACAATTTTTTTGTCCAAATAAGTTGCTACCATACATATACCGTATTGTATATGTATGCTCAAAACTGCTATGTAAATAATAAATCTATTGATTCCATATAATTTTGCTGGATCAAAAACAATCAAGATATTGTATTGAAAACTCAATTTAAAATATTGTTCATTATTATGAGAAATTTAAGAAAAAATTTTTGAAATTGAAATTGTCTTCAAAAATTAGGTTTTGGAAGATTTTAGCAGCAGATATTAACACCAAAGAATATATATTAAGAGTTGATTTTTTTATGAAAATGCTGTTTAATAAATTATTTTTTCTTAATATAAAGGGTAGCGGCCGTGGCGTAGTGGGTAGAGTGTGTGACTCTTACGCCAGAGAACCCAGGTTCGAATCCTCCATCCGACACAGAAAATTTTTTCAATTGAATTAATTTTTCTGTTCGGCCGTCACCTCTCTGCAGACAATGGCAAACCTCAGAGAGTAAAAAATGCCATGAAAAGCTTCTTGTGAACATAAAGCCGTTCGGAGTCGGCTCAAAACATGTAGGTCCAGTTCTCGATCATTTGTGTGCAAACATTTCACATCACACACAACACAATTGATCATAAGAAGCTCGGTCAAAGTCTTTCCAAGGGCTGAAATGGCCATTTCGTTTTTTTTTTTTTTTTTTTTTAATATAATAACGGAAAAAGTGAAGTTTTTCAATTAAACGTCATATTTTTAAAATATTACAACAAAATCTTCGGTCCAGTCTGCTCAAGTTGTTCAAAGAGCCAGCTTAAGACAAAATGTTGAGATAACATTTTTTTTTTTTTGTTTGCATAAATTAACCGCAAAAAACACTGTCGCCCAGCCATAATAGTCGTGATATTAAAAATAAAAATTCTATTAATACCAACATTCTTTTTCATTTCACTAAATGCTAGTGAAACTTGTTATATAATATCAGAAGAAAAAAAAACTAAGCTTTTAATTTATGATGTTCATTTATCAAAGATATGTATTTGAAAGAAGAAACATTCTGTATAAAGCGTATATCATATACGAGTATAAAAAGAATGACGAACATGAACTTTCTGTATTCTTTTTTCTGCGTTTTTTTCGTATAAGCTCAAAATATGTAAAATAAAAATGCAAGCAGAGTATTAAATATGAGATGAATATGAAATATACATTTAAATTAATTAATAAAGATAAAAGGTGCAAATTGGGATTTTAAATGAATTGAATATTTTCGAGTTGGAAATATTACAGAAATACTATTTAATAATAAAACGTTTTAATTAATTACTTTTAAAAATTTTACAATAATGATTTTCAAAATTGTATTCTTTATTTTCAAATAATAGAGAGTTCATTTTAATATCATATTAATATAGTTCATACAAAGCTAAGCATTTTTTTTTTTTGGTTCGCTCCAAAAATATCTTCATAACTGTTATAGATTGGATATAAATAAGATTTAAAATAAAAACGATTTAACGCAACGGCAGCTTTATTTTATATAAAATATTACAAGCTGTCATCATGAGTCCGAAACTACTCAGTGACAGTATTTTATGGATGACGTAGTTTTTGCACTGTTATTGCTTCGATTGCATTTGAGCTCTTTTTGGTTAAAAGTATTGAATAAAAAAAAAAAAATTAGCAATTTTGTACATTTTGCGTTGGCTTTATCTTAGATGTTTAACGGTTGTTATTGTTGTTATATAAAAAATGAGTAGGCTAATCAAAAAATACACACGATGAAAGTACACTGCTAAAAATTTTTTAAAATGCTATAAAGTCGGTTTAAAATAAGAAGATATGATAAGATAATTAAAAAAAAAATAGAATATTACAAATATTTATTAAGAACCAAAAAGTATCTCATGGTTAACGTGGATATAAAATGTAACTACAGCGAGAAAAAGCTAATGTTAAATTGAAAAAAAAAACCTAGTATAATTTATAAGATCATCAAAACGCCTAAGTTTTACATGTTGACTTGCCAATTTTTATTGGGTGATAAATTTACCAAGTATTTGGTAATTTTTTATACACTACTTTAAAATAAATTTAATTTCAAAAATATAACATTTTTCGGGTTTTGGTTTTTTTAATTTTCCTTTTGTTTGTAGCTGCCGCCTCTCGTTCTGTGATTTGCTTGACTGAAATCGGCAACAACACAAATTTTGCTTTTATCAACACCGTTTCTTTCTTAGACGTTAATGACTTCTCGGCTTTTCTTGCTGCTTGACGTATATTATAACAAGAACATTAAATTAAATTAAATATCAAATAAAAAAATTTTATCTTAGCGTGCCGTTGAGATTCGAACCCACAACCACCCACTGTGTATGAAGCCACTACACTACTCACTGAGCCAAACTCCTTCGTTACGCTGAGTGATTTATTCAATAGTAATTACAACTGAAGCTATGCTGCAGCTATCAACATACTGCTATCAGAATACTGCGGCATACTGCATTTGTTGATACAGCATCTGTTAACATCTGTGAATTAAATATTTTTTTTGGCAGGGTATCGAAGTATGTGTTTTCAAAGCAATCCTGTAGGAAAATCAACTAATTTAAAAGTAGTTTTTTGTCAACCACAACTAGTTGAAATTCTGACTATTTTCCATAGAACGAACTAACATATTTTGTATGGTGATGTCCGCTAAATAAGTCAATTGACTTTCGTCTGCATATATTTTCAACTACTTGTTAAACTAGTTATATTTAAATTATTTTTTTAATAACTTTAAAATAACCAATTGAAAACTATTACTGATGGCCTAAAGTTAATAATATTTGATGAAAAAACATTGTTAAATATATATAAACTTGTAATCTATTTCATAAAAATTAATATAATTCAAAGTAGTTCATCAATCACTTGTTTTTAAGTAGTATTTCAATTACTTCATATATAATGCAATAAAAACTATTTAGAATTGAAGTGGATGCCGCCTTAATATAATTCAAAGTAGTTCATATACTGGTTTATTTTAAACTAGCTTTTTAATTAGTTGTTTTTAAAAACAAGTTAGTTTGTTCCTATAGGGAATGTATTAAACAATAAATTGCTTAGGTGAATTAACGTAGCTGCAGTTATGTCAGCAAGTAGTTTACATTTCTTTACTTTTTGTTGATGAAATGTAATAAAATTTGCTGTTGTGAATATTAACGTGTGTTTTTCTTTTATTTACTTTATGTTATTTTGAATTTAAAGTGGTTTTATTACAAGAAAAACCATTCAATTATCAAATTTATCCTTCTCTCGTGTGTCTTAATGTTGTTTTACAACTGTTTTTTTTTTTTTTTTTTTTGCAGAAAATAGCTCAAAACTATGCTTAAGCCATCCATGCTAGTTGTTTTTTAATTTTGTATTTTTTTTTTGAAAGGTGAATGAAATATTTTTTTTTTTTTGGCAAAGTATCGAAGGATGTGCCTTTAAAGCAATGTATTAAACAATAAATTGCTTAGGTGAATAAGCATAAGTTTATAATCCCCATACAATGCTCTTTACCCAAGCCGACTTAGGTGATTTACCTATTGTTTTTTTTTTCTCGGTGTAACGCAGACATCTTCCACATTTTTATTAGATACTTTTCTTTAAAAGTATATACTGCTGGAGAATGCCATTCTCTGACTTCTCAAAATTTTTCTTTTTTTTGTTTTTTTCTACCAAGGTAAAAGTGGTCCAGGAGCGCAACCAGGATTTATTTCTTTTTGGGTAGAGTTTTATAATTCTTTTAGACTTCTTTATTGCACAGTTTTAATTCTTCAAACACTGTCTTTTTTCCATCGTTAGTTTTATTACTAATTTTATACCAAACATTCAGTTTCATTTTTAAGTCATCAAAAAATCATCCTTGCAAATCATCTTGATAAAATTCAAATAGTTTTTCAAAAGCTCCTAAAGTGACATATCCAGCGGTTTTGAAGCGTCTGGAAATAGTGTTAAAATGAATAGTCGAAATAGATGTTTTAAAAATCTAACTCTTACGTTTGAGATAAATTAAACGCTTGTCAAAAAATTTTGACAGAAACAGAGCCAACTGTTGATTAGTGTCAAATCAATTTTTATTTTGTTGGCTTTATGCTTAGAGTATAATAAATAAATTCTATATATTGTGAAGTAACAAATTGAATGTGTAGTTATTTAATAATAAAGTTTTAGTACTTCAACCAGAGCTCTATCTGAGGAACTAAACGCCCTTTGACCCTAGTTGGTCATTCAATGGGGGGCGCCATTTGCAGTGCTGTTTTTATATTAAATACTCGTATATTGTTAAAAGTTAACAAAAAACACAAATTTCACAAACTTCGTTTTGCTAATGGGTTTTGCTTAAAATTAACCATCACCTGTTTTTGACAGATCTAGGGACATTTTTGGTGGCAGAGATACGCTACCAAATAGAATGAGAAAATACCCTACCACCTTATTTCTCACATCATGCTCAAATTGAAGAAATGTCACAATACCCCAAGTGGTCCGAATTACAACTAAAAAAATTTAAACACATGTATTCTGAACGAATAAAACATGGATAGTTTAAAAGGCTGCCGCGGCGCAGTGGGTAGAGTGCGTGGCACATACGCCAGGGAACCCTGGTTCAATTCCCACTTGACAGAAAGAAATATTAAATAAAAAATGAGATGTGAGCCAGCTTTTAATAAATTTACGCTTATAAAAAAGTTATTTGGGTTTTTTGAAAAAATTAGTACCATATCACCAAGTACTGACATGTATAGATGCAAGTCGCCACGAGTTCCCATGGTTCTAGGTACAACAAATTTTACATACGTTTTTTTTGACATCATACACTCAGAAAAAAATTTCCAGAAAATCTAGAAAAATAGGACGCAAGCGTTAGAAAATCGTGCTTCATTAAGCGCCATGGCCTGGCCGATTTTCTAAAAGTGAAGTACATATTAAACAAATAAACTTGTAAACTTGTCTTCAAAACAAAGAAGCTGCTTCTTGAAATCAAAACCTCACTTCGTGAAACCATGTAAAATGTGCTTCTTTTAAGGAGAAATCTCTATAAAATATAGAAAAATCAATGCCTATGAATTAAAGCTACAGATCCTTTGAATCAGGAAAGCACATAAAAAAAAACAACTTCAACTTTTTTGGGACACCCTAGTGGGTATACCATGAAAATTGAAAGAACTTATTTTAAATTTCCGGCTATATTCGGTTATTTCCAGTTGCGCCAACTGCACACGCAGAGAAATTTTTCGTTTAGCGCAACTGAAAAATTAGTCAATTATACTTCGTTTGCGAGCTGTAGAAGCTGCAAGCGAATATTCAGTTGTAACTAACGAAAAAATAGCGAAAAATATCGAAAAAATAAAAAAAAATAGCAACGCATTTCGCTTTACTAAAAATAGCATATTATTGAATTTTTAATATTCAAATTTTTATTTTATTATAAACATTTCTTCTAACACATAAATTCAATATGATTTGAAATAACTGATATTTATCTTACATCAATCATTGGAATTCGAAATTCGGACTCGTCGATGTCTGGTTTACTGCGCGCTCTGCTTAACGTGTTGCACCACCGTCAATTGAATTTTCAGTCGGCTAATATTCGCCTAGTGCTGCTGCTTGGAGTTCAATTGCATTGAAGTAAAGTTACACAATTTTTTCCGTTTATGGCAAAAGTTAAACATTTGTCATGGACAGAAGCTCGACAGAAGCCCGACAAAAACGAAAACTTTTCACCAGGTTTTTGTGATGGCCGTGGCATAGTGGTTAAGGTGCTTGATTTTTATGCGAAACAGCCTAGGTTCGAGTCCCCAGCTGACACAAATTTGTTTCTCGTTTTTTTGTTTGGTTTTATTAGAAATTGAATTGAAATAGAAATTGAACAGAAATAGAAATGCAACAAACAAATTCTTTATTTGCCGCAATTAAAAAATTGCACGCGCTTATAACAAGCGAAATTCTTTTCCTGCAGCTAAATAACCCGTTTTCAGCAACTTTTTCCGTTTCTCGTAACTGTTGAAACGTTTGCAAAAAACGTTTCTAAGCACCATAAACGAAGTTCGTTTACTGCAAATCGGCGATTCTTTGCGTGCATGCAAGATGATGGAAACTGACATAATTTACTCCTGTGCCAAATATATAGAGCTTTTCATGTAATTATAGCGATTTAAATTTTATTTCTGGTTATTTTTGGCTACTTCCCGTTGCGCGCACTGTATGCAGGTTCATCAAAATTGAACTAAGCTACTCTTGTACAAAGTTTCATTATTGTAGAAGCAATGTAAACCGAAATATATTTCTTTCCATATTATTATAGCTGCCGTGGCATACTGGTTAAGGTGCGTGGCTGGTATGCGAAAGAACACTGATTCTAATTCCATCTAAAACAGAATGTTTTTTAACTTGAATTCATTTTTCTGTTCGGTCGTCACCTCTGCAGACAATGGCACACCTCAGAGAGTAAAAACTGCCATGAAAAGCTTCTTGAGAACATAAGCCATTCAGAGTCGGCATAAAGCTGGGTAGGTCCAGTTCTCGATCATTTTGTGTTCAAACAATTCACAACACACACAACACAATTGATCATTAGAAGCTCGATCAAAGTCCTTTCAAGGGCTGAAATGGCCATTTCGTTTTGGTTTTTTTTTTTTCAAAGCGAACATCAAAGAGTTATAAAAAAAAACACAGGTGCGTCGTTGGACACACGAGAGAAACGAAGCTTTTTCGCAGTTACATAGATTTGATAGCTTAATAATTTTTTCTTTTTAATAAATTAACTTTTAAATTCAAAAAATAATTTTTAATTTTTAATAATTAAAATAACATAAAATAAATTACATATATACGGAAAACATATTTACTGCTTATTTTTTTATTGTTGAATGTCAAATTTCCACGCCAATTACATATACGGGCATATAATGCCAGCGACTCTCCATTTTAACTCTCCACACATGGTTGTGAACTTGACTGTCAATGCACTGACTCATGCATGTGTTTGTTAATTCCATATTTATTAATATCATCTATTTTTTGACACTTAAAAACGCACTTATCAACGCACTTGTGGGCATTGCTAATTTTTTTCGTACCATAGAGTATAAATTATTATCTAGAGATTGCATCAACTCTGCTAAATCTCTGGCATGTGTTAACAGAGGTTAACAGAGTTTTTTTCTTCATGATTTCAAGTGAAATAACGAAAAACATAGAGAACCAAGACTTCCCAAATATAAAAATTATAGCTTTTCGTGAGAGAAGGTGACGAGCCAGCGAGGAGTGAAACCCACATGTTCCGCGGTCAGCGAGAAGTGAAGCAACTGTTCCTCAGCACAACTGACCGGAGCTGCTGTAAAGAACACAAGTAAATTGTGGGACTATGTTATTTGTTTTTGTTTGGGCTATTTTTAGATTTTAATAGTATTTGTTTTTGTGGTTGGCATTGTTTTTGCACGGAAGCTGGCAACAGCGCAGGCGAGCTTGGGATCGTAATTTTTTTGTCAAAAATTCTAATTTTTCTAAATGTTCGCAACCTGTACGAGCCGATCGCGTGGTCGTGGGTTCGAATCCCACGGCTGACATTCATTTTTTTTTATATTCTTTTTTATTTTTTAGAGATATATATATTTTTTCGCTGGCTCGTCACCTTCTCTCACGAAAAGCTATAATTTTTATATTTGGGATGTCTTGGTTCTCTATGTTTTTGCTTTTACTAACAAGTCTTTGTGGCCTAATGGATAGTGTATTGGACTCTCATTTAAGAGGACGTGTGTTCGATCCCCACGTGCAGGCCGAAAAATATTTTTAGTATTTAATTATTAAAGTATTAAATTTTCTTGTTGTAATAAGCGCTAGCAACAAAGAAACAATCAAATTTCCAAGAAAATATCTGTCGAAAATTTTTCAGATTTCACTCCAAGCAAATCACAGAACAAGGAGTAAAAAGCTTCACTTCAAAAAACTAAAACAAACAGTATCGCCACTTGTTGGTGTTCTTGTTAACGTCAGAAAAGCTTTAATTTGTATTTAGCTCTACTCACATGGTCAAATTTTTCATAAAATTGTTGATACAATAGAACGTCGTGAAATTTCCATGTAATATTTCCATCATAAAAAACTTATGATAACTATTTTAAGCAAGATACGTATATGTTAAAAGATTGTATAAAATATATCATAGTTTTACACTATATTTGCATTGCCAAGAAAATTAACAATCAGCTTGAATTTTCTCCCAGTGCATTTAAATGCGATTTCATCTTAGGTCAGCTGGATTAATTTAAAATTACTTTCGTAATTTGGTCAAAAATTGTTGTCACCTTTGTGAACACAAATATACGCAGCTAACGCTTATGTAATTAAAATACCAACACATGTACAACCAAGCATTACATGAATTTGTTGCTAAACACCGGTTGCTGCCAAATAAACGACCGCAAGCTTACGGCGCTCAAAAGCCAAGCATCACGGCCATGGTTCAAACGCATTGATTTGGTGTCTAATTGTCTCAGTTGCTGCTACCATCAACAGTTCACTCACTTATTTAATGTAAAAACAAAACAAATCAAAACAAAACAACAAAATTTTAGATCAAAACAAACAATTGTTATGTTCCCGTTTTTTTTTTTTTTGTTTTATAATAATTAAAATTAAATTTATATCGTTGTGTTGACGTTGTAATTTGTATGATGGGCAGTTTTTTTTTTTTTTTTACTCTTTTTATGCTAAGTGTACAAAATGTACATATATAAAAATTGATGACGATAAAGTCACGTTTATTTGAATGCCTATTTTTTATTTAAAAATTTTATATACCGCTATAAAAAACTTATACTAGTTTTTAAGAAATTCTAAGCAGCTTACAGGTTCTGAGCATTAAGTTGTTAAAGTTCTTTATTTTTAATGTGAACGTTACGATTTTCTATTTTTGGATAATTCAAGTTGTTTTGTAGCTTTTGCAAATATTTGATGTTTACCGAAATAAATAGTTTTTAATCAATGAGTTGGAATCGAGTTTCGTTTAATCGGTTTTTTTTTTGTTTGTTTTTTTTTAACTGCACTGAACCAAAGAGGTACACAATAATGATGAATTTTTACTTGATTAGCATGTTATGCATTCATGTATTTTGGTCTATATATCTCACGGCGAGCATTCATCCATTGGCCGCCGCGATCATGCAACTTGTCACTCCTCGACTATTTTCTCTGGAGTTATGTCAAATTTTTAGTCTACGTTAACAAGTCAACCATTTAAGACGGTCCACAATGCGGTAATTGATATCAAAAAGTGTGATCAAATCAACAGAATTTTTTTTTTTTTTTTGGTTAACTAACAAAAAAAAAAAATGAAAATAAGTCATAAAACCATTTACTTCATAAATATTAATGAAGGCCTAATCTATGTATATATAAGTATGTAATATAAAAATTTAGAGCATACGTTTAATTTTTTAAGTTCTGTATGTTATTAATCATTTGCCATTGAGTCATTACAAAGACATCATCATCTTTTAGCAATCAAGACCATCTTCAATATCATCTTCTTCGTCATTATCTTATGTTGCACAATTGAGGAGGCCCACAGCAGCCTTATACAAAATTTGAAAATTTTTCCATTATAGCTTTCTTTTAGAACATATTAAAGGATCAGAAGTGATCACATACCTTTTGAAAATGTCTACATTAGTTTTCTTCCTACTACATTTTTGAGCAAAATCCTCCCTGAAGCGTTTAAAGTCCTTGTTTCGAGCCTTTTGAGCCTCTTAGATCAATTAGATCAATTGATCTATATTTATCCTCTCGTTGAATTCTTTCATATTTTCAGCAGTATTCACTTTCAGAAGTTCGTATTATTTTGTTCTCTCTCAGAAATTCGAACTTTTCTTGGAGTAGACTACAACCGGAATTTTTGTAAATTTCATAAAAGTATAGACGAAGAACGAATGTGTTAGCTACTTTTCCTTACGAGATGTATGAAAGTGTTTAACACGACCATGTAATACACGAAAAAAAAAAAAAAAAATGCGGTGAACAGAAACAATTATTTTCTACGCACTAATCTACAGAATAGTGACATTCCAAAATATTGTGTTTAAGAGATTCCTGGAGAGCTATGAGGATTGAGTTATGTTAATATTTCTTTGAAGGATCAATATATGGAAATTCAGCATATTGACGAATTTGAACACAGTAACACAGAATACCTTAAGCTCTTCAATAAACAAGTACCAGCTATGCCACTAGGTGTTAACGTTTATAAATTTATTAAAAACAAGAAACAGAACAAAAATAAAACAACAACAGCAATATTTACTTGATGTATAGATGCTAAAAAAAAAAATAAACAACAACAAAAAAGTAACATTAACTTGCTGCATATATTTGCAGTTTCCTTTCCTTTTGAAGTATTTGCATGCAGCGCCGGATTAACACATAGCAGGGCCTGGGGCAACAATCGACACGGGGCCTACCCAGCAGGAAAGTGAGCGACTAGGTAAGCGAAGTGGTAATCCATAGTTTGCATGTCTATTCATTACCTCCATCGATGAATTTTAACACGGGGATGTCATAGGAAATGTAATATATCCCTTACTGCATAACACAGTTATTGAAGAATTTTTTTATTACTTGGTGATGCATCGATGTTTTTTGAAATATCGATGTACATTTCGATGCATCGGATCAAAGAAATACATCGAATTTCACAAGAATCCTCAACTCAACAGGGTAATAACGCAAGAAGATCAGAAAGAGTGGCGCACACATTACCTCTTCACTTACCCTGGTATCCATGATTTCTTCTATATTATTTTCAATAAAGAATTCTTCAAAGAAAAATAAGAAGCAATTGTCATTTTCCCTCTGGATACTTAAGAACAGAGCACTTATCTCGGATCTTTTAATAGTCAATACATTAATTTTTACGCATTAATGTCGTATTATGTCATTAATTTTAATTATTTTTTCCCGTTATGCAAAAGCAAAAAAAAAAAACAAAGCTTTCACATCAACAACGATGCTTATGACAACGTGTAGTAAGTAGAAAAAACATTTAGGCAATTCACAAGATGTTCTAAAGATGTGTGTTGTATGTTCTAAGTGAAAGATTTTCTCATTTTCTCCCTTATTAGTGAAACGATATTTTTGAAAATTTGGGGTATGTTTTTCATACCTATAGAGGGCAAACAATTTTTATACCCCAACGCGTACTGCTTAAGGGGTATATTTACTTTGTCATTCCGTTTGTAACGCCAAGAAGGAGGCGTGGCAGGTATAGAAAAATATATATATTTTGGATCAGCATCACCTCCTGAGTTGATTTCCGTGTGTTCGTCTGCCTGTCCGTCTGTCCGTCGATTACAGCCGCAATTTTAAAGCTATCGCGATGAAATTCAAAATATAAGTTTATTTTTAAAAAACGAAGATCAAGAGAATGGGCCAAATCGGATGAAAACCACGCCTACCTCCCATACAAAGTGACTTTGTATTAACCGTAAAATGTCTTTAAAATCCACAAAAATTAAAGAAATGCCTTAAAGAGAAGATAAAGAAATTTGGTAGTTTCAACCGATTGATTTCATCTTCACAAGAGCACATCTCGGTAACGGTTAAGTCGGTGAGGTTTGTTGATATACCTTTAGAACGGTGATTTTATTGCCTTTGCAATGAGCTATCAAAATAAGTTTTATGTAAGTTAGTTTTTCTGCTAGAACAATAACGTAAACCAAAGTCGTGAAATATTAATTAACCCTGTAGCTGTATATCATTTTAAAAACAAAATGTAGTAATGAACCGCAAGACTGACATATCAGAGATTACAAATCGGAAATAATCTGATCCAATGGATAAATGGAAAACAATTTTTTTTTTCATATTTCTGTTTTATTTGTTGACGAAACTTCCGCAACGATTCAGTAATATATTCATGCACGAACAATCTCAACATATCTGTATTGCGTTCGTGGTAATTTTATATGGAATTTTAGTCAATGAAATGTATGGTCGAATCAGCAGGTTTCGTCAAAGATGGTAAACAATTGTCCATGATTCATTTATCAATTCTTTAAGACTTGGACCATTGGGAAATATCGTCGCAAATGCAACATAAAATACGATGCAAGTCTTGTACCGAAAAACTCATCAACATTTTTATCTGTGTAGGCACGATAAAATAAACCTAAACAAGTATGCGCGGTAGCATAAGGTCAGTGCTTCTGACCACGAAGCAAAGGTTTTGTGGTTCTTACTGAAGTTGAAATTTTGTGTTTTTTTTTTAATTAAAAATTAAATACTTTTAATATAAGAAAAATTGAAAATAAATTCTACAAATAAAGCTCAAGTTAGAATCGATTAATGGTTATTATTTTGGATAAACAAAAAAATTTTTTTGTCATCGATCCTATCAAACAAATTGAAAGAAGTGTATGTGTGTAAGAAGAAGTATGCTTGGTTTCGGGTTTGTTCGTACAAGGGAGGCAATGATGCGATGGTAGCACCTTCAACTTGCAGCCAAATTGTACACGGTTCGATGGGAGTACGTAAAGGGAAAAATGCATTATTCCCGTCACAGGTTTTTCGACAAATGTTTTCTTTTAAATATTTTTAAATAAAAATATAATAAACAAAAAAATAAAACAGCAAGATCTGACGTATGTGCTATGAGGATCGAACCTGGGTACTACTTAAATCATCAAATTAAATTAATAAATCCTCTTCATAATCAACTTGGTCACGAAATTAAAAAAAAACTGCGATCGAATTCTGTACGTGAATATTGAAGTTTTCAGTAACTGTCAATAAACAAAAGGGACAATTGATATTTCCCATGATATCGCCATGTTGAAAATACTAGTTGGCTTTATGAAAAAAAGACATTTCTTGAACTAATACTTTTATGAAGGCAGACTGCTTGTTAACCATTTGGTTGCACTGAAGGAGAAAATATTAATAAAATAATTAAGCAATCTTCCTAGAAATTCCACTTTTGGATAAAAGTTTCGATTCTACCGTGCGTGGCGGCCACTTCATGTCTTCTTTTTTTTCTTACATATTACTTATATTTATTATTCACAAAAAAATATAGATTACTACAGAATTGAGTTGTATTTACAACTATATGCCTACCTATGGGCAAGGCCAGGAAAAATGGAACCACATAAATTTTTTTTTTCTGTCACAAAACCCAAATTTTTTTTAACATTTGAAATGTCAAACATGTATAGAATATGGTAGCACTATATGCCAGTGCAAAGTCTGTGTCTGCTTTGACATTTTACATTCTTGTCATATGTTACGTTGCTATTTTTTTGTACTTTAGGCAGATGATTACTTTTTTTGGATAGAATATAAATGAAACTATTGATTAGCAAGCAAATTTGTGTACAAAGCTCAGCTTTTGGACCAATTAGGGCTTAAAGTAATCAGCCGCAAATAAATGGTGACGTTACTGACAAATTTTTATAAAATGTTTTCTTATGCATTAACTAATTAGAAAAGAGGTTGGATGAGCTGATTTATTTTTTTGAGCATTTTTGAAGTACTTTCATAATCAATGCTTAAATGAAGCATTATTTGCACATAGCATGGTATTTTTGCAAAAAAAGATTGCGTGACGTTACTGACGGATTTTTTTTTTATATATTTTTTTTACTTTTTTGCTTAATAATTTGGTATTTATTGCTAGACTGCGATTCCTGGTGCACAAAGAGAAAAGCGTTATGTTGAAAAGCTAAAAGAAAGCAACAAATACGACGAGTACAAAAAGAAAAAGGCCAAAGCAATGAAAAAATTGAGGGCTAACAGAAAAATGGGAAGAAAAACTAATGCCAATAAGTGAATTGGGAAAGGCGATTTCTATGCGCCGTACTGCTGGCCGCGAAAGAAGCAAAAAATATCGACAGAAATTAAAACAATCAGCTAAAGACACCCAAATTGAGACAAATCCAAGCTTCAGCCTTAGCGAAATCGTTCAGAAAAACTACAGGTGCTCACAAACATTAGGAAAAGCTGTGAAAAGGTATTGCGTGCATTTCCGGCTTCACCACGCAAGAAAACAGCGGTATTGACGCACATTGTTGCGAATTTGGACGAAGTCGAAAAACAAAATTTAGCCAGTGTTGTAACAAAAGCTAAGCCCTATTGGGGACGACATAGTAGCTTATACTGCTTCTCAGCAAGGATACAATTAAAATTTCTTTTTTTTTGTGATATTTTATGTTTATTTATGTTTAAAAAGAAAAAAATACAACTGAAGTGATGCTTAAAGTTTGCATTTTAATGATGCAAAACTGGCCAAAAACCAATTTCAACTCTCAAGCTATAAACATCATTGAAGAGATAATTTAATTAACATACACTCTATCATACAAAAATCAGCTTTAAAGAGCAAGCCCGATTTACTAAAATTTTTTTTTATGAGATTAGTGCGAAAAATGGTTTTGTCTTAATATCTCCCCAGGGTCTCCTCTACTATGATTTTTTGGCCGTTAAGGGTCCCTCTATTAAACCAAGAAAAAAGACCCGGAAATCCTAACGAAATTCGTACGTGTGACGTTACTGATATTTTCCGTTACGTTACTGACACTGCTTTTATGTCATTTACGTGATTAAAACATAAAATATTAAGCCCACCTTTTTGATAAAAATTCGCTCATTTTTACACAAACGTTCAGTAACCTCCAAACACACTTCCAAAATCCGGTGACATTACTGACGGCTTAAAATGGTCATAACTTCACAACAAAACGAGATACAGCAAAATTGTCTGCGTATGAAACAACAGTTATGACGAGAACTTTCATATGTCGATCTCAAGTTGGGAGAAATAATTGTATTTTGTAAAGATATTGACCAAAATATGTATACGAGCGTGACGTTACTGACGGTGGCCTTGCCCATATATACCTAAAAACACACATTTTATTAGCCTTTACGGAAGGAAAAAAAAAAAAAAACATTAAAAACACGAACAGACACTTTTTTCAATAAAACATTTTCTTAGATGTTACTAAATTGTCTGAGAAAGAAGATTTAATTGGATAAAAATTTAAAGTTATTAACGTTTTCAAGAAAATTCACTTGGAAATAACAAAATT
This sequence comes from Coremacera marginata, assembly GCA_914767935.1. Lineage (NCBI taxonomy): Eukaryota > Metazoa > Arthropoda > Insecta > Diptera > Sciomyzidae > Coremacera > Coremacera marginata. The sequence goes on along the minus strand of OU612043.1, from coordinate 229,382,633 downwards.
TCTCTGTTTTTTACTATGCGCGCACCAAAATTAAAGATAATGTCAACTTTGCAATTGCATTGTGCGAGTACCGTTGATTTTTTTTTTTTCAATTATCCCTTCACATAGTGATGTAGACTTCTATACCCACTCGATCGGCACCAATCATTGTTGGGTATCGTCTATTTGATTTTTTTAATTAATCACACAAATTGATATGTATTCCTCTAGTATGCGGGCTCGAGGCCAACATTCGAGACGCTATTGCAGGAATAACACCGCATATGTTGGACCGAGTCATTAAATATTGCACCGACTACTTGAAGCACTGCCAGCAAAGCCAAGGCAGCCATTTAAATGATGTGCTATTCCATCATTCTTCTTCGGTACTGATAAGTACTGTATTACAGAATCTTGCTTTCATCAATTTTTTAGTTATATTCCAAAATTAAGCACTCTTAATGTTGAAACTTATAGTCCGGGAGCCAGCAATCCTAAAAGTGCAGTTACACGGATTTCAAAATTTTTTGTATTAACCTTCATCGGTCCCTTATTTTTAGAAACGAATAGGTCCCTTATGTGTAAATTTTACACTCTTTTCTAGGAGCCATATTTTTGTTGATGAATGAAATAAATGCGATCTAATCGTTTTAATTATTTATTAATTTATTAATTTTAAAAGAAATAAAACAATTTTCAAATCAATATAAAGGAAAACAATTCAAAATAAAAATGAGAAATCAGGAAAATATCTAAAAAATCACAAAAAAGCAATTGAAATTAATTCAATCTCCGTTGATGTGCACATTTTTCGCATAGCTTATAGTAGTGTGCCGGACAGATAGATTTAGTACACAAATCACACCGTGTGGCGTGGTTATTTGCGTTCGAGAGATAAGGACACATGTGACAACGAGCTCTCTTCTTGGTGACTGGTTGATGAGTTAGCGTCAATGATCCGACTTGTGGTGGGATGTGCTGCGCTGCAATTGATGTTGATGGCAAACCTGGATTGCGGATGCTGTTAACGACAGCAAGCGCATTCGGATTTCGTGGCAGTCGTTTACGTTGCTGGATGTATGGAGTGCACAACGATTGACCAAGTTCGACCAAAAATAATCTTCTTCTGATATTCTTCTTATGAATATTCCATCCTGGATTCATTGCTGTGTATATAATGAAAGCATTGCATGCCGATATATCAATCATGTTGCAAAAGAGGGCAACTGGCCATCGGTTCACCTTTCTTTTGCATCGGTATGTCGCAACCAACTTATCTAATACGTCGACTCCGTCTTTAGTTCTATTATAAAATTTTATAATTTCGGGCTTTTTTTGTGGGTCGTTCGGATCAATTTCGACAGCTGAATGATAAGTGGAGAGCAGAGTAACAAAGCGACGTTTTTTTGGAACATATGATAGCATGCAAGCACGTAAATTATGGTCGAATACAGCTTCAGTATGATGAATAGCTTTTCTCTTCATATCCACCAATGAAGGAGGAATTTCCTTCCGGTTCTTGCGAATCGTGCCTACCATAGTCATTTGTCGTTGCTTTAGTTTCTTAGCGAGCTGATGAGATGTGAAGGAGTTATCACACGTAACATTTCTTCCATTTAAACCTGAGGAATGAGTAAATAAGTGTAGAAATAGTCATAGTTTCTAAGCTACTAAACAAAGTAAATAACTGCAGTACCTTCAGTCATTTCCAGCACCACCCGTTCTCCTTGATTTACTTCTGGTGCGCAGTTACGATCACGTCCAATATATACTTGCAAATTATATGCATACCACGTCTCAGCATCTGTAGCGATCCACAATTTCAACCCATATTTGGCTCGTTTCGATGGAATGTATTGTGTAAATGGTGATCGACCACGAAATGGCAGTAATTGTTCATCGACAGTTACAAAATCACCAACACAATATAAGACTTTTAGCCGCTGCACCCATTTATCGAATATTGAACGTATCGGAGCCAATTTATCTCTCTGTCTTCTTATTTCTTTGTCATCGAAACGCAAACAGCTGTTGACAAGTTTGAAACGTTTTAGTGACATAGTAGATGGAAAAATTGGTCTTCCATGCTTATCGTTCCATAATTCCGTGACGCATTCGCCATTTGAACGGTAAACGCCAGCCAAAATGAGTAAACCAAAAAAAGCATGCAATTCAACCATATCAATGGGCATCCAGTCATCCTTGTACCGACGAAGGCCATACAGATTTGTCATTTCGAGAACAGTTTGTTGAATTGGTTCAATGAATAATAAAAATGTCGTGAGAATACTCGTACACTGAGCCACAGCATATACAGTAGGTCCTAAGAAACACAATAATAATAACTAATAGTATAATAAATGTAATAACAATAGTAATAACAAAATTCAAGTTTACCTTGTCTGGTGGCGAATGAAGTGGACAAATTTCTATTCGATCGATTGAATTCAATGGGTTCTTTGGAATATTGAATTTTTTTTTGACAGCAGCAGTATATTGGGATCAACAATAGCCGATTGTCTTGTCTCTTGCTGGACAGAATCATCGCTGTCGTACTCATCCTCACTATGTGGTTCATTGTTCTCTGGCACAAAGTCGTCATCACTATCTGAATCAAAATCACCACTCATATCACTTGGATACTCATCGAAACAGGATAAATCCATCGTTTTTATTGAAATTTTCAAATAAAACACCAAACAAAACAGTAACGCGTCTGTTCATAACGTATATTATATGTTCCGTTATAATAAAGAAGAACAACGTGGCATTTTGCTCGCCAAGAATGCGTAGTGTAAATATTACACTTAGGAACCTATTAGGGAAATTTTTTGTGTAGGGTAGCAGCGACATCTACCGTGAAAAAAGATGTCAAAAATATAAACTTTACTTTCGATTTTTACATTGAGCCAAAATCTAAGCTCGATTTAATGAACTTATAATTAAGAAATATAACCTTAAAGTTGAAAATAGTGTAAAATTTACACAAGGGACCGATGAAGGTTAAGAGATAGTAACTAGCAATACGAATAAAATAAGCCCTTTATGACGGGTCTCTCCTGTCACCAGTATTTTTTAAGTAATTTTTTATTATTAACAAACAGAAAAAATTTACACTTATCGCGGAAATTAGTTTTAACCAGCGTATTTTATTGAAAATTTTAATGGCTGTTTGAAAAAATGGTATGACAGCTTCCATTGTGGCGAAAAAGTCTGTCATACCTATCATATCTATTTTAAAAGCATATAAAAAAAAGCGAAGTGGCCATTTCAGCCCTTGAAAGGACTTTGACCGAGCTTCTTATGATCAATTGTGTTGTGTGTGTGTTTTGAAATGTTTGAACACAAATGATCGAGAACTGGACCTACCAGCTTTATGCCGACTCCGAACGGCTTATGTTCTCAAGAAGCTTTTCATGGTAGTTTTTACTCGCTGATGTTTGCCATTGTCTGCAGAGAGGTGACGGTCGAACAGAAAAATGATTTCAATTGAAAAAACTTTCTGTGTCAGGTGGGATTTGAAACTGCATTCTCTGGCGTATGGGCCACACACTCTATCCACTAAGCCACGGCCGCCACATATCAGTGGTTAAAAAAAAAAACATGAAATTTACAATAAAATGTGCTGGTTAAAATTAATTTCCGCTATAAGTGCAAATTTTTACTGTTGGTTAATAATTAAAAACTCCTTAAAAAATACTGATGCAAAGATAGACCCAGTCATACTAGGCTTATTTTATTCACATTGCTATTTACTATCTCTTAATACAAAATATTTTAACTGCACTTTTAGGATTGATGGCTCCCCGCCTATTAGGTTTGTCCGTGAATAAATTGTGCAGTGGCACTGTAAATAGTTTCAAATTATTACTGCGAGTCAATTTTACGACCGTGTAAACGAAAGTTTGGTAGAAATACAAATCGATAACTCGTTCAGCAAAAACGAATATAAAACTGCAGACATATGTATATCCGATTGACTTTTACTTTTATTGACTTAAGATTCTATGAAACATAATTAAAAGTGAATTAAAGATTAAATTCGGCTCATCAAAAACACGTTAGCAAGTGTTGTTCCATCAATCAAATTAAACAACATTCTTATAATCATAAAAACAAGTTTACATTTTGTTAACGAGATCTCGTTAAAAAGTTTAATTATTTAATTTATGTTTTATTTTGCATTATTTTGTTATTACACTGAAGCATGGGCAGCATAACTTATTTAAGAATAAGATAATACTTGAAACATTTGAGTGACTTCGAATACGTTGACTCATTGTGAATACGTAACGTGACGGAAATTAAAAATCCATTAACTTTAAATTTTTTCTCATTTTTTCTTTAAATAGATACACAGTGCATACATATATTTTAACAACTTCTCATTGTTTATCTTTTAGAATTATTTATGCGAGTTACAGGATCTCAACGTCTGTGGGGAAATCGTCTCGGTCTCAATAAAGCCTGGCAGGGAACTAGCCCGTATGTGTTACTTTTCGATCCTGAAACAGTGGAGGTAATAAAATTATTTCCGTATACATATGACTTGAATTAAAAATTTTGAATTCAACTTTTCATTTTACTCCTGTTGCCCACGTAGCCTATTTTAAATAGTCAAAAATTCATTGACAAAAGTCATGAATATGACTATCTGCGGCCATGGCTAGGTACTGGCTTGCTGACCAGCTTGGGCCGGAAGTGGCATTCGCGAAGAAAGGTTATACTTTAACATCTTTGTCAACAACAAGTGAATGAATTTTTTTTATAAATTTTTTTCAGCTTTTGACTCCGGCTTTTCACTTCAAAATCTTAGATGATTTTATTGATGTGTTTAATGAGCAGAGCGCAATTTTGACACGCAAACTCGAACCTGAGGTGGGCATACCGGCTTTTAATATTTTCCCTTATGTAACGCTCTGTACACTGGACATTGTGTGTGGTGAGTGAGAAATTATAATAGTGTTGTTCAAATCTTAAATCATAAATTTTAAACTTTAAATGTTACTTGTAAATCTTATATTTAAAATCTTAAACCTTAAATGTTAAATCTTAAGTCTTCAATCTTAAATCTTAAATTATAAAACTTAAATCTTGCATAAATCTCAGATCATAAATCTTCAAACTTTAGTTTTAAATCTTTAATCTTAAATCTTTAATCTTTTTACTTAAATTTGAATTCTTAAATCTCAAGTCTTAAATCGTCTTAAAGTCTTTAATTTTAAATCATAGGTTAGTATAAAGTAACAATCTTTTATGATTTTGAAAATTTATTTTGTGCTTTTTAAGAATATTTCCTTTTTTAATAGAAACCGCAATGGGACGTAATATATATGCACAAAGCAACAGCGAATCAGATTATGTCAAAGCTGTCTATGGGTAAGTTTGACTGTATAAATGAAGTTATTTAAACCCTGATTAGTAATATAAAAGCACACAAGAGTTATTGTAAGGGGAATGAAATGACATATGACATGACATAAGGTAAGTGAGGTAACTCCGTGCTATTTTTACTAAACCTAGAAGATAAGAAAATCGAAGAACAAATTTTAAGAAAATGTTCTTGCTATCATTAGAAGTTTTATAAGGTCCAAAAATTTTCTTTTAGCAACTTATTAGGCCCCCTTAGGTTTTAAAATATTATCTGTTTATTGTCAGTTGCATCATGGAAAATATCAATTGCCCATTTTGTGTATTGACAGTTACTGAAAACTTCAATATTCACGTACAGAATTCGGTCACAGTTTTTTTTTTACTTTCGTGACACCAGATCTTTCTTTATTATTTTTTTTTTTTTTTTGTTAGTTATATTTTTTATTTATAAATATTTAAAAGAAAAAATTTGTCGAAAACCTGTGTCGAGAATAATGCATTTTCCCCTTTCCGTACTCCCACCGAACCGCGTACTATTCGGCTGCAAGTTGAACGTGCTACCATCGCACCATTGCCTCCCTTCTACGAACAAACCCGAAAGCAAGCATAGCATGCATCTTTCAATATATTTCATAGGATTGATGACAAAAAAATGTATTGTTTATCCAAAATAATTATTAAAGCAAGCATAGCATGCATCTTTCAATATATTTCATAGGATTGATGACAAAAAAATGTATTGTTTATCCAAAATAATTATTAATCGATTATAGCTCGTGCTTTATTTATATAATTTATTTTCAGTTTTTCTAAAAAAACAAAAACTGCCAGTATAATTGTGAATATTTTTAAATAAATATACTGAAAGGACCACTAAACCTTTGGAACATGCTGATTCTGCCATACATTTCATTGACGAAAATCCCATATAAAATTCCCACGATCGCAATACAGAAATGTTGAGATTTTTCGGGCATGAAAATAACACTGAATCGTTGCAGAAGTTTCGTCAACAAGCAAAACAGATATATGAAAATAAAATTGCTTTTCCATTTTTAAATATTCTTTGATTTTATTTTACACTAGCTGAATACCCGGCTTAACTCGGGAGTTGATATAAATAATTTTCGATTTCATTCGTCAATTTGAAAAAACTTTTCACAAACTTTAGAAGGAATTTTGTGTGCATCTTTCAAACCGGTAACTTTGCCGAAATGAGCAAAATGTAGTTTCAACATCGAAAAATTATGAGGAAAAGTTAGGAATATCGTGATTTGTGTGTGCTTGCCGCCGATCGCTTGCAAAAATATATTTTCAAGTTTTATATTGTAATTGATAGATTGCACATTTTTGAAAAAAACCAGAGCAAAAACGAATTTTTGGGATTTCGCGAGGAAACTGGACAAAATTTAAATAAGCATTGAAAATAGAAATTGAAATGTCAAAACTACGCCAACTTACGACGCAACTGACTTGCGCATGTGTTGATGCGTACTCAAATACGAAAAGAATACGAATGCGAAAAGAAGATATTTATATGGCGCTTTGGTACGCTTTACTGTATTTTGTAGTACAGCGCCTTCTGGGGTTCAAGATATAGCAAAATACATAGCGCCAAAAAACTCACCGCACCCGAAAACCACTTATAAAAATCATACTTATCGGATGAGTTGTTTTGAGTTTTTTGCAGCATTTGAAAAACAGCGCCCTCTGGTTTTCGAGATAGAGTAAAAAAATAACACCAATGGCCTTTCCATACTCGATAATCAAATCCTATATATCCGATATACAAATTTTTTCTAAATCGGATGAGCGGTTTTTGAGTGTTTCGTGATTTCTTAAGTGATTTGTACTACAGCACCATCTGGTGTTTAAGATAGCGCAGAAAAAAAAGTCCAAGATACCCACCGTATACGAAAACTCCTATGTACAAATGTTCACGCAAATCGGATGTACAGCTAGGATAGCTAGTTTTTTGAGATTTTTAAAACATTTGTACTGCAGTGCCCTTTGTTGTTAAATATAGAACAAAATAGATAAATCAAAAAAATACCGTACACGAAAACCCCTAAATACAAATTTTCATGTAAATCGGATGAATGGTTTCGGAGACAAACTTTAATAACAAAATTCGTGGAACACGATCGCAGCGCCACCAATTGGGAATCTGAACCATCTAGGGATCCACTCAAACACACACAAAAATTTAATCAAAATCAGTGCAGCCGTTAAGGAACAGTTTAATAACATGCACACGTACAAATTGCACAACAGCGCCCTCTAGTTTCGAAAAAAAGAGCAAAAAAGACAACGCCAAAACAGTTGCCGTACACGAAAATCCTTTAATAACATTTTTCATCCAAATCGGATGAGTGGCTTTCTACTTTTTCACGATTTCTAAAGAGATTTGTACTACAGCGCCCTCTGGTGTTCGATATAGTACAAAAAAGATAAGTCCAAAACAGTTACCATATTAGAAAGCCCCTATATAGCAATTTTCATGAAAATCGGATACACAGCTTAGAAGTTTTTTAAAATATTTGTACACAGCGCCCTCTGGTGTTAGAATATAGAACAGAGTAGATAAGTCATAAAAACTCACCATATTCGGAAACCTCTATACACAAATTTTCGTACAAATCGGATGAACGGTTTCGGAGATAACCTATAAAAACAAAATGCCTTAAACACGGTCGCAGCGCCACCTACCGGGTCTAAATGTGAATCTGGACCATCCAGGGATCAAACACACACAAAAAATTTCATCAAAATCAGTGCAGCCGTTAAGGAACAGTTTAATAACATACACAAGAACAAATTGGACAACAGCGCCCTCTAGTTTCGAAAAAGAGCAAAAAGATAACACCAGAACCCTTGCCGTACTCGGAAATCGCTATTTACAAATTTCCATCCAAATCGGATGAGCAGTTTTGGAATTTTTCACGATTTTCACGATTTCCTAATATTTGTTTGCGCCCTCTGGTTTTCAAGATAGCATAAAAAAGATAAGTCTAAAACACTCACCGTATCAGAAAACCCCTATTTTCCAATTTTCGTCCGATTCGGATGCACGTGTTAGGAGTTTTTCGAGGTTTTTCAAAATATTTGGACTACAGCGCCCTCTGGTGTTCGAGAGAGGGAAGAGTAGATAAGTCAAAAAAACTCTACATACAAATGTTCATGCAAATCGGATAAACGGTTTTGGACTTTTGCGACTTTTTTAAAACATTTGTACTACAGCGCTCTCTGGTGTTCAAGATAGAACCTAGTTTATAAGTCATAAAAACTCACCGTTTCCGAAAACCTCTATGTACCAACTTTGATGCAAATCGTATAAACGGCTTAGGAGTTTTTTGACTTTTTTCAATTATTTGGGCTACAGCGCCCTTTGAAATCTTTTAGGGCTCCGTCCGAAATAATATATACAGCTGCGGTCAAAAAAATAGCTTCTTCCGCTTTGTGCATATTTAAAGCAGCGACACTTAAAAAAAAAAAACACTAACCAAATTTAGGTTTGTCATTTTGGAACTTTAGTATCTATACAATATATCGCTATTAAGATACCCAAAGAAATCAATGTAAATGATCTTTAATGTAGTGTTTATATTAGATAATGCAAAATAACGACGGTCAAAATAAAAGCACCACATATTATTCTCGTAAAAAAAATAAATAAGTTTCGGTTACTTTTACAAGTTTCAATTGTGTTTTCGTTGGATTTTTGTCTAAAGATAGTAATTTAATATTTCGCATTCTCATTCTCGCAGTTTGTAATGACTGCGACGCAGCGATCAGGCATTGACTTGTTGGCACTTTTTTACAGAAACTTCTTTCTACGACAAAAGTCATTATTGTTTTTTGTCATATTTTCCGAAACTGCCATTTTTAACTTTAACCAGAAAGATTTTTATGGGGCTTTAGTTTGGGGACTGTGGAGGCCATTCTAAAACATTAATATGGTTATTTGTAAAACAATTTTTCGCCTTCTTGCTTGTATGCTTTGGATCATTGTCCCGTTGGCAAGTCCAAATTAACGACATTTCATCCTCGGCATACGGCATACGGTACAGTATATAGTTCCCACGCCATAAAACGAAAAACAAGCCCACGCAGTAATGCTAGATCCACCATAAATAATCGTTTTCCAAGTGGAATTTGGATTGTACTCTGTCCTTAGAGGCCTTCAAAAGTACAAACGCGATCCTCTCCCACCATACAAAAAAAATCTGTTTAAAAACAATGCCAACAAAGAGTGGAAATATCATTCACTGTGGAATGTTCGCAACTGCATATGCCAACAAAAAATTTAAGCATTTTCCAAACGTAATTTCCGGCACTCTTTTTATGTCTTCTATCGACTGAAAATGGGTAACTGAAAGTGGCAATTTGAGTTTTGTAAAGAGAAAAAAAGTCATCTGGTGCCATATTATATAAAATACAGTTCATGTTCGATGATTTGTGTTGAGTTTTTTGTCAGAAATTTGTTCACAATGTTAGCCTTGTGACTAGTCCTTCGGAAAAAGTCGAGCGGCAAGAAGTTTCATGCCCAAACAATAGTGTAATTTCTGAAAATATTTCTCATAAAATTTTACTACAGGCCCGTAAGCACAACAATCGTATAAATATTATATATCTAGTAGTTTGCTTACTCTCTATATATAAATAGCTAAATTTAGTGGAAATTTAAAAATTACTCAGACGTAAACTTTCAAAACACCCCTATCGGAAATTTCAAAGTGCTTTATTAAAAAGCAAGTAAAAAGGGCTTCGCTCTGCCTATGAACAGTGCTTTTGTGAAGTGCTTTGCTCTCGCTACGCACTAAACTTTAAAAAATCGCTTTGCTTTGACGATTTTCCATAATTTGACTACTCGTAGTTCGTAAATCTTGTCGTTGCTGTCGTATTAGTTCAATATATTAATTTTTCTCAACACTACTTGTCAATACTCATCACTACTATGCGCGAGAAGTTTAATTCGTGAAAGTGTTTCAACAAAATAGTGAAAAATAGTGATATAAAGTTAAAAAACGTTTATGAAAGTAATAAAATGAGTTGGAAGTGGTGCGGTTATTCAAAACTCCATTTTAAAAGATTAGTTCGGGTAAAACTATACACCATAAAAAATGAAGTTGCGCTTGCAGGTGTAAACGAAGAAGGTGCAACAGCAGCAGAAAATTGAAGCGGACATAGCAGGGCAGATTATATGCAAAGTGCTGTAGAAAATGAAACACCACAAGTTTTACCAGATATACGTATATAATAGTGATATAGAATAGTGAAAATATAGAAATATAGAACAATACAAATCTCGTTAGAAATTGACATTCAAAAAGAAATTCGGGAATGAGTAGTGCAATTTAAAGTTAGGCGAGACGCGAGTGATGGCATTTTGCGAATTCTTCATATCAAACTGCGGCATATCATACCTTTTCTTATTGGAGCATATCTTGGCAACAGGAAACCTGAAGATATTAATGATTTTCTGTTTGACTTTGTTTTGGAGATGGAGAGTATAAGTGAAATAGGTGTTATCGTCAACATTAAAAGGGTTTTTATTAAATTGCGTGTATTTGCTTGTGATGCTCCTGCGAGAGCATTTGTTACGGGAACTGTTGGTCATACCTCCTCCGCAGAATGCTCTAAACGCTACCAGAAAGCTGGAAAAATAAACAATTGGCTGACCTATAGTACTGCAGTTGCAGAATTAAGAACTGATTCTGACTTTTATATGCGAAAAAATAAAAAATAACATTGCAAACGTTTTGTCAATGCCGAACATATTTTGGAAAAAATTGGTATTCAAATGATTACACAGTTCCCTCTAGATGCAATGCATCTCATTGACTTGGGTATAATGAAAAAATGTTGGGTTTAATTTCGAATGGGAAAATGTGCGTATGTAACTTGACGTCTGATCAAAAATTAGAAATAAATAAAATATTCATGTCGTAAGTCATTCATTCCAAAAGAATTTATTTTCCAAAAGAAAGCCTCGTTTTTTTGATGATATTTGTAGATGGAAGGCTGTGGAGTTCCGTATCACTTTACGAAACAATTACGAAGCGCTTTTTTTAATCACTTTTTCGTAGCAAGAACTAAGCGCTTTTTTAAATCACTTTTCGTAGCAAGAGCAAAGCGCCATTTTTAAATCACTTTTCGTAGCAGGCGCAAAGCGCTTTTTTAAATCACTTTTCGTAACGAGAACAAAGGTCTTATTCCCAATGACATGCCAATGTTAAAAAAATTACTTTTAAAAACCAGAACAAAGCGCTACTGTGATTTTTTAAAGTGCTTTGAAAGAAGTTTCGAAGCGCTTTGTTTCCTAAAAGGAAAAGAAAGGAAAGTCTTCTCTACCAGAATTCTTGATCGAGGTCTGTAACTAATTTAGTTGTTGCACTGTGTTATTGTTTACATGGCAATCTAGAGACTTGTTTTCTTGTTATACTATCAACTTCTTCTTTTTATTAATACTTATGTACAAACACATAAAAGCACATTGATGTTGTGTTATTGCATAAATATTTAAATCATCAAAACAAATTGAATATATTAACAGATTGCATCGTTAACTATGCAAGAAGTTTAAATAAAGCAAAACTAACGATCCTCCAATACGCATTAAATTAAAATATCTAAATAGTTATAAACAGTTTGCATTTTGACACTTCAAAAGATTGTGTGTGTGACAGCAACAATGGCCGGTTTTCAAGTATTCAAAGTCAGTGTCAAGTTCAGGGATCGTACAAATAAGAGAGCTATTGAAACCCGGCGGTTTGGCAGATCATAAAAACAAAAACGATCAAGAGCATGCAATTAAATACGCTCGATCATGCGTTAATATGTTGAGTTGTTCGATGGTGATGATGATGATGATGATGATGATGGCGCTAAACTAAGTTTTTATTGCATACGTCAATATAACTTTAATGTTCCGTACATCACTGCGTACACATACGCCATATAAATCGAGTTTGTTTTTATTTATTACTTGGCGTGCGATCACTTGTCGCAAATTTTAATCTTTCTCACGTTTTACCGACTCTTTAACTGCATTCGTTTAGCTAGGCAACTGATGGCGTATCGTATTGTTAGCCATGTTAACAGGCAGCTTCTGCTACCTAAGTCAATTTTAAAGTGATCGGCTTAGTGAATTTAAAAGTTTTTGTTGATTTACGGCGCAGCCTAGCTTATTGGATCATAAAATATGCTTATGATCATTAAGTTACTTTATGTATACAAAAATTTGACATGCGTTGTTAAAGAGCTGTTGTTGAAAAAACATGTTATTAAATTCATATCAAATCAAATGATACTAAATTTCAAATTAATTTATATTCATTTTTGGTAGATAGTGCGGCGACTTTTTTTTTGTTTATTTTTTTGTGAAATCTGATGGAATGGATGAAGTATATTAAGAAAAAGAAATTAAAAAAAAAAAATCATGAGTCATCTTTATGTTAACATGGAAAATCTGAAGCACAAAAATTATTAAAAAAAAATTACATTAATTTTTACTGTTTTGTTCGGGTATTTCTTTTACATAAATGGTATTTTTTTTAAGAGATTCCATTTTCCCACAAGGATTAAACTGTTATAAATTGGCCAGATCTGGCAAGGCTATTATCATTTGTGCTCAATTTGGAAAGCAAATTTTATAATGAATACACCAACGGCAGAAGAATGCTTCGAAGTGTGTAAATTATTTGCAAATTTATTTCGAAATTCGTGTGTCGGTTCAGGAATGTCACCGTGCACTACAGTGCACGAATAAAAGATAGCACTTTTAATTTTTCAAATATTTATTGAGATAAACATAAAAAGTTAGATATATATATAGATATGAAAAAAGTAAAATAAAGGTAACAAACTCTAGTAAATATTTTAAAATTTAATTGCTAACGAAATTATAAAAAAAAAATCAATTTTTAATTAATTTTCACTGCGAAAAAAAGATAGCACTTTTATACTTAACTCCACAGAAAATTAGAAAATTTACTTGAAAGTAGTTTTTTTTTACTGTTTAGTACTTTGTTGATTTTCCAATGCGTTTTATAACATCCATCATTCGTTTTGGAAAAGATTTAAATAACTTTTTTATGAGCTTTTGAGGTAAACGCTCCCATTCCTCTAAAATTCTTGTTTTTAGTTCTTGGACATTATCGTATTGGTGGTTTTCGCTGTAAACTCCTCGTGGCAAACAGCCCCAACAATTTTCTATAATATTAAGATCCGGTGATCGCGCTGGCCATTCCAAAGTGTTCACATTGTGTTCCTTAAAGAAATTTTATTTTTTAACAACTTTGGCAGTGTGCACTGCCGCATTATCCTGTTGAAAAATCATCGGTTGATCAACGATAGTGTCATTGCCATTTAGTTGAGTATAGTCGAAGCTTTTAATTTTTCTTTGTACAAATTTTATTTCAGTTTTACCGTAGTACCCTATTCCGGCCCAAATCATGACACTGCCTCCACCAAATTGTCGTCGGCTAAGGATTTTTCCTTCTTTTCGAAGGTCATGATAGTACAACTGCCAGCCATCTGCACCATCTAAGTTGAACTTCTTTTCATCGGTGAATAACACTCGACGCCATTTTTTTTTTCCAAGCTATATGCTTCTCCGCAAAATCCAACCTGGCTGTCTTGTGTGAATCCGTTAAGGGGGGGGCGGGATTTTTTATCAATTTTTTACGCTTTATCACATTCGATTTTTTAAGGAGTATCTGAACATGACGAACATTTGTTTGGACACCAGCCTGAGCAGGAATTTTGCGCGCAGTTAAGCTCGAATTTGAGGCTGTTTGTAAAATAGCACGTTTTTCTCTTTCACTTATAGTGCGAGGGCGTCCTGGACTGTATGCTTTACCATAAATTTTCGGATCTTTAAGAAAATTCATGATCACTTTTTTACTTCTATTCAAGCTTTTTGCTATTTCAGCCACTTTAATATTTTTTTCTGAAAGATTTTGAATCACTTGCATTTCTGCATGGGATAATTTTTTTCAACGACCCATTTGTGGCTTAATGTTCAAAACGCATCACTCAATTCTATCAACAGCACAAAATTATTTAGGATATTGAAGATCATCGCTTATTGACGTCTGAAATGTAACAGATCGCGTATTATTAGTACTCGTAAAGTGCTATCTTTTCTTCGCGGTAAATTTTTGCTCTTTTTGCTTTGAAAAACAGATTTTCCGATTTCGGTACCGTTATGTTGCTTCAACTTGAGACTCAACTTCGTTGTTTTTTGTTGTTGCTATTTGAAATGAGCCAACCACGAAAGCAAGCAAACACGAAAATTCATGAACTCTTTTAGTAAATTTTTAAAGCGAAGTTTTTTACGCCTCCTTTTGTGATATGCTTGAGTAAAATCTCAAAAGCAACACTTTTTTCCGACACTGTTTTCTTAGAATGTATTTTTCCATTTTGCTTTCGTCTATTGCAACAAAAAAACGTAATATTAATATTAAAAGTAACACTTTCATATAAGCTACGGCCAAAACTATAAGGAGTTGTCGAAGAAGAAATTTTGTTAAAATGAATAAAATTGGTTCATAATTAAGCATAGATCCGATACAAAAAAAAAAAATCACAAGTAGGTTTCTTACTTCTTTAAAAGCAAGGCTACAAAAAATGGGGTCAAGTTTCTTCTTTACATTCTTTAAAAATAAATAAAAAAGCATTTAAAACCAGTTATGCCTGTATGATACTTAAGTTTTTTTGCTCAATTTTTGCCATTGAAAATGAAAATTTGAACAGTTCAAATAGCTCGAATGCATGGATTCAATTGGTGTGAGTGAGTACGCATATAGTACGAATTGGAGAAAAATTTGTAGGACGGACTGTACTTTTCTTTGAATTCGTTCTTTGTTAAGTTTCGATCAAATATTTACTGTGCTGTTAATAATTAATTTGACATTTTTAGAGTAAACAAAACTATTTAATATAAATGTATGCTGAATTGGAAGTGATGTGTGAAGCTAATATTAATTTATTTAATACAGCTGCCCTTAAAAACACCGATAACACAGATATAAAAAAGTAACAACGTTTATCCTTTTCTTACAAAATATGTCTGTCCTGCCCACGCGCCACTTGTTTTCAGATTTTAAAATTGGACAAAAGAAAAAAAAAAATAAAGTATCATACGGGCATTATGCTCATTCGAAATCTTTTGTTTGTAAACACTGTGACCTGAACTTTTCCATCAAAACCGTATTTGCATTCAAGCACACAACTTGTATTTTTATTGACATCAATAGTTTTATATATGCTTGAAGCAGTATGGTGTAATAAGTCTTGTAATCTCACTTCAGCTGATATCTCAGATGTTGTAATTGCTTACGGAATCAGTTCGCTTTTGCATTTTTCTAACATTCTATGTTCGGGAAAACATTGTGGGTGAACTTTGCTTACAACCGAACGCAACAGTCTATACCGATAAGTTTAAATCAAAACAAAGGCCAAGTGTTCGAATTGTTGTAAGACACTTACTAGCTGTTGGCTCAAAAATTTTTCTTTTAATTAACAAATTTGTTGCACTTTCAATTTCTTAAATTTATCATATTCTGAACCCTTCGACGCTTTGTTCTTTCAGATGCTTTCTCATAGTTATTCAGCTGTCTACTACCTTTGCTTATAGTATATAGCTCTACTACATGAATCTTCTTCATGCGAAGCATGTCTTATACGCCTGCTCGTACTTGGTCTCTAAAAATGAATTTTTAAATTATTTCTTATATCTTATTTCTTAAAAAAAAATATTCTTACTTCATCCAACTTCTTACTTCATCGAACTTCTTACTTTCACAATTAATATGGGACTCATGCCAAGTTTGATGTTTTGATATTAACCCTTCGATGCGTGAACATTTTTTTACCCTTCAATGCGTGAACAGGTCCCTAGGGACCTTTTTTTATTTTTAAGTATTTTACTATGAAAAAAAATTGCAAAAATTTTTTTATTTTTTTTTTATGTTAATTTTGTCTAAAGAACAAAACTCTATATATAGAATTTTTTTTTTTTTTTTGTACATGGGTCATATGAAAGTGAATAAAATTAACATATAAAACATCTTATTTTCTAATGTTGTTGTTGCTGCTGTTGGTTCATCGTGGCCTGTTCGCAAGTATGACAGCGGTGGAGGACTGTAGAATGCTCTCCGCAAACAGCATTGTCGCAATTGAAGCAGTAGGCCCTCGTTTTCCGCTGCCGTCCGTACTCAGAACGGCATAGGCGGCATGACGGCCTGTTCGTCCTTGGCGCAAATGCTAGTGAATTGACTTCTACCGGTCTTGGTCTTATCTGAAAAGATAAAAAAAAATGAAAAAAAACAAAATTAGTAGTCTGGTTGTGAAATTGGAGCAGTTTTTTCTTACCCTGACATCAAATGTCTCCATCGCATTGGGTATCCTTGGATGCTTCGTGATTTGGTTGTTTAGGGCCCGATTCTCAATGTTTGGCATTGCCAACTGCCTGGTGAGGAGCTGGAGAAACGCCCGTCGTCGATCACTTCGTTGGTTAGGCTGCATTTCGTTGTATATGGTGAATGCAGCAAGTGCAGCAACGTCTACCATATTGTAAAACATTGCTAATGGCCAGCGTTGTGTAGAGCGTTTGCACGAGTAAGTGCCCAGCATTTGGTCCATCACATCTACGCCAGACTTATTAGCATTGTAGTCCAGAATGCTGTAGGGTTTCCGCTTTGCACTGGCCTCGTCGACAGCGCAAGTATAATGTTGAGTAGACATCAGAAGAACAGCTTTGTTTCGTTTTGGCACATATGAAGATAGTGCTATATCGCCATCGTTGAAGCCGAACAATGTGGTGAGGACAGGACGGTGGCGATTTTTCTGGAACTCCTGCGGTACGAACCTCTTATTTGCGCGAACTGTTCAAACGTAGCCCGTTTTCCTCCTCATCAAAACACGTGCCAAATCCAACGTTGTGAAGAAGTTGTCTGCATAAACTGTGCGGCCAGTATCCATACATCTCTCCATAAGCGTAAGTACAACATTTTGGCCCTGATTTACTTCACGATACTGGTTTGGCAATTTACCAGAATAGATCATACCTTTGACGGGATAGTATGATTTGGAGTCACACAACCACCATACCTTTATTCCATACTTGGCAGGCTTAGAAGGAATGTACTGTGTGAAGCGGGTACGGCCTCTGTAGGGGAATAACTGCTCATCAACTGTCAATGACTCATGCGGAGTGTAAGTTGCTGCTTAGTTTGACTGCAACATTTCCCAAATATCATCAATTGCCGCAGTTTTGCTGGTAATTAGTCGCTGCTGTCGTGTATTTGCATTGTCGAATCTGATGAATTGTTTGATGCACATAAAGCGATCGTAGGACAAAGCAGCTTTGTATATTGGGTTATGTGTTGGGCCCCATAACTCTCTAGCAGGTTCGGTATTTGATTTGGTGAGTCCAGCATGTAGAATAATAGCCAAAAATGCATCAAACTCCTTTAGTGTGATGGTATCCCATTCCTTCATCTTCGTTGGATTTGCCAAATTCCATGCAGCTGTAACTTCCCTGGCTTTCCTATTAGTTTCGCGTAATATTATGTACACTATGTCTTCACTGATGATGGAGCGGAATATAGTGAAGGGATCATGTACAGCTCCGTTTGGCCCTGGTCTCCTTCTTGTGAAGTCAACCACATTATGAGCTCGAATTAGGGGGTGCTGTTTTACACCATTGTGTGCCATCTTTACCATAGTAGTAATTGTCATTGTTTGCTGTGCATTGTTTTCTTCGTCGTCAACATCGCTGTCATCACTTTCTTCATTGACTTCGATATGTTGTTGAGTTTCTGCGTCCGAATCATCACCATGAAAACCTGGTTCATATATGGAGTCGTCATCATTCTCAGCTGTATTGCCAAAAGCATCATAGGCTTCGTCACCGCTCAGCTCTTCTTGCATAAAATTAGCAAATCTGTCATCAACTGCACGTCTTTCATGTACACTCATTTCCAGGTATCTTGTACTACGGCGTACAACTATTTCAGCAATTTCAATATTTTGGTCTGCCATTTCAATTTTCTTAGTTTTATTTTCACTTTATATATCACAATTTACTGCTCACTGTCTGAACTTAGAATGATTTGGCTGACGAAATTAGAACCTCTTATATACTCTTTCATACGTCTACCTGGCCTTTAGGTTACCTGCACTATGCACATCTGCTCTTTGTACATAAAACAGATTAGTGAAGTATAGGTAGAAATTTTAAGAACTGGTTTATTATGTTTCCAACGAAAAGCAATTACCAAAATAAACTACCACTTTATTATGTTTTCAAGGAAGGACGTAATATAAATAGTGCAAAAATAAACTACCAGATTATTATGCTTTCAAGGACACAATAACAATTATCCAAAAATTACCAAAAATTCACAGAACACATCTGTGATATGTTGAAAGAATAAAAAAATTATAATAAAGCGAAGAACAAATGCATTTATAAGTGTTTTATTGCATTTTCGGTACAAGGTCCCTAGGGACCTGTTCACGCATCCGCGCATGTATTTGATTTAAATGGGTGTAGCACCTAAACCATTGGTCGGATTGCCTTGATTTTTTTTTAAACGATTCTCCACAAAATTCTCTTGGAATACATGGTAACTTTGGGGGGGTGTTGTCCTGGACGAAATAGGAGTAAATTGCGTTTGAAAACGCAATAGGTCCCTAGGGACCTGTTCACGCATCGAAGGGTTAAGTTATCTTCTCTTCTATTAGCAACATTATATTCATTGTTAAATTTTACAACATGAAAATCCACAGTAACATTGCTTAAACAAGGAACTGTTTTATAATAGTTCTGTTACATAATAGTTTTTTAAAAACCTTAATGTCTTCCTTTTGCTTTTTATATGATTAATTTTTTTTTTCTAAAATTCGAAAACATGTTTTATTTGAATTAGTGGAGCCATAACTAAAAATAATTTTCATTTGCACTCACTGAAACTAGCACTCACTTTTACAATTATTTTAATCGAAAAAACTATTGAAATACATAGAAAACTTTATAAATCTAGTTACACTTCGCTATATACATAACAAAGTGAATTGAACAAAATTGAACTTTGTTTTGATTCTTAGTAACGGTATTTATCATATGTTTTTGACAATCAGCCAGAAGAAATCATTTAAAAAGTGTACCCTAAAAATATGCAATATTTTTATAAATAAAATTTTGCATTAAAACTTCAGTATACAGTGATGGTCAAAATAATAACACTCGATTAAATTATTAGTACACATGTATAATAATTTTTCTTCCTACAAAATTTTGTTAAGATCTGTTAACTTTTATACGTACCTCCCATATAAAATCATGCAAAAAGTAGTAGTAATGAAGTTCCTTCGACTGGTTCGCAGTTAAAGTATGAGATCAAAGATAAAGATAAAGAGATAAACTTAACATATATTTGTATGGATTTTAAATAGAATTTACCATATTTATGTGGTCACTTTGTATGGGCGGCAGGCGTAGTTTTCGTTCGAATTTGATATAAATAAAAGTGAGAGTGTACAACTGAAATCAAATTATATGAGCAAAATATAAAGTCATTCAATTAATTTTTGTAGAATTTAATGCGATTTTATCATATGGTCACTTTGTATGGGAGATAGGAGTGGTTTTTGTTCGATTTTGATATAACTTAAACTGAGAGTGCAAAACTATAACCAAGTTACATCTGCACAATTTCAAGTCATTCAATGCATTTTTGTAGAATTTAATGCGATTTTACAATTTGTATGTGGTCATTTAAAGCAATTTTCTTCAAAAAAATGCTATAAGTAACTATTGAATTTTGTACATATAACGCAAAAGTGCAAGTCTTTCCTTTTGTCATTTAACGGGTTATTCAATAAGTCCGTAGGATAAGTAAGAAAAAAAAACAAAATTTTGGTAAAACTCGATTATATTATTCAACATAGTTGCCTTCGGAAGCGATACAACGAGTATAGCGATTTTCCAACTTTTCGATACCACTTTTATAGTACGATTTCTATTTCTCGTCAAAATAGACCTCAGTTTTAGGGATAACTTCATCATTGGACTTGAATTTCGTTCCAGCAAGCATTCTCTTGAGATGTGAAAACAGGAAAAAGTCGCTTGGGGCTAAATCTGGAGAATACGGTGAGTGGGTAAGCAATTCGAAGCCCAATTCATTCAATTTTGCCATCATTTTCGTCAATTTGTGACACGCTACATTGTCTTGGTGAAACAACACTTTTTTTTCTTTTGCAAATGTGGCCGTTTCTTGGCGATTTCAGCCTTCAATCGATCCAAAAGTGCATAGTAATAGTCGCTGTTGATGGTGGTTCCTTTTTGGAGATAGTCGATGAATATTATTCCTTTCGCGTAGCCCAAAATACAGACGCCATCACCTTATAAGCCGACTGTTGGGTCTTTGCTCGCTTTGGATTCGGTTCGTCGACTGCTGTCCACTCAGCTGACTGTCTTTTGGATTCTGGTGTGTAATAGTGAAGCCATGTTTCAACCTTTGTCGCATATCGACGATAGAATTCGATTTTATTGCGGTTTAACAGCGCCAAACACTCCTCTGAAGCATCAATTCGTTGTTGTTTTTGGTCGAGTGTTTTGTGAGCTCACGCGGCACCCACTTTGCACAGAGCTTTCGCATACTCAAATCTTCGTGTAAAATGGTAAAAACACTACCATCTGATATCTTTACAATGTCAGCTAGCTCGTGCACCTTCAATTTGCTATTGTTCATAACCAATTTGTGGATTTTTTTTTTATGTTTTGTGGAATAACAGTCTGATTTGGGCATCCACTGCGCTCTGCATCATTTGTGCTGGTACGACCACACGTTTAAATTCAGCAATCCACTGTTATCTATTTGTACTGAATGTATTATTATTATTCAGAAGTTTAAGCAAAATCGAAGTTTATGTTTTTTTGCTTCTCTTTTCCTTATGAAAGTTTTCTTGTAACTGACCTGGAAGCCAAACTAATTTTTCAATGTTCTCGAAAATATTATTTTTGGAAAAAAGAAACTCAAAATTTTTCAAAAATGTACATATGTTTGTAAATTGGCTGAATAGTTTTGAAGATAATAACAGCTAAATTTGAGATATTGAATTACATACAATTAAAATTGTAAATTTTAAGAATAAAACTTGCTGTTCATTCAAATTTCCAAATATTTGCAAAATGATTATAGATTACTCTTAGTTGAAGGGTTTTTTGTCGATCTATTAGTATTAGTATTAGGTGGAGGCCGTGGCGTAGTGGGTAGAGTGTGCGACTCTTACGCCAGAGAACCCAGGTTCGAATCCTCCATCTGACACAGAACATTTTTTCAATTGAATTAATTTTTCTGTTCGGCCGTCACCTCTCTGCAGATAATGGCAAACCTCAGAGAGCAAAAACTGTCATGAAAAGCTTCTTGAGAACATAATAAGTAGTTCGGAGTCGGCGTAAAACATGTAGGTCCAGTTCTCGATCATTTGTGTGCAAACAGAAGCTCGGTCAAAGTCCTTTTAAGGGCTTTTTTTCGTTTATGTATTAGGTTTTAAGAAATTTGGAACTTTTTTTCCCTTATGGACGTTTATGCTACACTGTGCGCCGTGGGTATCGAAGTTGTACGCATCGAAGTCGTACCCATCGATTAATAGTTCTATAGACCTCCCATCAATCTAAAAACCTATGCTACGCAGAGTTATTGATTCAATATTAAGTATAACTGGAGCTATGTTAGGGCAGATCGCAATAATCTATCTATTAAAAGGATTATGTATTGGCTATCCTGCATATCAAAAATATTTAACAGCTATCCAAACAACAAAAATAACAAACATGTTGCTTTAATGTTCTTGCTACACGTTTTCATCGGCATCGGTGTTTTTTCTTATTTTTGTTGATGTGAATGCTTTTGTGTTGTTGTTAGTACATGTTTTTTTTTTTCTTTGTATTGTGCGAAGGAAGAATTAACAATTACCCACAATTGCCTTGCAACAACAATGCACAAAAAATTGTTTCTATGCAAAATTTCATGGAAAATTATGTTAATGCAATATTTTTTATTAATATGTTAAAAAATTTAGAAAAAGCTTTTTGGGTTTTTTTTTTAAAGAATAGCAACAATTTGACTCGAGCAAAAGAGAGGTGTCAAATCGTACAGCTGATAAGTTTGTTTCAATTTCAGCGAAAAACTTGATTTTTGTCATAACGTGGGATAGATACAGTTATGCAGATTGTTTTCTAAGATTTCCAAAGACTTTTTCGAAATTTTCTTGCGACAACTTAAGACATTAAGCAAACAGCTATTGAAAAACGTAAATTTGCGATTTGTCATCATAAAATAGGAAAACATTTCGCAGAAATTTCAAAAATTCTTAACATGAGGCGCAGCTCCATTCAGTATATTATAAAAAGTCATAAGGCAATCAATCGCATTTCAAATAAAGTCATAACTCGGCCCAACAAGAAGCTAACAGCCGGCGATGAAAGGTGGATAATACGGAAACTTAATGAAAACCCTCGAATTACTGTATAGAGTGTTATTAAAAATATTTTTTTAGGCATGGTATCAAATTTTGCATGAAAAAAATTTAAAATGAAATTTTTTTAACTTTCTACACTTTGTGTGAATGTTTTCAATATGACTTCAATTGAAAAAGATTGCTAAGCCGAATAAATTTTTTTTAATAACTGTTCGTTGAACCACTAACCACTATTTTGAAGTAATTGTTAATTTTTGATGCCAATATTCGAGGGTTTTCATAAAGTTTTCATATTTTATTATGGTCAATGTCTGCGCTGGTTGCAATTTTAGCTAAATCATAATAATGTAATATTGTATTTAGTTTGCATTGTAGAAAGCGTTCAAGTATCTTTAGAGCCTGAAAAGTGTCCAGAACTGCCTTTGGAACCTGCAGTTGCAGGAGGTGGTAGTATTGACAGTAATGTTAAAGGCGGTCGTATAAGTAGTGTTATTAAGAATATTTCAATTTTTATGTTAATAATTCCAAGTATGTGCGTTTTGTGTGTTTAATTGTAGAAGTTGTTTCAGAAACAGAAATTTCATTTGATACATCGGAACTGCCTTCGACTTCGGCAGTATATAAAGGTGCAAGCAACGATATTTCCAATTTTGTTTCATTTCATGTTTTCAAAACATTTAAAATCCCCCTTCCCCTCCACCCCGTCCCCCCCTCCACCAACGTTTAATTTTCCTATCAGTGGTTCGCGTAATCTACGTTTTAAGCAGTCTTGGTTGAACCGTTGGCATTAGTTAGCTTACTACAAATTGAAAAACGGAGCTTATTGTAAGTTTTGTGCTGTTTTTCAGCACTGACGCGGGATCTCAACCTCTCAACAAAAATTTTTAAAAATTAAATTTTCAAACCTTTTAAATGTTGTCGAAAAAGTCAATTACGGATTTACTTATAAGAAAATGTTAGTCTTCTTATCGTGGTAGTTTTTCTAGTAGCTCACAAGTGGCTTATAGTTAAACATTGCTTTATACAGAATTTTAACCCGATAGCAACTTGTAGGTAAATTGTTAGAATACTATAATGAGACGCTTACGTAAATATCGTTTCAAAGGAATTTGCATTGTAGGTCACATTTCTAATGGTGTGGTAAATTTTTACAAAATTACTCTTTATATGCCTTTCCTTGGTGCAACAATTTACAACATGGAAGTACTATTTACAATTTGATTTTGATTAAATCCGAAACTGATCAAAACTTTTAATTAAACAATATGCTAGAATTTTACCTTGCTCTGGTAACACTACCATAGGAATAAATTAAATCAGAATTCAGCAGCGGATGCTGGCGTAAATAGTAGGAAAGTGTGAAGGAGTGCAATTGATATATGAAATGTATTTCTAGTTCTATGGGAGAGTACCGCTTAAATGGTTATGCATCCTTAAGAATACATAGGGATGATAGCAAAGTCACAGAGGATAATGTATTGTCAGAATTGACGAAAAAAAAGAGAAGACTTAATGCAAACATATAAAAATTAATAAAAGTAAGTTTTATACTAAATTCCTTTGATTCATCGATATCAAAAAATATCGATATATTTTTTTTATGAAAACCCCCCCTTGGGTAAATCCTGGCTACGGGCCTGTACTGAATGGAGCTGCATGGAGCTCATGTTAAGAATTTTTGAAATTTCTACGAAACTTTTTCCTATTTTATGATGACAAATCGTCAATTAAATTTCTTTGGAAATCTTAGAAAACAATCTGCATAACGGTATCTACCCACTTTATGACGAAAATCAAGTGTTTCGCCAAAATTGAAACAAATTTATCACTTACTTCCTTACTAAGGTGGCCGTAACAATCCGTGTCCGGGTTTCGACCGACCTCATCAGCTCTCGCCAGGCGCCTCTGTTTTGCGCTCGCCTTCTCCAATCGGATACATCAACTGCGGTTAGGGCTTCCTCAGCCTGGTCCATCCATCGGAGGCATGGTCTCCTTCGTCGTCGTTGACCAGCGACCCTCGCCTCGAGCACCTTTTAACTCTGGAGCTTCGTCGTCCATACGATGGACATTACCCAGCTAGCGTAGTCGCTGCACAGTTATACGCCGAACTACGTCAATGTCTTCGTAGAGCTCCTACAGCTCGTGGTTCATTCGGATGCGATAGTCATCGCCGACTCGAACAGGACCGAAGATTTTGCGAAGAACTTTTCTCTCGAACACCCCCAGAGCGGCTGCGTCAGTTTGCGAAGCTACACTCAAAGAAGTATTTGTTCACATTGACCAATTCCTAGGTCAAGTTGATAAATTTTTTTGTCAGTATAGAGTCAACAAAAGCGTTTGTCAATTGGACTGAAGGTTTTTAATCATATTAACAAAATTTTATTTTGCTTATTTGATAAACGGATATTTTGATTTGATAAAAGCCTTTATCAAGAATGTCGCGTTTGCATTGCACATTTGATAAAAGAGTGTGTCAAAATGAATAAACAATATTTCCACCTGAAAAAATGGTTTGTTGAATAGAAAAATGCTTTCATGTTGAAAATATATTTTTTTATCAATCATACAAAAATTATTTGTTGTTTTGATAAAATATTTTATTATTTCAAGCAATCATAAATATTACAAAATCAAATTTATGCCCTTATTATGATTTATAACTCAGCTATGCTGACTATGTAGATTTAACTCAATTTTTTTCGTGTAGCGCTTACAAACATTTCAGTTGAACCATGTAGTTTGAAAATTTTTAAAAGATTAAGGCAAACTACATCGCTCAGCTGAAATATATGTACGTTACATGAAAAAAATTAAGTTAAATCTACATAGTCAAATAATTGAGTTGCAATTCATAATAGGGACCTTAGAAATGTATCACTAAGAATATAATTTTAGATTAGTTTTCAAAGAAAATAATTCAAATCTATATCATTATACTTTGCTGTAAAACTGTTAAGCAAACTCCTTACTTCCACTGAATTAACAATTGAATTTAACAAATTAAATAAAAAGTAGACAACTCACAAAACTTCTTTTTATAATTTCTGCGAACAACAAATAACGCCACCGAAATGCCGGACATATTTTTTTGTTGTAATGATCGAACGTTTTTGGATTTGATAGTTCATTTCATCATTACGAATCTAAAATTTTATCCGCTTGACGCAGGCGATTATCAATTTTATAAATGATTTCTACAGCACAACAAACCTATTTATTAACCCAACGAATTAAGTTTGTTAACTCTATTTACAAAATTTTATTCCGACTGACTGACGATTTTGTTATTGTGGATAAGTTTCTATCAAGTTGATAAAAGCATTTTTCAAAAAAATAAAACACATTTTTTCAAACCAACACATCAGTTTGTTAACGTTTAATTATGTTTTTCATCAAATGGATAAAGTTTTTTTCGAATTGATAAAAAAAAAAGAAGCATTTATTATAAAATTTAATCGAGTGCACAATTCAGTTTTGTTAAAGATTAACAAAATTTATTTATCAATTTTACCAAGAATTTTTCGTTGAGTGTACCCATGCCTCAGCGCCATAAAGCAGCACAGGTAGAACGAGCGTCTTGTAGAATGTTAGTTTTGTCGATCGGGAGAGGGCTCTGGAACTTAGTTGCTTACTGAGCCCGTAGTAGCACCTATTAGCAATTATTGTTCTTCGCCTTATCTCCAGGCTGATTTCGTTGGTGGAATTAATGGCGGTGCCAAGGTATACAGACTCCTTGACTACTTCAAAGTTATAGCTGCCGGATGGAACGTGGGAGTCTAAACGCCGCGCTCCCTTGTTTTTAGACAGCATATACTTTGTTTTACCCTCATTTATCGTCAAACCCACTTTTGCTGATTCCTTTTCGATAGCGGCGAAAGCAGCGGTAACATCTCTCTTGGTTCTGCCAACAATATCAATATCATTAGCGTACGCAAGAGCGGGACACCTTTATAAAAAATGGTGCCATTACGATGCACACCGGCCTTTCGTACGATCCCCTCCATGATGATGTTGAAGAGATCGCATGACAGTGGATCGCCTTGCCTGAAACCTCTTTCGGTATTGAAGGTTTCGGAGAGGTCATTTCCTACCTTGACGTAGCTGCGTGTGTTGCTCAACGTCATTCTGCAAAGTCTAATCAACTTTGCAGGTATACCGAACTCGGACATTGTTGCGTATAGGCAATCCCTTCTCGGGCTATCAAACGCAGCTTTAAAATTGACAAAGAGATGGTGTGTGTCAATTTGATTTTCGTGGGTTTTCTCCAGGATTTGTCGTAGCGTGAAAATCTAGTCTATGGTGGACTTACCAGGTCGAAAAATTTATCAGCTGTAAGATTTTAAGTGACACCACTCTTTCGCTCGAGTCAAGTTGCTGCTATTCTTTAAAAAAAAAAAAAACCCAAAAAGCTTTTTGTAAATTTTTTAACATATTAATAAAATATATTGCATAAACATAATTTTCCATAAAATTTTGCATAGAAACAATTTTTTGCTTGGGAATAATTAAATAAACTGTCAGCCTAAACTGGCTGTACGATTTTAAGTGACACTCACTGTACATGTAATAAAATAAATAACATGCTATAACAATAGAGTTGAGCAACTACAGCTTTTTCGCACTTTCTAAGCATTAACCTATTTAAAGCCACGACCCACAAATCATTACAAAATAGCAATGTTATGAATACCAGAGACTTCAATCAAGTAATTTGAGAGACATTTTGCCAAGCAAAGAATGAATTGGGCTCAGGGAGAACACAAGACATAACAACTAAGCGCGTATAGATCTAATTACGCAATTGCAAATTAATTGTAAAACAAACAATAAAAAAAAATTAATTGCTTCCTGATCAATTACATCTCAGCCAGGAGAACATTTAAATCTTTTTATTATAAAAACAAACTCTCAGAATACGATAAGTTTTGCAATTGCCTGCTGTCAAAATGACAGATAAATAGACACTCGGACACATAGGTAGTGGAATAAGTTACATTTCTTCTTCTGTTTTTGGGGTGAAACAAACTCATGTGTGAACTGTGTGAGATTAACGTGTCAATTGTCGACATTGACAACAAAATTAACTATTTTATTTGTACGAATACCATATTTGTTTTGAAATATATTGTGTGCGAAATTATAGTGTATGCTCCATTTCACTAATTCCAACACTTGTTGTCTTTTTCTATATTTCGCAGTATTGGCGAAATCATTCAGAGTCGTCAGTCCAAGTTGTGGCTGCAATTCGACGCAATCTTTCGCTTAACCGAATCTTACAAACGTCATCAGAGTTACATCCATACCCTACACGGTTTCTCCAACATGGTGATACGTGAACGCAAGGTCGAATTGCGTGAAAATTTACTCAATAACAATGTCAACAACAATATGCCCGATGCCTATGATGATCTGGGTAAAAAGAAGCGTTTAGCTTTCTTGGATCTCTTGATAGATGCTTCTAAAAATGGCACTGTGCTGTCAAACGAGGATATACGCGAGGAGGTAGACACATTCATGTTCGAAGGTCATGACACTACATCGGCTGCGATATCGTGGACCTTGTTTTTACTAGGTTCGCATCCAGAATATCAGGAACGCGTTTACGAGGAGTTGGAATCTATATTTGGCAATGATAGAGACACTCCAGCGACAATGAAGAATCTTATGGATATGCGTTACCTCGAGTGTTGCATAAAAGATGCATTGCGCCTGTTTCCCAGCGTACCCATGATGGCTAGGTCTATTTCGGAAGATGTTAAAATTGGTAAGTACTACGTTTATTTTCTAATTTTAGCCAATTATTGAAAAAATAATCTTTTTCTCTATTGGCAAGGTGACTTTCTTGTACCCGCCGGTACCACTGCGATTATTATGACCTATATGCTGCATCGCAACCCCAAAGTTTTCCCCAAACCCGAGCAATTCAATCCAGATAATTTCTTGCCAGAAAACTGTTCGGGTCGCCATCCCTTTGCCTACATTCCATTTAGTGCCGGTCCACGTAACTGCATTGGTCAGAAGTTTGCCATACTTGAGGAGAAGTCTGTCATTTCGACGGTACTGCGTAACTACAAAATTGAATCCATCGATAGACGTGAGGATTTGACGCTGTTAGGCGAATTGATATTGCGACCCAAGGACGGTCTTCGAGTGAAGATAACGAAACGCGTTTAAAAAACATATGATTTTATTATATAGATATTGTATATTTAAGCTGATGCGAATTATTAGAAGTCGAATTATTATACGTATTTCAATATAGATTTTTTTTTTAAATTTACAAATAATTTGTACAGCATTCTTAAGACTTATATATAGTAACTAATTAAAAAAATGTTTATGTTATAGATATCATATAGTTTTGATTTTAATTCCACTAACAAATATTATGTTACTTTTATTTAGTAATTGAAAACCTTTTGTTTAGTGTTATTTTTTGTTTTTTTGTTAGATATACTTAAAATTAAATCTCCTGGGAGAAATCTTAAGTTTAAGTTTTATTTTATATATACTTATATACTATATTAAAAAGTAGGTTTTGTAATTTTTTATTAATATTTCCATACAAAATATTAAACTGAAATTATAGTAATAATATTTTTATCCTATTATTAACTCTCAAATGACACACTGAGCCTAATTGGTACATTAATGTGAATTCGCACCAACAGTGTTCTTGATTGCTTATAATTCAACAACAGCAAAAAGAAAAAATCATTTTCTTAGGGTAAAAACTAGGAAATTTTACAAAGAATTTATAGATAGTTTTAGTTTTTTAAATAAAATGATTTTCCTTTTGAATAGTAAATATTATATATTAAAAGCATTTAAGAATAGTTAAAGAATTTTTTACTATTTCACATCGGTTAAAAATAAAAAAAATGTATGGATTTCTTTGTTTATTTTATTTAAGGAACAAAAATAGAGTTGTAAGAAAAAAATGAATAAAATATTTTTCAATTAGCTGATTTTTTACCCCTAGCTGATTTTTGGGAAATCGTAACTCAGATACAATATACGTTAGAAACACAAATCCAACGAGACTCGATAGTTGAAATGAGCAACTGGCCCAAATAAATCCAAAATTTTTTTCAGCTGCTCTTAAAAAAAAAAACTTTGTTTCCTGACATCACTAAAGACAAAATTGCAAAAAAAAAAACTAAACTAAAAATCACCCAATATTTTTTCATACAAAAAGAATTGAACGAGTTTGCATTTTTGTAGGGTAAAATTGTGTTTTTTTTTTGGCAGATTTTTTATATGATATATAATATTTGGGCGAAATTTAACTTCTTGTTTTTGAGTTATTTTTAATTTTATTTTTCCGTGATTTTTCGTTCCTTGTTCCACGAAAAGTTTAACCCTTTGATCCCCAAATCATTTCTAGTAGTGGCAAAAATATAAATTTAGTTTTTTATAACATGTTTGTCCCAAAACACAATCACAATCGGTGTTCTAAAACGTATTTTATTTTGCATATCGTCACCTAAAATGCAAAAAACCGTAACAACATTTTTCATTTTTTATAGGAGAAGCCACAAACCTTTTAAAATGAAACATATTTTAGACTTTACGGCCATTCTTCGGACAAATATCCAAAAATAGCTATTTTATAAATGAAATTAAGAAGACAGTATGATTTTTAAATCTAATATATGTGCGATGTTAAAATGTTCTTGACTTCTCCTATAATAAATTAAAAATGTTTTTGCGGTTTTTTGTATTTTAGCAAGCAAACCAAAATTGTTAATTTTTCATTAATTTTTTCATTGAGATAATAAAGTTTCGTAAAAATAAAATAAAACATAACATAAAAGTCAGAGAGAGAAAAAAAAAATGATAAAAATTAAGGGAAAAAGAAAAAAATATAACGAGCAAAGCGAAATAAAAATGGACGTGCCAGATTCAGATGTTCTTTCATGAGTCACCTTTAGTGAATTTAGTCTATATTTGTTGCTATTAAGAAACACTGGTACTATTCATATTTGGGGAATATAGTAGTACTCACGGCCCAATAGGAGTAAAATACTACAATTGTAGTACTTTCGGCAGCGCTGGGTGCTGCTTCTCTTAATTTCTCTCTCAATAAATTAATTTGTTTAACTGTTGCTTTTTCATATTATCGATGGGCGTGCAATACCGCTGATCAGCCACTTGTAATGCCATGTATATTGCAAAAAAAGCCAAAATTGAAATTTGAGTTTTAATTCAATTTCAATTTAATTCAAGGGCTCTCAATCAAATGCCTAATTTCAATAAATTTTTTTAGTTTAGTTGAAAATCCATTCCGTACGAGTAGTTTAAAAGAAAGCACTTTTTCTGCACTCCTGTAGAATTTTACTATCACCGTGTGTGTGTGTATGTGCATGTGGTGGATACGCGGTGTGCACGCCCAACGACGATATAACACATGCAAAGACATTTGTAATTGAAGACACCCAATA
The DNA here is from genome assembly GCA_914767935.1 of Coremacera marginata. Taxonomy (NCBI): domain Eukaryota; kingdom Metazoa; phylum Arthropoda; class Insecta; order Diptera; family Sciomyzidae; genus Coremacera; species Coremacera marginata. The sequence continues at coordinate 229,351,341 of OU612043.1, read as the reverse complement.
GGTAATAAGGCTAGGCCTCTTGGAGCGGAGGCATGCATTTATTGCTACTTTTGGCGGCAAGCCACATGACATCCTCTCTGCTCCGGCGACCGCTTTTATAAGGCCTGAATTTTCGCTAACCAAGGCAGTACAGCAGCTATAATTTTTCTACAAAAACTGGTTCTACTTCCCAGTAGACATTGGCAGGTGTTCAAAGCGCTACTAGCAGACCTTGAAATGGATGTCGAAGGCCTACCCAACTCGTAGCCAAGCCCATCTACTTTTTTATATGAAATGAGAAGATTATTCATGCCTTCCGGTCTTCCTGCTCTAAAGAGGCCTGTTTGAAGCACTCCTTAAGAATGGCTAAAAGAAGGGGTGAACCAAACAAATGGAAAAAATATTTTTTTTTCGCGTGCCGCTGACAGTGTTGCCCTTTTGGTCCAATCAGAACAAAATTGGTAGTTTTGTTTAAAAAAAAATAGGTCTTGGTAGTTTGGTTGATTTGTTGCGATTTTCCATTATTTTTGGTAGATTGGAAACTCGAACTGATCTTCAAATTCCAAATAAATTCAATTTCAAAATATTTTTGATGGGATAAGAATAAAACGGCTTATTGTCTTTTTCCAGACTTAACCAACACTCAGGGGATGCCCCCTAGAAATGCGAAAGCATTGTGCTGTGTGTGAGTTGTAGGGTGGAAAGATAGAGTAGTGTCGAGATTTGATTTAAATTTTCCCAGCCGGGGAACACGCTCGCAGAGAGATTGTTCCACAATTTTACTGAGAGACTGAAGAACAAATTATCTCGGTAATGCGATGTCCAATGCGATTGGGCAATGAGGCAATGGTATAGAGATGGGCTTGGAGAGCTGTCCGACTGGACCTAGGACGTGCTGGTGGCGTCAGGTCATGTATCTTCGTTGAAAACCCCTTATGATAGTACCTATACAGAAAACTTAGGCAACCAATATTGCGACGATGCCCAAGAGAGTTGAGGTTAGATGAAATATTATCGTCCCCTATCAAATATATCGCACGCCGTTGAATCTGGTCCAGAAGCTCCAAATATGATCTTAAAGCCCCTGCCCAAATGTGCAAATTGTACTCCATTTTCGGCCTTATATATGAGGTGTAGATCATATGAAGATCAGATAGAGTGAAATATTTCTTCCCCCCGCTTAAAAAAATCAAGGCACTTGGCTGCTTCTTTTGACACATCAAATATGTGATCACTCCAACGAAGATCTGATTGTATTGATATGCCCAGAATGTCAAGGGCATCTGATTCCACAAGATATGCACCGTTTATATTGAGGGTAGCTAAGTGACAATTGACTCGCTTATGGGAACAGATAACACTGGGTCTTGCTAGCTATATAGTTCTTGTTCTTACATGCTTGTATGTAGCAGAAATATTTTTTTTTTTTGCTTATTTATACTTTACTACTTGTAATTGAAAAATGTACGTCTTTTGAATTTTTGGTAGGCTGAGAGTAATTTTGGTAGGTTTTAAGAACAGATTTGGTAGGATGCATTTGTAATAAGTGGCAAGACTGGCCACAGACTCGTTAACGAACTCGCTCTCGTGTCTCACATATATAAACACCGAAAAGAAGTTATTTCAATCAGTTGGCGCTGAGACTTCATGCTGAAATTTCCACGCTACATGATGCTTTAAACTTGATTGTTATGCTTGTTAATGCCTCTATAGATGAGCAACTAACCGCAAAACTGATTGAAAAACTGATTGATGGATTTATCTACAAACGAATAGATCAGTTTTCCAATTCCAGTACTAAAACTTTTTCTTCTTGAAAACATCTCGCGTAGTTTATTGAAAATGAATGTAAATAATAGTTTTTACTATATATCTGGCGTTTGGTTTGCTGATTTAGCTACAAACACATCACTAGTTGAAGAACTGGTTGATGTGAAATCGTAAACAATCAAAACTTTTTAATTTTTGCCAACTGATTGATAAACTGGTTGAAAAACTGAAAATAACATCTCAACTCATCTACACGCGACTTGTTTCTAATAACCAGCAACCAGTTTTGCGATTAGTTGCTCGTCTATAGGACCCTTTATGCACCGAAAAAAATTGAGAGCGAGAGACATTTTTATCAATTGGTTTTGAAAATCCTTTTTTTAGCCATTCTATTGCAGTACTTCTAGTAGGCTTCTTTAGAGCAGGGAGAGCGAAAGGCATGAAAAATGTTCCCATTTCATATGAAAAAGTAAATGGGCTTGGCTACGAGTTGTGTAGGCCTCAGACATTCATTTCAAGCCCTGCTAAAAGCGCTTCAAACATCAGCCGATACCTACTGGGCATGAATGCATTGCACATGAAGTCTTATGTGCACACAAACAGTTACGAGAGGTATTAACGGGAGTGAATTTAAAGCCTTACAAAAGCATCAGTTCGCTTTTACAATAACAAATGCATGTAAACGCAATAAAAAACAACGCTCACTCGACGATGCTGATGTTGATAGCATCGCTACTGTGTTCGGTCGCTAAGAATTGTTTTTGTATGTGTATTTTGTTGCTAGACTTGAACTTTAGCGAAGCTATTTATATAGGGTGTCCCGCAATTGAGTGCAACTATTTACGAAGATGAAAAATTATGTCGAGCTGAGAAAAATATCGCATGGGAGGGGGGTCTATTTTCACGTTCTTAGGAGCTACAGGGTTAATTAAAATGTCACGACTTTGGTTCACGTTATTGTTTCTAGCACAAAAACTAAGTTACGGAAAACTTTTTTTGATAACTCATTGCAAAGGCAATAAAATCACCTTTTCAACGGTATATCAACAAACAGTACCGACATAACCGTTACCAAGCTGTGTTCAAAGATGAAATCAATCGGTTGAAACTACCAAATTTCAATTTTGAGTGCAAATTTCTCAGAATTTGGCTTAATAAATGATTTTATTTTTTTATAATCAATTTTGTTATTTATTTAATTTTCTTTTTAATGACACCAAAAACATAAATATATCTTAAAAAATAAAAAAGTTGGATGTACTAAAAAATTTTACCTATTAGAAAATAATGGTAAATAATGACATTACAATAACTTATGCAGTAGATAAAATCGTTGTTTTCTAATAAGTATAATTTTTTTAGTACAGCCAACTTTTTTGTTTTTTAAGATACATTTATGTTATTGGTGTCATTGAAAAGAAAATTGAATAAATTACAAAGTTAATTATAAAAAAAATTCATTTATTACGTGAAATTCTGAGAGATTTGTATTCAAAGTTAAAATTTGGTAGTTTCAACCGATTGATTTCATCTTTGAACGGCCATAGCTTAGTAACGGTTAAGTCGGTGCTATTTGTTGATATACCGTTGAAAATGTGATTTTATTGCCTTTGCAATGAGTTATCAGATAAAGTTTTCCGTAACTTAGTTTTGTGAATCAAAGTCGTGAAATATTAATTAACCCTGTAGCTCCTAAGAATGGGAAAATAGACCCCCCCCTCTCATGCGATTTTTTTTCAGCTCGATATAACCTTTCACCTCCGTTAATAGTTGCACTCAATTGCGGGACACCCTGCATATGGTATGCGCTTACAATGTTCGCAACCTAATTATTCCATAGCCTTGCTCATGTCAGCCATTATTGTGACGTCAGCTATGCTAGTCAAAGTCATGGTGTAATTCAAGCGGGTGCAGTTGCCAGTACTGCCGACGGAAGCGTTCGCTTCTTAGCATAAGATGTAAAATTTAGTATGGTATTGATTGAAGGAATAAACATGCACACACTTCTAGCAGGCCTCTTTAGAGCAGCAAGAGCGGAAGGCATGAAAAATTTTCCCATATCATATAAAAAAGTAAATGAGCTTGACTACGAGTTGGGTAGGCCTCCAACATCTATTTCAAGGCCTGCTAGTAGCGCTTCGAACACCTGCCAATGCCTACTGGGAAGTAGAACCAGTTTTTGTAGAAAAATTATACCAGCTGTAAAGCGGTCGCCGGAGCAGCGAGGATGGCATGCGTATTGCCGCCAAAAGTAGCATTAAATGCATGCCTTCGCTCGAAGAGGCCTAACCTTATTACCTATTGGGTTATTACATACTGGACATAACATCAATTAAGTCCAACATATTTGTCATTCCCAATTTAAAAATACGTTCACACTGAGGATTAAATGCGGGTGTAATGAAATTATTTCAGTTTTTTCTTTAACCCATGGCAATTTTTTTGGTGTAACACATGAATTTTGAACAAGTAATCCCTTCAGTTAATAATTTTTTCCTAACTTCATGTGCTGCTACTGTACCAATTCAACAACCTCAACGTATGCAACAAATTTTTTTTTAGCAATTTTTTATAGTATGAATCTTAATTAATTTTAGTGTCTCTTAAACTGTGCCGCGAACAGAGTAGCCATGTTTAAACAATTTGGATAGATACCATCACAGCCAGATATGCGCGATAGATTTATTTTTTTTTTATATATGACCACAATAAATCGTGATATGCTGGAATATCCATGAGTTTCTCAAATTCAAAGTGGAATTTTTTATTTAATGCGTTTTATGTTTTTATTAATAAAAAGAGATGTTTTTATCTCACACATGTATAAAAAGATATGTGTGTGGCCGCCACGCACGGTAGAAGTGAAACTTTGACCCAAAAATTAAATTTCTGGGAAGATTACTAATTTATTTTATTAACATTCCCTCCTTCTGTGCAATCAAATGGCTAACAAGCAGTCTGTCTTCATACCAGTATTAGTTCATGAACTGTCTTATTTTTCATAAAGCCTACTAGATAGTATATTCAACATAGTGATATCATGGAAATATCAATTGTTCCTTTTATGTACGGACTGTTACTGAAATCTTCAGTATTCACGCACAGAAAAAAATCGCAGTTGTTTTTCACTTTGATGACTTAAGTAGTACCTAGGCTCGATCCTCATAGCACATACGACAGATGTTGCTGTTTATATTATTTTTTTATTAATTATTTTTCTATTAATAAATATTTAAAAGAAAAAATTTGTGGCAATAGTAATGCATTTTTCCCTTTCCGTATTTTCATTGAACCGCGTACAATTCGGGTGCAAGTTGAATGTACGACCATCGCAATATTGCCTTCCTTGTATCAAAGAGAACAAAATACTAACAAACCCGAAAGCAAGCATAGCATACATCTTCCAATTTATTTCATAGGATTGATGACAAAAAATTTATTGTTTATCCGAAATAATCTTTAATCGATTATAACTCGGAATTTATTTATATTATCTAGTCTCAAATTTTCTTAAAAAACAACAAAAACTGCCAATATAATTGTAAATATTTTTAATTAAAAAAAAAAAATTGCAAAATTTCAACTGCAGAAAGAACCACTAAACCTTTGCTTCGTGGTCAGAAGCACTGTCCTTATGCTACCGCGAAAAATTGTTTAGATTTATTTTGCCATGCCTAAACACCCTATAGGAACCAACTAACTTGTTTTTAAAAACAACTAATTAAAAAACTAATTTAAAATAAACTAGTATATGAAGTACTTTGAATTATATTAAGGCGGCATCCACTTCAATTTTAAATAGTTTTTATTGCATTATATATGAATTAATTGAAATACTACTTAAAAACAAGTGATTGATAAACTACTTTGAATTATATTAAGGCGGCAACTACTCTGATTTTGACATGTTTTAATTGCAAATTTTTATTAGATTACAAGTTTACATATATTTAACCAAGTTATTTCATCAAATATTATTAACTTTAGGCCATCAGTAATAGTTTTCAATTGGTTATTTTAAAGAAATTAAAAAAATAATTTAAATATAACTAATTTAACAAGTAGTTGAAAATATATGCAGACGAAAGTCAATTGACTTATTTAGCGGACATTACCATACAAAATATCTTAGTTCGTTCTATGGAAAAAAGTCAGAATGTCAACTAGTTGTGTTTGATAAAAAATACTTTATCAACTACTTTTAAATTAGTTGATTTTCCTACAGGGCAGTTAAGAATGTTGATTCCTTTTTTGGTGCAAGACTTGCATCGTAGTCCAAGTCTTAAAGAATTGATAAACGAATCATGAATGATTTTTCTTCCTTAATCTTTGACGAAACATGCTGATTCGGCCACACATTTCATTGACGAAAATCCCATATAAAATTCCCACGAACGCAATGCAGAAATGTTGAGATTCTTTGTGCATGAATATATTAAAGAATCGTTGTGGAAGTTTCATCAACAAATAGGACAGAAAATATGAAAAAAAATTGTTTTATTCCTTTTCCTTTTTTTATAATCTTTGATTTTAATTTACATGTATTTCGAATCAGATTGTTTCCGATTTGTTGTCTTTGATATATCAGTCCTGCAGTCCATTAATACACCAAGTTTTTAAAAAAATATATATTGTAACTTTTAACGAAAAAATTACCACGAAATACAAGCCTATGTAGGGAAAACATGAACGAACACAAAGCAGAAAGGTTGAAGAATTTTCGACAAGAAATACAAGAGAGAAGAGTTGTCGGTTATCGCGTGTTGTAATGTTTTCGTTGTTTCCTTGTTCTATTTGTCCTTTTGTTGTGGTGACGAAACCAATGCAGATGAGTTAAAGAAAATTCTGCAAGTCTGTTATTGATGAATACAAGCCAGACGCGTTGAAGAGTATTCTGCAAGTCTGGTTTATGCAGCAAGTTTCTTTTATTTATTTAAAAGCAGAGTAGGTAGTCCGGTAACTCAGTTGATAATGAAAGAACTTGTAAAACCATTAGGTTGTGTGTTCAAATGCGATTTTTTTATTTTCGATATAAATATATGTTAAAAACTGCATTTGAATAAAATGAAAGCTTACATATGGTTTTTATATGAAAATTCACAGAACTAAGAATAAAACAAATTTTAGATTCAAAGTTCGTTAATATTGCAGCATGTGCTGTTTCCAAATCCATCAATGCAAGGCCTACTTCGAAAATTTATTTATGAATTTATCAAAACTCAATTGGAGAAATGAAACTACGTTCAGATTCAAATTTTTAGACCGTAATGTAGGTTCAGAGTATTGAACGAAAGACTCAATTCAATCATAAAAGTAGGAAAGAACTACTGATTGTAAAATTCAACATAAGTATGCTCATAAGTACTCAAATAAATATGTCTCCGCGGCCTAGTTGGTAGAACAGCCGACTATGGAATACAAAAATATGAAAAATTATTAAACAGCCATTTTTCGTTTTTTTACAACAAGTGCGGCGAATTGCTGTCTTGTTGTTTTCATAAGAACCATTTCGTTATATTGGTCTTACCCTCCATCTAGCTCACCGTATTATGGTATACGCGTCTATAAAAGTTTCACTTCAAAAATGTTCAATGCTCATTCAATGCTCGTCCAAGTTTTCTATTAGAAATACATCATCAAGTGGTAACTCCATTCACAGTTTAAAGGTTCTGTGATTATTACTTCCAAAGCTATTCGATATCAAAAAGTTTGTGTGTGCTGGAATGGGCGGAGCCACGACTGTTTTGCATAGGAAGGTGAAAAGTACTTTAAAATCTATTCTCATACCTACCCAGCGGTGGATCTACATACGGGCTTAAAGGGCTTTAGCCCAATCCCCCCTTGGAGAATTTTTTGTATGGGAAAGTAATGAAAATTAGCATTAAAAGCCGTTTTAGCTGCCCCCCTTGGTCTACAAAACTAATAAATACAGTTACAGCCATCATTTTGTAAAGTTCGATAAACAAATTCAAACATTTAATATCTTTAGCAATCTAAACTGAAATAGTACGAAAAATACTTAAGAGAATGTGTTTAGGCTCTTTCAAAAGTTTTCACTTTTTAAGTCTATAACACACAGAAAGCATGCATGCATCAAAGCATCTGACGTTCGTGTTAAACAAATGTTAACTTATGGGATCATGCTTAATGCTTGCTGATTCACACTTTTGATATGTGCGTGCTATCAGTATACGTGTGTTTAACAGAAACATCAGATGCTTTGATGCATGCATGCCTTCTATATGCAGGGAACCTTACAGAATTATGGTTTGTGACATGAACAAACTAGCAAGACACTTCGTTTCAAACAACTAAGTTGACTTGACGCATGTAAATAAATATATAGCAAAGTACCAAATTTTTGCAAGTATGTGAAAAATGTCCGATTTGACATGGAATCAGCGATATATGTAATTTTGTAATGTTTTTCATTTTGGTTTTATTTTTGCTATTTTAACCCCTCTCCTCTCTCTGGCGAATCCAAGATCCGCCATTTACCAAATTTACCAAATATATATACCGTATTTACCAAATATACAAAAAACATTTCATTAAAATCGGTGAGTACTCGGCTTTTCTTGTTGCTTCACGTTTATTATAACAAGAACACTACATTAAATTAAATTAAATATCAAATACAAAAATTTTACCTTTGCATGCCATTGAGATTCGAACCCACAAGCAACCGATACCACTATGTATGAAGTCACTACACTAAACATTAAGCCAAACTCCTTCGTTACGCGCAGTGATTTATTCAATATTAATTACAATTGAATATTGTAATTGCTGCAGCATAACACAATAATCTTTTAAAAGATTTTTGTTGTATGGCTATCAACAGAATATTGCGACATACTGCATCTGTTAATACAGCATCTGTTGACATAGCTGCAGTTATGTCAGCAATAGGTAGCAAGGCTGCTTGGGTCAGTGGGTAGAGCGATGGACTGGCATGAAAAGTTCCAGGTTCAAATCCGCAAGGCGTGCAAAGAAATTTTTTTTAATTTTTTCCTTTCTTTTTGTTAATGAAATGTAATAAAATTTACTGGTGTGAATATTAACGTGTATTTTTTAATTTACTTAATGTTATTTTGGTTTTGTTACAAGAAAACCATTAAATTATCAAATCTATCCTTCTCTCGTGTGTCTACTGACGCAGCTGTGTTTTTTTTTTGCAGAAAATAGCTCAAAACTATGCTTAAGCCATCCATGTTAGTTGTTTTTTAATTTTGTATTTTTGAATTTTGGGCTTAGGTGAATCAAATATTTTTTTGGTAAGGTATCGAAGTGGGGAACAGGGGGGCGAACCTTCACATGGCAACGTATCTGACCGCCTCAACCTGGTGAGGCCAGCATTATCCATGCCGAAATCGTCTCAAGTCGTCTCAAACCTCCAAGAGGTGTTCCCTGGGCAACGGCAAATTGGCATCCGTCAGTTTGACGGCTAATTTGAGCGGCGGGTCGATCCATAGACCTTAAACATGGAATGTGCGCAGGGTTTGGGTCCCGCCACATTACTACTGCCCAATGAAAACTAAACCAGCCTCGGATAAGAACCCCAAATACGTTGACAACCACCGCAAACGAAAAACGGGCAATGATTTACGGATATGCACCAGGAATGTCCGAAACCTTTATAGGGAAGGTTTCATTATCCAACTGGCGGAAGCCCTCAAAACAATAAAATCTGACATCACCGCTATCAAGGAAATGCGATGGAAAGGGCAAGGCTGCTCTAAACAAGCACACTGCGATATCTACTACAGCTGCCATGCGGAAAAGCGCGAATTCGGATGTGGATTCGTCGTTAGCCGGAACGCCACCTTGTTTCCCGGTTCACACCTGTGAACGAAAGATTGGCCACGATCCGCATCAAGGCAAAATTTTTCTTCATCAGCCTTATTTGCGCTCACGCCCCGACGACCATCTTCCGGTCCATGACGTGAAAATAGTCCTCGGCGATTTTAATGCGAAAGTCGGAAGGGAAGGCATCTTTGGCCCCACTGTAGGTCAGTTCAGTCTTCATGAGACCTCCACGAACAACGGCCTACGACTGATCGACTTCGCCGCGGCGCGACATCCACAAGGCCACCTGGCTGTCCCCGGATCAAAAACACGAAACCAAATTGATCATGTTGTAATCGACGGAAGGCATGCCTCTAGTGTTCTAGATGTGCGTATATTTCGGGGGGTCAATATTGACTCCGACCATTATCTTGTTGCAGCCAAGATCCGCATGCGATTATGCAATGCGAAGAACATACCTACAAGACTGCAACGAAAGCTAGATGTCGCTAAGCTGCAATTACAACGGACTGCCGAAGCCTACTCCGCTCAACTCTCGGTTAAGCTCAACCAACCAACCTCTGGACTCGACGACGCCGGCGGACTTTGGGCGCATATATCCCACTCCATGCGCGCTGCCGCTGAAGAAGTCATTGGTTTCCGGCGCCCCTAACCTCAGAACCAATGGTACGATCAGGAGTGTCGCATCGCGACAGCAGTAAAAAACGCCGCATACAGAAAAACGCTGCAGTCAGCTGCAACGCTAGCCGTGCGAGAAAACTACCGTGAAAAGAGGAAGGAAGAGAGGCGCCTTTTCAGACTCAAGAAAAGAGAGCAGGAAAAGCGTGAGCGTGAGGAACTAGAGGTATACCAGGGCAAGAAGGATGCACGAAAACTCTATCAACAGGTTAAGCGTCTAACCCAAGGTTTCAAGCCCGGAGCATCCACTTTTAGAGGCGAAAATGGAGATCTGAATACGGATACACAGTGTGTGCTTAGATTGTGGAGACAGCACTTCTCCAATTTACTTACTGGCGACGATGCCATCAATGCCGCCCATCTAGAGCGTAGTTCAGTGCCACCAATCTAGTATCACCACCTATCCAACGACTCAAAAACAATAAAGCAGCGGGTGCTGACGGCCTGTCAGCTGAATTGTTTAAAACCGGCGGCAATGAATTGATAAGACGCATGCATCAGCAAAATATGGCTAGCAGAAAGCATGTCCGACGATTAGAACCTCAGTGCACTGTGCCCTATACTTAAGAAAGGAGACCCAACAATCTGCGCAAGTTATAGAGGTATCAGTCTTATTTCCATCGCATATAAGGTTCTCTCAAGCGTACTGTGTGAAGATTAAAGCCCCAAGTACAAAAACACTGATTGGACCTTATCAGTGTGGCTTTCGACCTGGTAAGTCCACCATAGACCAGATTTTCACGCTACGATAAGTCCTGGAGAAAACCCACGAAAATCAAATTGACACACACCATCTCTTTGTCGATTTTAAAGCTGCGTTCGATAGCCCGAGGAGGGATTGCCTATACGCAACAATGTCTGAGTTCGGTATACCTGCATAGTTGATTAGACTTTGCAGAATGACGTTGAGCAACACACGCAGCTCCATCAAGGTAGGAAATGACCTCTCCGAAACGTTCAATACCGAAAGAGGTTTCAGGCAATGCGATCCACTGTCTTGCGATCTCTTCAACATCATCATGGAGGGGATCGTACAAAAGGCAGGTGTGCATCGTAATGGCACCATTTTCTATAAAGGTGTCCCGCTTCTTGCGTACGCTAATGATATTGATATTGTTGGCAGAACCAAAAGAGATGTTACCGCTGCTTTCGCCGCTATCGAAAAGGAATCAGCCAAAGTGGGTTTGACGATAAATGAGGGTAAAACAAAGTATATGCTGTCTACAAACAAGGGAGCGCGGCGTTTAGACTCCCACGTTTCATCCGGCATCTATAACTTTGAAGTACTCAAGGAGTTCGTTTACCTTGGCACCGCCATTAATACCAAAAACGACATCAGCCTGGAGATAAAGCGAAGAACAATAATTGCTAATAGGTGCTACTACGGGCTCAGTAAGCAACTAAGTTCCAGAGCCCTCTCCCGATCGACAAAACTAACACTCTACAAGACGCTCGTTCTACCTGTGCTGCTTTATGGCGCTGAGACATGGATAGTTTCGCAAACTGACGCAGCCGCTCTTGGGGTGTTCGAGAGAAAGTTCTTCGCAAAATCTTCGGTTCTGTTCGAGTCGGCGATGACTATTGCATCCGAATGAACCACGAGCTGTATGAGCTCTACGAAGACATTGACGTAGTTCGGCGTATAACTGTGCAGCGACTACGCTGGCTTGTGGACGACGAAGCTCCAGCGAAAAAGGTGCTCGAGGCGAGGGTCGCTGGTCAACGACGACGAGGGAGACCATGCCTCCGATGGATGGACCAGGCTGAGGAAGCCCTAACCGCACTTGGTGTATCCGATTGGAGAAGGCGCGCGCAAAGCAGAGGCGCCTGGCGGCAGCTGATGAGGTCGGTCGAAATCCGGACACGGGTTGTTACGGCCACCTAAGTAAGTAAGTAAGGTATCGAAGTATGTGCTTTCAAAGCTATATATTTAAAAATAAATTGCTTAGGTGAATAAGCATAAACTTATAATTCCCATACAATTCTCTTTACCCAAGCCGACTTAGGTGATTTACCTGTTGCTATTTTCTCGGTGTACATTTCTGTGTCGATACTATATAAATTAGAGATGCAACGGACAGTGATTTGGCTGGATACTGGATACCGTATGTCCAGCGAGCTACAAGGACGGATAGCCGATTATCCGGCGGACGGATTGTAGGTCCATTGCCTTTTTGTCACTATATTAAATATATTTCTAATTCAACAGGCTACAATATATGGATTGAGAGCTGCTATTTGTGTATGGCAAATAAAGTTGGAAACACCTTTTACATAAAAAAAAATAATTGGATCCCTTCTTTCTAGTTCCCCTCCAAGCTGATTGTGTCATGATTCCAAACTTTGAATGAGTTAAATGCAAGGTTGAAGGCAGTATTGAAAACTTTCATATTAAAACAGCTGATTGTTTTGATTATATTTTTTGTTGAATTGTATATTTGTCGTGTTGTCAATAAAAAAATCGCGTAATATCTTCGAACGCTGAAAACTTAGTTTTTATTCACCATAATCTACCTCTTCTTAGTTTTAATTATTAACCCCGACCGAAGAGTACATTTAGGATAGTTGCCGGATATCCGCTGCATCTCTAATATAAATTCAATGAAAGCATTGACACTTAACTTTGGCTTGAATTAAGCTATAAGGCCCTACTATATTTTTGAGCACTTTTTCGTAATGTTAAATTAGAACTGGTGAAACAAAAATTAATAAGATTCAAATATCTAAGAAAAAGTTAATATTTTTTGAAAAATTTCGCAAGATAGGTAGCTGGTTTTCAGAAATTTTCTGTGCATATTCAATACATATCTGAAAAATGTTTATATCTACAATAATATTTTGTGCTTGTTTGATATGTTTATTAAAATGTATGATCGCATCTTTCCAAATGTGAATAAAATCATTGCAATACATTGCAGTGTACTAAAACTCAAAGTGTTGCACTTTTTATTGTTGTTGTTGTTGTAACAACGTAGACCAACAGCACTAATTGATGCATTGGCGCCTACTTCCTCAAGTGTGCAGACATTTTGCAAAAGTGAACATTTCAGGCGCCAAAGCTTAGAGACGACTTAAATATGATTAAATAAACTAATGCAGAAAAAAATAATAAACATTCTTTTATCAAATAAATGACATAAATGCAAGGAATAGGCAAACATTATACACACACACAAACGCCCGATTGCAATACAAAGAATAGCAGCGCAATTAAATGGCGAAAATAAAATCTCTGCAAAATGCTAACGACTTAAAAAATAATCCCCACCGAAAACAAGCAGACACACAACAGTAGCAACTCGTTCAACACTTCACAGTGAGTGTGTGAACAGTATAGCGTCATTTTGAAACATCAGCGGGTCATTCATGGGACCTTGAATCAATATACAACTCATTATTAATTATTTGATTTTGTTTTTAATTCAATTTTATTATATCTTCAACATTTATTACTAGGATATATTTTTTATTGCAGGTATTGAGTGGTGATTACAGCAAATTAAGAATGTATTTTCATTTGTGGTGTGGTATTTTTTTTCGAGGTCGTACCTCTGAAATCACTGGCTATTCATAAGGTGTGTTTATGGATAATTTTATTGAAATCAATTAGATAGCTAAATCAACTTGTCGATAATTCATTTCATTACGCTCTACCTCTACATTAAATTTGTGTCCAATTTCTTCTTTAAAAGCAAGCTATTTCATAAATAAACCTAATCTTCCACTAAGTAATCTTTATCCAGTCTAATCCGCTCATGCTAATCAGTTATATATAATTTTTAAACACTTATTCTATTGTTTTCCTAAGATTATGCCTACTTTGCTTATTTAGAATTTTGTGTTATTATCAGATTGCCCTAATTTTTCTACCCCCAATCCTCAGGCACACACTTCCTTGGATAAACACTTGAATAATTATGCGATCACACAATTCGAATTTGCCAACAAACCCACAAAAGAGGGGTGAAGTTAAACTTCCTTCTGCTGTTTACCACACTTTTACCGATTAGACAAACATTCAAACATATGTATTTTTGTTTTGTTTAAAAAACATTGTCGAAAAAAAATCTGATTAGTTTCCATTTACATGAGTGAACCAACGACGCCAACGCCTCGTTTGACGTTTTCATCGCATCACCTATTTTTACTCGTTTTTTTACTCGCAGAAATCTATGAGCGCCGTTAACAGCATCCTGACATAATTTGTTGTGCGAACAAAAGTGTTCACTTGATTGACGTCAAAAATTATTCCGAACTGCGATGGGGGTGTTTTTTGTACCGTAAAGTGGGTTGAAATTTTATGGATGCAATATTTCTTTTTGTTTCGGATGAGCGTAGAATGTGTGAAAAATTTACCAAAATTAACAATTATCCGTGAGAGAGTTCTATGTCTTTAGATTTTATTTTTTCGAAAATATGGCAAGACATGACTTCGACTTACTTTTGCTTTAATGGCATACAAAAATTAAACTATTGTGGTAGAATTTTAAGCTTTTTCCGATTTCATTGTGTTAAACATGTTTAATTTGGTTAATCTTCAGGGTTTTGTTGATAATTTCTTTGGCCATTGGCCATTAAGGGAATTTCAGACGTCAAAAGCACTGCCCACTTTAGCCGAGGTACTTCAGTACGTAATAAGGAAAAGATAAAAGGACAATTTTTTTTACCAAATTTATACCAAGTTCCTAGGTTTGGTGACTCAGCAAGTACCAGAGGTGTATAAAAATATCTTAGAAAAAAAAAAACACAGTTTGGTGAGATTTCGGTGAAAGAATTTTATAAAATAAATGCAAATTTATATTTTCAGGAAACAAAAAACAACAACATATACCTAACAAACAAAGATTTGTAAAAAAACAGATCAAACAATTTCACATTTTCAAGTGCATATGAGCATTTCCACAAAAAAAGCAACTAATTATTTTATGATATTCTCTTAGAGAAACATTTCAGTTTTATTTTTTTAGGCATTTTATACACAAATTCATTTATCATGATGTTCAAATCGTCTGCATTGTTTCGCAACTGTGGTTTATCTTTTTAGTAAATGTTGAGTAAATGTTTCGTAAGCCTTTTTGTTTTAGTAAAAATGGAAGACATTGGCTAAAGATAATGAAAAATGGTTGGGCCAAAGAGAGTAAGATATATTAAATTTGTTTTTTTAACTACTAAATTACTCAATTACCTAATTATTTAATTACTCAATTGAATCATAATGGAAAAAATGTCACTCTCAAAATTTCACGTATCGCCTCAGATTATGATTAAAAAAAAATGTACTAAAGATATTTGAATAAAACAAAATACATTTTAAAGTGACATTATTTTATAAGATTCAAAAATTAGTTGCACTAAAAAATTGCGACATATTTCGCTGAATTCTGACTTTCTATGTATGGACACGAAAACTACTTCAATTTTTGTCCTTAAGCCTGTATGATACTTAATTAAATTGATCATTGTAAATTATAACTAGAGCAGTTCAAATAGCACGAATGCATGGATTCAATTGGTGTGAGTGAGTACGCATATGGTACGAATTGGAGAAAAATTTATAGGACGGACTGTACTTTTTTTGCATTTTTTTTTGCCGTTTCTTTCAATTCGTTCTTCGTTAAGTTTCGATCAAATATTTACTGTGCTGTTAATAAATAATTCGACATTTGTAGAGTAAACAAAACTATTTAATATAAATGTATGCTGAATTGGAAATGATGTGTGTAGCTAATATTAATTTATTTAATGCAGCTGCTCTTAACAACACCAGATATGAAAAAGTAACAACGTTTATAATTTTTTAATTAATGCAATTTTTCTTTATATATATATTTGCATCTTAACATTATTTAAGTGTACCTTAACACTTGTTGTTTGAATTTAAAAACAATATAATTTTTTTTAAGAAAATATGTTTTCATATAAATATATTGTAATTATAAATGTACTGAGAACATTTTTAGTCTATTACTATTTGTTTGCTTGGAAATATAATTTAGTCAAGAATAACATTAAATATTCACTAACAAATATATATTCATTGGAGAATACATAATTTAATTGCAGTCAAGCAATTATTTTCAAAACCATAATTAAGAACAACATAATATATTTACCGATGATTACACTATATTTACTTGGAAACATGTTTGAGCAAAAGAAATGCCAACACTTTTTCACTGTGATTACAAAATATTTGCTTAGAAGTAATTGTTGATTTGAAGCAAACAAAATATGTTTAGAAAACAGTAAATAAGTTTTTCTCGGATTTAATTATGTTGAGAAGTAACCATATTATGTTTATCCGACAGCCAGCCAAGCACCCACTTTATCAGCAAAGTTGCTTCAAAACTCACCTTTTTACTGCTGAATCGTCTTATTTTTCTTTTATTTTGTTTTTTATTTTATTAATTTGAAAACACAAACACTTTTAATTTTAGCAAACATTTTCAGAAACACTTTTCACAAGAGCTAAACTTTTCAACACGTTTGGCGCGGCTGCTTGAAACTTAAAATGATGCCAAGACTTGGCAACTGTTAAAATCAAGCGCATAAAGCAACAAGGTTCCCGATATTTTTCGTGCAAGTGCAAAAGAAACAGATATATGCATGTCTAGGCGAAACACATAAAAGAAAGGAGTTTTGTTTATTTTAAATTTGCAGAGATCTGTTCATTTTGAGTTTAACTGTGATGCAAATATATTTTTATTGGGTAGAAACACACAATTCTATTTTGTCACAAGCATATTTATGTAGACGTTAGTTTTTTAGCTAAGGCAATTATATTGATGTTGGACACAACTTATATTTTCTTATTTCGAAAAATAATGCTATTAAGGAAAGTTCTTAACCATTAGGTGGTTCGCTCTGAACATTTTGTTTTTGAAACCAAACATATATAAACATATTTTTTTTCTGCGTGTACCTAAGAGCCTTAATGTAAACTTAAAACGAAATGCAAATATGCTTTACTTTGCCTTTTTCTTTCACTTTAAGTGTGTGGGGTAAGTATTCATTACTTTTCAATTCCAATTCCTTGGAATTAGGAATTGGTAAGTGGTCATCTCAATTCCTCAGGAATGGAACCGGAAAAAATTCGTCAACTCCATTCCAGGAATTGTAATTGGTAATTGAACATCTCAACCCTCAGGAATGGAATTGTAAAAAAATCGTCTATTCAATTCCAGGAATTGTGATTGGTAACTGAACATCTTGATTCTTCAGGAATGTAATTGGAAAAAAGTTGTCAATTCCATTCCAGGGATTATAATTGGTAATTAAACATCTGAATTCTCCAGGAATGGAATGGAATCGGAAAAAATTCGTCAATTCCATTCCAGGAATTGTAATTGGTAATTGAACCTTTCAATTCCTCAGGAATTGGTTATTACAATTTTCAATTCTATTACAGGAATTGTAATTGGAGGTTACTGTAATCCAACTACAATTGTAATCGAGGTTAGTGTATGAATATATCTTTTAATATGTTTTTCACTAACTCTTCGTAAATATATTTTTCCTTTTTAAATATGCTTATAAATTATTAAATTCTCCCAAAAACCAGTATTAAATCAAATTTTTTATATTTTTTTTTTTTTTTTTGTGTTATAAAAGTTACGATTTAAGCGTTCTTAAATGTGTCATTAGAAATTTTGTGCCCAAGTATATAAATTTTTGTATTAAAAAATTAAATAATACTGCAAATATTCATTTCAAATAAGGTGTTTTCTTATAAAATTAAAAATTTATTTGTGTAATGAAAAAAAATCTGTTCTTTTGACACCAAAAACATTCGCATATTCATAAAACTATGGAAATTCATAGTACAATTAATTTTTTGACATAATATCATTGCCTTGGAAATTCTTAATCAGAATAAAAAAAAAACACTCTGAAATTGAAAGTTCCGACTTTTAATGTAAATATCTCCGATGTTTTTGAATATATTTCATTGAGGTTTTTTTCCCTCAAAAGGCCTCTTTCCAACTCTTAAGTAATGAGTCAAGTAAAAAGTTCTATTTTGTTCTAAAAGTACAAAAATAAAATAATTTTATTTAAATGAAATATATAACATTTCGTTGGAAAATCCAGTTGTGGGGAAATTTCTCTATGCCCTGTCTTCCAATCAGGGTTAGCTGGGACAAAAGCTGTTGCAGTTAAGCAATAGGCTTAACCTTAACTAGCAGTGTCAGCTTTTCAGTCCGTATCAACGGGATAAGCTTGATATGAAGTTTGAAAATGTGCTACTCTGCTCTGCCTCCGGTGAATTTTGGTCTGCCTGTTAAAAAACTCTGTGTAAATATATACCTAACGAAACGTTCTTGCATTCTACATCCAGATTAACTTATGAATACTCTCTTTTCAAGATTTGGCTTACGGGCGAGTTAAGTTTTTTGGATGGGAAAAGATAGATCAAATGCTGCATATCCTTTTACTACAAAACGACTTTGGTATTGTCTGACAGTAGTTGCTTCGTTATTCTTCTATTACAAAGCCCGAAACGTGGTACTGATAGTTTCCCTATGAGCAATCGTTCGCTTGCTGAAAATGGTTATAAAACCGAATATTTTTTTGCGTATACTTTTCCTGTACTTGAGTGGACTAAGAGCTCCATTGTTTTTCGTGAAGGGCAACGTGGGTATATAGCAGTTAGTCATAGTAGAAATTAAATAGATATTTTGAGGTATGGCCTATGGCTACATTGCCTATGTCTAAGCTGGTTGATTTCCTAAATTGTTTTCATTCGACCGTCTAATTTGCCGCTATAATTCTACTCATATGAAGTTGTTGGTAGCCATATTGCAACTTTTAAGTTACCAAATTTACTAGAAGAAACAATGTTAAGAGAATACAACTGTTTCTTGTTACTGATTATTGCCTTTGGGTGATTTAAACGAAGGTTTATGTGTTGTTATTGGTTTTTACAGTTGCAATTTCTTGCACTTCTTGAAATAATCTTCGGTTGTGGATCGAAAAGTTTATATCAAACGGTAACTTTCATAAAGATCCACTTACTTTATGCTTACCGAAGTGTTTCACTTGCAGCATAGTTTCCAATTTTTATCTTTTTTATATATTTAGCATTATCTGTTAAAAAATGATGGCTCCTTCCAGTGGTGAATGAATTAATTAGAGGAGGATTAAAAATTAATTTTGTGTAACTTAGTGATTTGATCTATTTTTATTTTAAACATATCTCGAAAGGATTCGACCCCATGTGAGAATATTCGCAACATGTTTTAGCAAAACCTTACATATTCTCGATCAAAACTTGCCTCAGACTGCAATAACAACGTTTTCTATAATAAAGATTATTACAAACACATTGCTTCGCACAAAATTTACTTTAAAAAACAATGTGACTGGAAATTTGTTCTATCGAGCTGTAGTCACTCTTACGTAATTTTTAAAAAAGAAAATTTCTTTTTGATTGCTTTTCAGTTTTTTTATATGAAAATTATGCTTTACTTGAGAGCTGGAAACAGGCCTAAAAGCTTAAAAAAATTACTTGAGAAAAACTATTTCAATAGTACTTTTATATTTTTAATTTTTCTTTAAAAAAAAAAGTCCAAAATATTCTCTTTTTACTTAAAACAGTCCAAAAGTTGTTTTTGTTGTAAAAATAATATTAGTTTGGTGTTGGTGATGTTGAAGGGCCTTATCTGGTGAAACCTTTACTCAGGTGCAGTATCCGACCGAATATTTGATTTCGGTTTCGGTCCTTTCTGTCAGGTACAGCTATTCGGCCTCAATATGTACGAAATCAAAACTTTAAAATTTCATGCAAACTCTTCTCTATTTTTTGTGATAAACGGCAAAAAATTATTGCTAAAATTCAATTAATATTGTACTTTCTGATGAAATAACACAACAACGCCTACTTGCGGTACTTTTCCATTTATTTATTCTTTGCTCTAATAAAATTAGGGTCAAAAATACGGTATGTAGAAAACAATAGCAACAACAGAAACCGAATTAAACTTCACACAAAACTAAGCAGCAAAATCAAGCAGCTAATAGGATGTGGCAATACTGTTTGCATCCGTTTCCTCTTTTAACTCATACAAGTGAAGCATAAAAAGAAACGCGTGATGGATTGGCTGCATATAGAAAAAAAGGACAAGGAGTCGATGTGCCACGTGACCCAAAACAAATTCACAAAGGATGCTTGCTACAACAAAAATAGAAACATCAACAGCAACAACAACATAAAAAGAACAACCAGCAGCAAAACGAAACGTCAAATTCGTTTCCATTTAATGCCACTGATGACGGAATTGATTTGCAAATAGAACCAGTCACCGCTAGTTGATGCCATTCTGTGTAAGTTCTTCGGGGTCCTCAGGACTCGACACCAACCACTAGTTGGTAGAGCGAACAAAATGATGATGACAATATTTGCAGATGAATGCACAAGCGCGCCCCTCAAACCCACCAATGCGACATTTAGACCGACTGACAGACAATCTTTGCTGTAGCACGTGCCGTTGCGTTGGGCGTGTGGATGTTGTGTGTGATCCTTGCTGAGATCGCAAATATTTCACTTGCTCAATGCAGCCACGTGACCTGCCAGGAGTTGGGGGCTACAGGAAAAAATTAAATAAATAAAATGTAATAATGTAGAAAATTGATAAACAAAAGAAAGCAAGGCATTGAGAAAAAAAAAAACATAAATAAAAACGAAAAAAAAAAACAATAAACAAATCTAATCGAAACGGAAACGGAAGTGCTTTTAGGTTTGTTTTGTTAAATTAGCTGTGAGTGTAGAGCAAAGAAACTCTGCGCTCCTGTTTGCTCTTCCAAAGATTTTTTTTTTTTTCTTATATCAGTTTATTATGCTACTTCATCTGGTTTTGCACTTTTCCTTAAAACGTGCAACCAGTATTGCCAAATGGTCCGATATATCGGAATAACGATTTTCACAATTGAATCCGATTGTCCAATATTTGGCCAAAATTCATCAAAATCTTATGATTTCGAAAAAAATTTGTCCGACTTTCGATTTTATATATATTTCTTCATATATATGAAAGAAAAAATGTAATAAAAAAAAAATTGGAGGCAGCTCTAAGAGATTGTTAAACAAGTCAAAGGCTGCACATTAGGGTGGGGTCCTTATTCCTAAAAAAAAAGGTGTTTTCTTTGAATGTGTTCATGGGGCAACACATTATTTGAATATATACCATAAGAAACTAGTAATTTTTTTTTATTCGTTTAATTTTTAAATGATATTTAAGGGTCGCTACCAAGGCACATTGGTACAAATGGCAGGCAAAAGTGGCCAAAACTAGAAGACGACCTCGTAGCTAAAGTCAAACACGAATCTAAAGTCAAAAATGGAAATTCAAAATGGCGGCTCCAATATGGCATTTTTGTTAAATTACGCACTTTTGTGAAATTTTCGGACGCCATTTTGATCCTTAAAACCTGAGTTTCCGCACCTACAAAAAAATAATACGTGTACGCTAGATTTTTGTGCTCTATCACATATCCAAAGCTCATTCAAATCGGCGAATGAAACCAAGGGACGTTTTCTTGTGACAGGGTCAAATTTTGACAACTGGTAGCGGCAACTGGTAATCATATCAAGAAAATGAAAACAAAAAAAATTTCTTTCATATTTAGAGGCCCCCAATTTAGAGCCAGCTTGTAAAGGCATCGCTGAGTGGACGAAAAGCAGTCAGATAGCACTTGATGTGCTCCTGAAAGCACACTTTCCTTGCTGTACAGAAACCGAATTGTCAAACACTTATTCAATACAGAGACACGTGACAAACCCTCTACAGTTTCCAAATGACCTTATAACACCAGATAAAATCCTGTGGGCTATAGATTCGTTCTCGGAATACAAATCTCCAGTCGTTCGATTCGCTCCTTGGCTTATGGCCATATACAAAGGATGCTTCAGGCTGAATTATGTGCTTGTAGCCTGGAGAGTAGCAAGGGTTGTATTCTTCCCGAAATCAGGCAAGAGCAGTCACCTGTATCCAAAGGACTACAGGCCCATTAGTCTTACCTCCTTTGTACTCAAAACTCTAGAGAAACTGATAGACCTGCACCAAAGGAACGATGCAAACCAGTTGCTGGCAACTAACCAACATGCGTACATGAAAGGGAAGAATATGCACTTGGTGCATTTTTGGACATCTCAGGCGCATTCAACAATGTATCGACTGCTGCAATACTCAATAGCTTACGCGCAATAGAGGCACCACGAGCAATCGACCTCTGGTTAGACAATCTACTACCATGGAAATGGAAGTTTGGAGGGGTACACCCCAGAATTACTCAAAAACTTCGAAGCTAGAGCTCCGAAGATAACAGCTTATGCAGACGATCTAAGCATAATTATAGTGGGCAAATGTCTACCAACAATAAGTTCAATAATGGAGTGCACACTCAGGAAGGTGATTAGATGGACTTACTCAGTCGGCCTTAGCATCAACGTCGAGAAAACAGATCTGCTTCTATTTACGAAAAGGCACAAGATACCGCCGTGGATACCTCCGAAAATACACTATATACACCTCACCCCGAAAACCCATTCGAAGTATCTAGGAGTCGTCCTGGACAGCAAACTATCATGGCGAATCAATGTCAATGAGAGAGTGAAGAAAGCCCCCAATGCGCTATACGCATCCAAGAAGATGCTGGGCAGCACTTGGGGTCTCTCACCCTTTTTGATGCATTGGATCTACGTAACGGTAGTTCGTCCAATTCTACTCTATGGAATTTACGGTGTGGTGGCCGGAGGTGGAAAAGTCAACATACCTTAAACACCTGGGGAAAACACAGCGACAGACACAGATCTGCATAACAGGGGTGCTGAAATCAACTCCAACGAAAGCGCTAGAAACAATTCTATGTATGGACCCCCTAGACATACACGCAAAACTAATAACCGGGAAAACGTCACAGCGCCTTACGGCGACAAATAATATGCACAAGCAAAGGCTTGGGCATTTTACTATCAGCAAGGATTTTTCCAGTAGCACAAACAACATGATACCTAGCACAATAGATAGACTCAAGAATATCAATACGCCTAGGAGCGAACAACTGGTGCTACGGCATAGAACAAGTACAACGGGTGGTCAACATATTCACTGACGGCTCTAAGCTGCACACGGGAGTGGGAGCGGCAGTTTACTGTACAGAACCAGCGATAAGTCAGCCTTATAAGCTACTGGACCACTGCAGCATCTTCCAGGCGGAAGTGTTCGCCATAATGAAGGCCGCAGAGACTGCCCTTAACATAAACACACATCACTCCAGTATTAACATTTTTGTAGATAGCCAAGCAGCGATCAAATCCATGTGCTTCAGGATGCTTCACCCGCTACCATCAGGTCCACAAATGCCCTGGCAAGCAGGGAAGCACTAGATGCACTATGCGCTTCAAAGAAAGTGCGCATCTAATGGGTTCCTAGCCACCGGGGCATTGACGGAAATGAAAAGGCAGATAGACTAGCAAAGGAAGGCGCCGGACTGGGATCAGAGTCCATACAACATGTACCTATCCCACTACGAGAGCTATACAGAAACCTCGAAGATAGGGCCGCACAAGCAGTGAGTCGCAAATGTAGAGATATGACAACATGCAAAATCTCAAAAATCATGTGTGATACACAATGTAATAAACTCTGTTCAACTCTGTTCATCCTAGCACGACCGCGCAGAGAACTCAGGACACTGGTGGGTGTCCTTACGGGTCACTGCATAACGGCAGCTCACGCGAAGAAGATGGGCATCACAGCGGATGACAACTGTAGGAAGTGCAAGGAACCAGACACGGCTGAAACCCTGAAGCACCTACTATGCACATGCCCCGCTCTACTTTGATCGAGACTGAAATACTTAGGCGCACCGACGTTTCCGTCACTACAACATGTGGCCAAAATCTCTCTGAAAATCCTCCTTAGATTCTTGAGCGCAAATTTTTACCGATTTTAAATAACTCCCTCCAGGCTCCTAACGACCGGTACCACTAAGGACCAGAATTGGTCTATGTAAGCTTCTGCCAGGAGGTGGCTGAATTAACCTAACCTAAATTAAAAAAACACACGTTAATATTCACACCAGTAAAATTTATTATATTTCATTAATATTTTATTTATTTTATTCCGTGCTACATTCATTGTTATTTCAACGCACTTGCAGGCAATTGTTAATTTTTGTCAATGCTGATGACATCTTGTATGTATGTAGCAAGTAGAAGCAACATTCCTTTGTTCTATTTGGATAGCTAAATATGCTGGATATGTAGAGAAGACAATACGCAATCCTTTTAATATTTAGATTTTTGAATTTGCTGAAGCATAGTTCAGTTGTACTTTATTAAAACACTGATGCTGGTGACATCTTGTAGCAGGTAGTAGCAAGTGGAACATTTTATGTGAAATGTATTTATACGTAGAATAGCAAATGCACAATCCTCTATCTATTAAAAGATTATTCTGATATACTGCAACATAGATTTAGTAGAATATACATGATATTGAATCAATTACTGTTCTTAACAGAGGCATTTGAATCAGCGGATAGTGTGTTGAACTCCTAATCACAACGATGCGGGTTCAATTCCATGCGGTGGATCGAAGAAATATTTTTAATGTATTGAAATAACATTTTCTTGTCAAAATAGACGTAAAGAACAAAGAAATATCAATTTCTAAGAAAAAGGCTGTCGAAAAAAAAGTGCCGTTTTTGAGATTTCCATCAAGCAAATCACAGAACGAGGCGTAAAAAGCTTCGCATCAAAAATCTAATTGTTCATTAAGCAGACAGAGCTTTTAACTTGACGATATCAAATAAATACACAAATTTAATTGACTTTAAATATATTTATATATATTTGCAATATGCACATCGTATGAATGCTTTAAAATTTTATCGAATGTTGAATTGATATCGCCTGACATCTATAAATACATTACCAACATTACACTATAAAGCTTGTAGAAATAAAACCCAAAACAATACTAAATCCTGCGCAAAACATGATGTTTTTCTTTGAAAAGCTTACAAGTTCTGATCGTTTACTGAACTTGTATGAATCATAAAAAAATTACTTGCATTTGAAAGAAATATAGTAAGCATTGATAATTCGCAAACAATTTATTATAATTTATTTAACCCTGTTATCAAACAATTGATCATAAAAAGCTCGATAAAAGTCCCTTTAACCCTCTAACCGGCCAATTTTTGTCTCTGATGAAAAAAATTATCATAAACTAATATTGGGTAGAGAAACACAAATTGTCAAAAAAGTGAATAGGTAACCTTCCACAGGTGAATTCATCAACCCCGCCTTTAGGCGAACTTGCCTGTTAACGTAGAAAAAAATCAACTAAATGAAAAATAGTTTTTATTCATTTTTATTAGAAAAGAAAGTAAAAAAATGATGAAAAAACGAAGAAATGTGCCATATTATTGTGTGTGAAACTGTTGAAACATTTTTTTTGGTGGATGAAAAGTATAAATTTAAATTACATTTTGTGCAAAATACTTGCGTTTCTGATATACAGGCAGGCATTCTGCATAATCTTTTTCCACTTCGAACCAAACAATCAGGCGTATGGTTAATTCCATCGCAACAAAAGTCAGATGGTGGTTCGTAAGCTCTTTCACCTATTTTCTCTTTCACTGAGCATTCATTCGATGGCCTTCCAACTGGTTTTTTAGAATTTCTATTTTGAAGCGAGCACAAGACTTCAGCCACTTCTGTACGAAAATCGGGCAGCTTCAATCTACCCACGAATTCAGTATCTTCTACATGAATTCGACGATGAAGGATATACGCATTCACAAAAGCCATATACACGAGGTCATAGAACAGACGCAACGTCCATTTTCTTGTTTTCATACGGATATGATAGCGACCCAATAAGCCATTCATGAGATCGACGCCCCCATGTGGTTATTGTATACTCGGATTACTTTTGGGCAGTCGACTTCAATTTTTTTTTATCTTTTCTATCATATCTGGTTGCTTTGGTTGGTTGAACTTGGTCAGCTGCAGTTAGAGATGGCTTTATACCAGCGTATGTTGAAGCTAAGCGTACACTTTTTGTGTCTTTCCACAATACAGTAGATATATCGACACCAAATGCACTGCCCACAAATTTTTCTGAGAAACCTCTTTCTTTTTTGGTAACTTCTTTGTCAGTTGATAATTTACAATTTGGAATGCGATTAGCACGAACAGTACCAAGTAAAAAGATTCCCCTACTTCGCAAATAAATTAGAAGTGGCAGCGACGTGTAAAATTTATCAAAATAAATTATGTGGTTTTGGAATTCAGAGACTGTTTGCGACAAGCGAATAACAACATTTGACATTGCACCAAAATCTGGCACGTTTTCCAGCAAAACATTATCACCTGCACCCATGTACACCTCGAATCTGTAAGAAAATCCGTATGTATCACACAGAACAAATAATTTTATCCCATCTTTATGGGGCTTAGCTGACATCATTTTTGTTGAGCACATTTGCTCTTACTTACTTACACTTACTTACTTAGGTGGTCGTAAGACGGTTTCGGCCGACCTCATCAGCTCTCGCCAGGCGCCTCTGCTTTCCGCGCGCCTTCTCCAATCGGATACACCAAGTGCGGTTAAGGCTCCTCACCCTGGTCCATCCATCGGAGGCATGGTCTCCCTCGTCGTCGTTGACCAGCGACCCTCGCCTCGAGCATCTTTTTCACTGGAGCTTCGTCGTCCATACGATAGACATGACCCAGCCAGCGTAGTCGCTGCACAGTTATACGCCGAACTACGTCAATGTCTTCGTAGAGCTCATACAGGTCGTGGTTCATTCGGATGCGATAGTCATCGCCGACTCGAACAGGACCGAACATTTTGCGAAGAACTTTTCTCTCGAACACCCCCAGAGCAGCTGCGTCAGTTTGCGAAACTACCCATGCCTCAGCGCCATAAAGCAGCACAGGTAGAACGAGCGTCTTGTAGAGTGTTAGTTTTGTCGATCGAGAGAGGGGTCTGGAACTAAGTTGCTTACTGAGCCCGTAGTAGCAACCTATTAGCAATTATTGTTCTTCGCCTTATCTCCAGGCTGATTTCGTTGTTGGTATCAAAGTTATAGCTGCCGTTTTGAGCACATTTGCTCGTCAACACATAATCGTGCTGTTTTTGGAACCGAATCGAAACGTTTATTAAAATAATCTACCACTGTTCTTACTTTTTACAGCTGATCGTAGCCTTCTTCACCTTTATTTTTCATTAAGAAACTGTCGTTGAAATGAAGGTATTTCCGAATTTCAAAAAATCGCTTCCGCATTTGGTAGTTTTCCGCATTTGGGTAGTGAAATACAGACATGAACATCAGTATGCCAATGAATTGCTTTACTTCAACGGAAGTGACAATGAAAGTGGTCTGAATATTCTGCTTACGAGCATACAAGTTGGTTTCTTTTGTGATAATGTTGAACCGTCTATCGGTGAAACAGTATTTAAAACATTGGCATGGTGTTTTCAATTCCTTAAAACGAACAGGTAAATTCTTTCGCCACGGAACACCACCGCATTCTGATGCAGTTGCATATTGCTTTTTCTCCACATAATATTTTTAAACTGAGGTGATTGTGGATTTACATCCATTACCGTTCCATTGAATACACCATCATCCGGTTCAAAACCAACAACACATCCATCAAGTTCTGGCAAAGGAGAAGGAACACGTTTTGCACGTTTTGGTTTAGTTGTTGCTGCACTTGTTGATGCGCTTGTAGATCACTCTAATTGCTGAATAGATGCTCTGCTGGTCGATGGCATGTCTAAGAGAAAAGAATTATGAAAGGATGTAGATAAAATATCAGTCTAAATCTCACCTGAAGCCTTTCTTACGTTATCGGTAGTGTTTTCATTAAAGCTCATATCCATGGACTCAAAGTCTTCATCAGCTATTACAAAATCTGTGTCTTCACAGTTATTTCCTTCAGGACTCTGCTCGTCAATATCTGATATGATAGAATCCATGAGTTTTTCTATTTCTTTACGTATATTAGTAATTAGCGACAACTTTACGCGTTTCTCTTTAGGAGAACTGAACATTGTGTTTGGTGGCATATCTAGCACATAAAATTTTAAAATTCAGTATGGAAAATAATCAATTTGACAGGAAAAACAGAAAAAAATTTAAGAAAAATTGTTGAATATGTACACAACACAAAAAAGTACCAGGAAACCGGCAGGTTCGCCTTTAGGCGGGGTGCCTTTTGGGGCTGCTGGGAGCTCGTGTGTGTTTGGAAAACAATATACAAATTCGCCATCACATTTAGAAATAACTTAGCTACTAATAATAACAATTTTTTCACTTTGATTTGAGTACAGATATTTATTTTTTTTTTATTAAAATGCACTTCGCGCCAAAATAATTATTTGCACTGACTTTCACGAAAATTTCACTTTAAGACGCTAGTGCGTGAATGAATGCACTGACATATGTAAAATCAACAGTGTTGCATAAGATGCACTTTTTTTAGAGGCACAAAAGTGGATTGGTATTAAAAAGTTTTTTGGTGGAGGTGCTATGGCGCTTTTCCTTAACCCCGCCTTAAGGCGGACTTGCCGTTTAGAGGGTTAAGGCTGAAATTGCCATTTCGTTTGTTTCGTTTAGTTATCAAACTATATTTACTATTGTTTTCGTTTTATACTACCTCACATCACTAAATTTAACTTCATTTTTCAAAGTAATGATTTTTGAATGATTAACAGCCATAAAAACAAAAAATGCGACTTTATTTAAATAAATAAAGCATATGTTAATGAAATGTTCTTAATACATTCAAATGGTAATTTATTTTTATTGTTTAGTGTAAAATGCAACCGAAAATTCTAGGTTGTTGCTATTTTTAAGAGTTTCACAAATCCGACGAGAATCCGATGATCTGAGTGCAAAAGTTACGATATGAACATTTTTTCATGGCAATACTGCGTACAACATAATTTGAACACACTTTTTCTATTTGCCAATAACATGAAAAAAAAAAACATACAAACTGGTAATGTCACACAGTGTCGCGAGTATATATAATGGGTGGCCAAAAAGGATGCGTTGTCATAGAAAGTTGTAATTTGGTGCAGATACCTTTATTGTCAAAACTAAAAAAAAGAAATTCAGTTTGGTCAAAATCGAACAAAGGACATGGCACTCTCTCATATATTCTGAAACGAAAAATCTTCATAAAATTAGGAACAATTATTTAAATGCAACGAAATTTCACACATTTCTTTGTGATACTCGTAGCATAAAAAAAATTATTTATTAGCTTATGTCTTATTTTTTTTTTTTTTTGCCGCACTCGTTATACTGTGCGCCATCGCTTGTTAACGTCAATATTTGGCGCAATACAGGAAATAAAAAAGAAAGAAAATTAAAAAACAAAATAAACTTGACTAATCTTCTTAAAAGGTTCTTAATCTGCGACTGCTGTGGCTGAATTTTTTTCTACTTAAATCGTTCTGTAGTTGTTGTTGTTGTAGTTAAGTAAGAGTTGCTCTTCGGTAGAAAAATATGAAGAAACGGTATTGCGCAGTAATCAACTTTTTAATATGAATATCCCTGTTTTATAGAAGTATACAATTTTTACCGCTAGTGTTTTCCTCTTCATAAAATGGTATACAACAAATCTCTTTATTTGTTTATTCCTTTTGTTGACATAATATTTAAATCATCTTTTAAAAATTATTAATTTTTGTTTATTCGTTTATCATTTGGGGTTGGCACTTAAAATACCGGTAAGATATTCACCCCATCTTACGCAATTTTTGAGTTTATTATTATAAGAAAAGGGTGAGGAGGGGGGAGGGGGGTTGAACTAAATTTTTTTAAAATTATTTTTGTGATCATTCAACAAAAATTGTGTCTATTAAACTCATTTTTAATAGAAAGCATATTTATGAATAATTTGTCAATTTGAATCGAAACGTTTCGTCGAAATTATTTATAAAAAAAATTTTTTTTTGATATTTTTAAAACTACCCAAATTCACCCCTTAAAATATCTTTACAAAAAATTTAACTCAAAACTCTCCCCCTAAAAGTTTTCATTTTTATTATTATTTTACCGTTTCTAATTTTGGAAAAAATTTGTTATTTCTGGAAGCAAACTTTTTCTAGCTACGGCCCTGATTGTTTGCATTTTTGTCCGTCTACCGACAGGGTTTTGGAAAACACGTCTATTTTGGAAGTACTATCATGAAATTCTATATAAAAAAAAAACGAAATGGCCATTTCAGCCCTTGAAAGGACTTTGACCGAGCTTCTTATGATCAATTGTGTTGTGTGTGTTGTAAATTTTTGAACACAAATGATCGAGAACTTTGAGAACCTACCAGCTTTATACCGACTCCGAATGGCTTATGTTTTCAGAAAGCTTTTCATGGCAGTTTTTTGCTCTCTGAGGTTTGCCATTGTCTGCAGCGAGGTGACGACCGAACATAAAATTAATTCAATTGAAAAAATTTGGAGGTGGAGGATTCGAACTTGGGTTAAAATCAGTTACTTCATTTACAAAAGTTTTCCTACTTTTCGATAGCTTTTATAATATGTAAAAATAATACCAAAGTTTTGGGGTTTTATAATCCGACTAATAATGTTGAGTAACTTTGATTACGACTCACAAGGTTTTATTTTTTCCTTATTGAAAAGTTATTACCCAATATAATTTTAATAAAAAAACAATTTTTCAATGTTTTTATTCTTATAGAAAATATTGCATAGCTATATACAAGCTAATGATTAAATATTGACTATAGCACATGACGTCGACATTTACGTAATGTGACTATATAAGCTATTGACCAACTTAATGTTGTCCATCACATTTTGAACATTATAAAACATTGAAGAGTGCAATAAATTTTGCAAATAAAAAAAAAAAAAAACAAAAAATTGGAAAGAAGTAATATTTATAGTCATATGAGTGGAATTGAATACGCATTGACAGGGTATGGACGGTGACTGACTTTTATGACTGTTGTCATTATCAGAGCTAACACCAACAATACTTACAACAAACAGAAGCTTTTATGGCACTTTCTGTGTGCTATCAAACCATTTTGACTCGATGGAGCCAGGTACTGACACTGACGTCAAAAATTACTGAATGCACTCACGGACGTGTTTTTCTGCGGTATCGTTGCGTTCTCGAAGTAGCTAACAGTGGAACCATGTAAGAATAAAACTTTATGACACTTAAATGGGGCACTACACAACAACAACAACAACAAGAACAAAAGCAACAATAGCAAAAAAATATCATTATAAAAACAATAAATTTACACATTGACAATGTTAGAGCAAAAAAAACACACAAGGTAAAAACGGAAAGTAGCTAGAGTAGAGTGTGTATTTTTGTAAGACTTCGACTATGGCAGCAAATAGTTGTCATTATTTAACAAAAAGCCAAGTCAGAACAGTAGCTGCAAATGAATTAAATGATAAGCTTTAATTTAAAGCTAACGAGGCTTGCTAAGCACTGAAATAAAGGCCAGCTTTCGCGCTCATTAACTGTTTGCTTTAATGGGTATGACTGGCCTTAAAATTGAGTTAAGAGTTGAATGAAATCAAACTGTTCACACTTTAATCTGTTGCAGGGCATAAATCTATCACTCTATGCCCTTCAAGGGGTGAACAAAAAAACAAACAACAACAACAATAACAAAACCACAACCACTGAAGGGTAACTTCAAATGTTTTCACAACAAAGCGAAATATTTAAAATCAATGGAAAATTCAGTCATTGTTGTGAGGATATATATATGAAACCTTATGTTGACCATTTGAATTAAAAGATTTTTTTTTTATTAGGTCGGTTTTCATTCACAAAAATTAAATGTATTCCAAAAATAATATTTATGTTATTTATTTAAAGCAAGCAAGCGCGTGGCAAGGATTTCGTGAGAAAGAAATACAGAATAGCAAAAGTCTTAAACGAAACAACACACCATAACAAATATGTATTCAAACCTGGACCCATAACGCATTAAGTGTTTTATTAAAAAAAAAACTTAGCTTTATTCCAAAATTAGAACAGTTATTTTTAGAATTTTATTGTTTACTAGCTGGATACCCGGCTTTACTCGGGAGTTGATATAAATAATTTTTGAATTCATTCGTCGATTTGAAAAAATTTTTCACAAACTATTGAAGGAGTTTTGTGTGCATCTTTCAAACCGGTAACTTCGGCGAAATAAGTAAAATGTAGATTCAACAACTAAAAATTATGAGAAAAAGTTAAGAAAGTTGTGATGTGTGTGATCGTGATCACTTGCAATAGTATATCTTCAAATTTTACATTTTATTCGATAGATTGGACATTTTGGCAAACGATTTTTGGAAAATAAATTTTTGGCAATCATTTATGTAAATTTTCTCATACATAAATGTTCTCTTTCGACCTTGTGTCGTAATGTTACTGTAGCGTTTAATTTGTCAATGAAAATGAGTCATAAATGTAATTTTGAATTTAAATTATTTTTGCAACACAAACTTTTGCACCAATTTTTAAGAAAACATTAAATAATATGAACCTTTCTTGAACAAAAATTGAAAAAATATAAATGCCTTACTAACTGCTATTATTATTTGTATGAAGTACTCTCATTGACGTTACAGACAAAAAAGAATTGAGTTAAATGTACTCAAAAACAACAGAGCAACTTGCATCGAAAGTCAAAACTTGAAATTTCTGATAATTTTTTGCATTAAAATCTATAACCTATATCTATAATCTATAAATCTAACAATAACCATTGATAAGTTCAAAAATTAATTTTACTAAGAATTTTTATTGTTTTGAAATTAATGCTATGAATGATCAACGGAAAATTTTTTAAATTGATTATCCTTAAGAAATTTTGAAAATGAATATGTACTGCAGCAAATGTGTACTGTTCGTCAGAAAATAGCTTAACCAATGTTAGCTTACGTAATATTTGCAGATATTTTTATGGTCAAGAATTCTTTCATATGTTATTTTTGTGTACCTTCAATTTTTACCACGTTTTTGACAATTTCTTTTAATAATTTTTTGAACAAAAAAAAAAAAATAGCGCCAAAGCCCTTTCCATACTCGAAAATCCCTATACACAAAATGTTCATCCTAATCAGATGAGCGGTTTTGGAGTGTTTTACCATTCTTAAGAGATTTATACTACAGCGCCCTCTGGTGCTCACGGAAGCAGATAAGAAAAAATAAGAGTGTGCTTTAGACCAGACAACTGACATGTATATATATATATATATATGTATAATGCATACATGTATATACATAATCATATCAGGGGGCATCTGCCTTACCCTCGCTACGCCCATGTATATGTATTTATGTTTATATATGTATATATGTATAATATGTAAATGTATATACACATACATAACAGGGGGATAACTGCCCTTCCCTGTCCTACCTTCGCTACGCCCATGTATATATACCCTGCTGGAAAATCAACTAATTTAAAAGTAGTTGATAAAGTAGTTTTTTGCCAACCACAACTAGTTGAAATTCTGACTTTTTTCCATAGAACAAACTAACTTATTAAGTATGGCGATGTTCGCTAAATAAGTCAATTGACTTTCGTCTGCATATATTTTCAACTACTTGTTAAATTAGTTATATTTAAATAATTTTTTTAATTACTTTAAAATAACCAATTGAAAACTATTACTGATGGCCTAAAGTTAATAATAGTTGATGAAATAACATGGTTAAATATGTATAAACTTGTAATCTAATAAAAATTTGCAATTAAAACATGTCATGTAATTCAAAGTAGTTTATCAACCACTTGTTTTTAAGTAGTACTTCAATTACTTCATATATAATGCAATCTAAACTATTTAGAATTGAAGTGGATGCCGCCTTAATACAATTCAAAGTAGTTCATATACTAGTTTATTTTAAACAAGTTTTTTAATTAGTTGATTTTAAAAACAAGTTAGTTTGTTCCTATAGGGTAGTTATGTATAATATATACATGTATATACATATCAGTGGGGCAACTTCCCTCCTCTGCCTTACCCTCGCTACGCCCATGTATATGTATAATATAAACATATATATACATAGCAGGAGGAGAAACTGCCCTACCCTCGCTACGCTCATGTATATGCATGGTGTCCCGCAAGTGAGTGCAACTATTTATGGAGCTGAAAGGTTATGTCGAGCTGAGCAAAAAATTTTACTGGAGAGGGGGGTCGATTTTCACATTCTTAGGAGCTACAGGGTTAATTAATATTTCACGACTTTGATTCACGTTATTGTTTCTAGCAGAAAAACTAATTTACATAAAACTTATTTTGATAGCTCATTATAGAGGTAGAACTAAGAGTACTCGCCGCAAAAGGCTGCCCACAAGGAGGAGTTTTCTCTCCAACACTGTGGTCCATTGTGATGGATGAACTCTTAGAGCTTCTTATCTCAAATGGCTTCGATGTGCAGGGTTACGCTGATGACATAGTGATCATTATCAGAGGAAAATACGAGGATACCTTATCGTATCTCCTACAGAGAGCACTCAACATAGTAGCTAAATGGTGCAGGGAAACAGGGCTAAATGTCAACCCTAAAAAAATCTACATCATCGTCATCACCAAGAAAAGAGTCAGGGAAAATCTAACTGAACCTACTCTTCTCGGTGAAACTATAAACTTCTCAAAAGAAGTCAAATATTTAGGTAATATTAAGTATAAATACCGGACTTTCTTGTTATTCCATCCATACCCAAGCACTTGTTATTCCATCAACACCTTTGCGCTGAATGCATTCGCTTATATGAGCATATTCGGTGTTGTCAAAAGAACCTTCTATATCTAGGAAGCACCCGATTGCATATTCTTTGTTCCCCAGTGATTTTACAATCTTGTTTGTAAGGATCTGAAGAGCATGAGTCGTGGATTTCCCTGGTTGATATGCATATTGTTGCGAATGCAGCGGATGGTATATAAGACAACCCTCTCTGATATGCCGATCAATAATTTTCTCCATAGATTTTAGGAGAAAGGAGGTGACGCTTATTGGTCTATACGATTTTGGTTGATCCGAAGGTCTACTGCCCATTTTAGGTATAAATCTAACAATAACCTCTCTCCAGGCTTTGGGTATAGTACCCCATGCGAAGCTCGTCCTAAAGATAGCTATTAGGAAAGGCATTTATTAGGAAAGTGCTACTAGGCTATTTTGCAAGAGTGCGGGAAAGATGCGGTCTGCTCCAGCTGCCTTGTATGGTTGGAATGTGCTGAGAGCCCATTTTATCCTGATCTCGTTGAAGATTGATCTGGATAATCTCCAATCTATTATGTTTGGTCTTCTATGCCCTGTCTGTAATAGGTTCGTTGGAGTTCCAGTCAATGTAGTAGAACCCAGGAAGTGGGTATCGGCAAGGAGCTTTAGAGTCTCGAGGCGATCATTGGTAAATGTGCCATTCGGTCTCTTTAGCAGGCCGATGTCATTAGTGTGAGTTTTAGATAGAACTCTGTGGATTTTTGCGCTACAGGCCGTGTCTTTAAGACTTTCGCAGAAGGACTACCATGAGTTCCTCTTTGCACTTCTAATGTCTTTGTTATAGTTGGTGAGGGCTTCTCTATAGCTGTCCCAATCACCAGTTGATTTGGCTCTATTAAATAGTTTCCTAGTTACGGTCCTAAGTTTGGCCAATTTCTTGTTCCACCAAGGAGTGTGCCTATTTCCAGTTTTTGTGGTCTCTGGGCAGGCTTGATGGTAGGAAGATTGGATAGCTGTGATAAGGTTGTCACTTGCTATTTCAAGGTCATCAATGTTTCTTACCTTCCAATTGCAACGATTTAAGTTTACCATGAGGAGTTTATTATATAAATCCCAATCTGTGGATCTTGGTTGCCTATAGGTGTTTTTAAACTTGGTGCCTATCTCAATATCGAAAAGAATTTGTTGGTGGTCAGACATGGACGTTTCAACTGAAACCTGCTAGCTTACGATAAAGTTTTTTATAAATGGGGTTGAGAGTGTGAGGTCAAGGACTTCTTCTCTTATTCTATTTATAAAAGTGGGACGGTTCCCTACATTCAGAATTTCTAAATTATACTTATTTATAAATTCTAAAAGGCACTCACCTCTAATGTTAGTATCTGAGCTGCCCCATATTGTGTGGTGGGCGTTTGCGTCACAACCCAATATCAGCTGCTTGTTGGTCCTGGCACAATGTTCCACCAGTCTCTGTAGCGCCAGAAATTGTAGATCGGTAGAATCTCCAGGCAGGTAAGCTGAACAAATTATGATATCTGTCTTACCTACCTCAGATGGTATCTCCACCATAGCCGCAACTTGGTCCTTGGTAGTGAACTCTGGAATAAGAAGAGTATTAATATCACGTCTTACTAATAAACATGCTCTAGGTCTTCCTTCATTGAAGGAATCATAAACCAACTCACCTGTGAGGGCCATTATCTGGTTCCTATAAACATACAGTTCCTAAAGATAAAGGCAACATCAAGGTGATTCCGGTAGAAGCACTGTGTTAAGAATGCCGAGGCAGCCTTAGCATGTTGGAGATTTACCTGGATACACCTTAGACCCATTTAACTTTTTTGGTCGACCGGGCCTGATTCCCGCCCTCTTCCATTTGGGCTCCATTCCACCAGACGTTCTTGGAGCGTCTGAGTTGCTAGCTTGACGGGAAGTCCTTGTTGGTGACCGGGGCAGTTTTGCTCTCTGAGTCGATTGAGAATGAGAGTCTCTGATGCTCGTCGAGCTTGCACTGGAAACCATTTTTGGTGGTGGCCGTGGTTGTTGTGTTCTCTGAGCAGATTGAGGCTGGGAGTCTCTGCTGCTCGTTTGATCTAGCGTTCATTACAGCCATTCGCTTGGCTGCCGGTATTGAATGGGGTTTGACCTCCCTTCTCGTATCTGGTTCAGCCTTGCGCTTAGGGTGGGGTTGTGTTACCGTCTTCCCTATATCTTTAACTCTCATCTGTATTTGCCCGAAGTGTAGAAGGAGCTTCTTCCCTCCTCGAGCACGGATTTTGTCCTTTGAGGCCTCATCGACAGACAGAGTTATTGTTTTACCACCTGTATTGCTCCTTTGCTGTCTCAAAACACGCCAGCCAGATGTTGTAAGTCCCATGTTTTGTCTGGCCAGTCGGACCATGAGGGAGCTTGCAGGCATGACATCTTCGGGAGGAATGCAGGTGATGCAGGTGAACAGCTTGGGTATATCATTGCCCTCAGTCACCTTTAAGCTGGCATCTGGGAATGCGTTGATTTTCTCTGTCACAACCATGATCCAATGCGGTCCAACGTGTCTCTTTGTTGTAACAAGTTAGAGAGAGCCACCTATCCCTTGCTTGGCTGGTGATAAATCCTAGATTTGCAGACGTGTTTCCGGTATTGTTAATCTCCGTCAGCAAACTTCTTTTGATGAGTGTGATCTGCTCATCAGTCAGAATTTTGTTGGGATGCATACTATGTATGATAGCAACTGTTTCGAGGTGCTAGGCTGATCGTCCTGAGCATTTTTGGTTAAAGCTAGGGATTGATCTGGTTGCTTCTGTCCCTGGCTTTCCCGTTGCTTGTGTCTCTTAGTCGACTGCTCTTGTTCGGTTGGAGAGTTCTCCGCTGATCTTTGCCGCTTGTTCGCATTTGGATCAGCTGCGCCCTCCTCTGCAGCGCGTTTTTCTAAGACAATGGCGTATCGCTGTCTTTCCAATTGCTTGGCAACTTCGCGTTCTACACCATCCCTGACCATGGCGGCTATCCGCCTCTTTTGAGCACCAGTAAAGTACTCGTACCTCTGCTGGTGCTCCTCCGTGCCTGTCACACTAGTAGCCAAAGGTTTCTGAGTGCTTGAGCCTGGGACCGCATCGACAGCCGCATCATTGCTTGGTTCTGATAGACCATGAGATGACGCACTGTCCTTCCTCTTTGGTGTTGATTGGATATTGAGAGTGGCCGTTAGCATCTGCCCAATATACGTTCCGGTACTTCCCGGCGAACGGAGTAGAGATCCTTCTTCTGACTCCGTGACTTGTTTTGGTTTTTTTTGTAGTTTATCCATAAAGGTTTTTTTTTTACTTAGGGAAATGGGGTCGAGTGCATGCAGAGCCCCGTATGCACGCACCAAGGCTGTTACTATGAGAGGGCGCACGGTATATCATAGGGATAACGCTAGCGATGCACATGTTTAATTCCCTGCACCATTCAGCCCTCGGTACGAATCCAGACGTCTTGGCTTGGGAAATCTTTCATATAATTCAATTCTAGTTTTTAACTCACATTTATATCGAAATAAAAAAATATTATAATTTTTTATATATATATAAAAGAAAGTGTTTTCGCGTCAGTAATAATAAAAGTAAGTCTGAAAGTGCCAAAAAAGTTATCCGAAAGTATCCACCTGAGAGTACAAAATTAGAATATATAATTATCTTCGCATTTGTGTTGAAGAATTAATCGCTTTGGAATTGTAAGCGAACAATTTTCCGAAACATAAGCGAACCTTCGTTTACGAAGTAGCCGTTACGTCCGCCAGACGCAACTTTTTCGAATCGTAATCGATATCGAATTCGATATTTATCATCGCGAACTATTCGTAAATTTTTAAATTTTCGATATCTAAGTCGGATTTTGTGCCGTGTGGGAAATAGCAGAATTTTTGTGAAAATGTTGGAGTTTCTTCTATACCATATATGTATACATGTCTGCATCATTTAGCATTAAATATCGTCGCAAGTGCAACATAAAATACGAAGCAAATCTAGAAGCCATACACATATATTTTTTATTTTTGCTAATCCATGTAATTTTTAAATTCAGATAAAGGATTTGATTTTGAATCTGTTGCATGAAATGTCTTTTTTGAAAAAGCATTAATTTCAATCAAATAATTAATTGTTTTCTATTACAAAATTATGCAAACAACTGTTGTGCTTGGAACTTGATTGAAGACTTTCCGTACTTTTTGATAAATTCTTTAATTTTGACAGAAAATTAATTAAATTACTCCCAGTCTCTCACGCACTGCGTTAGTGTATAGATGTGCAAGATTTTGTTTAAACAATTCACTTTAAAAACAACTATAATATTAAATATTAAACATAAAGTTATAATCTATCTTTTGCACCACTGCAAATACTTGAACATTATTAAACTGTTCTCATGTATACAGTTTTTATACATATTCAATTATTCATAAACAAAACATAAATTGAAATTTAATAAGAAGTCACCACGTGGAGTTTTGACATTTATCTCATATGGGATCAGTCAACAACGACGATGACGACGATGGGAGAGACGGCGATTGGCAAACTGTGCCAACTGACAAGCGTAAGAGAGTGTTTTCACCTAAAAACATTAAGCGACAACGTGTGCAAGCGAAAAATTACGAAGTCGACGCAATTACAAAAAACAGAAACAGGTTTTCTGATCTAAGCTCTGATGAAGACGAAGAACGAGAAGCCAATTCTACGAATGATGCAGAAATGGATGAAGATAACGACGATGTAACACCGAAGCCGCCACCAATAATAATACCTAATGTGGACAACATAAATCGTATGACAGCAGATTTTTCTAAAGTAATCTCTCCGAAAACATTTCAATATAAATCTCTTCATGATGGTCAAGTAAGGGTAGTGATGAAAACGGTCAGCGCATATAGAACATTGATTCATTATTTAAAAACTAAAAATATAAAATTTCATACATATCAATTAAAACAAGACAAAGCTTATAGAATTGTCATTAAGAATTTGCATAAATCAACTCCTTTAAGTAGTATTAAAATAGAATTAGAACAACTTGGGCACAGAGTGCGAAGTATTACTAATAATCATGATCGCTTTAGCAAAGAGCCGCTTAATATGTTTTTTGTTGATCTTGAGCAAAACAACAACAATAGAGATGTGTATGAAGTTAAGCATATAGGCAACGCTTTAATTAAAATTGAGCCACCAAAAAAATATAATGATGTTGTTCAATGCCATAGGTGCCAGCAATTTGGGCACACAAAAGCGTATTGCACTAAAATTTTTAGATGCGTTAAATGTGGTCTAGAGCATAGCTCTGCTGAATGTCAAAAATCGAAAGATTCCCCAGCTTGTTGCGTTAACTGCCTCCAAAGTCATCCTGCTAGTTACAAAGGGTGCCGAGTGTATCAAGAGATAGTTCAAAAGAGACTCGTTCCTAAGAGAAAAAATCAAAATTTTGACTCCAACATTCCATATAATCTTACTTCAAAAATTTTTCCACCCCCCTCTTCTAACTCCAATGTTCCTAATAACGACAATACCAATAATCAATCTTACGCTTCGGTGTTAAAAAGTTGTGAAAACAACAATGATATTGGTTCATTTAAGAAAATTGAAATTTTACTCAATAAACAAATTGAGTTAACAAACACGCTCCTCAACATGATGTCACTTTTGATTGCTAAGCTATGCAAATAGATCTTCGTTTTGCCATTTGGAATGCTAATGGTCTTGTTAACCATTTGGAAGAATTAAAAATTTTTATAACATCATACAGTATCGATATACTGCTTATTTCAGAAACTCACTTCACTAATAGATCTTACTTTAATATCCAAAATTACGATATTATCTACTGCAACCATCCTAGTAATAGGGCTCACGGCGGATCAGCCATTTTAATAAGATCTAACTTAAAATATGAACCACTTCAAAACTATAAAGAAACATACCTTCAAGCAACGTGCATTAAAGTTGCATGTGATTTATCAGAGATT
Source organism: Coremacera marginata (assembly GCA_914767935.1). NCBI lineage: Eukaryota > Metazoa > Arthropoda > Insecta > Diptera > Sciomyzidae > Coremacera > Coremacera marginata. The sequence goes on along the minus strand of OU612043.1, from coordinate 229,310,366 downwards.
TATTTTTGCGCAGTATATTTCCCTCCGCGACATTCAATTACATGTCGTGATTATGAAACCTTTTTTAACTCTCTCGGGCCGAAATTCATAGTAGGCGGTGACTTCAACGCTAAACATTTTTGGTGGGGTTCCAGACTTATAAATCCTAAGGGTAGAGAGCTGCATAAATGTATTTTTAATAAACAATTGTCAGTCTTGTCTACAGGTAGACCAACCTACTGGCCAACTGATCCTAGGAAAATTCCTGATCTTCTGGATTTTGTAGTTTATAGGGGTATTCCGAGCAATTTCTTTGATATTAGGGACAACGATGACTTAAGTTCGGATCACTCAGCACTTATAGCAACACTTAACACTATAGCATTAAATACTTCTAATATTCAAAAAATAATTTCGCCTAACACAGACTTGCTCTTATTCACTTCCTATCTTAACATGCATGTTAATCTGAATGTTTCTCTAAAAGACGGAGAGGAACTTGATTGTGCCGTCGAAAATTTTACTAAGTTTATTCATGAAGCAGGATTTTACGCTGCACCTTCACCCTTGTCTCGATCAACGCACAACACCCAATCCTTTTTACCTCTAGACGTCAGAGACTTAATAAGAGAAAAGCGCCAATTACGCAGAGTTTGGAAACAAAGCAGAAGTCCTTTGGACAAGCGTAATCTTAACTTAGCTACTAAAATGCTGAAGCAGCGTCTCCATGAAATAAAAAATGAGGCGATAGGAAATTTCCTTAAAAATCTTAGTCCACATAAATACAGTGACTATAGTCTATGGAAAGCCACAAAGCGTCTTAAACGGCCAGTAAAAAGAAATGTACCCATAAAAAAGACAGATGGCTGCTGGTGCAGATCAGACAAAAATAAAGCTGATGCTTTTGCAGATCGGCTAAAAGACATTTTTGTACCCTATCCTTTTATTAATGATCCAGACAAAGAACAAATTTTAAGTTTTCTCGATGCTCCTTGTCAAATGGATCTTCCACTTGAAGCCACTACACCCTCTGAAGTTCAGCTTGAAATTAGGCGCCTTAGAAACAAAAAATCTCCCGGTTACGACCTAATTAATGCTAGAGTGGTGAAGTCACTTCCTAAAAAGTCTGTTCAGTTTTTATCATTGGTATTCAATGCAATTTTTCGACTGAATCACTTTCCAACACAATGGAAATGCGCGGAAATCGTTATGGTACCCAAGCCTAACAAACCTGAAAATGAAATTACTTCACACCGCCCCATAAGTTTGCTCGTAATATTCTCGAAAGTGTTCGAAAGAATCCTTCTGCGAAGAATGTTACCAGTACTGGCTATACGTAGCATCATACCAGAACACCAGTTCGGGTTTAGACACGGTCATGGCACACCTGAACAATGCCACCGCATTGTAGATTCAATAAGAAATGCATTGGAAACTAAGAAATATTGCTCAGCAGTCTTCTTAGACGTTGAGCAAGCGTTTGATCGTGTGTGGCACTGTGGCCTACTTTATAAAATAAAAAATTTGCTTCCTGCACCATACTTTTTATTATTAAAGTCATATTTAACAGACAGACACTTTTATGTTAGACACAGATCCTAAACTTCTGATATTTTTGCTATCAAGGCTGGAGTTCCCCAAGGCAGTGTTTTGGGACCAGTCCTTTATACTCTGTTTACATCAGACATGCCTTCCTTGGAAAATGTTTTACTTGCCACATATGCAGATGACACGGCTTTAATTACATCTGCAGAAACTCTTTCTGAGTCAGCTACTCAAACACAAATGGCATTGGAAAAAATTGAATCATGGCTAACTAAATGGAACATAAAATCGAATCCTAATAAATCTAGTCATATAACGTTTACACTGAGAAGAGGAGACTGTCCACCAGTTTTTCTGAATGGAACTCAAGTTCCCCATAATACATCAGTTAAATATTTAGGACTGCACTTAGACCGCAGGCTGACTTGGAAAGATCACATTAAATCTAAAAAACAACATCTAAAATTAAAAAGTCAAAAACTCTATTGGATGATCGGCCCAAGATCTGAGCTATCTCTTGAAAATAAATTAAGACTATATAAGGCTATACTTAAACCAATTTGGACATATGGTATTCAGATTTGGGGGACAGCCAGTAACTCAAATATTGAATTACTTCAACGTTTTCAGTCAAAGACTCTCCGACTTTTAGTCAATGCTCCATTGTTTATATCCAATGAAGCAATACACAATGATCTGAAAATTCCATATGTCAAAAATGAAATAAAAAGAATATCACAAGCATATCTTGATAGGTTATGCAATCATGAAAATGAACTAGCTGTGTCTTTATTAGATGGAAGTAGTCTAATAAGGAGACTGAAAAGACCTCATGTTTTAGACTTAAATTTAATATAATAAAATGTTGAAAATGTACATATGTATTTTAGAAATTAGAAATTTAGAAATTAGAAATTAAGCTTATTATCGTATTTGTTATACTATTTTATATTATTGAAGATAAAAAAAAAAAAAAAATTGTACTTAGTAATGTAGACGTATTTAATGTAATACTCTAAACTGTTATTTATAAACTTAGATCCTATTTGCTGAATATCCCAAGATAGATTGCAATTAATAAATGAAAAAAAAAAAAAAAAAAATTACTTCCACAGCTTCAACTTTACTTGAACATTACTTGAAGCTAATGCGATAAACAGGCCAAATATGTTTTTACGAGTTTTAAACTTATTCTAAGAGCTTAACGGGGTCGCTGATTTCAAATTTGATGTCAGAATTTTAAAATTTAAGATATCCTTTAGAGTTGCCACCTAACTAGCCACCTTAAAGAATGCATTTTGTAGATTTTTAAACAACATCTAACAGTTTAAGGGAGTCAATGATTTCAAATCTGATGCCAGATTTTTAAAATTCAAGATGGCGGATAGGATTGCCATCTTAACTATTATTATATTTACGAATTCGTTGCTGGAGCGAATACTACTAGATTAAATGGTTCGCAGAATCCGAATCCATCGTCAGACTTTCAAAATGATGTAATTTTTTTACAATAGGACTGCCACCTCAAAATTTATTTTTCAAAAATGTATTTTTAGATGTAACAGTTTTAGGGGGTTACTGATTTTGAATCTGATAACATAATTTTTAAATTCAAGATGGCGGCTAGGATTGCCAACTAGATTTTTTTGTATTTTTGCGAATTTTGTTATTTTGAAATTCTAACAATGGATTTTATTTCGAATCTGACATCGCAGTTTTAAATTTCAATATGGCGGATAGAGTTGCCATCTAAAATTTTTTTTATTTTTTCGAATTCTTGTAATTTTAAAATTCTGACAACGGATAAGGATTCAGCAACCCATTTATACCTGGCGTTTGCCCCAGCACTGAATCCGTAAAAACACAAAAAATTCAGGTGGCAAGCCTAGCCACCAACTTTAAATTATTTTTATTTCATAAATCATTCCTTTCTGCAGTCAAACACGTGTTGATTGATGCTCTGGGTAGGCGCGAAGATAAAATATCTATGATTCTCAAGGGAGATTTTAACATAAATTTTGCATCAAATAATTCTTTACCGCCTACTAATTTTCTTCACGAGAAACTTGATTTGCATATAAATAACAAAACCAGCGAATCAAGAAAAAAATTCGGAATTACAAAACATGCAATTTTTTCACGTTATCACTAAAATTTTGAATCACGGACATATATCTCAAATATAAGGTATGATAAACCATCAATATCAGTATTACTAATTGTAGAACAAATCAATTATAGTGTAAATATTGAATAAACGGAATATTTTGATAGAATTTTGTATTGTATTTGTTTTTTCTGAGATGCTTTCTCTCTCTCTCACTCTCCATTTCCCTATGTCTCTTACACTAAAATCTTTCTTGTTCTAAAAGAGAAAAAGAAAAAGTTTCACTTCTTTACTGTATACACGCCATACTATTACTTTTTTTTAAATTTTAGTGCCGTTTCATTCCAAAAAAGTTGAATTCTTATATTTTATGTAAACATTTAAACATTTGTTGCAACTCACTGTCTTGAGTCTTGCTTAAATGTCGTTGTAAATCAGACATGTTATCAGTTTATAGCAGCAGCAACTACCGAAGCGTAAAAATTTCTTATCGAAAATTTTATGATATTTTCATTCTTACTCTTCTTCAATCATTTTTTTGTACTCATCATTTTCATTTGTACTGAACTTTTGCTGCTAAATATCTTTTAGTTCTGAACTTTTTTGTTTTCATATAAAAGTATACACTTTGTTTGCATAAAATCAAGAGTATTTTGACAACCTTGAGAAAAAACAGAAATACAAATAAACTACACATTCCAAAATTATTAGATTGCTCAAGGTAGTGCTCTGCAAAAAATATTCAGTAGATAGTGTGAGAACAACAAACTACGCATAAGAACTTGAATTAAGAGTATATTCCATAGTATAAGATGCTACTAATAAAAAAAAAATCTTATCTCTCAAGTTTATTTGCATAAATTATGGTTAATTTTTATTTTATTTTAAACAGTTAAATTATTTACAACAGAAACAAGAAGAAGAGAAAAACTGTCTTTTAAAGTCTGTTATACCCTTATTTTTTTATATACTTTATAATTATAACTAGCTATTTTATTTCACCTGTCTTCTAAATTTCAATGCAGATTTGTTGAAACCATATTATTTGTTCGTGAATATAGAGTCCTATTTTTAAAATCCGTTATTCTGACTTAAATTTCTTCGCTAAATTTCAATATTTAAAATTCTTCTACCTATATCTCATTTGTCTATCTATTGCCTTTCAATTCCTGTATCGATTAGATAAAGTATTACCAGCCAGTTATATGAGATAAGATTTATCAAAAAATTGATATCGATAATAGTTAATTTCAATCACTGAAAAATTTCATTATGCATACGAGTACTCGAATTTTCTAAAATAATAATATTTATGTAAATGCTTGGAATAAGGTTTCTGCCAATTAAATGGCTCTAATCAAAACGCTCAACACATGTTGATCTGTGTTCAAAGGTAGAAGATCTATCAAAAGAATAAATGATGAATGTAACAATGGGCGCAGGGGGGGAAAGAGGGATGATAGGTTGGGTGCGTCAGCCTCCTAGACATCAGAAAAATTCAAATATAACAGAGTGATTTTATTTTTTATTTATAAATTTATTATTCATAGTACAATAAGAACTTATTTCTTTTAACATTTGAATATTTATGCTTACAAAAATTACAATATTTTAATTACTGATTATAAATCTTAAAAAGTTTAACTTATGATTAAAAAGTGAGTAATTAATAAGAGAGAGTTTTTAGACAGGTAGTAGGGGAAATTTAAAGATGAAAAGATACAGAAAACTGGCTAAAAAGTAAAGGGTGGCTAAATTTTAAGGGCCAATGTTGAATGTGAACCACACCTAAACGTCAAGTTTTTTTTCTGAATTTCATTTGACATTTCTCAACTTCTGACTAACTCAATTTGAACCATGGAAAGATACACAATCGAGCAACGCCTCAAAGTTATTCAGGCTTATTATGAAAATGGGCGTTCAATTCAAAATGCATATCGTGCACTTCGTGATTTTTTCGGTAAATTTAATCGTCCAAATGTACGTACAATCGGAAAAATCGTGCAAAAATTTGAGCAAACCGGGTCTGTAGGAGATGTAAAAACACCAGTGCATGCTCGTACAGCTCGTACTGCAGAAAATATTGCTGCTGTTCGCGATAGTGTGGCTGAAGAGCCGTCCACCTCAACTCGTCGTCATGCCCAACAATTGCATCTCTCACGCTCGTCGTTGATGAACGCTTACAAGGTGCAATTGACTCAAGAACTAAAGCCTCTTGACCAATTCAAACGTCGTCAATGGTCAGAATGGTGGCAAGAAATGGCAACAGTGGATGATCAATTATCGAAGATGTCAATTGGCCGCTAAGATCATGTGATTTGACACTGTTGGACTTCATACTTGGGGGTTATTTGAATGAAAAGGTGTACGTCGATAAGCCAGCAACAATTCAAGAGCTAAAGGATGAGTTAATTCGGCACATTAACGGCATAGAACCTCACTTATGCCTCAGCGTCATCGAAAATTTGGACCATCGGATGGAGGTGTGCCGCCGAGGTCGCGGCAGCCATTTGGCTGATATTTTGTTCCATACATACATTGAACCATACCAATATTATCTTAATAAAAAGAAACGACAAAAATTTCCTAAATAATTTGTGTTTTATTCAAAATCAACATCGGCCGTTAAAATTTAACCAACCTTTATTTAAGCACACTCTTGCAAAAAGTGGGGAGATTAAACTAAAATAATTGCTGGCAACAGATGTTCTACAATTATTGTAGAAATGCGGAAAAGATGAACTCAATAGCCGCATTATTTTCGGCTATGATCCGATTAGATTTAACTTTTATGAAAAAAGGACAAATCCCATAAATATCAACCACAGGTGAAAAATGAAAAGTTATTAAAATCTTATTATTTTAGGAAATTATCTTGGAGGCACATTTAAATTTTAATTTGTTTACGCAATTCCAATACATTAACTCATTTACCATGGTGATCGAATCCTCCTGTTTCACAAATGTAGTTTTTCTTTTTAGTAAATGTTTAGAAAGTGTTTCGTAAATGTTTTTGTTTTATCGAAAATGGAAGGTATTGACTAAAGACAATTATAAAATGACTGAGGCAGAAATGGTCAATGGATATTAAATTTGTTTCTTAATTACCCAATACAAACAAATGGAAAAATCTGAAACGTTCGACATGAAACGTTCGAACAAATGATATAATTTACTGTGACCTCACTATGCTTTTATTAAAGACGGTGTATGGTTTTCTGAAAACTTGTTAAATTATTAAAAAATACTGCCTTTTGACATTTTTTATACGGCTGATAAATTCACAGATCTGGGTATAGTATGAACTTAGTCTCAAAATTAGTTTCGTTTCGTGAAACGTCCGAAAGCATGTTTAAAATAAAAGTTTTGCTATAAAATTAATTTGAATAAAAATTTTTAAAAGAAACGTTCGAATGAAACGTTCAACACGCTGCACAGTGTAGCCATTTCATATAAGCTGTGGCCAGAACTATTTGCAGTTGCCGCAGAGCAACGAAATTTAGTGTGGACGTCTTTTTTACATAGATTAAGAAACTTTCCAAATATTGGCCAAATCGGACAATGACCATGCCTACTTCCCATATAAAACAAAGTTAAAAATCGATGTATCTTTGGACTCCTTCAATATTTTTTAAAACAATTTCATATTTGGTATAAAATTACTTCAAAAAACATGCGTACCAAAAATGGTACGTACACGCTGAAAAATAATAGGCCTTCCCAAACTCAATTTGCTGGAAGTATAATACATTTCTGAATGTTTCTTTTAAACAAGTAATCATATTTGGTGCCACATACAATATTATTAATTAATGCAATTGTTCTTTATATATAAATTCGCATTTCAACATTATTTAATTGTACCTTAGCACTTGTTGTTTGAATTTAAAAACAATATAAATTATTTTTAAAGAAATTATGTTTTCATATAAATATATTGTAATTATAAATGGACTGAGAACACTTTTAGTCTATTACTATTTGTTTGCTTGGAAATATAATTTAGTCAAGAATAACATTAAATATTCACGGACAAATATATATTGATTGGATAATACATAACTTAATTGCAGTCAAGCAATTATTTTCAAACGATATTTTTACCGATGATTATACTATATTTACTTGGAAACATATTTTAGCAAATGAAATGCCAAAAGGTTTTCACTATGATTACAAAATACTTGCTTAGAACTAATTGTTGGTTTGAAGCAGACAAAATATGTTTAGAAAACAGTAAGTAAGTTTTTCTCGGATTTAATTATGTTGAGAAGTAACCATATCATGTTTATCCGACATTACAATAATTTTTATAAGCACATATTTTCTAGTTGGAGAAAACATAATATGGTTGGAGCACCCACTTTGCCAGCGAATCACCCGCTTATCAGCAAAGTTGCTTCAAAACACACCTATTTTTACTGCTAAACCGCCTTATTTTTATTCTATTTTGTTTTTTAAAACACTTTTAATTTAAACAAACATTTTTAGAAACACTTTTCACAAGAGCTAAACTCTTCAACACGTTTGGCGCGGCTACTTGAAACTTAAAATGACGCCAAGACTTGGCAACTGTTAAAAACAAGAGCATAAAGCAACAAGGTTTCCGCTATTTTTCGTGCAAGTGCAAAAGAAACAGATACATATATGTATGTCTAGGCGAAACACATTAAAGAAAGGAGTTCTGAGTTATTACCTACTAAAGAACGCGTTGAACGAAATGCGGTGGTTGCTTCAAACCGTTGCATTCAAAAAGTAGCCAAATTAAGCAAATCGCATTTTGGCGAAAACATTGCTGAACAAAAAAGGCCATATCTCCTAAAGTATTTCGAATTTCAAAAAACCCTTTAAGGACGATATTCAAGCTATAAAAATATGCAAAAAAAAATCGAAAAAAATTTTTGCCAACCAGGAATACTCCCTTAAGTTGTTTGGTGGTCCATGTGCTCGCACCAGCTACCAGGAATCATACATTCAATTCAAGAAAACTTTTGAGTTGTACAATTATAATGCTGTAATTGGACATCATAGGGGAAAAAAATGTTATTATAAGCACATGGTAAATCATCTATGTAATCGGCTTTGGGAAAAACTTAGGTAACGGAAATGCTTGCGACTCTCCACGCGGCTCTTGCCTTTTGACTCGATTGTGAACATTTTTTTCGCAGATGCCGAATACGAGCGGAAAAGCACAAGGAAGAAAAAGAACCGTGTTGAGAACAGAAAAAATTCAATTGGCTCGCGTTCCATTCCTTGGTTTTTTATTCATATTTTTAACAAATGTCAATCAAAAAGTGCAGCCAACCAACTAAATCACCGACATCTGTTGGAGAGTGGGTGAACTAAAATAAATGTTCTGGATACTTCCATTTTAGATTTAACAATTAATCCAAGTTTCGTTCTGGATCATTTGTTGTTTGTGTTTTCAATGTAAGACAAAATCCAGATCTAGATCTTGGGATGAAAAAACGCAGCTAATAAAGGGCCCGCCAAATAACTTTTTTTTTTTTAAAAATGAAAAAAAAAACTCCTGAATATTTTCTCAAATTTTCTTTTTTTATTTGAATGTACAATCCTTCCGGTTAATAATGGAAAATAATTTCATTCAAATGCCTGCCTCGGCTGGCCATGCAGTAGCCATGAAGTGTGCAGCTGTATTTCACCAATGGCTTCACGAATATTGTACTTTAAAGCGTCAATTGTCTCTGGCTTGTCGGCGTAACACTTATCTTTGAGGGCACTCCACAAATAATAGTCCAACGGTGTCAAATCGCAGCTCCGAGGTGGCCATACGACATCAGCTCTGCGGCTGATAATGCGATCTTCAAAAACAGGGCCCAAAACATCGAGTGTAGCTTCGGCTGTGTGGCACGTAGCGCCGTCCCGTTGAAACCAAATGTTGCCAATATCCTTCTCTTCAATTTTTGTGAACAAAAATTCATTCAACATGGCCCGATAACGATGGCCATTGACTGTAACGGCCACTCCTTGCTCATTTTCGAAGAAAAATGGCCCAATTATGCCTCTGGACCAAAATCCGCACCAAACAGTGACTCGTTTTGGGTGCATCGGCTTTTCAATGTATGCGTGCGGGTTTTCTATGCCCCAAATGCGACAATTTTGCTTGTTTACATACCCGCCCAGAGCAAAATGAGCTTCATCTGAAAATATGATTTTTTTGGCAAAATCGGCATCTTCTGTAAGTCGATCGCAGGCCCACTTAGCGAAGCGAAAACGCATTGGGTGGTCAGTTGGCTTCAACTCCTGAACCAATTGGACTTTGTATGGCGTCATACCAAGGTCTTTATGCAAAATTCGTCTCAATGATGTCTCCGAAATGTTCAATTGTGAGAACGACGGCAAATTGATGTTGATGCCGCTTCACGCACACTTTCTGCCACAGCAGCAATATTCTCGGGTGTACGCACTGTTTTTGACTTTTCACGCTTTGGCTTATCGATGAGGATGCCAGTTTCTTTCACTTTTTTCACAAGATAACGAACATACGGAACTGACGGTGCTTCTGTTCTTCCAAAATCCGTACGCAATTTTCGCACACATTCTGCAACATTACCATGATTTTCAAAGTAATGTCGCAAAATTTCCCAGCGTTGTTCAAGCGTATACACAACCATATTCGTTCAGCGGAAGGATAAAACTAATTATCTGTCAAATCAGACATGTGCTAAGTGTTACCATTCACGAAATAAGCACTAGTTGAAAAAAAACACTGGTGCGTCGTTGGACACACGAGAGAAGCGAAGCTTTTTGGCAGTTACATAGATTTGATAGCTTAATAATTTTTTCTTCTTAATAAATTATCTTTTAAACACAAAAATTTAAAATATCAAAATAAATTACATATATACAGAAAACAAATTTACTGCTTCTTTTTTTATTGTTGAATGTTAATTTCCACGCCAATTACATATACGAGCATATAATGCCAGCGACTCTACATTTTAACTCTCCACATATGGCTGTGAACTTGGCTGCACTGAACAAATTTTTTCCTTCAAAAAATCTGTCGAAAATTTTTCAGATTTCACTCCAAGCAAATCACAGAACGACGATAAAAATATATATTAAATATATATTAAAAAACGCACACGAAACAAAATTTAACAAACATTTTAGATACCTTGCCGATGTCATGCATGCGTTTGTTAATTCCATATATATTGATATCATCTATTTTTTTGACACTTAAAAAGGCACTTGTCAACGCACTTGTGGGCATTGCTAATTTTCTTCGTGCCAACAACACCACAAACGCATTCACAATACAAACACACCGATGCTGGAGATACCTTGTGGCAAATTAAAGCAAATTTTGTCAGTTGTAGCATAGCAAATACACAATCCTCTATCTATTGATAGATGGTGACGATCAACTGCAGCATAGCTTCTGTTATAATTAATATTAAATTAACAACTGTTTCTCAGACGTATTTGAGACCTGGTGGATAGTGCGTTGGACTCTTGTTTACGAGAACGCGGGTTCGATCCCCTGGCGGGCTAATTGATGTTTTTTAGTATTTAATATTTAAGTATTAAATTTTCTTGTTGTAATAAGCGCTAGTAACAAAAAAACCATCAAATTTCCAAGAAAAAATCTGTCGAAAATTTTTCAGACTTCACTCCAAGGAAATCACAGAACGAGGAGTAAAAAGCTTCTCTTCAAAAAACGTTAGTAGATGGCGGACCCTTTATCTTAAATGCAAGGGGACAAGTTAACGATAATGGAGCCAATATGTCGGAAAGATATCGAAGTATAATTTTGCGTTTTATAACCGTATGCAAGCCACTTGTTTTAAAAGGTTACCCACACTTGCAGCGCACAAAAAAAGGTAATTTTCTTGAATATTTGTACGAAAATTGCTTAACTTTTTCCATTTTTTTATACATATTTTTTTTTATTTATAACCTAAAACAACCTCAATTTTGTGCACAAAAAATGAAAATGTTCTTTCTACCCTCGCCATTTTGCCAAAAATTAATATTTTTGAAAAATCAACGATTAAATGCCCAAAAATTCTTTAATAAGCCGAAAAAAAAATTTTTTTTACATGAACCAGTCTCTAGATATATTGCTCGCCGCAAATTTAAGGTATTTCGTGGTATTGCACTTATCTATCTACCTTATCAACGAATATTTTTGGAACAAAATATCAGGAATAAATCTAGTATATTTATATTTTAATAATGTAAAAAAAAAATTTTGCTCTAAAAAAACAATTTTAAAAAGGTATCTTTTTTTCTTCGAAAAACTCCCGGAGGCCTTTAAAAAATTATGCATTTTTAACAAAATGCAAACACGGAGAAGTCATTGTATTAATTTCCTTACTCTCTGTATTCACTAGCTACCGTGCATGCAGAAAATCATGAACGTTTAAAGACTTATTGTGATTGCCAGTACTGGAGGGGAGCAACATAAAGTTTATTAGAACTCTCGCAACACAAACGCCTGAAAACAAAACGATCAAGCAATGCGTTGAAAACTTTTCACTTTAATTAAATATATATATTATTAAAAATTTTTAAAGAAAAGCCCTTTCAGCCCATATAGAGATCCGCCACAGCAAACAAACAAGAATTAGCTGCTCAATTGGAAACATTTTTGACAAAGGCTCAAATTTGTTCACAAGAAAAACTAATGAATATATAAAGAAAGTTTTTCGGTGGTAGTATATGTACATATATACGCGTATATACCCTATAGGAACAAACTAACTTGTTTTTAAAAACAACTAATTAAAAAACTAGTTTAAAATAAACCAGTATTTGAACTACTTTGAATTATATTAAGGCGGCAACTACTCTGATTTTGACATGTTTTAATTGCAAATTTTTATTGGATTACAAGTTTATATATATTTAACCATGTTATTTAATCAAATATTACCTTTAGGCCATCAGTAATCGTTTTCAATTGGTTATTTTAAAGCAATTAAAAAATAGTTTAAATGTAACTAATTTAACAAGTAGTTGAAAATATATGCAGACGAAAGTCAATTGACTTATTTAGCGTTCATCGCCATACAAAATAAGTTAGTTCGTTCTATGGATTAAAGTCAGAATTTCAACTAGTTGTGGTTGACAAAAAACTACTTTATCAATTACTTTTAAATTAATTGATTTTCCTACAGGGTGTCTATACATACCATACATATGCGAATAAAAGTTTTAAAAGTGAATCACATAGTGCTGCGAATTGCTGTTGTTGTTGAACCCAATTTTTTCGTTTTATCAGTTTTGTATTTTTGTATACGCTGCTAAAGAAATTTCACATCAAGAACTCCTTGCCCCCCTGGCTACGCTCATAAAAGCAACTAAGGAGCTTAAAGGAAATGCCTCGCTAAAGCTGCCTCATAAGCAGTTGTCCACAGTGCATTATTATATTTGAATTAGCCGACTTTAATGTCCGGCCTCAAGAACAGTGGCGGTATAGTTCTATGATCTTTGGCGAAATATTAAAAATTATCTTGAAAATAAAAAAGAAAACTTATTGTTTTTTTTATATTTTCCCACAGAGTTTGTTTGTGTTCGCTTAGTGCACGCAACAAAAAATTGTTTTTTATGTTCTACTTTTAGCTTCCGTCTAACTCAATCACACACCTTTCGGACAATTTTCCATACATTTATTTATCTCTCGCTGTTGGTTTAATAGTATTTTTCTTGTTGCTGTTTTCGTTTTTGTTTTTGTGTTTGTAGTCTCTATAAATCATAAACAAACATTTTGATATTGTAATCCCGATATAATCCGCCCATATAAAAACCGAAAATCAAAACTTTTCGATATCAACGCGGCACGCTTTCAAGTCGATGATGTTTTTTTTATTTTATGCCGCCTGAAAAATGATGGATGACATACATTGATATGTATTCATTTCTTTTTTGTTTAATACACATATAGCTCTATGTACCGTTACGCATGCGGTTCGATCTGATGAACTCGCAGTAGCATTTCGGTAATTTTTCGATAATAACGCTGATGACGCAGCGGCACTGACCAAATATTTCATTTATGATAAGTCATCGAAATTTTGATTTATTAAACAAACTAAAATAATAAAAATAAGAGCGCGTTTAGTGAAATTGGGTAAATAATACGGATATAAACGTTTTTGAATTGTGAATTTTGGTCGGAAACTTTGAATGTTGTGTTTGTTTTATGAAGGAGTTTAGAGAGTTAAAATAATGGTATCCTCTGATAGCCTTACGTAGCTTAAAGTATAAACAAAAAACAGCAAAAAATTTTAGTTACAAATACTTAACCTTTAAATGACACAATAGTGCAAATTCCTACTGCCAAAAAAAAATTAAACTGTTGGCATTTTTTCGTTTTTTATTTGCTCTTGAGGTGTAATTCAAGAATATGATCCGCACATTTAAATTATCAAATCGAGTTGAATTTTTTATCTCTGGACGCATGTTTGTTCTGAACTACGAGCTCCTTAAAAATCAAATACTGCAAAAAAAAAATCAACCAAAAAGCTAACCGAAAAACTTTAAAATGATTTTTTCGTACTTATCTAAATTTTTCCTTGAAGTACACTATTTTAAAGCCAAAAGCCATGTATTAGTTTTTAGTTATGATTAATCTTAATCTTAAGGGAAACAGGGGGAGAACCTTCACATGGCAACGTGTCTGACCGCCTCAACCTGGCGAGGCCAGCATTATCCATGTTGAAATCGTCCCAAGTCGACTCAAACTTCCACGTGGTGTTCCCTGGGCAACGGCAAACCTTTAATAGGTAATAAAAAAACCATTTCAATGAAAAGTTATAAAAGAAATATGAGAAAAATTATCCCCAAATCTGATGACGACCACCGCAAACGAAAAGCTGATAATGATTTACAGATATGCACCTGGAATGTCCGAACTCTTAATTGGGAAGGTGCCTCAAATCCAACTGATTGATATCTTGGAAATATACAAAGCTGATATCACTGCAATTCAAGAAATGAGATGGAAGGGACAGGGTTGCTCTCGGCAAGCATCCTGTGATATCTACTACAGCGGCCATGCGGAGAAGCACGAGCTTGGGTGCGGATTTGGAGTTGGCAAGAGATTACGGCATCACGTCCTGCGATTCACTCCTGTGAACGAACGACTTGCCATAATTCGCATCAAGGCTAAACTCTTTCATATAAGCCTAATATGTGCGCATGCTCCGACAGAGAACAAGGACGATGAGATCAAAGATACTTTCTACGAGCGCCTTGAAGACGCTCATGCGCTGCTGCCCCCGTCATGACATAAAAATTGTGCTTGGTGACTTCAACGCTAAGGTGGGCAAGGAAAACATCTTTGGTCTAACAGTCGAAAAGTTCAGCTTCCTCTACAACACATACGGTAACGGAATAAGGCTGATTGACTTCGCCGCAGCACAACATGGTTATAAGTAGCAATTCAAGCATCTCAATATACAATATACCAAATATACCAAATTGATCACGTTTTGATTGACGGAAGGCACTCTTCCAGTGTTTTCAAGAAAGCACTTCTCTGATCGACGATATATGCGCGCAGTGGGCACACATCTCACAATCTCTGCGTATGGCTGCCGAAGAAGTTATTGGCTACCACCGACACCGCCGAAACCAGTGGCACGACCAAGAGTGTCGCGACGCCACTGCAGAGAAAAACGCCACCTAAAAGGCCACCCTGCAGTCGGTTGTAACGCGTGCTGCTAAGGAGCGAAACAGAGAGAAGAGGAGGGACGAGAAAACTTGAGTTTGAGAAGATTGAGATGTATGGTGAGAGGAACGAGGTCCGAAATCTTTTCGAAAAGATAAGACCTCTTTCTGCCAGGGCCTCTTTCTGCAAGTATGAAAACGGGAATCTAGTGACAGATATCCAGAGTTCACAGACGTTATGGAGGGACCACTTCTCTAGTCTTCTGAATGAAGATGATGACAATAATCCCGCCAATAGAGATGATATCCCGGAAACGGATGACAGCGTTGAAGTTCCGCTGCCCGACTGTAATGAGGTCTTGACAGCAATAACACGGCTTAACAACAAAGCCGCGGGAGCCGATGATCTACCCGCTGAACTGTTTAAGAACGGAGGTGCAGCTCTGCTTAAATGCATAAACACGCTTCTATGCAGAATATAGTTGGAAGAATGCATTCCAAAACAATTGAGACCTCAGTGTACTCTGCCCAATCCACAAGAAAGGTGATCCCACTATTTGCGCCAACTACCGTGGGATAAGCCTCCTAAATATCGCCTATAAGGTCCTGTCGAGCGTATTATGTGAAAGACTTAAGCCCATCGTAAACCAACTGATTGGGCCTTATCAGTGTGGCTTCAGACCTGGAAGATCTACCACCGACCAGATATTCACGACAGTCCAATAAGGAATCACCTATACTCCACCATGTCTGAATTTGGTATACCTGCAAAATTAATCCGTCTAATCATGCCCGTTCTGTTATTATTCTGTTAGCACAAACCTGGACGTTGAGTAGCTATGATGAAAAGATTTTGGGAGCGTTCGAGAAAAAGATCCTCCGTAAAATCTACGGACCAATCTGCGTCAATGGCGAGTACCGAATACGATGGAACGATGAGCTGTATGAGCTATACGCCGACATCGACATAGTTAAGCGCATAAAAATCGATTGGCTTCGCTGGCTAGGTCATGTTGGGCGGATGGAAGATGACGCTCCAGCGAAGAAAATATTGGATTCGGTACCCAGCGACGGTCAACGTAGAAGAGGACGACCGCATCTCCGTTGGAAAGATCAAGTAGAGCACAACCTGACGAAACTTGGAGCTTCCAACTGGCGCCAGCAAGCGCAAAACAGAAATGGCTGGCAAAATTTCTTTCACCAGCCGAAAACCGACTTACGGTTATAGGCGCCACCTAAGTAAGTAGTAACCGAAAAAAATTACAAAATAACAATTCCGATCAGAAATTGCTATAAATGTACAGAATTTTACTATAGACCTATTGGTCATACTGGAAAACTACCTCATCATTCTGGGTCACGAGAAGAACAAGCTAACGATGAGCAAAACACAAGAAGCAATCGTTTTTGGTATAGAAGAAAGTATTTCTGATCAATTCCTTATTATCTTTCGTGCCTTATTTCGCTGTACTGAATGATGGAATTGAAATTGAAGACGTCGCACAGTGTTGCGATTCATACAAGTTAGACGGGGAAAATTATTTTGTTGATGTTTTTTTTATTTTTCCATGTTTAAGGTAAGGGAAAGTTAAAAAAAAGTATCCCCATACAAAAAGTAAGTAAGTCCCCATACAACTTAAACACATTTTGCGCTATATCTTCGAAATGAATACAGCTACAACAACGAAATCAAAGGTAGACGCCAATGATATGACTACTAAACTATTTCTAAAATTTAGATGCAATCGGAAAAGTGGGTGGGGCAGCCTCCATACAACTTAAACACATTTTGCGCTATATCTTCGAAATGAAAACAGCTACAACAACAAAATCAAAGGTAGACGCCAATTATATGCCTACTAAACAATTTCCAAAATTCAGAAGTAATCGAACAAGTGGGCGTGGCAGTCCCAATACAACAAACGCACAGCCAATAATTGATTTTTATACAAAGCATTTAAACCATTTTTCCCTCTCAATGATGATTCTGTTAACAATGCAAAATATTTTTGTAAAGACAAAATTCATTAGTATAATTCATAGTAGCTCTTACCGACTGTGGTAAATTGCATAACAGATGCTTGCCATGCATAACAAACCATTTAATATGCGATTTCCATGAAGGTTGCATTATAGTACTGCACGAAAAAGATAAAAATAAATATGATGTGAAGTCACGAGAAGCCTAAGCTTTTTTTATTATAAAAAAAAGACATCATAACCTTATGAATATAAATATTTGAAGGCAGAAACAAAGCTAGTTTTTTTTTTTTGAAATATTTAAAAATAGAATATTTTAAGCTTACAAAATGAATTTTTTTAAATATACACAGAAAACATATAACTAATAGAATAAATATTTTTTTATGTACAATAAAACTAATATACATACTGTAGCGCTTACAACAAGTGGTCTACGGTGCAGCTCTTCTTTCAGGAGTTATGCCATTTTAAAGAAAGTGGAAAAATCGTGATAGAAACAAGCGGAAAGGCTTATTTTCCCATACAAATTTTTTTAACTTCGGTTTTACATGAACTATCGGTATGAAATTTTTATGGAAGGAAGATATGACACCCTTAATTCCACGATTCCGTGCCCTCAAACCCGAGTTACAGATTTAACTCCGTCTAACTAGCCCATTCGCAACAATGCGAGTCGCAATCGGTTAGGAGCTTCAGTACTAGATTTATAGTCAAAAAGAACTGATGCAGTTCTGCTGATTTATAGTTATTCAGCTGGACTTTCCGGATAAAGTTATTTATAAGATTTGCGCAAACCGTGTACCAAGGTTAGAAATTTTGAAATAATTTTTAATACATTTTGGCTTACATATATGACCACACCAAAATTGTATTAAATTTGAATACATACCGAATGTTACGTTTAATTTCTAATAAAAAATGTGTACTAGAATTTAATGCTCAGTTGGCATTCAATTTTAATACTGTTTTGGTTTTAGTTTTAATGTTAAAAAGTTAGCATTCAATTTTATTGCACTTTATAGTATAGAATTTATGTTATTTATTTTTTTTTTTTATACTATAATTTTTAAATTATCTCCTATTGTAGGTTTCAAATTCACGTTATCATTGAAATGAAAGTAAACGTTGCTTGTGCGCCATAATCAAATAAAAAATTTTCACATAAACTGTATTATAAAGCTATGTTTACCGAAAAAGTAACTCTGAATCATAAGGTTTATGAATCTTAACAGATTGAAAGTGAATACGAAAAGTATTGAAATATATTGCAGCATGGCTTAAAATACAAATATAATATACACAATAATATCAAATTTGTTCCAAAAGGTATAAAATATCGTTGTAATTTGAATTGTATTAAAATACCCAGTGAACCAAAACTACCGTTTTTGAATTCATTTATGAATCTTTTTGGGTAGAAACATTAATTTTCGGCACTGATAAATGAACCCTTTTTGTATCATTCGTCGGACTAAAATGCCTCTCAAAAATGAATCTTATTTTGTTCGGAAATGAGTTAAAAAATGAACCAAAGAAAAGTTATTTTCGGTATTCGGAAATGAACCCTTTTCTTATCAATCGCCGGACTGAGTTGCTCCCAAAAACGAAATTTTTTTTTTTGTTCAGAAATAAGTGATTGTTTCCAATTTGAAAAACTTTTAACTTATGTGTGTAATATCAAAATAGTAAAGTTATTAATTGGGGAATTTATTTGATTACTCTTTTGCATGAAATGTTGTCGTGGTTTTCATTCTATTTTGGTTTGATCTTAATTTTTAAGAGAAACTTTGAAATGTTGTGACAGACTTGATAAAAGATGAAAATTCGTGTAGCAGTATATCCATCTAACTTCCTATGTTCATACGACGATTATATGGAGCTTAACATTTTAATTTACTATTATAAAAATATCACCAAAGGTTTGAATGTTTTCTTTTTTAACTCAATTTAGAATATAAAAAAGTAACATTTATGAATCAATTTTTAACTCATTTATGAACAAAAAATGGTTCGTTTATGAAAAATTATTTCCAACTGATATGATAAAAAAAAATATTCTTCTTTGAACTCATTTAAGAATGAAAAAAAAAACACTTATGGTTCATTTCTGAACTTATTTATGAACAAAAAATGGTCCATTTACGAGATATTTTTGATGAAAATATTATTCTTTTTCGACTCAAAATAAGTATTTTATAAGTACAATTTTTATTTATGGGAAAAGTTTTTACGAATTAAATCTTCTATAGCAAGCTCTTTAAAGAAAATAAATTCTACTTTTAATTCTAAGAATAAAAAAAAATTCTACCCAAAAACGTTCGTAAAACTCTCACCTCATGCAAAACCTTCGCTTATGGTTCAGTGGGTATAATATAAAAATTATTTATAAATTTTGTATTCTACTGAATAGTATTAAAAGTAATATTTTTTGAGTTAAAAATCGTTGCAATACTTCGCTTGTATTAAAATATAATATATATATATAATATAACCGTGTACTTTTATAATCTTTGGTTAGAGTTTTGTCGTTTTTGTTTTATTAGGACGAATTTAAATTTTGAGTATTTCTCTTATTTTGACCGGACTGAATTATAAATACAAATGTTATCAGTCATTCTTTAACTAAAAATATTTTTATTTTACTAGGCTTGTCTTTATAAAACCGTCGTCCGAGGATTCATGTGCTACACGTGCAAAAAACACACATTTTGAGTAAATCGAAGCTAAAGTTTTAATGTATTTTTTTTTCAAAAACTGTACGACCACAATAAATTTATGTAAAAATGACAATACCAAAAACATATTTTCTAATCCTCGATCTATAGTTTAAAAGAACGTTTTCTAATGATAACTAAATTTATTTTTATCCACAAACTTTTAACCCATATACGTAGAGCAAAGTAGCATTAACAAATAATTTCACACATACAAAATTTTTGGTCATCAGCAATATATTCATTTACAAAAACAACAAAAGAAAAAGATATTAGTAGAGCTTTTTAAAACAAAATCATCAAAAAACTTTTTTCTTTACAAAAAACAAAAAAAAAACTATTTGTGTAAATTAATTACAACCTTTCTCATAACTTTTATGCTATGTGTTTTATAACTCAGTGGCTCAGTGTGACTCATACGCCAGAGAACTCAGGTTCGAATCCCACACCTGACACAGAAAGCTTTTTCAATTGAATTAATTTTTCTGTTCGGCCGTCACCTCTCTGCAGACAAAGGCAAACCTCAGAGAGTAAAAACTGTCATGAAAAGCTTCGTGAGAACATAAGCCGTTCGGAATCGGCATAAAGCTGGTAGGTCCAGTTCTCGATCATTTGTGTGCAAACATCTCACAACACACACAACACAATTGGTCATAAGAAGCTCGGTCAAAGTCCCTTTCAAGGGCTGAAATGGCCATTTTCGTTCGTTTTTCGTTTTATAACTCTAATAATTTTTCAATTATTAAGAATTCTATTGTGTTTGAAAGCAATTCTATATATTACTATGTCTGAAGAAAACAATCAACAACAACAACCTGTTTTATGTATGAGTAAACTTAAACTTATGACTAAACCTAGGCTCTAAAATAGATTTAGTATAAAAATAAGTCAGAAGTTTTCTGGACTCCCGCCCCTTCGGAAAACTTATTCTCACTCCTAATATTTTCTTACACCTGATTTATAAATTGCTTTAAAATTCAGCACACGCTCAACAAGGGTTAGAAGGGTGTATTTGGATATTCTTGACAAGATGTTTTGTTAATAATAATGACAATAACGCCAATCAAGCTATGTACGCAAATACTTTTTCACTTTTTTAACAATTTTTTAACAAAAATTATGAAAAAAAAAAACACAAAATAGTTAATTAAAAAATAATTAGCCTTACCAAAAACAGTAATTTAGAGCTGGCTTTAATTAGTGCCAGCTCTAAAAAGATTTTTTAGAATAAGCTTAGCAGAGGCTACAGCTGCTACTAAATTTAAAAGCTGACGCTCAAATCTGATATCGGTTTTTTAGTACGGCTGAATAACTATTCACAACTATGTTAGTTAAATGCACATAGAGCAAAGTGGTCTTCGTTAATTAAGAACAAAATTTTGTACTGAAATTTTGCTCAATACGCCATTGAATGGGACGTATGGGGGGATGAGATCTCCAAAAATTAATGTTTAAAGCAGGGCCGTAGCTAGAAAAATTTTGCTTCTAGAAGTAACAAATTTTTTTCAAAATTAGAAAACGGTAAAGTAATAATAAAAATGAAAACTTTAAGAGGGGGGCCGGGGGGTTTTGAGTTAAATATTTTTCTAAAATTATTTTAAAGGGTGATTTTGGGTATTGTTAAAAATATCAAAAATTTTTTTATTTATAAATAATTTCGACGATACGTTTTGCTTCAAATTGACAAATTATTGATAAATATGCTTTCCCGAATGTCGACAAAATTTTTTTTATGATTTTACAATGAGTTAAATAGACATCATTTTTGTTGAATGTCGCTAGCTATGGCCCTGGTTTAAAGGGGTATAGAGCAAAATGGACACAAAATATCACAGTTTCTGAAGCGATAGCCAAAAACGGATTGCAGATTTGAAAAATTTGGTATGAAAACCCGGGATGGTACCATTAACTCAAAATTGTCAAAATGGCGCATGGAGCACATGAATCCCCGGACGACGAAATGGTAAAGCAGTTTTTTTTTTTGTTGTAAATTTAGGAGTTTAATTTTGGTAATTAATATATTAAATATTCTGCTAGAGTTTTATTTAGCTGTTGGGAGCAACAGTTGCTACTGCATTCTTTGTCGTCCATGCGACTGAGAAGTGACTGTAAATATATTGTAAAATAAGGACATAATTGGCACACACATAGAAGCGAAAAACTTTGTAAATGAACACAAACATAGGTTTGAAAATGACAGCTATTTGTTGCTGTCCGAAAAATCAGCTGTTTTTTGGGACAAAAATATTTATAAAGTAATAAAACGACTCTTCCCATTAACTGCACAAAAAGGACCGCATATTCTGCAAAGTAGGGGAAACAGCAATAAAAGAAAAACAACAAAATACAAATTTAAATGCGCCCCAGTTATACGTAAGAGCGTTAAATTCTACGCAAGAGAGCGATTGAGTGAGAGAGAGGGAGAGAGAGAGCAAGAGTGAGTGTGCGCGACAAATAACAGCTGCGCTGTACACAGTAGAACAGACATTAAAACGAACTAGGCCACGCCCAATCATCAAGACACAGCACAGGCGTGGCTAAGAGCAGTGTTTGTTGTAGAATTTTACAAGTTTTCTTTCATTGTGTGAGTTGCCGATGAACAAAATTAAAACCAGAAGTTGTGGATAAATCTACAGAAAATAAAATGCGTTCCTTTCATTTTTTTTCTCGCTACATCCTCCGCTGATGTCGCATCATCGCAGCACAAATGTTGGTTGGCAGCATTCCGGGCCACGTGCGCGGTATAAATCGGTGCCATAGTACATGGATGATACCATTTTTCAAAGCACCAAACTGCTCTTAAATATTTTCAAGAAATAACATTTTTCTTCTTCTTGCTTTTCATAGCTTGGAGAAAATGAAAATTTTATTTTTGCGTCGGTGTTTGGACTTTTACAAGTTGTGGCTTGGCGTACCATGGCAGCGAGTTTTATTTACCTTGCCAGCAGCGCTCGAGAGTCCTTTTTTCCGCTCTTACTTCTTGTTTTCCTTTTTTTTTTTTTTTTTTTGCACTTGTTTGAGCTGTTAATATTACTCGACCTGGGTCCTGCATATGCATGCGACATAGTGACATTCGGGCTTTCTTTATTGTTTTTTGTTGTTGGTTTTGTTGTTTCCATAAGGAGTACTTTGCCTTAATGGGGGGCTTTTCGCTTGAGCAGCTCTGTGACAAAAATTAATTTAAATCGATATCGTGTATTATTTGTTCGTTTTAAGTTTTTTTTTTTATATTTGAAAGCTACACCAGCCACAGCGAAGTGTATTTTTTTGTTCTTGCTGTCAAGTCGTTACAATTTATTAATTAATATGTTTGAGAGCATCGAATATGGTTTGTGGTGGATGGTACAGCGCCAACGAATAAAGTAAATTTAAAATGCTTAATTTTTGTGAGTTTATTTTTGAGTAATAATATAATTTTATGGAGTTCAGCTTTTTTTTAGAGTTATATTTAAATTTCTTCAATAAATTTGCAATAATCCTAAAATATATTCACCAAATTAATAATGATTAACCCTTGAAATTAATCCGAAACCCGGACAAGGGTTGTTACGGCCACCTAAGTAAGTAAGTAACCCTTGAAATCCAAACTAGTGCTTAACTGTTGGCATATTTTTTCTATTTATTAACTAAAGAGTAACAAATTCAAGAATGCCGTTAGATTTGCATCTTTTCGCATGTTGTCTCTGAATTACAAGCTTCGAAAAACAGCTTGCTCAAAAAAAGCAGCTAATAGAAAATTTTTAAATTGATTTTTTCGTACTTATCTAAATTTTTTCTTAAAGCACACAATTTTAACGCCAAATTCAGGTGTTAATGTTTGATTTATGACCAATGTTAAATAATAACGAGTTTTTTTTCCAAAAACCTCTTGTTTAATTTTTTTAACGGGGTTTTTTTTTAAACTAGAAATAAAACTAGTGGAAAAAATAGTTTTCACCTTTTTGAAATTTTTTTTTATATAGAAGTTGCATTTAATCAATTCTTGCAATTGTTTTTTTTTAATTTTGACTTTTAATAGTTTAGTTTTGATATACCAGTGGAATTATTTGAAATAGAAGATCCACTGAAGATAAAAACCTTTGAAAATAAAATATATATTTTGAGGCCAACTCTGCACTCTTAAATTCCAATTTTCATTTCTATGGGTATATTGTCAATACAGGTCCGTAGACAAGGGGGGGAGGGGGAATAATTTAGGTGTTCAAACCCCCCCCCCCCCCCCCTTAGGGTCCAGAAAGTATGATAAATTACACAAATGAGACCATTAAATTCAAAATGTTTTTTTTTTTTTTTTTGTAGATAAACTGTGATAATGATGTTAATTTTCTTGAAAACTTCACTTAATTATTGAAAATTTTTTTTGGCTAAGTGAGAGATTAATTTTGCTGATAAGAGTCTTATGATTATATTGGAATTCATCTCCAAGGAGTTTAAATGCTCAAAAAGCCCCTGATATCCAGTAATATATATATATATATATATGAAATTATACCTAAAACAAATATAATTTTGTAAATTGAAGAAAATTAGCTTGACATTTTTTATGACATATCTACCCAGCAAACCATAGTTAACGATTATGTTGAAATTCCGACTAATTCGTAACTATTTCGAGCTGTCTTAAAGAAATCGTTACAATTTCGTTATGCAAATATCGGAACAGTTTCACTTTTTATACGAATTTATATAAAATTTCGTTATGCGACTGTTTGTACGACATATTTAAATGCTTACAGAGTAAAATTTCCTTTCTTTCGAACTGTCTGAACGAAATCGTAAATTTTTCCTAACATTTTCGTTAGGACTCGTTACGAAATCGATACGAAGTCGTGTCAACCCCTTCACACGATTTTCGTTTGGTTTCGAAATATTCTTAACGAAATCATAACAAACATTTCGCAATCTTTCCGATTTCGGAATTCGATTTCGTTACGGAATCGTAAAGAACATCGTATGAAGCGGTTGACACGACTTCGTAACTAAATGTCGTTACGATTTCGTAACGAGTCTTAACGATAACGTTACCAAAAAGTTACGATTTCGTTCAGACAGTTCGAAAGAAAGGAAAGTTAAATCTGTTTGCATTTTAATATATCGTACAAACAGTCGCATAACGAAGTTTTATATAAATTCGTATAAAAAGTGAAACTGTTCCGACATTTGCGTAACGAAATTGTAACGATTTCTTTAAGACAGCTCGGAATAGTTATGAATTAGTCGGAATTTCGACAAAGTCGTCAGCTATGGTTTGCTGGGTAAGCTTATAAGACCCAAAACTTTTGAAAAAGCATTCATTTGAGTGGGTTTTTTTTTAATTTTTAAAAGTGTAAAAAATACATGAACCACGAAATTTAACACATTATGGGGTAAATAAGACATCTAAAATTTCCTTGCCACAAAAATTTAGCCCTGTGCGAAGCCTTTTCTAAATAACAGATTTGGAAAATCACCTTAAATCTAAATATGCTTTTTTTCGAAAAAAAATTCTCAATAGAAAAAATTTTTGTAAAACATTTTATACAGTTCAATTCAAAAGTGATTTGATGATTTTTTAATCATGTTACAAAGTTTAATAAAAAATATTAACAATTAAAGTTTTTTAAGCTTCAGCATTTTTAAAATTATTTTTATTATATTAAAAAATTAAAAAACAATTTGGAAGTTCAAAAAATTTTGTTTTTAGTGTTTTTAATTCGCAAATAATTTAAATATAAATCCACAACCGACTAAAATCTTAAATATAAAAAAAAAATTACTGTTTCATTCTTTTTATAAAAATGTATCTAGCTGATAATAATTTTAATATTAACATGAACTTATTTTAATCTGATATCTTATATAATAAATTGGGTACATGATACTGGTGCTGTGCAAAAATCAGTATTCGAATTACGGTTTTTGAAAAATAGTCTGAACTTTAAATATGACTTAATCGGAGTCGATTCCTCTGCTCAAAAAATTTTATTCAAAAAAAAAAAATATATATATAGTAATTGTTATTGGAATTGAATTATGAGAAAATGAAACTGTTAAATTTTTAAAGACCTTTAAATATTTTCTTTTGAAATCGTTTTCGAGAACAGTAATAATTTAGCCCTTAACGATAACTCGAACTAGGGTTCACACAGGTTCAAATAGTTGTACACAAGCTGAGGATCAATAAAAGCGTACGATAGCCAAAAAAGAAACCAAATCTAAGGACTAACATTTTTTTTTTCTCCCTTTTATGTAAAATGTCCATAAAAGTTGTGAATACAGCTTCACCAGCTGAACTTATTAAAAAATGTTTACATTTTTCATAGCTGATTTTAATTTTGATTTTATTAAACTGCAAGAAATCTAACCTATTTTTATTACCGTTCACATTAATGTTGTTGAATTAGTAAAATTTTGTCACAGACATTTTCACTATTTGTGCTAATTTTCGGAATAATACTTTTTAAAAGAAATTAAAATTTCTCAATTTGGACCATTGGACAAACCGTAGGCAAAAATCAAAAAACTTAGTACTCAAAATTGATTTGTAAAAAAAAAATGAAATAAACTCTTCTCATCTCTCTTATTGCCATTTAAAAACAGGCATATTCACAAATTGTCCTAAAAGAAAACGGATTTGCTTAAAAATTTTCATATCCTTTCTATCAGTTATTACTGGTATCAACTTATAGATTTTTTTCAAAAGAATCCTTCACCGGAAAATTGGGAAATCTACAGAGTTGCCAGAAATGCCTAGGTTTTAATAACTAAACAATCTAAAATCTTATATAATAATACGCAAACAATAATCTTTAACTCCATTTTTACCCACTTTAATGACAACAGATTCGGATAAAATTTATATCATTTGAAAGCTAGCGTTCATACCAAGTGCACATATAGATTTTATTCAAATGTTTTGTCATTAAGATAAGTGTAAATTAAAAACACTTTTTTCTCCATATAAAACAACAAACAATGCCACACAATTTTGCTGTTGCTGCACAACGTTGCTGTGGTTGAGCAGAATGCGAGAAAGAAAGAAAAAGCTTTATTACAGCTGTGTGGTTCTTGTTGCTTTTTCTTTTCTCTTTTCGGGCACACTTGTTCATTCAGCAAGAATGATAGACCTTTTCTACATTATTCAAGAATTGAAAGCAAGAATTGAAGCTTGTAAGCAAACCTCAGAAATTTTTTTCGTTTGTGCTTTTTCTATTGTAATGGATTCTATAACGTACAAAATGATACATTCCAGTATTGGAATCTATATATTATTGTGTGAACACAAAGTTTAACTCCCTTTTTACCTATTTTTAAAGACAACATATTCCAATAAAACTTATATCATTTGAAAGCTCTGGTTCATACCAAGTGATAAGTAGAAAGCGAGAGTGAAAAAGAAGTCAAAAGCTTCAACAGAGCTGTGTGGTTGTTTTTGCTTTTTCTTTCCTATCTTCTCGGAAGCACTCGATCAGCGTTGTTGAGACAAAACAAAATACTCAATAAACGTGTATTTTTGTTTTGGATTGTCAAGTAGATATGTCCCGATACAGAACATTTTTCAAAAATCGTGCACTCTTATTGGGACACTATATTTTTGTTCATGCTTGCATATTTTGTTACCGTTTTTTTCTCACTTTCTTCGAAATTATTTTTCGTTTTTGCTTCTTTTTTCATAATAGATATTTTATTGCACTCAATAGTAGAATGAAAGAGTGACTCAGACACTTCAACAGAGCTGTGTGTAGAAGTGGAGGTATTGGAAATTTTTTTCGTACGTTTGGTTACCCAATCAAGTATTGGATACTATTCGATGCTTTTATTGGATACTCGATGTATTTGACAAGAGTTTTGTGCAAGAGATGTATACATGCAAATATAACCCAATAAATATTTGCATATTTTAGAAGCATTCTCTTAAATGATATTCATTACGATTTGACATAAATATTATGCAAAAATACGAATTTGTTAGCATAGGTTTTGCAGTAATAAAACAGCAACAACGACAGTTCACGCACATGGATGCATTTTACTGCATTGATATATTGACTTTGCTTCAAGCTGAAAAAAAACCCTGAGTATCCAATACTTTTAATTCGATTATACTGATACTCAAGTCAAAGCGGTATATCCAATACTAAACATTGGATACTTGATTCGGCCTACATCCCTAGCTGTGTGGCATTGTTGTTATTGCTGCTTTTTGAAGTGAAAACTGCTTTAGGCGCGTTGAGCACTTTTGATAGGTGTAAAAGTTATGAAATCGCGTCAGCACTGTTAACGTCAGCAATATTAACATCAGCAATGCTATATCTACACCACTATTAATATCATCACTGTAAACGTTAGTATTGTTAAGGCTTGCACTGTTAATGCCTGTATTTCTGATTTACCTACCAGGCAAGAAGAAAACATAGCAACGCTTTTGTGTTTTTTGTATTGGGACTCCCACATGGGTGGCAGATGGCGGTAGGTGTGTTCAGAAGAAATGCTGAAGGCCAAAAACTATAGGACCAGCTCATATATTTGACCTGTTAAGGGGTTAATTCGGAAGAGATATTATTTACAATCGACAGTTTTTCCCCCCCAGAAGTGTTGCTGATGGGGGCAAAAAATAACAGGACCAGCTTATATTTATAGGGACATTTCCGTGGTGGCGCACGTGACGATCGTACGGTTTTAATTAGTGAAAAAAGAATGAAAAATTTAACCTACAAGTTCCTTTTTTTGATTTTCCAATAGCTTACTAAGCTCACTATACAAGGTGTTAAACCTAAGAGTTGTCAAAAGTTCGGCTCTTAGATAGAGGCCACCAGAAATTATACGTTACGTGACAAAAAATAGAAGTGGTTTTTGACTTGGATCACAAAATTTTAGATTTTTTTTTAATTTTCGAAGAGTTTTTATATAAGTATAAGTATAAGTATAAGTATAAGTATAAGTATAAGTATAAGTATAAGTATAAGTATAAGTATAAGTATAAGTATAAGTATAAGTATAAGTATAAGTATAAGTATAAGTATAAGTATAAGTATAAGTATAAGTATAAGTATAAGTATAAGTATAAGTATAAGTATAAGTATAAGTATAAGTATAAGTATAAGTATAAGTATAAGTATAAGTATAAGTATAAGTATAAGTATAAGTATAAGTATAAGTATAAGTATAAGTATAAGTATAAGTATAAGTATAAGTATAAGTATAAGTATAAGTATAAGTATAAGTATAAGTATAAGTATAAGTATAAGTATAAGTATAAGTATAAGTATAAGTATAAGTATAAGTATAAGTATAAGTATAAGTATAAGTATAAGTATAAGTATAAGTATAAGTATAAGTATAAGTATAAGTATAAGTATAAGTATAAGTATAAGTATAAGTATAAGTATAAGTATAAGTATAAGTATAAGTATAAGTATAAGTATAAGTATAAGTATAAGTATAAGTATAAGTATAAGTATAAGTATAAGTATAAGTATAAGTATAAGTATAAGTATAAGTATAAGTATAAGTATAAGTATAAGTATAAGTATAAGTATAAGTATAAGTATAAGTATAAGTATAAGTATAAGTATAAGTATAAGTATAAGTATAAGTATAAGTATAAGTATAAGTATAAGTATAAGTATAAGTATAAGTATAAGTATAAGTATAAGTATAAGTATAAGTATAAGTATAAGTATAAGTATAAGTATAAGTATAAGTATAAGTATAAGTATAAGTATAAGTATAAGTATAAGTATAAGTATAAGTATAAGTATAAGTATAAGTATAAGTATAAGTATAAGTATAAGTATAAGTATAAGTATAAGTATAAGTATAAGTATAAGTATAAGTATAAGTATAAGTATAAGTATAAGTATAAGTATAAGTATAAGTATAAGTATAAGTATAAGTATAAGTATAAGTATAAGTATAAGTATAAGTATAAGTATAAGTATAAGTATAAGTTTATTTTCAAAGTAATCAAATTTAAAAACCTTTTCTTGGTTTTTTTTTTATTGGGTTTAGTATGAAACGTTATGTGACATGGCGTTACGTGACATTTTTTTTATTGTAATTCATTTGGCGGCCGTGGCGTAGTGGGTAGAGTGTGTGACTCTTACGCCAGAGAACCCAGGTTCGAATCCTCCATCTGACACAGACAATTTTTTCAATTGAATTAATTTTTCTGTTTGGCCGTCACCTCTCTGCAGACAATGGCAAACCTCAGAGAGTAAAAACCGCCATGAAAGCTTCTTAAGAACATAAGCCGTTCGGAGTCGGCGTAAAACATGTAGGTCCAGTTCTGGATCAATTTGTGTGCAAATATTTTACATCACACACAACACAATTGGTCATAAGAAGCTCGATCAAAGTCCTTTCAAGGGCTGAAATGGCCATTTTGTTTTTTTTTAATTTATTTGGTTAATTAAGTAATTAGGTAATTAAGTCTGGAGATAAAGCGAAGAACAATAATGGCTAATAGGTGCTACTACGGGCTCAGTAAGCAACTAAGTTCCAGAGCCCTCTCTCGATCGACAAAACTAACACTCTACAAGACGCTCGTTCTACCTGTGCTGCTTTATGGCGCTGAGGCATGGGTAGTTTCGCAAGCTGACGCAGCCGCTTTGGGGGTGTTCGAGAGAAAAGTTCTTCGCAAAATCTTCGGTCCTGTTCGAGTCGGCGATGACTATCGCATCCGAATGAACCACGGGCTGTATGAGCTCTACGATGACATTGACGTAGTTCGGCGTATAACTGTTCAGCGACTACGCTGGCTGGGTCATGTCCATCGTATGAACGACGAAGCTCCAGCGAAAAAGGTGCTCGAGGCGAGGGTCGCTGGTCAACGACGACGAGGGAGACCATGCCTCCGATGGATGGACCAGGCTGAGGAAGCCCTAACCGCACTTGGTGTATCCGATTGGAGAAGGCGCGCAAAGCAGAGGCGCCTGGCGAGAGCTGATGAGGTCGGCTGAAACCCGGACACGGGTTGTTACGACCACTTAAGTAAGTAAGTAGGTAATTAAGTAATTACGTGATTTAGTTATTAAAAAACAAATTTAATATATTCTGTCTCTCCTTGCCTCAACCTAAATTTTTACAAAAACAAAAACGTTTACGAAACATTTACAAAACATCAATTGAAAAAAAAATTACATTTGTGAAACAGTGCAGACGATTTGATCATCATGGTAAATGAATTTATATTTAAATTGCTTAAATCTATAAAATAAAAATTTTTCTCTAAGATAATATCATTAAATAATAAGTTTTTAATAACTTTTAATTTTCGTGCCACGGTGGACTTTTCGGTGGAAATGCCCATATATGACAGCTCTAGGGCTAAAATTGGGAGATATCATCAATCAGTGGATTTACCACTTCTGAAGCCAACTTGAGCAGCATTAAAGAAATTTGTTTTATCTAGAAATGATAGAATTCTAGATTTGATGCCTTTTTAAAAAATTTTGGAGAAAACATATAACAATGAGATTGGGCGATAATTATTTACAAAGAGTGGTTTCATTCTTTTTATAAAGAGGTAGAACGACTGCTGTCTTCAGTGCTTCAGAAAATATATCTAACCAAATGCTTCAATTGAAGATGAAGCATAAAACGTCAGACACCTGAAAAGTAATGTTTTTCCGATGAAAGCTAGAGATCTAGTCGAAAGACGTAGGGTTGATGTTTTCAAAGTTCTTGTTATTTTAATAATTTCTATAGCAGAAAATGGCTTAAAGAAAAAACTCTTAGGGCCGTTTTCTCAATGTCCGGTTAAGCACTAACCGGAACTTTAACCAGCAGTTAGCAAAAAATCGTTTTCTCAATGTTCGGTTAGTGCCTATCTGTCGGTTAAGTGCCGGTTAAGTTAACGGCAAGTTGTGGTTCCGGTTAGCTGCTAGTCGGCAGAATAGTTGAGTAGGCAATTTTTTTTATTGTTTGTGTTCAAATTTATTTTACACAAAAATGGAAAGAATTGCATTTCTTTATAATTTGAGTGTCAATCAGAATAGGGGATGGACATATTCATTTATTCATAAAGTCTGTTGCGTTTTTCAATTTTTTTTTTGCGGCACAAAATAAAATAATTACAAAATAATAAAAAAAAAAAATGACAACTGATATGCAGTTTTTATGTATTCAGAATTGAAAAATTCACAATTAATGATTTAACCGGAGGTTACTTAATCAGCACTTGGTGAAAACGAAACTGTTTTTTTAGCTACGTATGGTTAGCTATCTCCCGTTTAAGAGCTAGACTAACCGAACATTGAGAAAACGGCCCTTAGATTGCGAAAAATTACTTACTTACTTACTTAGTTGGTCGTAACAACCCGTGTCCGGGTTTCAACCGACCTCATCAGCTCTCGCCAGGCGCCTCTGCTTTGCGCGCGCCTTCTCCAATCGGATACACCAAGTGCGGTTAGGGCTTCCTCAGCCTGGTCCATCCATCGGAGGCATGGTCTCCCTCGTCGTCGTTGACCAGCGACCCTCGCCTCGAGCACCTTTTTCGCTGGAGCTTCGTCGTTCATACGATGGACATGACCCAGCCAGCGTAGTCGCTGCACAGTTATACGCCGAACTACGTCAATGTCATCGTAGAGCTCATACAGCTCGTGGTTCATTCGGATGCGATAGTCATCGCCGACTCGAACAGGACCGAAGATTTTGCGAAGAACTTTTCTCTCGAACACCCCCAGAGCGGCTGCGTCAGTTTGCGAAACTACCCATGCCTCAGCGCCATAAAGCAGCACAGGTAGAACGAGCGTCTTGTAGAGTGTTAGTTTTGTCGATCGAGAGAGGGCTCTGGAACTTAGTTGCTTACTGAGCCCGTAGTAGCACCTATTAGCAATTATTGTTCTTCGCTTTATCTCCAGGCTGATTTCGTTTTTGGTATTAATGCGAAAAATTACTTATCAAAAAATCAACGAAACACGCTGCATCAATGAAATAGTCCTCTTTACCAGAACTTACGTTTGAAAAAAGTTATTGAATGTTGCTTATGCACTAATTTCACTCATTCTTCTTTAAAAAAAAAAAAAAAAACTTAATTTCTGCTCATTTGGAGCACGACAACCCGTGAATGGGCAGATATTAAGAATTCGTATGTTTTAGGGATAAATGAGTGGAATGAGCGCAGCGACCTTTTTATTAAAGGTGAAAAAATCGCGCACACCTAATTTAGGTTAGGTGAGGTTAGACTGAAGTGGCTGTCTCCTTTGAGACACACTTAGGCCAATGAGGCCTATTGTGATACCATGGGTTAATTTCCCTCTCTATTTTAAAAAAAACTTAGAAACTTAAACAAAAAACTTAAAAACGTCATTACTCCTTAACGAAGCGAGATAGAGCAAAACTAAGCTTAATCCGGGATCGGCACCAAAAAATCCGAAATTTATGGAAAAATCCCAAATAGTCCAAATATAGTCCAAAAATAGTCAAAAAACTTAAAAACGCCATTACTCCTTAACGAAGCGAGATAGAGCAAAACAAAGCTTAATCCGGGATCGGCACCAAAAAATCCGAAATTTATGGAAAAATCCCAAATAGTCCAAATATAGTCCAAAAATAGTCAAAAAACTTAAACACGTCATTACTCCTTAACGAAGCGAGATAGAGCAAAACTAAGCTTAATTCGGGATCAGCCCCAAAAAATCCGAAATTTACGGAAAAATCCCAAATAGTCCAAATATAGTCCAAAAATTGTCAAAAAACTTTAAAAAGTTCATTACTCCTTAACGAAGCGAGATAGAGCAAAACTACAACTACAACTGTACTTTGTACAGCTGTACAAAGCTAAAACTCCGCCAGGTCTAGCTTGCGCCTGCCTGTCCCAAGCCAGGATAAAGGAGGAGGGTTGCTTGTAGGATACGTCCTGAAAACATAAAAACTGATAGGGCCAACCAAGAGCTCGGGGTGGCGCCCATCTTGGTAGCAGGTCATATTTGGTATATCGATATGAAACAAACCTGCGAAGGTATAGCAATTAACCTTAAAACTTGTTAGTACGGGGACAGTCTTTACCGCATGGAGACCTTAATTCGGCTGGAACAATTGGTTGTGAAGTGTTGGCATGCGTGCGTAAAAGTTCGGCTTTCCGAAGTGTTGCTTGTCAAGAGTTTGACTCGCACCCTCAAACTGGCACGGCAGTCACCGAGGGAAGTGTTGACATTGGTTGTGATGACTAAGGGTTCTCATACTGAGCACGGCAGTCCCTGAGAACAATGTCCAATACTCTATGTCTGGATGCTGAAATCCGAACGGCCAGAGTAAGAGTGGCAGTTGAGAAGGTCCTCCAGAGTAGGTAGCAGTCATGTGTAATAGCTTCCAGTTGTGTCGGCAGCTGAAAGTTGTTAGCCTAGCCCTTTAAGTGCTCATAAGGCACAGTCATGTATAAGAATGCACTTTTTCATAATTACATGAGTGCATTTTTGGTCTCTTTGCGGGGATATTGTGGATCCTCATTGACGGGATCGAGTTGCCCAGAAGACTGTCGTGGGCTGACCCTTCGGGGAGTCTCGTACTGGTTGTGGTTGTGTGAATGCTACACAGATCTAGATTGACCGGCGGGGTCGCGCAATGGTACGACCGGGCTGGCATATCTGTCTTAATATGCAAGAGATTGGGTAGGTCTCGTCTCCACCAGTAGATGAATGGTAAATACGTCACTACTGAAGTCTAAACTGGTACTGCTATTACGGGCAGTAAGTAGTTTATTACATAATGCTCCTAATCAGCAGGGCACTGGGTGATGCTTTGTGTTTGTGAAACAGCTTCCATGTTCGTGTTGCCACACCGGATGCCCCATATGTTTTACTTGTCTAAAACATTAACGGGTCCGTGTTGTGGTACAACACAAAGTTCTGGTTGTCTGTTTCATGAGCTATTACCCTAGGTTTTAGATAACCCAAGTTGCTTAAGCCTAACGGCAGGTGCAGCTTGTAAATCGAAAAACCGTTCTGTACAAAGCTAAGGAACTCCGCCAGGTTAGCAACTTAGTTACGCCTGCCTGTTCAAAGCCAAGATAAAGGAGGATGTTTGTTTGTAGGATACGCCCTGCAAACGTAAAAATTGATAGCGCCAACCAAGATATGAAACAAGCCTGCGAAGTTAAAGCAATTGACCTTAAAACTTGTTAGTACGGGGACAGTCGTACCCGTCAAATGGGGTAGACCCTATCTATCCACCGCATTGAGACTAGAAAAGACCGATAAATTTGGATGTTGAGTGTTTTGACATGCGTGCTTAACATGTCGACGCTCGGGCTTTCCTTAAGGGCTTACTCGTCGACGTTTGACTTGGTCCCTCAAACTGGCACAACGGTCAATGAGGTGAGTGAAGAAATGGTGTTTAAAAATGGGTTCTCATACTGAGCACGACAGTCCCTGAGAACAAGGCCAATACTCTGTCTGGATGTTGAGATCTTTAGATCAACCGGACTGCCAGAGTAAGAGTGGCAAAATTAGGTCCCTTTTTGTAGGTATCAGACATGCGTAATTGTTCGCAACTCAGCCGGCAGCTGTGAGCTGCTAGAATGGCCCTTTCAGTGCTCATTGAGCACGGTCACGCATAAAAATGCACTCCTTCATAATTGCATGAGTGCATTTTTGGTCTCTTTGCGGGGATGTTGTGGCTCATCATTGACGGGATCGAGTTGCCCAGAGGACTGTAGTGGGCTGGGCCTTCGGGGAGACTCGTACTGGTTGTGGAATGCTACACAGGTCTAGATTGACTGGTGGGGTCGCGCAGTGGTACGAACGGGCTGGCATATCTGTCTTAATATGCAAGAGATTGGATAGGTCTCGTATTCAGCAGTAGATGGATTGTAGGTACGACACTACTGAAATTTAAACTGGTACTGTTATTATGGGCAGTATGTAATTTATTGCATAATGCTCCTAATCAGCAGGGCACTGGGTGATGTTTTGTGTTTGTGAAACGGCTTCCATATTTGTGTTGCTACACCGGATGCCCCGTATGTTTTACTGGTTAAAGCATAAACGTGTTATAGTAAAACACATAAGTTCTGGTTGCCTGTTTCATAAACTATTACCCTAGGTCTGGAGACCCAAGTACTTAAGCCTTGCGGCAGGTGCACTTGTCAAACCAGTTTCTGTCTATACAAACCTAAGGATTCGGTAGACTGAAGACTCTGAGAGATCATCGAGATCTTTATAGAACCATTTATCTAAGTGAAGGTAGCGATTTTTAGCTAGCGCTGAGCAAGTACAGAGAAGATGTTTTGTAGATTCCTCCTCCTCTTCATCTCTGGAGCTTCTACAGAAGTCGTTGTGGAGGATGTTTAATCTTCGTGCATGATTACCTATTAGGCAGTGTTCTGTTAGGATACCTATCATAGTACTCATTTGATACCTTCTCATGGATATCAGTTCTTTTGAGCGTTTTAGTGTGATTTTTGGCCAAACCTGACGCACTGTATGGCATGTGCTTCCCGTTGACTTTATTTAGGGATAGCTCATTTGTGATACCAATACTTTCTATCTCTATCGAGAGTTGTTTGGTTGTTCCAGTGCGAGTGAGTTCATCTGCTTTGCAGCTTCCTATAAAGTCTCTATGTCCGGGAGTCCTGCATAGGTGTATTTTGAGCTGCTCTGCCATCTCATTTAGGAATCTGCGACAGCGAAGTACTGTATTGGATGTTGTTACAACAGATTCTTGGGCTTTCAAGGCGGCCGCACTGTCAGATATTACGTTTATATCCATGGAGGATATTGCATTCATCTGAATCCAACTTACTGCTTCATGTATTGCGACTACTTCCGCTTCGGGGAGCCTGAAGGCTAGATTAATGTTCAATGTATCAGACTAGACTCCTCCTCCAACCTTGGCGTCTAATTTTGATCCATCTGTACACACCTACTTTAATTTCACTATGGCTTACAGCGCATAATTATTGTCTTAAGTGTAAGTTAATATTACAACCAAAGTCCTTAAAATGTTCAAAATATAATTAATAAACATATCTATTGTTTTTCCAATCCCATTTCACAATAAATGTAAGTTGTTTGTCTTCTTGGGCTAACATATAAATTGATTTCATGCAAATTTTTTTTTTATTCCGATTTCATATGTTTTATTGCAATGACAAAAATCATAATATATGGTAGTAATGTTTAATAAATGTGAAAAAGTTTTGGGAATATAACTATATTCTTAAGATATATTTTAGTAAGATATAGAAGATTACTATATTGAGTGCTTATTTTCAAAATGATTGAATTTCAACCTGTTATGCATCGTTTGAGGTTCGCTCAAATATTGGGCTTATTTAAATAACCAAATTAAATATTTAGGTATATGTTACACACACTAGACTCAAAGAAATATCTTCTTCATATATCATGAGACCTCTTTAACCGACGCATTTATTGGCTGCCAGGAATTAAATTTAAAACCTGCTTAAGACTCGCTAAGCACAAAAAGGTCACCAAACAGAAGAACATCAACAAGCAGCAGCAGCAGCAGCAACGATTGCTGGCAATTTATAAAAGACGCCTGACACGTTCTATGGAATGGCACCGAACAACCGTATGGCACCGCAATCGTGAATACAAAAACAACACAAGCAAATATATATCGCTTAAGAAGAAAACAACTAAAAAAAACAAGAAAAAATAATGAAAGGAGCTTCTTAACTGAAATATTCGCACACATGGATTTGGGAGTCGCTTATGTGTGCTTTGCTGACTGAACCACTGCTACCAACGGCAGAGATCCAACCAGCATACACACACACACACACACACACACACAAACACACATAAACACACACAAACACACATTTACACACTATGGCATGTGGGCAGCTCAATCTCAGCCAGCAGCTAATATTGGAACCCAGCAGTATCAACAAAGACAACAACAACTGTTAGTGTGATTAACGTATGCGAAGGATGAAGGCTAAAAAAGTAAAAGAAGGAAAGAATGTAGGGGAAAAATAGGAACCGGTGTTTTTTTTTCAAATAAATTGAGTTGCTTTGAGCTTGTCTTGGACGCCATCTTGGCTGGTATTACAGAAGAAATTGGTAAGAAGAAAATCGTCAACAAGGACGCTGCCAACAATATCAGCAATGATAGCAACAAAACATCAGTTACAACAACAACAACAACAACAACAACAATAAAAACAACATGGCGCACACACACACATATGCATAGTTTATTGACTGCTGTTTGGAAGTGGTTTTCGCAGAGATTTCGCTGGCATAAAAAGGACGACGAGCGAGTACAGGACGAGGTGAACCAACGATCTCTGGCAAAAGCCGATTGCAAAAGCCTGAAAATTGACTTCAATGTGGATTGTGGAAAAGACTCGAACAAACAACACACACGCATACATACACGCAACGAGCACCCCAGCACACACACAAACAAACACACAGTTGCGAAAGACCTCCTTCAGTACCTTATCTGGTGCTCAACAATTTAAGGACAACAAAGAAAATAATTAACTGAGAACTTTCGTACTTGCATCTCACAAGTACCAAGCGACCGAATGACGGTCCCATTGTCAGCTGTCATAATTTTGAGCTAATTCACCAGTAGAGGAGGACGATGATTTCGTGTCGCAAGACAAATGCAGACTTTGGATATCTTTAAAATTAGTTACATATCTGAATCCAAAAATAGCTCACACGCACACACATACACTACAAAACATATGCAGACACTTGGGCACATCTTGAAACACTCGCCCCAGTCATACATTCACCGAGTTGTATTTCATTTCGTCATGTTCGGGGATTACGTGGATTAGTGAAGGAGACTGTATGTAGCCAAAGTTCTCCTATGCTCCTCCAGCACAGGCTGCAAGCAATGAAACTTTTATATATATATATATATAAATATAGAAATAACTGGGAACAAAAGGGGGGAAAACAGCTACCAACTAAGCAAGGCAGTCAACGTCTGTGTTTCGTAAATTCGTTTTAAGTGAATGAGTTCATTAAAGCACATTTGTTGGTTCCCTGCTTATTCATCGCCATCTTCACCATCATCATTATCATCATCATCATCTTGTTCTTCTTCTTATGCAACTTCTTCCTCTTTGGCTATTTTTAAGGAAGCATTTTGGTTATTTTTTTTTTTATTTTTATGTAAATTTCTTGTTGGTACGTGCGACTTTTTGAATGCCAGGAATTATGAGGGCTTCAAAGGATGTTATACACGAGTTTTGAATTACTTGACATTTGTTAAACCAAAAATAGAGCAACGGCACATTCATGATATTCAATTCAGTTTCAATTCAAATCAAATAAGTCGAACATTTTTTATAAATATGTACCGAAGATCAATATTTTATCAATCTCATTGATGCTAATTGCGAGAATCTTAAAGCAGTCAGTCTTTAAAATGATTATTTTACAATTCTTTACTTTTTTGTCAGAAAAATACTGCTCGAATTCGAAATGTGTATTATAGATGAGTTAGGTGGAGATAGTTTGGAGCTAGCCAACATTAAATAGTTTTGTTTAATATGTGTATAAGCCGACCAAATTGTCAGAAAGACAATCAGAATATATGTAGGTTAGGTTAGGTAAGTAGAGTCGTGCACCGCTACGGTGCCTATGGCCTATAGGTCCATTGCGAATCGTTTTTGAAGAGAAGCTTTTTACTCCTCGTTCTGTGATTTGCTTGGAGTGAAATCTGAAAAATTTTCGACAGATATTATCCTGGAAATTTGATGGTTTTTTGTTGCTAGCGCATATTACAACAAGAAAATTTATTACTTTAATATTACTTACTTACTTAGTTTGTCGTAACAACTTAATATTAAATAATATTAAATACTAAAAATATTTTGCGGTCCGCCCGTGGGGCGAACCCGCGTCCTTTTACATAAGAGTGCAAAAGACTATTCACCAGGCCACAAAGACTTGATGGAAACTGTTGTTAATTTAATATTAATTATAACAGAAGCTATGCTGCAGTAGATCGTCAGCATCTATCAATAGATAGAGGATTGTGTATTTGATATGCTACAACTATCAAAAATTTGCTTTTATTTGCCACAAGGTGTCTCCAGCATCGGTGTGTTTGTATTGTGATTGCGATTGTGGTGTTGTTGGCACGAAGAAAATTAGCAATGCCCACAAGTGCGTTGACAAGTGCGTTTTTAAGTGTCAAAAATATATATGATATCAATATATATGGAATTAACAAACGCATGCATGACATCGGCAAGGTATCTAAAATGTTTGTTGAATCCTGTTTCGTGTGCGTTCTTAAATATATATTTTTGAAGCGAAGCTTTTTACTCCTCGTTCTGTGATTTGCTAGGAGTGAAATCTGAAAAATTTTCGACGGATTTTTTCGCTAGGTAGTACGCTGTTGAAGGAAAAAATTTGTTCAGTGCAGCCAAGTTCACAACCATGTGTGGAGAATTGGCGTGGAAATTTGACATTCAACAATAAAAAAATAAGCAGTAAATATGTTTTCTGCATATATGTAATTTATTTTATGTTATTTTAAATTTTTGAATTTAAAAGTTAATATATTAAAAAGAAAAAATTATTAAGCTATCAAATCTATGTAACTGCGAAAAAGCTTTGCTTCTCTCGTGTGTCCAACGACGCACCTGTGTTTTTGAAGCGAAGCTTTTTACTCCTCGTTCTGTGATTTGCTTAAAGTGAAATCTGAAAAATTTTCGACAGATTTTTTCTTAGAATTTTATAAGATTTTTTTTTTTTGTTTCTGCGTTTTTTACAAGACAATTTAATATATCAAATATAAAAAAACATTTCTCCGCCTGCCGTGGGGATTCGAACCCGTCAACCTCAGACTGGAGTTCTATACCCTATCAACTGAGCCAATCACCCTCTTTATACAAAAGCATTGATTCAGTATTAAGTGCAATTGAAGCTACCCTATAGGAACAAACTAACTTGTTTTTAAAAACAACCTATTAAAAAACTAATTTAAAATAAACTAGTATCTGAACTACTTTGAATTATATTAAGGCGGCAACTACTCGACACTTTTGACATGTTTTAATTGCTAATTTTTATTAGATTATATATATATATATATATATATATATTTAACCATTTTATTAAACTGATAGACTGCCTCAAAACCCTGTGAAACGATTAAAAATTCTATATTATTTAGGATATTCAAATTACAAACATGTAGAGTTTAGCAAACATTGGACAATTTGGACTCTGTACGGAAATTGATGATTGCTTAACCATTCAGCAAGCACCTCATCACTTCAGTAGTAAAGACGCACTCCTTTCCCTACGTAGCGTCGAATCTGCTCCATCACTTCATTGCGATTGACACTTAAAATAAGCACTAAGCAAAATATCGGTGTGTCCATCGACCAATGATTGATGGTTGCAAAGCGTGGAAAATCCCGCCGACCCGCTTGCTTACCTCATATTTTGAAATGAAAAATCAAAAAGCTGGCTCTTAAATAACAGGCGCAGTATCCACACAATTCCGATCAATTGGATCATCACCCAGGCGGTGGCGTGCCCTTTTTTGGAAACTGCTTCCGTAAACTGCATTCACGTAATGAATTTATGTATATATTTTTTAATATATACACAGCCAAATAAATGATCTCTATGATGTATAGAAATATAAAATTTTTATGCATTTATATTCATCTTCAGTAAGTGGAATATTAACTTTTCAATTGATTTATTTTAAAGTAATTAAAACATAATTTAAATATAACTAATTTAACAAGTAGTTGAAAATATATGCAGACGAAAGTCAATTGATTTATTTAGCGGACATCACCATACAAAATATGTTAGTTCGTTCTATGGAAAAAAGTCAGAATTTCAACTAGTTGTGGTTGACAAAAAACTACTTTTTCAATTACTTTTAAATTAGTTGATTTTCCTACAGGGTATGTTGCTGCAGATCCAATAATATATAAATGTGTTTGTGTGGCTTGGGTAGCTGCTAAGCCACTTGCTACAAGAGTTGATTAAATGATTTTTATGGCTTGGGTAACTGCTAAACCACTTGCTACAAGAATCATCAGTATTGCCACTTTTTCACAATTGTGTAAATCTACCACTTTTTTGGTTTCCACCACTATTTTAATTTTTTTAAAATCTATCACTTTTTTATATATTTATATAAAAATTACTGCATTATAATTAAATTTTTAGAAATTTTATTTCATATAATATTTAATTTATTATTGCATATAATATTTTATATATCAGTGCTGTTTTAAGAACATTGTAAGAGAATTATTTGCAGTAAAACTAATCCAGCGTGAAAAAACTGGCTTTATGGTATACTTCTTATGATTTGTTTTGCTGTAGGATTTCAGTCGAATTTTTCCTTAAGAAGAAAAGTATATTCCAACGTTTTTTAAAATTCACCACTCATTTTAGACTCAACCTACCACTATCTAAAATTTGTAAGTGACAACACTGGTCATCATCCTCAATTTGGTAATGCCATCTGTTAACAACTGTTAACATAGCTGCAGTTATATATTTAATATTAAATTAACACCAAAATTTAACAAAGTTGCTTGGCTCGGCGGAAAGAGAGTAGGTTTTGTAACCAGAGGGTCATGAGATCGATCCTTGCGAAGGGCGAAGTGTATGTTTTTTTTTTATGTAAATGCGCTTGTGCTGTTGTTGGTACATGCTTTTGTTTTAGCAATGACTGTAACATGTAATAAAATAAATTAAATAAAAAAAAATAATAATGAAATGCAATAAAATTTACTAGTGTGAATATTAACGTGTGTTTTTTAAGTTTTTTAATGTTGCTTTAAATTTTTGAATTTAAGTTCTTTAAAAAAAAACATTAAATTATCAAATCTACTCGCGGAAAAATACCTACGACGTTTTGCCTAAAACGACTTGGTGTACTATTTTTGTAAGAAGCCTAAGAAATTTGTGCAAATTTCATAATTTTTTTGTCAACTTGGTCATGCCAACCAGAGATCTGCAACGAGTCACGTTTTTGCGACTTATAGTGATTCATGCAAAACCGAGTTGTAGTGCGTGCACTTCAAACAAAAACCACCACTACTACTCGAAGCACTCTTGCTACAGAAAGAAAATCATAGTTCAATGTTTGATTCGTCAATCGAACGTCAAAGTCTACCAAATACTCTGCAACATCATAGAACTTGTTATAAATCATACCGAAAACCCATAGCTCAAACAAAGTACTCATAGCTCAAGCTAAAGTCCCATAGTTCATTAGGAATGCGTGCGAATTTTTCCAGTCAAACGCAGTGGCTGTTTTTGAACTTACGCTCGCTGTTAGAAGAGAAGCAGGGTTACCATAGAATTTTTTATAACGAAATACATTTAATTGGATTTTAAGATGCAGTAAACACTTTTTTATAGAATTTCGCTGTGCGTTTCACGAAATGGTGTAAAAGTAAAATAACACACCTTGTATATAAAGGGAACTTCTTCAAAAGAAATAATAAAAATAAATTTCAATTTAATAAAGTTTGTTTATTTAAATTCAGCAAAATAATTATATAAGTAACTTCACGTATATTCACATAAAAAAAAGAAAATGCATTATTTAAATATGATAAATCAGCAGTTCTGACTCAATTGATAAATCAGCAGAGTGTAGTGATTCAATTGTTAGTTATGTAAAAAAAAATTATTTTTTTAAATTTTTATAGTGAGAATTTAAAAATAATACACTGTCAACAGATTAATTCTAAAATTCTTAATTTATACCAGAGCTGGTAACCCTGAAAAACACATCATTCCTTTGAAGTGCTTGTGCATGTTGTTCACAACATGTTGTACTTATTGAAATGAAGTTAGAATCATACCGACTACGTTCGACTGTGAGTCAGAGTATGACTCTTGAAGCATTGGATTTAAGTTGCGTGTTATGAATGCTTCAACATTTTTGATAAGTCTGAATATGAAGTAGAAGCCAAATTAATGCGTATATACTCGAGTCAACTATGTTTATAATGACTTGCTGCAGATCTCTGATGCCAACATTGTATTAAATGCCAAAAAGTAATAAATGGGCAAAAGCAAATTGGGGTTCTTACAATCTTTTCTCTCATTGCTGCTCTTTCTGTCATACGCGGTCATTATTTGCTTTCCTTTTCTTATCATTTGTACCAAAGTGCATGTATTTCGCAGCAATTTATTCCTTACACTGACGAAGCAAGTAGAACATAAAGCTGAATAGTGTACCACAGCGGGAACCACGCAAGACTAGTGATGAGTTGATATGAAGTACCCTAAAAAATGAGAAATAAAAAACTGAAAAATGTGTTAAACAAAGCTGAAAAGATGAAAAAACAAACAAATCCTAAGAGAACAACGCAAGCGCTTTTTGCAAAGGGCTTAGGAAATCTTCACTAGCAGTATAAGTATAACATACCCAAGTTTCTATTTTAATATTGCCTTAAATCTACAGCAACCCATTTTAGCAGAAGGCTTTCAAAAGAACACACAAGTTCTAGCATAAATTGCCTAATGGCAAAATAATGCGATTGCCTAAA
Source organism: Coremacera marginata (assembly GCA_914767935.1). Lineage (NCBI taxonomy): Eukaryota > Metazoa > Arthropoda > Insecta > Diptera > Sciomyzidae > Coremacera > Coremacera marginata. The sequence continues at coordinate 229,265,935 of OU612043.1, read as the reverse complement.
TTCCCTTTGTTGTATTAAAAAAATACTTAGATAACCCATTCTGGCCGAAGGTCTTAGGCAAATTATACCCGAAAATTTTATAATTTCAAATGTTTCCTCTGTGTGTATGAAACTGTGAAAAAGCTTCGCTTCTCTCGTGTGTCCAACGACGCACCTGTATTTTATATTTGTGGTACCATGGTAAGCCATTGTTCCAATTTATTCCTCACCCCATCCTGTTCTTTTTATGAACCTCCAGATGTCTAGCAGAGATCTGCCACGAGTCACGTTTTTGCGACTTATAGTGATTCATGCAAAACCGAGTTGTAGTGCATGCACTTCAAACAAAAACCACCACTACTACTCGAAGCACTCTTGCTACAGAAAGAAAATCATAGTTCAATGTTTGATTCGTCAATCGAACGTCAAAGTCTACCAAATACTCTGCAACATCAAAGAACTTGTTATAAATCATACCGAAAACCCATAGCTCAAACAAAGTACTCATAGCTCAAGCTAAAGTCCCATAGTTCATTAGGAATGCGTGCGAATTTTTCCAGTCAAACGCAGTGGCTGTTTTTGAACTTACGCTCGCTGTTAGAAGAGAAGCAGGGTTACCATAGAATTTTTTATAACGAAATACATTTAATTGGATTTTAAGATGCAGTAAACACTTTTTTATAGAATTTCGCTGTGCGTTTCACGAAATGGTGTAAAAGTAAAATAACACACCTTGTATATAAAGGGAACTTCTCCAAAAGAAATAATAAAAATAAATTTCAATTTAATAAAGTTTGTTTATTTAAATTCAGCAAAATAATTATATAAGTAACTTCACGTATATTGAATAATATACTCAATAATTCAATATATATATATATATATATAATTATATATATATAATATATATAATTCAATAATAGCATTTATCAAACTAAAATTCTTAATTTATACCAGAGCTGGTAACCCTGAAAAACACATCATTCCTTTGAAGTGCTTGTGCATGTTGTTCACAACATGTTGTACTTATTGAAATGAAGTTAGAATCATACCGACTACGTTCGACTGTGAGTCAGAGTATGACTCTTGAAGCATTGGATTTAAGTTGCGTGTTATGAATGCTTCAACATTTTTGATAAGTCTGAATATGAAGTAGAAGCCAAATTAATGCGTATATACTCGAGTCAACTATGTTTATAATGACTTGCTGCAGATCTCTGATGTCTAGCAGTGGTATGTTCACTAATTATTCCAAGTCTTTGAAAATCTGTTCCCCATGTATCGGAGTCGACGATTCTGTAGTTTTGGACATTCGCATAGTAGGTGAGTTATTGTTTCTGTTTCCTTCGGATCTTTGCAGCTCCGACAGAATTTTGGCGCTGTTATGCCCATTTTATTGGCCATGACCCCAATGGGGCAATGACCTGTTAGAACTCCAATAAGAATCCGAATTTCCCGTATGACCGAAAGCAGAAGGCTTTTCTCATTTAGCTCCGGCCAAAGATATGTTGTGTTAGCAATATCTCTGGCTTTAAGGTCTAAGGAATGTGCACATCTGTATCAGCTCTGTTTGTACTTGCGGATACTCCACGCCTCGCTACTTCATCCGCTGCGTTGTTCCCTTCGTTATTGCTATGTCCGAAAACCCAGCAGAGAGTGACATTATGGGTATTGCAGATGCTGTTCAGTACAAGCTTACAGTTTTGCACCGTTCGAGCCTACGTGGTTTTCAGTGCTTTGATGGTCACTTGGCTATCCACAAAAATTGCCACCCTTGTCGGGATTAGATTTTTCAATAGCAAATATTTCTGCCTAAAAAAACGCTACAGTAATCAGGGAGCTTGTAACACTCTTTGCTTTACAGTGTTTCACAGTATACACACGATCCAGTTGCGCTTCCCATTTTGGAACCATATGTATATAATTGGAGATTGCCGTAGGATTCTGCAGCCGTTTCTTCCCATTATTGTCTGCTGAGGATGGATGTGGGGTATTCTGTACCGAATCTGGGTATGATGTAGGCGGTTGTGGTTTTTGATTTTTCGGTATATTTTTTTGAAGTGAAACTTTTATAGCCGCGTATACAACAATACGGCGAGCTGGATGGGGGGTAAGACCAATGTAACGACATGGTTTTTATAAAAACAACATCCCAGCAATTCGCCACACTTGTTGTATAAAAACGAAAAAATTGCTATTTAATGACTTTTCATATTATTGCTTTCACCAAGGATTTGAACACACTACGGTTGCATCAATACGCGGCAGCTCTACCAACGGGGCCACGGAGACATATTTATTTTAGTAGCTCATACTTATTTTAAAATTTACAATCAGTAGTTCTTTTCTTTCTTTTATCATTGAATTGAGTCTTTTGTTCGATACTCTAAATGTACATTACGCTCTAAAAATTTGAATCTGAACGTAGCATTTTTTCAGAATATTAGCATACTTTTAGGCATTTCTGAAAATGAGTTTTGATAAATTCAGAAAGCAAGTTTCGAAGTAGGCTATGCATTGATTGATTTGGAAACAGCACATGCTGCAATATTAACGTATGCAACTTTAAATCTAAAATTTGTTTTATTCTTAGATCTGTGAATTTTCATATAAATACCATATCTTTCATATAATTCAAATGCACTTCTTAACACACATTTATATCGAAACTAAAAGAAATCGCAAGCTGCGGTATTGAGCTACCGGACTAACTTCTCTGCTTTTAAATAAATTAAACAAACTGCTGCATAAGCCAGAATTGCAGAATATTCTTTAACGCGTCTGGCTTGTATTCGTCAATAACAGACTTGCAGAATATACTTTGGTTTTGCACACATCTGCATTGGCTTCGTCAACATAAAAAAAAACAAACAGAACAAGGAAACAACGAAAACTCTCTTGTATTTCTTGTCGAAAATTCTTTAACGCGTCCGGCTTGTATTTCGTGGTAGTTTTTTCGTTAAATCTTACAATATATATCATTTTAAAAATGCGGTACATTAATGAACGGCATGACTGGTATATCAAAGATTGCAAATCGGAAATAATTTGATCCTTAAAAACATGTAAAATAATATCACAGGATATGTAAAAATGGAAAACAATTTTTTTTCATATATCTGTTTCGTTTGTTGACGAAACTTCCGCAACGATTCAGTAATATTTTCATGCACGAAAATCTCAACATTTCTGTATTGCGTTTGTGGGAATTTTATATGGGATTGTTGTCAATGAAATGTATGGCCGAATTAGCATGTTTCAAGGGTTTATTGGTCCTTTCTACCAGTTGAAATTTTTTTAATTAAAAATAATCACAATTATACTGGCAGTTTTGGTTTTTTTAGAAAACTTAAAATAAATTATATAAATAAAGCACGAGTTATAATCGATTAATGATTATTATGGTTAAGCAATAAATTATTTTGTCATCAATCCTTTCGGGTTTGCTTGCTTTGGGGCTTGTTCGTCCAAGGGAGGCAATGATGCGAAGGTAGCACGTCCAACTTGCAGCGGAATTGTACGCGTTTCGAAGGGAGTACGGAAAGGGAAAAATGCATTATTCCCATCGCAGGTTTTACGAAAAATTTTTTCTTTTAAATATTAATAAATAATAATATAATTAACAAAACAATAAAACAGTAAGATCTGGTGTCGCGAAAGTAAAAAAAAAACACAGGTGCGTCGTCAGACACACGAGAGAGGCGAAGCTTTTCGCAGTTACATAGATTTGATAGCTTAATAATTTTTTCTTTTTAATAAATTAACTTTCAAATTCAAAAATTTAAAATAACATAAAATAAATTACATATATACAGAAACATATTTACTGCTTATTTTATTGTTGAATGTCAAATGTCCACGCCCATTACATATACGGGCATATAATGCCAGCGACTCTCCATTTTAACTCTCCACACATGGTTGTGAACTTGGCTGCACTGACTCATGCATGCGTTTGTTAATTCCATATTTATTGATATCATCTATATTTTGACACTTAAAAACGCACTTGTGGGCATTGCTAATTTTCTTCATACCAACAACATAGAGTGTAAATTATTATCTAGAGATTGCATCAACTCTGCTAAATCTCTGGCATGTGTTAACAGAGGTTAACAGAGTAGTTTTCCTTCACGCTTTTAAGTAAAGTAATTCTGTTAACACATGCCAGAGATTTAGCAGAGTTGATGCAATCTCTAGATCATAATTTACACTCTATGCCAACAGCACCACAAACGCATTCACAATACAAACAAACCGATGCTGGAGACACCTTGTGGCAAATAATAGCAAATTTTTGATAGTTGAAGCATAGCAAATACACAATCCTCTATCTATTGATAGATGGTGACGATCTACTGCAGCATAGCTTCTGTTATAATTAGGATTGAATTAATAACTTCTTCTAACAAGCCATTGTGGCTTAGTGATAGTGCGTTGGACTCTCGTTGAAGAAGACGTGGGTTTGATCCCCCAGGGCAGGCCAACAATTTTTTTAATATTTAAGTATTAAATTTTATTGTTGTAATAAGCACTAGCAACAAAGAAACCATACAATTTCTAAGAAAAAAATCTGTCGAAAATTATTCAGATTTCACTCCAAGCAAATCACAGAACGAGGAGTAAATAGCTTCGCTTCAAAAAAACTGTGATCGAATTCTATGCGTGAATATTGAAGTTTTCAGTAACTGTCAATAAACAAAATGGACAATTGATATTTTCCATGATATCGCCATGTTGAGAATACTCGTTGGCTTTATGAAAAAAAGACAGTCCTTGAAATGATACTTATATGAAGGCAGACTGCTTGTTAACCATTTGGTCGCACTGAAGGAGGGAATGTAAATAAAATAAATTAGCAATCTTCCTTGAAATTCCATTTTTGGGTAAAAGTTTCACTTCCACCGTGCGTGGCGGCCACACACATCTTTTTTTGCTCCTCTACATGTGCGCAGGTTTTTTCATAGATTTTATGAATTTGTTCGTAAATATTATGAATTTTTCATGATATGAATTTTCATGAATTTTTCATAATATTTCACCAGGGAACAGATTTATACTAGCAGTATACAGCATTCCTAACATTTCATGTTATGAACGAAATCATAATATTTGTGAATATTTATCTATATTTTAGGAATTTATTCGTATATACAAACACAAAAAATACTTCAAATTTTTTAAAGTATGCGATGGAATTTTGCAGTTAATATTGCATTTAATCGATCGTAGTTTACTCTTATAGTTTGTTGATACTATTCTTAGAACTACTCTTCTGTATAAAATATATAGATATTTTCGTAGAAGATATTTATAGGTCTCCGTTTGAGACCTATTTTTATACCCCAACTCGTACTGCGTAAGGGGTATATTTGCTTTGTCATTCCGTTTGTAACGACAAGAAGGAGGCGTGGCAGGTATAGAAAAATACATATATTTTTGATCAGCATCATCTTCTGAGTTGATTTCCGTGTGTCCGTCTGTCTGTCCGTCTGTCGACACGATTACAGCCGCAATTTTAAAGCTATCGCTATGAACTTTAAAATATAAGTTTATTTTTAAAAAAGGAAGATCAAGTTCGAAAATGGGCAGAATCTGATAAAAACCACGCCTACCTCCCATACAAAGTGACTTAAATCCACAAAAATTTGAGAAATGACTTGAAATTTGGCAGGTGAGCTTTGCTCTTCAGTCTTAATTTTGGCCACGCCTACCTCCCATACAAAGTGGCTTTATTTTAAAAGTAAAATCTATTAGAAATCTGCTTAAATTAAAGAAATGTCTTGAAGTTTCGCATATAGGCTTTGATATATATAACATAGATCACCACTATGATATTTGGCAAAATCGAATGAAAACCACGCCTACCTCCCATACAAATTGGCTTTATTTTAAACGTTAAATCTCTTAAAAATCCACAAAAATTAATGAAATGTCTTGGAATTTTGCACTTTAGCTTTGATATATAATATGAACCATCTCTATGATATATTAGCAAAATCGGATCAAAGCCACGCCTACTTCCCATACAAAGTGACGTCATCAAAATAGGAAAATTTTCGTTAATATATAAAACTGAATGTCATCGTGTATGTCGTGGCTTAAGACTTCGAATATACTTCAATATGGCAGCGGGGGGATATTTTAGCTTCGGTACCCTGCCGAAGCTCCACCCTTACTAGTTTTTTTGCAGCATAATATTTAGGGCTCCAAATACACTAGTCCCAAAACCCTATTTCATTACTTATTGCCAGCTGAAGAACAAAACAGTATTTGTTTAATAATTCCGCTTGGGTCTGGAACTTATTGATATTCAAGTTGGCCTTTGAGCCTTGTAGTCATACACATTCTTTTAGTTGTTTGATTCTAAACATTTTTGTTTTTATATTACTAAGTAAGTAAATTACTAAGCATATTATGCGGCGGCCGTGGCGTAGTGGATAAAGTGTGTGGCTCATACGCCAGAGAACACAGGTTCGAATCCTCCATCTGATACAGAAAGATTTTTCAATTGAATTAATTTTTCTGTTTGGCCATCACCTCTCTGCAGACAAAGACAAACCTTAGAGAGTAAAAAACTGTCATGAAAAGCTTCTTGAGAACATGAGCTTTTCGGAGTTGGCATAAAGCTGGTAGGTCCAGTTCTCGATCATTTGTGTTCAAATATTTCACAACACACACAACACAATTGATCATAAGAAGCTCGGTCAAAGTCCTTTCAAGGGCTGAAATGGCCATTTTTTTTTTTTTTTTTTTTTTTTAAATATATTACGTATACTACTTGAAAGAAGAAGTACAAAAATACTAAAAAAAACACATTTTACATAAATTTCAGAATATCTGGTAGACCACATAATGCGCAGACGAGCAGTTGCAGGAGTTATTGCATGATGACCCAACTCAAACTCAATGGCGATAGGCAGAAGCATTGCATGCGCCACAAGAAACAAACAGCACACAATTACGAGCAATGGGGAAGATCATTAAGCTTGAATAATGGGTCCCACACGATTTGAATGAACGTCAAATGGAAAATCGCAGTCACCTGTGAAATGTTGCTTCAACGCCATGAAAGGAAATCATTTCTGCATAAAATTGTGACGGGTGAAGAAAAATTGGATTTATTTTGAAAATCCATAGCAGGAAAAAACGTAGCTTTCACCTGGCGAACAATGATGCTATAAGAGGTTTTCAAAGTGTACCTTTTTAATTGAGAAAAACGTACCTTTTTTGCCAAAAACGTATTTTTTTTAAGTTTATTACTAAAAAGCTAAAAATGTGCTATATCAGTTTAAATTGCAAAAATTTACGTTTTTTAATTTAGTAACATTATTAATAATAAAATAATAATGGTAATAATAAAAAAAACACAGGTGCGTCGTTGGACACACGAGAGAAGCGAAGCTTTTTCGCAGTTACATAGATTTGATAGCTTAATAATTTTTTCTTTTTAATATGTTAACTTTAAAACACAAAAATTTAAAATAACATAAAATAAATTACATATATACAGAAAACATATTTACTGCTTATTTTTTTATTGTTGAATGCCAAATTTCCACGCCAATTCTCCACACATGGTTGTGAACTTGGCTGCACTGAACAAATTTTTTCCTTCAACAGCGTACTACCTAGCGAAAAAATCCGTCGAAAATTTTTCAGATTTCACTCCTAGCAAATCACAGAACGAGGAGTAAAAAGCTTCGCTTCGAAAATATATATTAAAGAACGCACACGAAACAGGATTTAACAAACATTTTAGATACCTTGCCGATGTCATGCATGTCCGCCCCACGGGTGGACCGAAAAATATTTTTAGTATTTAATATTAAAGTAATAAATTTTCTTATTGTAATAAGCGCTAGCAACAAAAAACCATCAAATTTCCAGGAAATATCCGTCGAAAATTTTTCAGATTTCAGATTTCATGCAAGTCTCAGAACGAGGAGTAAAAAGCTTCTCTTCAATAATTATTTTTAAAACAACTTTTATTAAAAAATTCTTTTTATATGTTGATATATAAAATTAAACACATTCTAATTTTTACTGTGATATACGTATTTAAAAGGAACATTTAGTTAATCAGGTACTCCGCAAGGCGGTCACTCTTCGTTAGTTTCAAAAATATCGAAGTTCTCTATTTCGTCAGCATCAGTTATTTTTGGTTTCTTTTTTAAAATATCATCACTATGCTCCCATCCAGCGCAATTTTAATTAATAACAACTCATTACACAAGAGAAGTGCTCTGCAAGTTTTAACGACTAGTTTGTTTCAAAAATTTGTTTTTAAGAGCTTTAATTTAGAGAACACCCGCTCTGCTGCTGCATTTCCATGTGGAAGACATGCCATAGCCTTAAAAAATGAATGAACTTTTGGAAACATTTTTTCATCAAATGAATTCCTTATTTCACCAATGCTGTTTATGAGATCCATCAACTCACCACCCTTTATTTAAGTGGCAGTTTCAGGCAGCATTTTCAACTCGGTGTTAAGTGTTTCCGTCCGATTCGGTTACAATGTTTGGCAAAAACTTAGCTAACGGCAGAATTGAGGGTACATCATCGTTAAAGGCAGCTTTTGGGTCCTTTCCTTAGTGGGAGTAAAACAAGATCATTGAAATTTACCCTCGTTATATACATTATAATACACACTTTTCCATGCGTACCCAAATTTATAAAAAAAAAAAAACACACACAATTAATCAGCAACACAAAAACTTGATGAAAAATTAAAAAATTAAAAGTGACGAAAAGTTATAAACCTGCAACTAGAGGCGAGCAGATAGATATGAGCAGCCAATTTGTAACTAGATATGAGCGATTGTTACTTGACAGCACTTTTTACTTAAGGGCACATCACACTGAATAGAATGTAAACACACATGACAAAAATTCGCATATAATGAAAAAACCGTACTTTCGTACAGACGGTAGTGAAAGTGAACCCCAAAAGGTACAATTGTACCCCTTGTTGCAGCATTGCTGGCGAAGCCGGTCCATGTGTATTATCAACTCTTGCAGCTCGGCGAAACCATTAAAACACACCGCTATCGTCAAGAAAAGATCAATTTAAACCAGGCCCGTAGCCAGGATTTACCTTAGGGGGGGCAATTTTGATAAAAAATCTATAAGTTGATACCAGTAATAACTGAAAGAAAGGATATGAAAATTTTTAAGCAAATCCGTATTCTTTTAGGACAATTTGTGAATATGCCTGTTTTTAAATGACCATAAGAGAGATGAAAAGAGTTTATTTAAATTTTTTTTTTTACAAATCAATTTTGAGTACTAAATTTTTTGATTTTTGCCTATGATTTGTTGAAAAATGGTCCAAATTGAGAATTTTCAATTTCTTTAAAAATGTATTATTCCGAAAATTAGCACAAAAAGTAAAAATGTCTGTGACAAATTTGTATAGGTGAGATTTCTTGCAGTTTACCAAAATCAAAATTAAAATCAGCTATGGAAAATGCTAAATTTTTTAATAAGTGCAGCTGATGAAGCTGTACTCACAACTTTTATGGACATTTCACATAAACGGAAGAAAAAAAAAAATTTAGTCTTTAGATTTGGTTTCTTTTTGGCTTTTATTAATCCCCAGCTCGTGTACAACTATTTGAATCTGTGTGAACCCTAGTTCGAATTATCGTTAAGTGCTAAAATATTACTGTTCTCGAAAACAATTTCGACAATTTAAATAATATCGAAAAGAAAATATTTTAAGAACTTTAAAAATTGAACAGTTTCATTTTCTCATTATTCAATTCCAATAACAATTACCGAGGTATCGACTCCGGTAAAAGTCATATTTAAATTTCAGACTATTTTTCAAAAACCGTAATTTGAAAACTGATTTTTGCATAGCACCATTATCATATACCCAATTTATTATATAAGATATCACATGAAAATAAGTTCATGTTAATATTAAAATAATTACTCAGCTAGATAAATTTTTATAAAAGAAATGAAACAGTAACTTTTTTTGGATATTTAAGAACTTAATTGATCATGGATTTATATTTAAATTATTTGCAAATTAAAAAAACTAAAAACATATTTTTGGACCTCCAAATTGTTTTTTAATTTTTTAATGTAATAAAAATAATTTAAAAAATGCTGAAAACCTGTAATTGTTATTTTTTTTATGAAATTTTTGTAACATGATTAAAAAATCATCAAATCACTATAGAATTGGACTGTATTAAATGTTTCACAAAAATGTTTTCTATTGAGAATTTTTTTTTTCGAAAAAAATCATATTTAGATTTAAGGTGATTTTCCGAAACCTGTTATTTGGAAAAGACTTCTCACAGTGTTAAATTTTTGTGCCAAGTTGGAAATTTTAGATGTCTTATATACCAAGAAAACAACAAAATAAAATGATCAAACTTTTTTCAGTCATTCGCTTTACGTTTACGGAATACCCCATAATCTGTTGAATTTCGTGGTTCATGTGTTTTTATACTTTTAAAAATGAAAAAACCCATTCAAATGAATGCTTTTTCAAAAGTTTTGGATACAATAAGCTTACACAGCAAAAAAGATTATACGACTTTGTTGAAATTCCAACTAATTCATAACTTTTTCCAGCTGTCTTAAAGAAATCGTTATAATTTCGTTACGAAGTCGTGTCAACCGCTTCATACGATATTCTTTACGATTTCGTAATGAAATCGGATGCCGAAATCGGAAAGATTGCGAATTGTTATTACGATTTCCAATTTCGTTGCGAAATCGTAACGAAAATCGAATAAAGTGGCTAACACGACTTCGTAACGAGTCCTAACGAAAATGTTACGAAAAAGTTACGATTTCGTTCAGACAGTTCGAAAAAAAAAGGAAATTTTACTCTGTTAGCACTTTACTATGTCGTACAAACAGTCGCATAACGAAATTTTATATAAATTCGTTTAAAGGGGTCTTCTCATTGAGCAACTTTTTTTTTCAACTTTTTTTTTGGCTTTTATTTATAGCTTGGGTAGTTGTGAATATGCCCCTAAAAGGATTTTTAGAAATTCGAAATACTTTAGAAGATACAGCCTTTTTTGTGAAGCAAGGTCTGATGGACAAGAAGGTGATGGAGGTAATAAAACCAGCTTACGAAGCGCTGTCGGCAGATAATTTGCTTGAAAGATGCCTTGGATCTGAAACTCAGAATTCCAATGAGTCCTACAATTCTGTTCTTTGGTCACTTTCGCCCAAACACATCAACTCAGGCGCACGCACCATCGAAGTGGCCAATTTCATTGCAACGTGCCTCTTCAACGACGGTTTTATACCCATACTTAAAATTATGGGTTTGATGGGTATTGCGATTGGCAAAAACGCATACGAATACGCACTATCTCGCAATGAAGACAGATTGAACCGATCAGAGACTCGAGCTGCGGCATCATCAAAAGCTGGCAGAACGGCTCGCAGAGCAGAGAGGGCAGCAGAAAGCAGTTTCTACGAAAAAGAGGAAGGTGGCCTGTATGGAGCTGGCATCGCCGACTAATATTTGTAAGTAAAAATTGTCAGCTCTTTAAAACTGCATTTAAACATTTTTGATTTTTTTTTTTTTTCCCCCAAAAAAATTACTTCAAACTTTAAACGCGTTTATCTCGAACCCACGTTTTTCGAACTGGCGGCCATGATATCTCCAGTTCAACTGAACCGATTTTCATGAAACAAAATGGAATCGACGCAGAATTGTCACCATTCTCGGGTGAACTTCGACCATAATTTTAAAAAATTTTTTACTATTTTTTTTTTTACACTAAACTAAAAAAAAAAACCCGAAATTGAAATTTTTTTTTTGAATGGCCGCCATTTTGTCAAAAAAATCACAAAATTAAGCTTGGGGTTCACCCGAGAATTACATCTATACTGATTATAACCCCGTTTTTTTTTTAATTTCAGACGCTCCGGAGACCCGGAATCGTGGCCGCCGTGACGACACCTTTTTTTTCACCACCAACTTTGAAGTCTCATTACTTTTTGAACAGCCCACGTATCGAGGCAAAAAAAATTTTTTTATTTACTTTGAACCTTTTGTAATACAATAAATAAAAAAAGTTTTCAATTATTCTTTGCGTTTTCAAATAAGAATTTTTTTAAAAAGGGTCCAAAAAACGGATTTTGAATGAGAAGACCGCCTTAAATAGTGAAACTGTTCCGATATTTGCATAACGAAATTGTAACGATTTCTTTAAGACAGCTCGAAATAGTTACGAATTAGTCGGAATTTCGACATAGTCGTCAACTATGGTTTACTGGGTAGATATGGCATAAAAAATGTCAAGCTAATTTTCTTCAATTTACAAAATTATATTCGTTCTAGGTATAATTTCATATATATATTTTACTTAATTGAAACATACTTTTTAAGCATTGAAACTAATTTAATTTATAATCAAACTCCTTGGAGATGAATTCCAATATAATGATTATGACTCTTATAAGCAAAGTTAATCTTTCAATTGGCCAAAAAAAATTTTCAATAATTAAGTGAAGTTGAAAATGAAAAAAAAATCACTTTTTGAATTTAATAGTCTCATTTGTGTTATTTCTTTATATTTTCTGGACCCTAAGGGGGGGCGAGGGGTTTGAACACTAAAGACCCCCCCCCTTGTTTACGGGCCTGATTTTAACTACGCATTAATCGAAAGACGACCGAAATGGGCCAGAAAACATGGCAAAGTGATTTTGTTACAATGGGATGCTGGGATGGAGCATCTTTCTGCACGACGAATGGATTGCCGCAAAAATCAAGCAGTTTTTCCGGCATGCTATTCATAAATTATCTGAAAGTGTAGATGGTCAATATTTTGAATAAAAAAAAATGAATTTGTATTTTTTGGAATTCTTAAAAATATAACCTTAAGAATTACATTTATGAGCTTTATGCCAAAATATTCACAAGTTACAGGTCGATACAACAACAAGGTTCTTTACATAACAAACCACCAACAGACTAATCAGCTGTTTGTTGGTCGCTACACGAACTCATCAGTAATAGGCTGTGGCTACTGCAGTCAATTAACATTGAAAATTTAATAGACACAACTTCTGCTAAGCCAAAGCAAAATTGCAGTTATTTACGTTTCGATTAAAAATCAAAGTTTTTCTACTATTTTGCACAAGCATAGATTCGAAAAATTGACTGCATTAATTCTGCAAAGTCATGAATATATTGGCATAAAGCTCAGAAATTTAATTCTTAAAAATTTATATTTTTAATATTATTAAAAATACATTTTTTTAATATTATTAAAAATTTATATTTTTAAGAATTCCAAAAAATGTTCATCTAAAAACTGGTTAGAGCCCATACTCGGAAAATAAGAACAGAAATATTTTTTTTTAAAATAACTTCTTCACGCCTTCCATGGTTTAATACCAACGAATTGTTGGTGCCAAAGATGGAATCGTGAAAAAGAAGTACGCAATGAGCGCTAAAACAGGTCTTTGCAGAATTAATGTAGTCAATTTTTCGAACCTTTGCTTGTGGAAAATAGTAGAAAAATATTGCTTTTTAAATCGAAACGCACATAATTGCAATTCCGCTTTGGTTTAGCAGAAGTTGTGTCTAGTAGATTTTCAACGTTAATGGACTGATGTTAACAAAAACTGTATTTTAAATGTTCGGGGTCAAATATTAGGCCTATGTTTGATTGCTTGCCTTTTTTTTGAATAAATTTTATTAATGAAAAAAAAAAATATTTTCATGGTATAATTTTAAAACAAAAAGAGTTTCATAGAAGCATTTTTATAAATAAACAAAAGAAATTGATAAATTGAAAATGTAAACCTAACGATAAGATATGATTTGAGATATTTTGTGGATTACTGTAATTTCAAAGCCGAAGTTATTAACCAACATTTTCTATAAGATCATTGATTTTTGTGGGATAGGCGGATCCCCACACTCCATTTTATTCCCATTTTTGCAATCTTGCAAAATTAAAGCAACTGTCAAGCTTTCAATTTTGCCCACCTTTTACATCCACACCAACCAAATTTCAAATAGTAAATTGTTTCATTTCGTTTCTCCTCCCTTACCTCCCAGCACACCCACACTTCATGGAGTGCCGTACAGAGTTCAAGTATGGGTTGACTTTGCGTGTGGTGCCATTTTGTAATAATTTCAATTAAGAGATAACAAAATGATGAGGATTTCTCATTAGCTCGTCTCATTTAAGTGTCAACTCAAGCGTGCAGACAGATAGACAGACAGACAGACAGACAACAAAGTATGGCACTTCAAGTGAATGGCAACCAGTATCCACACAAATTTCACCACTACAACAAACACAAATAATGGGCAGATAATGCTGTCATCTATGAAGGTACTCTATAGAGTGTTTACAAAAAAAAAAATTAAATTAAAACTTTGCAAATCATATAAAAACATTATATATTCGATTTGTAATCATTCCATGACTTTGATTTCGCAATGACACCAACATCAACGACAACGACAACGACATCGACATCGACATCGACATCGACAACAACAAAAGCACTAGCTGCGAAAAGTTCCCCCAAAAGAAATCGCTAACGTCGCTATACTGATATAAGAACAAAAACTTTAACAACATCAAAAGCACAGCCAAGCAACACACTTTAACCCGTTCTTTACTTAAAAAGTGTCAAAATAGAATTGTAGCTTAGGCATATTTTTGATGATTTTATGAAGGCTCCCTGAGGTGATACATACAGCAGAAAACACACACACACACACAAACAAAACTTCACCCTTCAGTTACTACCACAGCTTTTGTAATTGCGTACCTTTTGCACTCGGAAAAGTTTGGAAAGCTTATGGAATATTTCAACATCTTGCTGGCTGCTGCTGCTGTTTTTGTTTTTATTGTGATTGTTGTTGGTTTTTCTCTTGGATGCTACATGCTCATTCCCATTCCTATTCTGTATTTGGCTGCAGTTTACAGATACGCGAACTCATTGGCAATCGACTGTTGCCCAGGTATTCAAAGGATTTGGCATTCCACTCGTTGTTGTTATTGCTGCGATAGCATCATCTGAGCTTCGTTGCGTGTGTTTTACGCACATTTTCGAATTAGCACATTATTGGCAAAAACAGTTCTCGTAAGGTGCGTGCTGTTTACAGAAGTTTCTGTTCAGCAGTTTTGTATGGTGCCTTCACAAGAGTTTTATGCCTTACACTCAATACGGTTAAGTAGATACTTTTATTCCGGTATTCCAGGGCATACATGTAGGATCGAAATAAAACTAAATTTCCAAATGTTAAATTCCAAATTCCAAATTAACTTTGGAATGGTAGCCCAGTATCTCAAAAAAATCTCGTCATTTCTCCTATATTCAAAATTCTAAAAATATCCAAAATTTGTTATATCAATAATATACCATAAGCGCATTAAAATACTTTTATCCAATTACTTTTTTAAAACATTCAGTGGAGTTATGAAAAAACTAGTCAGGAATGGAGTTTCGGCAGGGTGCCGAAGCTAAAATACCCCCCCCCCCCCCCCCGCGTATTGAAATATATTCGAAGTCTTACGCCGTCTATAAAATGTTTATGAATGTAGAATCTGCAAAAATATTTGTGTCATACGCTTTATTTAGTTTAGCTGGATAGCTGCCACATAGAGTAATTTGCAGACTGCTCATTGTGCTAAAGAATATACAGGGTGTCCCGCAATTAAGTGCAACTATTTACGGAGCTGAAAGGTTATGTCGAGCTGAGCAAAAAATCGTATGGAAGGGGGGGTCTATTTTCACATTATTAGGAGCTACAGGGTTAATTAATATTTCACGACTTTGATTCACGTTATTGTTTCTAGCAGAAAAAATAACTTATATAAAACTTATTTTGATAGCTCATTTTAAAAGCAATGAAATCACCTTTTCAACGGTATATCAACAAACACCACCAACTTAACCGTTACCGAGCTGTGCTCGTGTGAACATGATATCAATCGATTGAAACTACCAAATTTCAATTTTGAGTCCAAATTTCTCAGAATTTCGCGTAATAAGTTAAATTTTTTTTTAGGATCAATTTTGTAATTTATTCAATTTTCTTTCCAATGACATCAAAAACATAAACATATCTTAAAAAACAAAAAAGTTGGCTGTACTAAATAATTATACTTATTAGAAAACAATAATGTTATCTACTGCATAACTAATTGTAATGTCATTATATATCATTATTTTCTAATAAGTATAATTTTTTTAGTACAGCCAACTTTTTAACTTTTAAAGATATGTTTATGTTTTTGGTGCCATTGAAAAGAAAAATTTATAAATTACAAAATTGGTTTTAAAAATAATTTTCATTTATTACGCAAAATTCTGAGTAATTAGCACTCAAATTTGAAATTTGCTTATTCCAACCGATTGATTTCTTCTTCACACGATCACAGCTCGGTAACGGTTAAGTTGGTGGGGTTTGTTGATATACCGTTGGAAAGGTGATTTTATTTCCTTTAAAGTGAACGGTCAAAATATTTTTGTAAGATTTTATGTAAGTTATTTTTTCTGCTAGAAACAATAACGTGAATCAAAGTCGTGATATATTAATTAACCCTGTATCTCCTAAGAATCGACATAACCTTAACCGTAAATAGTTGCACTCAATTGCGGGACACCCTGTATATGCAAAATTTGATTGGTATGTTAAAATTCATGCCAACGATGTGAAATAATTTCGTTAAAAATTAAAGTGCCACGCCCTCTCCCTCAATTCCGCTCAATTTTCTACACTACTGACGGCTTATTATTCCAAAGAATATGTATGGAAAATTTGGAAAAAAGCGAACAAAGGCTATGGAAGGAGTTCAAATAAAATTGTGGCACGCCCATGTCTAATTCCGCCCAATTGTTTAGAATATAATTACGTATATAGAATAGAATGTAAAGAATATATTTGCAAAATTTGGTTGAAGTCAGAAAAACGGTAAACTGTATCATGTCCCCCCCTCTCTAACTCTGCCCACTTTATAAACTACGGACTGCTCCGTATGGTAAATAATATATTTGCAAAATTTGGTTCGAATAGGTGAAATTTTTTTATATTTATTTGCAAAAAATGCAATCTCTATTATTCATATTACAATTACACGAAGAAAATAAAAGTTATAACTTAAATTGACTAGTTGGTAATTGTGAATTTTAAATGATTAAAGATTACAGGATATCCCCAGACGGATATACTTCAGTGTATAAGAGGATATAAAAGTGAAGAAAGAAATTATGTAATAAGCACTAGATTTGGTTGATTTGACAGATTATAATTAATGTTATTAAAAATTAAATATAGTATTTATATTAAAATATACAGTGCTAAATATTGAAATAATTCTATTTTATCACATTTGTGAGCTCATTTCATTTAGTTAATTGCTATCTTAAATTTTGTGTTTTTGATGTCTTCTGGTAGTGAGTTGTATAGCTTTATTGCGCTGTGCTTCAGACTTCCTTGTTTCTTAGTTGTTCTTGCTTTTGGTATCTCCATGATGTAAGAAAACCAGGTGGAAGCGAATTTTTCACTACACTTTAAATTGCCCCGGGTCTGTCAAAAAATTCTGACAGGAAGAGAGCAACTGTTGATTAGTGCCAAATTTTATTGGCTGCGTTCAGCAGGTACAACTTTTGTGCAACCAGTTAGTGTGTGTCTGCTGAACGAAAAAAATATCAGTGCCTAATCACAACATGGGCAAATGTCTGTCTTTCGCCGCACTTTATATATTTGATACATTTGCTCAACGTATTGAGTATTTCCAGTTAAAAATTTGGCTTTTTTAGAATAAGTGTGCTTTTATAACAAATTAAATAAATAACGCAAAATATAACGAGAAAACACAATTTTTCCCCTATTTGATCACTTTTAAAACAATTGTGTTCACAGAAATAAAAGAGGAACGTAAACTGATACCTGATAAGAGACACAACATGTTGTACCCATTATTCAATTATTATTAGGTGGTTCAGATATTTGACGTCAACTCACAAGAATAATAACTTAAACACATTAACGACGACAACAACATTGCCGCATGATTCAATTATTATAAGATTGTCCAGATATTTGACGTCTCCTTACAAGAATGTATACTTTTATTTGAAGAGGAGAGCAAAAGAGCAATTTGTAAGGACATAAAAATCACTCAGTTGCCGGAATATCATTTTTTTTTTTATAGTACAAACCAATAAAGATACATTTGACTACTACATTTTGAAATACTTGCTTGTGTTGAACCAAAATATTATGAGATTTAGAAATGTTATGGTCAGATTTTAGACGTAAAATAATATTGGAAAAATAAAACTCTTTAATGTTGTACGCATTTCATACAGAGTTTGTATGAATATTTTTATTACATATATGTTTTTTTTATATTTGAGTAAAAATAAGTAAAAATTATATAGTCAGTTTATATGTAAAATTTATTGGAATAATGTTTTCAAAATAGTTTAAAATAGTTTCTTTAACCAAAAGTATAAAAATAGTGATTTTTACATTTGTATTTGGGAAAATCAAAATTTTTTACTTTTTTCCTCTTTTGATAAAAGATAGCTAGTTTTGTTCAGTCAACAAGAACTTTTTTTTATATTATATATAAAACTATATTTTATAGATAATGGTTGTGTTAATATGTTCTCTAAGTGTTTCGTGATATAACCATTGTCATTTTTTCAAGAACGTAAAAATATTTTTGATGTAGAACTACGTCTTACAGCACGTTTGTCATTTTTGGGGATCTTCTCCACTAATTTTTCCAAGCACATCCTTACGTTTTTGGAGGACACTTTGGAATATACTTACAGCCTTTAATATTCATCTTACAAAGATAAAATATATGTCAAAAATCAGTTATATCTTATATCTATATAATAAGAAAAATCATGCATTGATGCTTCAGTTGCTGCTGACGTTCTTATGGTTGTTGCTTTTGTTCGTGCCGAAATCACGAACGCAACATCGTGTTGTTTCTTGGAATGAATTATTTTAAGAATATTTCTCAGTAACGGCTTGTATTGTTGTTGTTATTAATACGTATGTAAAATTTACATTAATGTTATATATGCATATCAGCTGCTTTAATTTTTATCGTTTGTAATTGTTTTTGTTTATCTTCAGCGAGATAAATACAATAAACAATTCAGATGTATTATAGAGATGTGCTGTAGAGCCAGAATGTAGCTACAGAAATGTGTATTACTACTACGCAGGTTTACATATACAGAGAATGCGCATGGTCATTGTGCTATGAAAACTCTATTGATTCTTTAAATATCATAGTAAATTCGAATTATTTATTGAACTAATTTTATACTTATTACACATTAAAAATATATTTTGTTTGTTAAAATTTTAAATTTTCAAATTAATTGAAAATATATAAGCTCTTTACTTGGGAAAAATAAAAAAAACATATTTTTCCGAAATATTTATTTCCATTTATTAAACCTAAGATAGAAATAAATTTATCAAAAAATATAACAAACAAAAAACTCTACGTCTACGATAATATCTGTGTCTTTTGCTTACATAAAATAAGGGTACGTCAAATATCTGGATAACCTTATAATGGCTGCATTCTATCCGAAAGAGCGCTCAGGTATCGAAGTAGCATAAAGTCATGGCAGAATTATAAGGTAGGGCCGACTCGGAGAGGAATGAAGTATAAAGCAGAATAAAGCGGGCTAGATGTCAAAATCAGCTGTTCATCTCACGTTTCTTTATGTTCATGTTTCGCAGTCGATTTTAGGTTAAAATTTTTACAGTTTTTTTTGCCAATTAAAGACTTCTTTCACATTTTAAAATTGTTATTACACTGTTTTAATAATATTTTCACTCAAACTATCACAAATTTAACACACGCGACCGCACGACTTGCAACTTGGAAACATAAAATATTTTCTACATTCGCAATTCCTTGTAAATTCGTCGTTTTGACATCTTACCAACCTTTTCATTATCCACTATTCGTTGACGCGTGAGGTCACTGAGCCAACCGGCTCTACCTTATAATTCTGCTATGCATAAAGTGATACTTTCTGCTGAACTATTTTTTTTTCGAAACGTCAAACGGCAAACAGCTGTTCGACAAAAAATGCTTTTTGTCTCAAATTTATTTTTTTTTATGTTCTGCGGCACACGTTTCAAACAAATAGTTTTAATTTAAAGCACTACTAAGCAATTTAATAATTTAGTAATTAATAAATATAATATTTGGTATATTTATCTGTCAAAATAAAGTAAGCGTAAGCCGCTCAACTGAAGTAGCATAAAATATTTTCGCTACCTAAGATGGCGACCGCTCAGGGAACATGTTGTGCGAGCACTTTATGCAACATACCATTCAGCCCGAAAGTTGTTCAACAGCTACGTAGCAAATTTTCCGCTGAATGCAGCCAATGATTGAAACATGATTGTACCTGCTGAACGCAGTCATTTACTTCTTCTGTTTTTGACAGATGCGGGTACAATTTTTGTGAGAGAGGTGAAAAAAACGCTTTCACCTGGTTTTCTTACACCATGGGTATCTCAAAATTGTGGTTTTGTCTCGTGCTGTGTTGGTGAATATTGTTTCTGGTTGTGAGGATAAGCTTAGACTTCATAGTACTATTTTTGATTTTGTGAATATATTTGTCCATTGATGTTCATTTGTTTGGTGCTTTCATAAAGTTATTTGAGAGAGATTGTATCATTTTTTTAAAATAACACTGTGATGGCTTTGTTCATCATTCTGCCCACCTGCTCTATTTGAAATTTTCTGCATTGGCTCCAACTACATATGTTATACCGTATTCTTAGAAGTATGTGCTCTGTATATATGAGTTTTGCTGCGGTTTTGTGTATTTTACCAATTCTTCTGATGGCCATGATTAATGGTATCACAGAGTTTTTAACTTCTTTAATGTGGTTTTCGTAGTTAAGATCTTCATCTATTACCATTCCAAGGCATTTGATATATTTTACCCTTTGTATCTCGATGTTGTTTATTTGAATGTTTAGATTTTCATTAACGTTGTTGTATGTGCAAAAGACAATGTGGTTGGTTTTTTGTATGTTTATGCTTAGACTGTTTTCACAAGTCCACTCGTAATATATTTTCATGTCGTGGTTTATTTTATTTTCTAATTCTTGATATGATTTTGCTGTTGTAATGAAGTTTGTGTCATCGGCGTAAATGTTGTAAGTGGATTTAAAGTTACAGCTTTTAATGTTGTTTATATACAGTAAGTATAGTCTTTGTCCAAAGATCGACCCCTGTGGAACCCCAATTTTACTTATAAGCACATCACTCAGTATATCATT
This sequence comes from Coremacera marginata, assembly GCA_914767935.1. NCBI lineage: Eukaryota > Metazoa > Arthropoda > Insecta > Diptera > Sciomyzidae > Coremacera > Coremacera marginata. The sequence continues at coordinate 229,244,661 of OU612043.1, read as the reverse complement.
GAACCTAGTAACATGTGACCTGCTTGTTAAGTAGCTTTCAATCAGCATGTTTGGCAATCCTCGAATACCTTAGTCGGCTAGATGGTTTAATAGCTTTTTGTGATCGACAAGATCGAATGCTTTTGATAAATCTATGAACGTAGATTCTTTATTATCTAGAGCAACATACATTTTTTCCATTGTGGATGTAATAGCTGATTCCGTCCCGCTTTTTTCCAAGAAGCCAAATTGGTTCACGTCAAAGCCTATAGTGGAATGAATGATGAAATTCTCGATTCTTGTGTCGATTGCTTTTTCAAATATTTTGCTTAAAGAGTTAAGTATTGAAATAGGTCTATAGTTTTCACAAAGTTCCTTCTTTACTTTTTTAAAAACCGGTATTATAATTGCTTTTTTAAGGCATTCTGGATAGACACCAGTTGTGAAACATTTATTGATCAGAGTTTAACCAAAATGTGTATAATTGTTGGCATAAGAAACTTTATGCCCTTAACTGATATTTCATCGATCCCTTGAGCTGCATTAGTATTTAGTTTCGCTGTAATGATTTGTATTTCGGAAACCAATCACCCGGTTTCAGAAATATGGATTTTGGATTTGCTGTATTTGGTGTGATTTTATTTGTTTTTGTTATATTTTTTGCTATTTTCAATCCAGCTTTATTGAAGTATTTATTAAAATTATTTGACACAGCCTTGCCATTATTGCTTGTCTGTCCTTGGGTTTTTGAAATATTTGTTTGTTCACCGTGATTCCTAAGAGTTGTATATTAATAATGCTCCAGAGTTTTCTTGTATCGTTTCCAGATTTTTCAATTTGTTCATTTATATGCTTTTGTTTGTTGCTTTTAACAAGATGTTTAACTTCTTTTTTAACTTTTTTATATTTAGTCATCTTTGTTCGATCTTCTGGGTTAGCTTTTAATTTTTTGTATAGCTCTTGCCTAAGTTTTTGTTTTTCAACAAGCTCCTTTGAAATCCAGTTGTTATTTCTACATCTGATTTTGACTGATTTTGAAATGATACAGAAGGAGTTCGATTAGAATTAAATTGACACGCCATTGTCCAATCCCATGCACTTTTGTAGGCTTAAAACTTTCCATTATACAAACAATATACATATGTGCGACATTTGGTTGAAATCGAAGAAACGTGGTAGATGAAAATAAATTAAAAATAAATTGCCACGCACCTGTCTAGTACCGCCTACTTTTATAAACTAACGACTGATCCTTATGTCAAAAAATATGTGTGCAAAATTTGATTTAAGCCGGACAAACGGTGATGTGGGAGTTCGATTAGAATTAAACGGACACGTCCCTTATCCAATTCCGCCCACCTTTTTAGGCTTAAAACTTCTCATTATACTAAAGGATATATGTGCGAAATTTGGTTGAAATCAGACAAAGGGTGTAAACAGGAGCAGATTTAGGTGGGGGACAGGAGGGGCAATAGCCCCCGGCCCCGAGCAGGCAGGGGCCTCGTAGGCGCTTCTGTCAAAATGTATAATTTGATTTTTTGAATGCATTTTTCGATCAAAGAACAACATTTGCATTTTCTTTAAATTTTGTTCCTTATTATTTACGTTCTTCTTTGCTTGGCTCTATTATAGCAAAAGGATGTAATATAAAAAAATTTATTTGCCCTCTATGGACCTTTCAAATCTTACCTCATCGCTTGCTAGTCCTATACACTAACTACCAATTTAAAAACCTTAAAAAAGCAGTCTGCCTTCATACCAGTAGTAGTTCAACAACTGTGTTTTTTTTATAAAGCTAACTAGTATATTCAACATAGCTCATATCATGGGAAATATCGATTGTGCCTTTTGCTTATGGACAGGTACTGAAAAGTTCAATATTCACGTACAGAATAAGACCACAGTTTTTTTTACTTGCGTGACAAAGTTGGATATCAAGAAGATTTTTTATTTTGTGCCTGTGCCCAGGCTCGATCCTCATAGCACAGATGACAAATTTTGCTGTTTTATTTTTTTGTTAATTTTATTTTTATTTATAAATATTAGAAAGAAAAAATTTGTCGAAAAACCTGTGTCGGGAATAATGCACTTTTCCATTTCCGTACTCGCATCGAACCGCGTAGAATTCGACTGCAAGTTGAACGTGCTAACATCTCACCATTGCTTCCCTTGCATCAAAGCGAACAAAATACGAACAAACCTTAAAAGCAAACATAGTATAGATCATCCAATTTTATTTCATAAAATTGATGCCAAAAAGAATTTACTGTTTAACCAAAATAATCATCAATAGATTATATAATTTGGGCTTTATTTATATAATTTATTTTCAATTTTTCTTAAAAAAAAACAAAAACTGCCTATATGATTGTAAATAATTTTAATTTAAAAAAGCACTAAATTTCAACTGCAGTTAGGACCACTAAACCTTTGCTTCGTGGTAAGAAGCTCTGACCTTATGCTACAGCGCATACTTGTTTGGGTTTATTTTACCATGCCTACACAGTTAGAATTGTTGACGCGTTTTTCGTTACAAGATTTGCATCGTATTTTATGTTGCATTTGCGACGATATTTAATGCCAAATGTTGCAGACATTATCCAACTCCATAAACTCCAACATTATCACAAAAATTGTGCTATTTTCCACACGGCACAAAATCCGACTTCGATATCGAAAATTTAAAAATTTACGAATAGTTTGCAATGATAACAATCGAATGCGATATCGATTACAATTCGAAAAATATACGTTTTGAGTACGTAACGATTACTTCGTAAACGAAGGTTCGCTTAAGTTTCGACAAATTATTACAGTTCCAAAGTGATTAATTCTTCAACACAAATGCAAAGATAATTATATTTTTTCTACTTTTTTACTGCAAGGTGGATACTTTCGTACAACTTTTTTGGCACTTTTACACTTAATTTTATTATTACTGACGCGAAAGGGAAAATGCGAAATTTTTCTTTGATAAAACTTCATTGCAAATGAACTTTCGCTGGGTGGGTTACATATGCATTGACAAGTGTTAATTTTCGGCACAATATTTTAGTAACATATCATACTTCTTATGTTTTAATTTCGACCAACATATCGTAGGTAATCTGACAGCTCAGTTGGTAATGGAAGAACGTGCAACCAGTATTTTGTGTGTTCAAACTCCACAGCATACGATTTTTTTAATTTCGATATAAATGTGTGTTAAGAACTGCATTTGAATTATATGACAGGCATCGTATTTATATGGAAATTCACAGATATAAGAATAAAACAAATTTTAGAATCAAAGTTGGCATTCGTTAATATTGCAGCATGTGATGTCTCCAAATCAAGCAATGCAATCAATGCAATCAATGCAATCAATGCAATCAATAACTGCCTAAGAGTATGCTAATTTTCTGAAAAAACACTACTTTCAGATTCAAATTTTTATACCGTACTGTACTTTCAGAGTATTGAACAAAAGACTCAATTCAATCATAAAAAAATGAAAAGAAGAACTGAAAGTTGGATGTAACATAAGTATGAGCTACTCAAATAAATATGTCTACGTGGCCCAGTGGTTAGAACAACCGGCTATGAATACAAGAACAAACGTACTTGTGTTCAATCCTCAGTGGTAGCAATAATATAAAAAAATTTAAATAACAATTTTTTCCTTTTTATACAACTAGTGCGGCGAATTGCTGTGTTGTTGTTTACATAAGAACCTTTTCGTTACATTGGTTCTACCCCCCCTTTAGCTCGCCGTATTGTTGTATACGCGGCTATAAAAGTTTCATTTCAATAAAATTAATCAATCATTGTGACCTCTTTTATGGTGATATCTAAACATTGAAAAAAATTGGCTTGTTTGTTTTTAAACTTTGAATGTAAGTGAATATTGCCTTCAAATATGACTGATGGCTGATTTCATTTCTACTGCAGGATTTTATAGATTATTATAAAATTATAAATATAAATACAAAAGTCATCAATATAAGATTTTATATATAACCGTTTCGAAGCAGTTTCTAATAATATTTGACCCACTGAGGTTCCTACATTTTTCCATAGCCATAAATTATTTTGTTTGCAAAAAAATCTACAATAAAAAAAGGCAAGAATAAAAACAACAACAATCATATATAAGACCTCCGCAAAAACATGAACTTCCCGAGAGGCTGTCGTGCATTTTAAATAAACTTGGCTATAAAGCGCGTGAACTCCAAGCCACCCCTTTCAACTGGATGAGTACTGGGTTTTTTTTTTGTCTTTGCCATCATCAGTAAGAAAAATCTTATACAACGTCAAAATTTCAAAAAAATGCGTCAAAAATAACGGTTATTTATTTTTGTTGCACAGTACATATATTTTCGACAATAACACCAACAACAACAACTACAACCGAAATAGTTGAGGAAAAAAAAACAAATATTAAAGGACGACGCAATGAGATGCTGTACAATGAATAAACAAGGGATAAAAACAACAACAACATTTGGAATGGTAAGAAGCCAGAGCAGCACGCAGGATAACAAAACGCCCTTGACACCCATCGCAATTTCGAAGAGGAACGTATCGGGAGGGCAACGCAAGGAGTTGATATTTTATAATAAATTAATGGGTGGCAAGGGGCTGAACCGCTACAGCCAGAAACAACATTTTGTACACGTACCAAAAAGAATACGAAAACAAAAAAAAAAACAAACATACACACGCACACTCACACATAATGCAACACAAACCGAAGTTACCGAACACAAACGAAATAATAATCAAAACAACAAAAAGAGAACAAAAGCATTTGTTACACGACAAAATAATAAATAGGAACACATAAAGCAGAGGTGACGAGGCAGCACAGGGGCGGAATACTACTCCAGCGAGAACAAAAAAAAAAAAAAAACAACAGAAAACTAAAGGCAAAAACATAAAAAGAGCAACGAAACAACAAAAACACAGAACAGAATGGCGACGAACCCAGCAACAACAACAACAAACAAAATACACTACTAGGTCGCACCCTACAGCGCGCTCTGCAGCGACCAGCCAGCCAGCCAGTTCACCAGCCATTTATACAAAGGTGAGAGCAAAACAGGGGGCGTTTAGCACAGCTCTATAGCGCTCTCACTTGCACACAAGTTCCAAGCTGAAGTGCCCCAGCACTCAACCGAGGGTGTGTCTTGTGACAACGAACGAAAATCTACTCGTTATTTTTAAGATCTTTCTATCTCACTTGCACGCAACAGCCATAACTCGCTTCGACTCGCTTTCTGCACGCGCAACCGGTTCGATTGTTGATAACGGTATCATTCATCCATCCACTGGCTCGCACGCAATCTTGGCGGAGCAGTGCTTTTCACTTCTCGCTCGTTTTTCGTGCTGAACTGGTTGATGTTGAACAGCCGACACACGCTGCTCCTCATTCGTATATTCACGCGTTTGTTCGCTCGTCTGTCATTCCGCTCGATGCTCTTCTTGTTCTTGTCGATACATTGCATACTTGCAGATACTTTATATGTACTCGAACTAACTGTAGATACACGTACTTAATGAACAATTGTTTGTTTTTTCCGGCTTTCGACTTTAGTGAGTTGTTCTCGAAACGCATTCGCACTCGCTCGATACGGCCCACTGTGTGTGCGTGTGTGTGTGTGTGTGCGCGTCTAGTAGATACATTACGCTACCATTCGATACGATTTCAATAGCGCTACGTCTCGTCGCTAGTTCAGACGCGTTTCCGTTTACCAACCAGAAGAAAAGCGTCACTCATACGCCGAGTCAAATAGCGCCGCATCCATCCATCCATCCATACATTTGTGTACGTACACTCGCTCATCATTCACATGCGAATCGAATAATCAGTAGCTTGCAGTCAACTTAATTCATTCTATCGAGCCAACTCGTACTCGGTGGATATTCAACCTAATTACGCTGCGGATTAAATTATTAAAATATTTAAGCCGTCGGGTATTTTGACGACGTTTTTAATGTGCTAAATAAGAAAACAAATTTAATCAACAACAAAACAAAACAAAAAAAAAAAAAAGAAAAACAAACATAAAGTATCTCTTAGATACTTTCACACGAAAATTTATATAGCTCAAAAGTTAAAATTGCATAACATGCAATCAAGTTCAAAGTGCAAACAATTGATTAGCTGTAATAATAGCACAAAAACAACAATAAAAGTGCAACAACAAAAACTCTCACTTTTTGCTGCTGTGATTAACTTGTGCGCATTAACCTAATTTTTGTGATTTTTTTTTAACATTACCTCGTTTTTTTATGTGCTCATCAACACTATTTTAATTGTTTTGCACGCCATCTTGTGCCAGTTTGTGTTCATTACTTCGCGTGTCGATCCCTAACTTTATTTGTGTTTGGTAACAATATAAATACTGATTAAATATATCATCTATATAAATAGTTTTGTGTCCTAAATAAATAATTTACACCACGCACTTTCGTGCATTTGTTCTCCGTGCCGTGTGAATTCAAAGCCAGTGATAAATTGCGACAGCTCGACTTTTGTGTGATTTTAGCTGAAAGTGGATTAAGGGGGAACTTGCAGAGGTGAGCTTTTTTTCCTTTAGTTCTACTTGTTCTAAAATTTATGATCCAAAGTTGAAAGTTCAGACTAAGTGGGTAGTTAATCAGAGATTTTCGGATTATTCGGCTTTATTATTAACAGAAATTTTGAAATATAATATATTTTTTGGAAAAAAATCCTTATGGGTATATTTAACTTGAATCACATCTGTGAAGTTAATGTTCATGTCAAACAAATTTCTAGCTTTTTTTAATGCAATTGAAATATAACAATGACGGTTTTTAATACATGGAAATAGCAAAACAGTCAGAATTGATGAATAAAATAACGTGAGACTGGTTGTTTGGGCACCTTCAAGGACAAACTTTAATACTTACTACATTGTGTTAACTTCTAAAATTTACTGAATGCATACGTTTAGATCAAAGCCTTCTGCACACTTACGACACGCTTACGAAACGACACGAAACTACAAAATATAACTACCCTGTGAACCAAAATTGCCATTTTCGAATTCATTTATGAACCTTTTCGGGTAGAATCGCTCATTTTTGGCACTCATAAATGAACCTTTTTCGAAAGATTCGTCGGACTAAAATGCCTCTCGAAAGTTAACCTTATTTTGTTCGGAAATGAGTTTAAAATAATGAACAATTTTGATATTGATATTTCAAAGAAGAAAAGTCGTGATTTTTTTCCAATTTGACAAACTTTCAAATTATGTGTGAAATATGAAAATAGTAAAATTATTAATTGAGGAAGTTATTTGATTACTTTTTTGCATTGAATGTTGTCGTGGTTTTCTTTCTATTTGGGATTGATCATAATATTTGATAGAAATCTTGAAATGTTATGACAGACTTGTTGATAGATGAAAAGGGAAATAGTTTTTCATGTCTGTAGCAGTACATCATCTCCCTTCTTATGGCAAGAATCAATTCGCACTGAAGAAAAAAATGCATATGCCCGTTTGTATGAAGATTAAGTTCTTCCTTTTTTAACTCATTTTAGATTATGGAAAAGTAGCATCTTTGATTCATTTCTGAACTCATGTATGAGCGAAAAAAGGTTCGTTTTTGAGAAATTGTTTCCAACTGATATGATAAAAAAATTATTCTCTTTTGAACATATTTAAGAATGCAAAAAAGAAACATTTGCGATTCATTTCTGAACTCATATATACATTTTTAACGAGGGATTTTTACCTACTAAAATGGTAAAAAAATTATTCTTTTTCGACAAAAGAAGTAAAATTTTTATTTATGGGAAAAGTTTTCAGGAATTTAATCTTCTATAGCAAGCCCAAAAACGTCCGCAAAACTCTCATCTTCCGCAAAACCTTCGCTTATGGTTCAGTGGGTACCTTATGTTCTTATGTAAACATGCACACTCACCGGAGACGAAACGACAACGACTATTTACGCCGTTGAAAAAGTGGCTATAAAACAAAAATGTTGCGTGTTATGGCAATGTTGCATTATATGGCAGAAAATCACGGTTTGATTCATCTAAAAGCAAAGCTATAAATGCTAATTGCTTATTAGAAAATCTTGCGCTCATATTTTAGAATGGTTTGTTTTGATTTCTTTTTGCCGCTGTTCGTATAAATTTTCGCCGCCGTTCCGCTAGGTTAGGTTAAGGTTAGGTTAAAGTGATTAAGTCGATAGCCGACTCGACACCTAGGCCAGTGCAGGCCCGTTGTGATACCACATAATCTCTTTTGAACCCTAGAGATTTCCCTTCTCAAACCAGTTCGTGCGGGTGATGAATTTTGAGGATATGCCTAACTTCCAGGCATGAGACTTCAGCAAGTCCGTTTAGAAATGGATGTCCCAGAGTTGCCATCCTTCTTTTAGCAAGGGCCGGACATTCGCAGAGAAGGTGCTGAACACTTTCTACTTCCTCCTCACATCTGCAGCTTCTGCAAAAATCATTTGCCATAAGTCCCAACCGAAGAGCATGTGTTCCGATTAGGCAGTGACCCGTGAGGATTCCTACTATTTTTGACAGATTTACCCTGCTTAACTCATGCAGTGATTTAGTGCGTTTTAAGTCGTAGGAAGGCCACGTCAGCTTAGTAGTCCTACATGTATCAAGGTGCTCCCAGTTTTCTTGTGCAAGACTTAAGGATTTGTTCCTGGAGGATATGGGTACATATACCAATAAGGTCCTAATTTAAAAGGCTGTTTAAGGTCGTACCCTTCCTAGCCAATTCGTCTGCCAAGTTATTGCCCTCGATATCCCTGTGTCCGGGTACCCATATCAGGTGGATCCTGACTAGCCTTGCAATCTCGTTAAGAGATCTGCGACACTCAGTGAGAGTTTTAGAGTTATCAGTATGTGAATTCAGCGCCTTGAGCGCTGCTTGGCTATCTGAGAAGATGAAAATACTTTTTCCGTCAAGGTCTTTTTGATCCAGAATCTTAGCGGTTTCGGGAATTGCCACCATCTCCGCTTGGTAGAACTACAATAATTTGGAAGTCTAAAGGATACCTCGATTTCAAGGTCCTGGGAGTAAATACCTCCCCCTACTTGTTCTCAAAGTTTTGATCCATCTGTAAAGATTTTTATGCCGTTTGTCTTAAGGGGGTTTTTTTTAGCCCAGTACAGCCGCGAAGGGATGAGAACTTCATAGTTCTTTTCAAGATTTAAACGAGGCATACAGTAGTCTGTTTTGTCTGGGACAAAGGAGTTCAGAATAGTTGTGTGACCGCAACCATTACCTATACAATTTCCTGATTCTCTTAGTCTGAGAGCTGCTATGTTAGCACATTGTTTGGCAAAGATATCAAGAGGAGGAAGGTGAAGCATAACATTCAAAGCGTTAGTTGGTGTTGTGAACAATGCCCCAGTAGTACATAGACTTGCACTTCCTTGCACCTTTGCAAATTTCTCAAGTGCCGTTGTCTTATCAAGGGCCCTCCACCACACCAGTGAGCCATAAGTAAGTATGGGTCGGACAATTGCTGCATAAATCCAGCGTGCTATTTTGGGGGAAAAACCCCCATTTTTTACCTATCAATTTTTTACAGGCAAAAAGAGCTATGTTTGCCTTCCCAACACGTTCCTGTATATTATCATTCCAGAAAAGCTTCCTATCCAGAATAACTCCAAGGTATTTCGTGCTATCACTAAAGATCAACCTCATGCCGTTTAGACGCGGAGGTATTAAGTTGGGTAGTTTATACTTCCTAGTGAAAAGAATGAGATCCGTTTTCTCCGGGTTAACACTTAAACCACAAGAGGATGCCCATCTCGAAAGGATTGAGAGTGCTCTCCCCATGAGTTGACAGAGAGTTGACTGAATCGTCAGCATAAGAAATAACCATGTAGCCTTCTCCCTGCATTATGCGCAACAATTGGTTAACCGTCACGGACCAAAGAAGCGGAGACAAGACTCCCCCCTGCGGAGTACCTCTTTTTACGAACCTGCGAGTATGGAATTCCTACAGCTCTGAGTTCACCACCCTGCCCAATAGCATCTGATGTATGAAGCTCACGAGAGAATCCTCCACCCCCAGTTCTGACAAGGCAGAGGCAACCACATCCGGCAGAATGTTATTGAATGCTCCTGCTATGTCTAGAAAAGCAGCAAGCGCATATTCCTTGCTCATGCCATTCCGCTAAGTGAGCATTTAACACTACAGTACGTTCAAAAAGTCCATAGGATGACACATAGATGGCGTTACTAGATTTTTTTTCCATATGATGATAATTTAGTACCAACCTTCAAACGATGCCTATTAAAACTTGACAACAATCTGATAGTGGATTCGTGAGTTATAGCATTTTGTGTGCAACTATTATTATTGAAAAAAAAAAAATGGAAATGGAAAAAAGTGAATTTCGAGTTTTGATAAAGCATTGCTTTTTGATGAAAAAAAATACAGTGGAAACCAAACAATGGCTTGATAAACATTATCCGAACTCTGCTCCATCGAGACAAATGGTAGATAAATGGATTGCTGAATTTAAACGTGCAGAGCGCGTGCATTGTAAAGATATCAGATGATAGTGTTTTTACCATTTTATACGAAGATTTGGGTATGCGAAAGCTCTGTGCAAAATGGGTGCCGCGTGAGCTCACTGTCGAGTGTTTGCTAAAGAGGATTGTTTGGCCGCAATAAAATCAAATTCTATAGTCGATATGTGACAATGGATGAAACAAGGCTTCACTATTACACACCAGAATACAAAAAACAGTCAGCTGAGCGGACAGCAGTCGACAAACCGAATCCAAAGCGAGCAAAGACCCAACAGTCGGCTTGTAAGGTGATGGCGTCTGTATTTTTGGATGCGAAAGGAATAATATTCATCGACTATCTCTAAAAAGGAACCACCATCAACAGCGACTATTACTGAGCACTTTTGGATCGATTGAAGGCTGAAATCACCAAGAAACGGTCACATTTACAAAAGAAAAAAGTGTTGTTGCAACAAGACAATGCACCGTGTCACAAATCGATGCAAACGATGACAAAATTGAATGAATTGAGCTTCGAATTGCTTACCCACCCACCGTATTCTCCAGAAATAGCCCCCAGCGAATTTTTACTGTTTTCAAATCACAAGAGAATGCTTGCTGTAAAGAAATTCAAGTCCAATGATGAAGTAATCGCTGAAACTGAGGCCTATTTTGACGATAAAGAGAAATCGTACTATAACAGTGTAATCGAAAAGCTGAAAAATCGCTATATTCGTTGTATGGCTCTCGAAGGCAACTGTGTTTGCAACACAGGCAACAAATTTTGTTTATTGTTGATTTTGTTTATTGCTTGCTTATCCTACGGACTTATTGAATGACCAGTTACGATGCCTTTTCGTAGCTGTTTTACAGACGTTTCGTTTCGTATTGTTAGTGGGCAGAGACCTTAACGAAAGAAAATCGTATAAACAAAAAGTTTTTTATATTATTTTCTTTTTCCAAATTAAACTATAGCTTTTTAATGATAGAGAGGGATTTAGTTGAGAAATTTTCATGGTTGTTGAAAGTGATAAATTACTACATTATTTATACTTTACCCAAGCTAACATACGAACCGTGTGCTTGGCAAGTCTCGCATCCCAGTCAAATGCACTTTCACTGAGCCATTGCTCGCGATAAAAAAAAAAAAAAATTGGAAACAAAACTTTTTTATGAAATGCTCAAAGATCACTGTAGCTAAATTTGTACACAGTATGAAACAAATCCAGTTTTTTTAAAAATTCTTCCTCCGAAGATGCTACCATCTCTAACCCATGTTTTTAATACCGTGCTCACGAATTCAGTCTACCCGAAGAAATGGAAGAAAGCAAAAATTATCCCGGTGCCGAAATCGCAGACTGAGTTCCATCCAATTTCAATCCTTTCGTTCATATTCAAGGCGTTGGCGTCGTTGTTAACACCTGATTAGATATGACTTTATAACAGACAGACAATCAGGATTTAAGGGCTGATTATAATAGACGGAACGGGACCTTGTAGAACGTTAAGAAATCTCATTTTGCGATCTATTGCAAGAATTTCTTATATGAGCGTTTATAATAAGTCGGAACGGAGCGGCACTCGACGTTGAGATCTACAGAAGATTGATTTCTCCGCTTGATTGAAAAAGTTTGATTTGTGTATGCAAAACACATTTTGCAATGAATTTGTATGAATATTTGTATTATGTTTTTGAGCTTTGCGCTAAAATAAGTAATAAACAGTCAGTTTAGAGGTAAAGTTACTTGAAAATATGTTTTTAAATCTGTGATACAGAGTTTTGAAATCGTTTGTTTAACCAAAAGGATGATTATAGCTATTTCTACATTTATATAAGGGAAAATCAAACATACTTTTTTTCTCTTTTAACAAAAGATAGCTAGTTTTGTTCACACAACGCAGAGAATAACAACGAAAAACAAACAATATAAAATTAAAAATAACAACGTTACATTAAAATTCAACAGTGACAAAAGTTGGGTTAAGTTTGAAATTTTTGAATCAAAAGTGATATTTTTAATTTGAACATGAATTTCCTTTTTTTTATTATTCTGAAATTTGTCATTGTTAGAATGAAGTTGTTTATTTTTTCAAACGGAAATCCAACGGCACTGCGTACTTTCGCACTTGCTCACTGCCGAACACATACGACGTCTTAAATATCCTACATGTTGAAGGCATTTTTTATTTTTCACCGACTTAAAGAAGGAGGAGGTTCTCAAGTTCGTCGGTTTCTCTGTTTTTTTTTTATTTTTTTTTTTTTTTTTTTAATGTATGTACATCGATAACTCCTAAACCATATACCTGATTGCCATAATTTTTGGTGAACAGATAAATATCATAAGCATGGAGGTGCCCGTAAAAAGTGGGTGGTATTCGAGAACTGGGCGTGGCAATACTAGATCTCGCAATACTAGATACTACCGTATCTCGAATTATATTGACACTAGTGTACTTCAATTTAGTGCAGGGGTAGACATAGTTATTAAAAATTACTCCATAGAAGTGCGTAAGTAACGTAGAGTTCCGTATATTTTACCTATCGTGTTGTTAACATGGTCACTACATGTCAGTCTAGAATTTGTTATGAATCCAAGGTTTTTCGCTTTATAAACTAATTCAATATGCTCCGATCCAATATACAGGGGAGGAATATCAGCAAAGCAACTGTTACTTCTCGAAATGGGGAGCACTTTAGTTTTCAAGGGATTAATAAGTAACAGGTTACTTACAGCACAGTTCTTTAACGAGGTCAAGTCAAAGTTCAGTCTATAGGTCAAGTCTTCTAAGAGTCCAGTAGGTCGAGAGAGATAGAGCTGCTTGTCATCAGCATAAGCATAAACAATTGCATATTTACAGACTGAAAAACATCATTGATGAATAAAGAGAACAATAATGGGACCAGAATAGACCCTTGAGGAAGGCCAGTCACAACCGGCCTAAGCAACGAATAAATGTCTCCTACTTTTACCCTTTGCATTCTCCCTTCCAAGTAGTTAGACACTAGAATAACTGCACTTGAACTAAACATAAAGTGGTTTTTAAGTTTAAGACATAGAAGGGTATGATCAAATACCAAACTCAAAAAATTTTCTGCCAACCACAAAAAACAAGTCAACAATACGAAATATGTCAAAACGCATAATAAACCTCTGGATATCTCAGTTAACCAACCGAATTCGACTAAATAACTTTTTCTCTGGATATCTTTAACAGCTGATTATCTTTTGACATAAGCTCGGGATAAATGCGCTATCCAGAGGTGAACAATACGAAACTACTGGAAACCCTGGAAATATCCAGAGCTGGTTAAAGATATCCAGAGCTAAACAATACGGCCCTTAGAACCATGTTCTATTATAGTACAAAATTTGTTTTAATTATAACAACCAAGGCAAGATTTGCTTAACTAAAATAATTCAAAGACTTAATCGATTTAGGCTAAAATTATGTATCAAAATAATTGAAAGCTAAAAAGAAAGAAAAAAAAAATAAGATTAAAAGCAGTTTATTGACGAGAAGTAGAGAAAAAAGTAAAAATAGAAATTGTCTAAAAATTCCTCTCACTATGATTTCTTTCGGCCTTCGAGGCAGATCATTCCACAGTCTAATGGCGCTGCTGAAGAACATGCGGGAAATTTTTAGTGAATTATGCCGAGGTACAATCAAAATATGACTTCTCTAGACAAGCAAAATTTAAGTTTTTCATACAGATAAAGAGGCGTTTTTTCATGAATGAGCTTATGCAGGTATATGCAGTTTCTTGCATTAACGTATGCAGTTAGGTCCAGCCTAACAACTTGCCTTGTAAGGCAGCCTTGACAACTACCCTTTTTCTCACGAGTGGCGATCGGGAGTTGTCAAATCAATACAAAGTTTAACTTGTCATCTGTTTTGCTGCTTCTTCGTCTTCTCTTTTCAATGTATTTTTGACAACTCCAAATCGTCAACAGAACTGTCACTCCTACCTTGTAAATCATTATACCATGGTTAGGTCGCATCCAAGAATTGCATTTCTGAACGTAGAGCGATGGTCGAACCTTCGTAGTCCATATACATAACGTGTGACATATAATTATAAGTAATTTGAAGTTTTTAGTTTTAGTGGCGGCCGTGGCGTAGTGGGTAGAGTGTGTGACTCTTACGCCACAGAACCCAGGTTCGAATCCTCCATCTGAGACAGAACATTTTTTCAATTGAATTAAGTTTTCTGTTCGGCCGTCACCTCACTGCAGCCAATGGCAAACCTCAGAGAGTAAAATCTGCCATGAAAAGCTTCTTGAGAACATAAGCCGTTCGGAGTCGACGTAAAACATGTAGGTCCAGTTCTCGATCATTTGTGTCCAAACATTTCACATCACACACAACACAATTGATCATAAGAAGCTCGGTCAAAGTCCTTTCAAGGGCTGAGATGGCCATTTCGTTTTTTTTTTTAATTTGAAGTTTTAACCAGAAGGATGAGTCCTATTTACAGTAAACTATTTCTGAGTACGTTATCACGGGTAGAATCAGTTGTATCAGCAACTTACGCTTTATGCCAACAGGAGTGACACTAGCAGACATTCTTAAATTACGTAGGACATAATAAACTTTTTTGACTACACTATTTACATGATCAACACAAGACAATTAATGTGGAAACCAAGATTCACAATTTTTGACACAACAGTTAACTTGCCTGTTCCAATGAATAGGTCAGGGACATCATTTAAAATAGATTTATTTCTACATATCGAAGGCACATACGACTTGGAAGACCATAGTTGAAGACCATTGATACTGGCCCACCCATGAATGCTGCTCACATCTTCATTCATTCTACAGCATAGTTCATCAATGAGCCCAGTTCGTCGAGAAAGATACAGCTGAACATCGTCCGCAGAAGCATGAATAAATGCATGTGTTTGCCGACACCGAAAATATCATTAATAAATATTAAAAATAACAAAGGACCAAGTATGGAACCTTGGGGAACGCCGCTTAAAACTAATTTATGCTGCGAAAGCACAAATAACTGGACAATAGATTGGCAGCAATATCACAGAAACCAAATAACGTCTTCAATTTATGACACAGGAATTGATGATTCACTTTATCAAAATCCTTGAAAAAGTCAAGCAAGCACAGTATCGTATGTCATCAATTACCTTAACAACTGCTGAAGAACACCCATGTCCAGCCCCAAAATCTAATTGAAAAGGTGACAATAGTTTTTTTTCAAATAGATATTTATTGATTTGTTCAGCCATAAGTTTTTCACACACTTTTGATAACGACGGTAAGATGCTTATAGGTCTAAAATCGTTGGGACCAGATGGATTTGACTTTTGCGCTACCGGTATGATAATAGCAACTTTCCACAAGTCAGGAAATGATGATGACAAGAAACATGCATTGATAATATGTGTTAGAGGGCTGATTATATATGGCAGTATAAGTTTCAAAAACTTTATAGGACTTCCATCCACACCTATTGCATTTGATTTGATTTGCATAAGACAGGCCCGTAGCCACGATTTACCTTAGGGGGGGTTTTGATAAAAAAAATCTTTAAGTAGATACCAGTAATAATTGAAAGAAAGGATATGAAAATTTTTAAGCGAATCCGTTTTCCTTTAAGACTAATTGTAAATATGCCTGTTTCTAAATTACCATAAGAGATGAGAAAAGTTTATTAAACTTTTTTTTTACAAATCAATTTTGAGTACTAAGATTTTTGATTTTTGCCTACGGTTTGTCCAATGGTAAAAGTATTATTCCGAAAATTAGCACAAAAAGTGAAAATTACTAGAACACAATTTTACTAATTCAACAATATTAATGTGAACAGTAAAAATAGGTAAGATTTCCTGCAGTTTATTAAAATCAAAATTTTAAAAAAAAAAAAAATAAATAAAAAAATAGAAAAAATGCAAAATGCTATGAAAAATTCAAACATTTTTAATAAGTTCAGCTGGTGAAGCTGTACTCACAACTTTGACGGACATTTCATATAAACGGGAGAAACAAAAAACATTTTTGTCTTTAGATTTGGTTTCTTTTTGGTTTTTATTGATCCCCAGCTTGTGTACAACTATTTGAACCTGTGTGAAGCCTAGTTCGAGTTATCTTTAAGGGCTAAAATATTACTGTTCTCGAAAACGATTTCGACAATTGAAATAAATTCAAAACAAAATATTTTAAGATCTTTAAAAATTTAACAGTTTCATTTTCTCATGATTCAATTTCAATAGCAATTACTAGATACATATTTTTTTAATAAAATTTTTTGAACAGAGGAATCGACTCCGATAAATTCATATTTAAATTTAAGACTATTTTTCAAAAACTGTATTTCGAAAACTGGTTTTTGCACAGCACCAGTATCTTATACCCAATTTATTATATAAGATATCACATGAAAATAAGTTCATGTTAATATTAAAATAATTACTAAGCTAGATAAATTTTTATACAAAGAATGAAACAGTAATTTTTTTTTGGATATTTAGGAATTAAATCTGTCGTGGATATATATTTAAATTATTTGCAAATTAAAAACACTAAAAACAAAATTTTTTGAACTTCCAAATTGTTTTTTAATTTTTTAATATAATAAAAATAATTTTAATAATGCTGAAGCTTAAAAAACTGTAATTGTTAATTTTTTTTTTTTGTGAAAATTTGGTAACATGATTAAAAATGTTTTACAAAAAATTTTTCTATTGAGAATTTTTTTCGAAAAAAATCATATATAAATTTAAGCTGATTTTCCGAAACCTGTCATTTGGAAAAGGCTTCGCACAGGGCTAAATTTTTGTGCCAAGTTGGAAATTTTTTGATGTCTTATATACCAAGGAAACAACAAAATAAAATAGTCAAACTTTTTTTAGTCATTCGCTTTACGTGGAATACCCCATAATGTGTTAAATTTCTTGATTCATGTATTTTTTACACTTTTAAAAATGAAAAAAAAAACCCATTCAAATGAATGCTTTTTCAAAAGTTTTGGGTCCAATAAGCTTACCCAGCAAACCATAGTTAACGACTAATTCATTACTATTTTGAGCTGTCTTAAAGAAATCGTTACAATTTTGTTACGCAAATATCGGAACAGTTTCACTTTTTATACGAATTCATAAAGAGTTTCGTTGCAATCGTTGAAACGAGTGATTTCGTTGAAATCTTTCCAATTTCGAAATCCAATTTCGTTGCGAAATCGTATCGAAAATCGTATGAAGGGGTTGACACGACTTCGTAACGAAATATTATAACGATTCCTAATGAAAATGTTACGAAAAAGTAACGATTTCTTTTAGACAGTTCGAAAGAAAGGAAGTTTTTATATGTCGTACAAACAGTTGCATGACGAAACTTTATATAAATTCGTATGTGAAGTGAAACTGTTCGATACTTGCGTAACGAAATTGTAATGATTTCTTTAAGACAGCTTGAAATAGTTACGAATTAGTCGGAATTTCAACATAGTCGTCACTATGGTTTGCTGGGTAGATGTGGCATAAAAAATGTCAAGCTAATTTTCTTTAATTTACAAAATTATATTCGTTCTAGGTATAATTTCATATATATATATATATCTTACTGGATATCAGGGACTTTTTGAGCATTGAAACTGATTTTTAATATACAAACTCCTTGGAGATGAAGTCCAATATAATGATTATAAGCAAAATTAATCTTTCACTCGGCCAAAAAAATTTTTCAACAATTAAGTGAGTTTTCAAGAAAATTAACATCATTATCATAGTTTATCTAAAAACAAAAATCACATTTTGAATTTAATAGTCTCATTTGTGTTATTTCTTTATACTTTCTGGATCCTAAGAGGGGGAGAGGGGGCTTAAACACCTGAAACCCCCCTTGTCTACGGGCCTGGCATAAGACATTTGCCAACATCGATTTCATTTACTGCTGTACAGTAAATGTTACAAAAACTTTCGATATAAAGTAGCTATATATAATACAAAAGCAATATTTTTATAACTAAAGAATTTAGACTTTAGAAAACTTTTAATATTTTATATAATTTAGATTCTAATGAAAAAGCTTTAAAAATTAATTCACGATTTTTGATTTTATAAATGTATAATGGATTACCAGCTTTCTACAAATTATTTCCAAGCAATATCTAATTTTACTTGCTAAAATATCAGAAAATAAATATTTTTTTTTTTGTTTTTACTCACCAAGTAAAAAACTACTCACGATTAACATTGGTTACCTAAACACTAAAATACAAAAAAAAAATAAATACATCAAACAATAAAACAGAAGCCCTTAAAATAAATATTGATTAGTTAAAAATCAATGATTTTAACAAAAACACAAACAGACAAAATAATACTCACAAGCTATGTGAAGGGGTTTTCCCAACTGTGTTTTTATAATTTGTAGACTCAACTTTTCTGTTGTTTCGCTAGTTTGAATTTTAATTATATGTATTCGTTCGGTGAAAACCATTTGACAACTGTTGACACTGCTGTTAATGCTACTGTTGTTGTTTTTGTTGTTGGCATTTTTATACATCAAACTCTACGCAGCACACAAAGTGGGCAGTAATGAAATATTTATCTAATCATGTTAGCAGCAACAATATCAAAACCATAAAAATATTCAAACTTGTATTTATAAAATTAGTAAAAGTTACATTTTATAAGCACATCTTAAACTGGTGTCAGTTATACAGCTCCAGCCAGTTCTTTACAAACCATATAAATTCTTACAACTTTATAGCTGTGCATTTTCACAACCAACAAATATTTGCTCTATGACAGCTACTACTTTTCTCTATTGATATACTCTGCTTGGTACGTGCACACGTTTCTATTCATTCATTCATTCATTTATTGCAGTTCGTTGTAAATTAATTTGAGGCAACAAAATCCCAACTGATCCCCATTTGATCCACAGTAGATCTACTTTTGATCCCCGTGTGGATTAAGTTGGCGCTGTAAAATTTCATCCAAGTTATATATCTGAGATTTGATTTTATTAATATGTCAACTATTTTTTGTATTTAATTCCATAAGATTAACACGCCATTGATAGTATTTGTAAGATATTAATATCAAAATATAAACAAAAGCATATATTTGTAGTTTATGAAAATTATAAATTATGACTTGGTCAGAGAGAATAAAAATATTTGCATGAGCTTTGTGTTGTCTGAAAATTAGAAACTTTTCTATTTTTCCCAACATATTAACTCTATAATTTATATGTTTAAAAATTCATAAATTCTCGCACAAAATCTGAGTTATCCAACTAAAATTAAAAGTTCAGACTTCAGATATATAAAGCAGCATAGTTAATAGCGTTGTTTGTTGAGATATTTTTTTTGTTTTTCACAAAAGTAAATAAAAAATATTACAATCATGTTTTTTAATCTGACTGTCAGATACTAAAATAATTTTAGTTTTTATGCAAGACATCTTATTTTTTAATTAAATAAAATAAACATACATTTACAATATAAATTTTATTTTCCACTTTTTTTACGGCGCACAAAATTGCTGCATAAGTTTTGATTTACAACAAGACTGAAGGAATAAAAAAAAACAAAAATTGCAAACAATTAAAATAATTATGCACAAGGCTAAAAAAAAACACTGCCTTGTCTTTGTTATCTGAGTAAATAAAGCCATATAAATAATAATGAATGTGTAGCCTAGAATGGCAGAATGTCAAGATTTGTATATTGTAGGATTCGCTATTACACGTGGAAACACACATAATCTTTTTAGCATGATTTTTTTTTTTTAAGAATTTGGTTTAAAACACCTTTCTTTGCTTTTAACTTAAATTAACTGTAGTTAAAAAAATTTGCACCATCTGAAAAATATTTCCTATATCTCATCATAAGATTCTTATGTGACAATAACGAAATTATTCGGTCTATAATAAGGTTGCATTAAAATCATAAAAAATTTAAAATCTTGTGCCACACCTCATTTCAAATTGTAAAATGTTTATACATATGTATGTATAACTTAACATATATATTCCGTTCCATTTGAAATGAAACCTTAACCCTTTCAACCCATGCTTTATATTGCCTGTAAATTACCTTTAATCATCGAAATCAGAAAATATAATAAAATATATCTCTTTAGATGCACCTAAAAAATATTTCTGTATGGTCCTTTTTTGTAAACAGGACATCGCACAATTGTGAGGTCTGGGTCTTTAGCTCAAAAGTGATTCTAAAAATTTGAAACAATTTTTTTCAATGTTTTTTGTTTTATTAAAAGTAAAAAGTAATAATAATAAAAAAAAAAAAATCACAATTCAGTTCTGTTTCTTTTCATAATATATATAAAAAATTTATTCATAAGTTCAGGTTTTTTTTTGCTTGGCATATCAGTCTTATAAAATATATGTGAATAAAAAAAAAATTTAACCTTAACATTTTGTATGGTACTTTTGGAAGCAGTCTTTTCCTTTTGCCAAACAGAGTGTCACCTTACACTTTTGGCAACGTCCTCTCGAGCGACTACCGCAACTATTTCTGCAAACTCGTGGCGGATCATCAGTAAATTCCGGCCAATGATCGTACCGATCAAATCTGATGTCATCTGGTGCATCATGTGGCCGATATTTTGAGCCATAAAAATCTTCAGGCAATTGAAATTTGTCAACATCTTCTGGAGCTTCAAAATAACGTACCAATACATTTCCTAGCTCCATTTTGAAAGCTAGAAATGATTTCAATTTTGCCTTGGGCATTTCGACAAATTGAGCATCTTGTCGGTATTCCATCCATGAATTGAAAATAGCCAGGTCAAGAAAATGAAAGAACACTTTAACAGTCCATTTCTTTGTTTTCATTTTTATCCGGTAGTATTCCATCATTTGGTCGCAGACATCTACGCCACCCATAAAATTGTTGTAGTTTTCTACAACTGCTGGTATTTGAACATTTGTACGGCGTTTAAGGTTCTTGTTCCATCTTTCGATTTCTCCCACCGGATCTTTGCCGCACGCATTTGAAGCGATTATGACACCTTTGGTGTCCATCCACTTTACCATGGCTACGTTTTCTCCATTTGTAAACTGGCATATGTCGCTTCTTGTCATTTTCTTATCCAGGGGAAATTTAATAGATTTAGGTATTCGCTTACCCATAATTGTCCCTGTTGCCAGGTATCCCATTTCGTGGAGCGTCTTAATTAATGGAATTGTAGTAAAAAACCGGGCAAAATATAGGTGGCTGCCTTTTGGTATGTTTTTAGTCAGTCTAATGACAATAGATGGCCCGTGTCCGAGACCACAATCTTCAAACGTCCCAGCTTCTTGAAAAATTTCAAAGTCTACCACCAAACCAGAAGAGGTAGCACAAACAAGGTTTTTTAGTCCAACAGGACGTGGTTTTGATCGGATAACTTGGCGTGCAGGGCATCTACCCATAAAGGGTATCTGTTCATCTATTGAATAATGAGTTATTTCTGTTGCCAATTCATTGCACCGTTTTCTCACCATATCAATTGCTGGCTGCACTCGCCAGAATTTGTTCGACGAAATGTCGTAACGATTTCGTAACGAGTCTTAATGACAACGTTACGAAAAAGTTACGATTTCGTTCAGACAGTTCGAAAGAAAGGAAAGTTTACTCTGTTTGCATTTCAATATGTTTTACAAACAGGCGCATAACGAAACTCTTTACAAATTCGTATAAGAAGTGAAACTGTTCCGATATTTGCGTAATGAAATTGTAACGATTTCTTTAAGACAGCTCGAAGTAGTTATGAATTCGTCGGAATTTCGACAAAGTCGTCAACTATTGTTTGCTGGGTAAGCTTATAAGACCCAAAACTTTTGAAAAAGCATTCATTTGAGTGAGTTTTTTTTTAATTTTTAAAAGTGTAAAAAATACATGAACCACAAAATTTAACACATTATGGGGTATTCCACGTAAAGCGAATGACTAAAAAGTTTGACTATTTTATTTTGTTGTTTTCTTGGTATATAAGACATCTACAATTTCCAACTTGGCACAAAAATTTACCACTGTGCGAAGCCTTTTCCAAATGACAGGTTTCGGAAAATCACCTTAAATCTGAATATGCTTTTATTCGACAAAAAAATTCTCAATAGAAAAAATTTTTGTAAAACAGTCCAATTCTATAGTGATTTGATGATTTTTTAATCATGTTACAGAAATTTACATAAAAAAAATTAACAATTACAGTTTTACAGTTTTTAAGCTTCAGCATTTATAAAATTATTTTTATAATATTAAAAAATTAAAAAACAATTTAGAAGTTAAAAAATTTTGTTGTTAGTGGTTTCAATTTGCATATAATTTAAATATAAGTCCACGATCGATAAAATTCATAAATATCAAAAAAAGAAGTTACTGCTTCATTCTTTTTATATAAATTTATCTAGCTTAGTAATATTAACATGAACTTATTTTCATGTAATATCTTGTATAATAAATTGGGTATAAGCTACTGGTGCTGTGCAAAAACCAGTTTTCGAATTACAGTTTTTGAAAAATAGTCTGAAATTTAAATATTACTTTATCGGAGTCGATTCCTTTGTTATAAAATTTTATTCAATAAAAAATATATTTAGTAATTGTTATTGGAATTGAATCATGAGAAAATGAAACTGTTAAATTTTTAAAGATCTTAAAATATTTTCTTTTGCAAATATTTATAACTCGAACTAGGGTTCACACAGGTTCAAATAGTTGTACACAAGCTGGGGATCAATAAAAGCGTATGATGGCCAAAAAGAAACCAAATCTAAAGACTAAAATGTTTTTTTCTCCCGTTTATATGAAATGTTCATAAAAGTTGTGAGTACAGCTTCACCAGCTGAACTTATTAAAAATTGTTTCATTTTTACTGTTCACATTAATATTGTTGGATCAGTAAAATTTTGTCCCAGACATTTTTACTTTTTGTGGTAATTTTCGGAATAATTCCTTTTTAAAAGAAATTAAAAATTCTCAATTTGGACCATTGGACAAACCGTAGGCAAAAATCAAAAACTTTGTACTCAAAATTGATTTGTAAAAAAAAAGGTAAATAAACTTTTCTCATCTCTCTTATGGTCATTTAAAAAAAGGCATATTCACAAATAGTCTTAAAAGAAAACGGATTTGCTTAAAAATTTTCATATTCTTTCTTTCAGTTATTACTAGTACCTACTTATACACTTTTTATCAAAAGCGCCCCCTAAGGTAAATCCTGGCTACGGGCCTGATTTGTAGGTATTTTCTATAAAAATTCGTCGGATTTTCTGAATGAAACAACATTTTACAACTTATCAGCATATTGAGCTTTTTTTATTAAAAAAAATTATTTCAGTCAGAATTGTGTCAAAAGAAATGACGTTCCAATGAAAACGTTAGTTATTTTAAAATATTTATTAGGAGAAAGCTTGGGTATATTAATTTAAATCAAAATAAGATTTTATATATATTACCTTTTTACTTCATTATTTCTAGTTATAATTTGAAAATGATCATTTGAAATTCAGAAAACATTAATGGAAGTTCAGAAATCACATTTGAAATTTAGAAAATATCAAATGGAATTCATACGAGGCCAATTTGAGAAGTCTGCGACATTTTTGAATAAGAGATATTTTTTTTCCTAGGTAACAATAGGTTTTTATCAAGGTCCTCAAAATAGGCATTTGTTTCAGTGATGGTCACTTCATTGGACCCAAATTTCTTAACGTTTAGCCATTTCATTAGATTTAGAAATAGGCAGCTATTTCCTATCTAGAGGCTAAGTCTAGAGAATATGCTGGATGAAGTAGCAGTTTGTAGCCCAATTTATGGATTTTTGCCATGGCGACTACGGACGTGTGCACCAAAGCTTTGTTATGGTGGAACATAACATTTTTGTCTTCGCTAAATGCAGTGGTTTTTGATTCAAATCAAAGTCAAATTTATCCAAAAGCTGTGAATAATATTCGTTGGTGATCATTGTACCCTTTTCAAGGTAATCAATATGAATAACTCCGCAAGCATCCAAAAAAAAATACTCGTCACCACCTAATTTGCCGATAGACCCACCCACCTTACAGTGTAGCGTCTGAACAAGCTAGCTGAACAAAATTATTTTTTTATGTTTTTTTACTTAAAGGATCAAAACAATAAAAAAATTGTTCTAGAGGGGGCGTCCGATATGCACTGTTCACCAGCTAGCAGACCTTTACAGAATCTCTTTTACCCACAAATTTAAATTTTTATAAAGCAATAAAAATGCTATATTTCAGACAGGTTGGTCGGTATAGACTTAATTTTGGTAATTTAGTTTGTGTTGCTACTGTCGGCAAATGGACCAAAACTGGGCTGATTGCAGAGTACTTTCGAGTACGAGATGGCTTATAAGAAATATGCACGTCCTTGCATATTTTAAACACCATATATCCATTAGGAACCTCTGGGCTTTAAGCCAAAAATCGTCCTTTTGATTTTTCATAAGTGTCCCATTTTTTTTTTTTTTTTTTGCAATTTTGCGCAAAACGTTGAAATTTGAATTTTTTTTATTGAGTAAAGCAAATCGGCACGGTCGAGCTTTGAGTTTAATGATATCCGCCTTTATAATGGCGATTCGTACGCGACAAAAAAAGTTTTGATTTTGAGGCACATGTAAATATATTTAAAACTCTGCGAAATATGTAGGAAAATTATTTTTCTAAAAATGTTTAAAATAAGTTGGATAATGCCATTTTATATGGCAGTGAGTTAAAATCATAATTATCTTGATTTTTTTTTATATATATGAATAAAGTGTTAAAACAATATTTTTCAAGCTATCATTTTTTTATTAAAAATAAAACTAAAACTTAAATTCTCATTCAAGAAAAAACACATTTTTATCAAAATAAAAATAAAAATGCTTCGAAAATGGTCTTATAACATGTCACAATGGGTTCAGTAACCACCTTTGCTGGCCAAAATTCTGAACATTCTTTCGGTGTCACTAAATTCGAATTTGAATTTGAATACTTACTTACTTACTTAGGTGGCCGTAACAACCCGTGTCCGAGTTTCGGCCGACCTCATCAGCTCTCGCCAGGCGCCTGTGCTTTGCGCGCGCCTTCTTCAATCGGATACACCAAGTGCGGTTAGAGCTTTCTCAGCCTGGTCCATCCATCGGAGGCATGCTCTCCCTCGACGTCGTTGACCAGCGACCCTCGCCTCGAGCACATTTTTCGCTGGAGCTTCGTCATACAGCTCGTGGTTCATTCGGATGCGATAGTCATCGCCGAATCGAGCAGGACCGAAGATTTTGTGAAGAACTTTTCTCTCGAACACCCCCAGAGCGGCTGCGTCAGTTTGCGAAACTACCATGCCTCAACGCCATAAAGCAGCACAGGTAGAACGAGCGTTTTGTAGAGTGTTAGTTTTGTCGATCGAGAGAGGGCTCTGGAACTTAGTTGCTTACTGAGCCCGTAGTAGCACCTATTACAATGTATACAAACTCCTTGACTACTTCAAAGTTATAGCTGCCGGATGAAACGTGAAACGTCTAGACGGCGCGCTCCCTTGTTTGTAGACAGCATTTACCTTGTTTTACCCTCATTTATCGTCAAACCCACTTTGGCTGATTCTTTTTCGATTGCGGTGAAAGCAGCGGTAACATCTCTCTTGGTTCTGCCGACAATATAAATATCATCAGCGTACATAAGGTTCTGGACGGACACCTTTGTAGAAAATGGTGCCATTACGATGCACACCGGCCTTTCGTACGATCCCCTCCATGATGATGTTGAAGAGATCGCAAGACAGTGGATCGGTATTAAAGTAGAGGTATTATTCGGAGAGGTAATTTCCTATCTTGACGGAGCTGCGTGTGTTGCTCAACATCATTCTGGAAAGTCTAATCAACTTTGCAGGTATACCGAACTCAGACATTGTTGCGTATAGGCAATCCCTTCTCGGACTATCGAACGCAGCTTTAAAATCGACAAAGAGATGGTGTGTGTCAATTTGATTTTCGTGGGTTTTCTCCAGGATATGTCGTAGCGTGAAAATCTGGTCTATGGTGGACTTACCAGGTCGAAAGCCACACTGATAAGGTCCAATCAGTGCTTTTGTAATCGGCTTTAATTTTTCACACAGTACGCTTGAGAGAACCTTATATGCGATGGAAATAAGACTGATACCTCTATAACTAGCGCAGATTGTAGGGTATCCTTTCTTAAGTATAGGGCACAGTACACTGAGGTTCCAATCGTCGGCCATGCTTTCTGCTAGCCATATTTTGCTGATGAGCGGATGCATGCGCCTTATCAATTCATCGCCGCCGGTTTTAAACAATTCAGCTGACAGGCCGTCAGCACCCGCTGCTTTATTGTTTTTGAGTCGTTGGATAGCAACTCGAACCTCTTCATGTCTAGGTCAAAAATGAAATGCGGATCCAATATGGCGGCCGAAATATAAAAATGTCATTGTATCCGTATGAAACGTTGTGTAAAGGGGGCTTTCGGGGTCGCTGATTTCGAATTTGATGTCAAAATTAAAAAATTTTACATGACAATTCCAATATAGCGCACGGTATTAAGGCTTCGGAATATTCTATTAAAATTTAAAGCAGCGACGATCTCTCTCTCATAAGGGGTTTTGTAGATTTTTAAGATATTTTGCTCTGAAATGAGAGTATATTTGCTGAAAGTTAGAATGAAACCTTAACCAATTTAAATATTTGTTTGCATACTCATGAGCATTTGTGACGAAGTGCTAAATGGGGGGAGAGGAAGATCGTCATAAAAAATTTTTTAATTCAGTTTTCAAATTTTTAAATTGTATTAAAATTTCATTTTATTGTTCATAAATTACGAACAGCCCCTTAAGGTAAATTAATTAAAAAACTCTTATATAACTTTACGTTTAAAGCGAAAGTGTTATAAAAAATATAAAAAAAAAACAACAATTTTCACAATTGTCGAACATCCATGTTATAACGTATTGCCACTGGTTGGTGTTCTTGTTAACGTCAGAAAAGCTTTCATTTTAACTTAGCTCTGTTCACATAGGTCGAAATTTTCATGAAACTGTTGAACAAACACAATAGAATAACGTGAAATTTCCATGGAACTTACATAATAATAAAACTTACAAAAAAAATTACGTGTTCTATGCCTTTTTCATAACAAACTGCTAAATTATAAAAAAAAAACCCAAAAAATTTAAAAAATATGTGTGTGGCCGCCACGCACGGCAGAAGAAAAACGTTTACCCAAAAATGGAATTTCTGGGAAGATTGCTAATTTATTTTATTAACATTCCCTCCTTCAGTGTAATTAAATGGTCAAAAAGCAGTCTGCCTTCATACCAGTGGGTAGTGATACAAATATCAATTGTCCCATTTGTTTATGGACAGTTGCTGAAAAGTTAAATATTCACGTACAGAATTAGATCACAGTATGTTTTACTCTTGTGACACAGTTGGTTATCAAGAGGATTTTTATACGCCAACGCTTACTGCGTAAGGGGTATGATCCTCAATATAAATCCTGACTATGAAATTTGGAAAAATCGGATGAAAACCACGCCTACCTCCCATAGAAAGTGGCTTTATAACAGAGCTAATCAACTGGCGGCAGCGCGGGCAAAGAGCTTTCTCTGCCGTCACACGTATTTAAGCACACGTGAGCTGCTATAGCTTTCAGTATGATTTGAAAACTCATGAGGGGAGGATGTCGATGCGCATTCCCTTCAAACGTAATGAAAAAACGCACGCTGCTAGAGCTTTCAGATGCGCGTTTTCGCTTATTGTTTTGCTAGTAAACATAATTATAAATAATAAACATTACCATTCACTAAAAAACTAAATATTTTACAAGTGTATCAAAGCAACTTTTAAAAAGGTTATTCTGCGCAACCACCTTTTTTAAAATCTTTACTCTGTGCAATTACCTTTTTTAGAAGCTTTACTCCGCGCAACCATCTTTTCTATTGACAGCACAAAGCTTTTAAATGCACAAATACATAGACATAACTGCCGAGTTTGTGGTTGGGTAGGAGTGTCTAGCTCTGCTTTACAGTAAATATAACAGTAAAATCTCTTAAAAAGCTACTAGGCTTTCATATTTAATGTAGACCATTACTATGATATTTAAAACGTATAATCGCTTAAAAATTCACAAACATTAAAAAAATGTCTTGAAATTTTGCACATGGGGACTTTAATATATAGTATGAACCATCTCTATGATATTTGGCTAAATTGGATAAAAGCCACGCCTTGCTGCCATACAAAGTGACGTAATCAAAATAGAAAATCTTCCAAACACAAAATTCCAACCACATCGTTTATCCAACACATACCAAATTTTGCACATGTATTCTATATACACATATTGTGTATCATATGTGAAGTCTTTTGATTTGGAAAGTGGGCGTGGCACCTTACTTTTAATCGAATTTCTTCAACACCGTGTGTCAGACATCAATAAAATTTTGCACATATTACTCTTGGTAATTTGAGCAATCTTACGAGTAAGTTTATAAAATTGGGCGGTCCTAGACTGGGGGCGTGCCACTATATTTTTAAACTAGCTCTATCTACTCCGTTTGTCCGATTTCTACCAAATTTCTTACATATATTCTTGAGCATATTGAGAAGTTTTAAGCCTACAAAAGTGGGTAGGATTGGACAAGGGGCGTGTCAATTTAACTCTAATCGAACTCCCGCTACACTGTTTGTCCGACTTAAGGCCCAATAAAGAATTTTTGGATAACGAATATTAAACAATATAGCAGGAATTTGAAGTTCAGTAAAGTACCTTAAATATGCGGTGGACACGATTTTTCAGAGCTTGTTTATTTAAAAAAAAAGCAAATGATTAAGATTCTGCTAAAGCTTTTTGAGCTTTTTTTGTTATAAAAAAAGAAGTATTTTTCTAAAATAACAATCGAACGATCAAAAGTACCGATCATATTTGCTTAACAAGTTCAATAAATTTGGTAGCCATCCTTGGCATAGTTTTCGAGAAATGGTGTCCACCGGTTTCAAACAGCTCTTTCGAGAAAAACGAGTTTAAAGTTCTAGAAGTAGTTTATTTAATTATTAGTAGTTTATAGAATTTAAAAATTTCGTCGCAAAAGAAATGAGGTTTGGTGCCTGGTGTATTTTTTGTACTTTTTTTTTAATTTCGGTGGCACCAAATGTGTCTTAGCTTAAAACCATACACTTGAGTGGACACTTAAGCGGACGATTGTGCTTATAACTACAACAATTTTTATTTATTTGGCTTAAAAATTTCTGAGAAAATTTTTTAAAATGTTATGCATTCGAAACGTGTAAGAAAAAACAATTTGAGTTTTGGTAAAAATTTAAAAACTTTAGTAGGCCCTTAAATAAAATTTTGCACACATATTATTTGGCAAAAGGATCAGTCTGTAGTTTATAAATGTGTGCGCTACTAGACAGGGGGCGAGGCACTTTATTTTTAATATATTTCCATCGACATCGTTTCTCCGGCTTCAACCAAATTTTGCACATATATATTTTAGTATAATGAGAAGTTATAAGCTTACAAAAGTGGATGGGATTGGACAAGGGGCGTGTGATTTTTAATTCTAATCGAACTCCTTCTACACCGTTTTTATAATTTCAAACAAATTTTACAAATATATGCTTTGAAATATTGAGCAGTCAAAAAAATTGGGCGGAATTAGTCAGGAGGCGTGCCATTCAATTTGAATCAAACTCCTTTGTCCGACGTCTTCCAAATTTTTCATATTTTTTTCGAATAACGAGCAGTCAGCAGTCTAGAAAATTGGCTCGGATTGAACAGGGGAGTGGCACTTGGATTTTAATCGAAATTATTTTACACCGTTGGTTGTACAAATTACTAAATTACATTATTAATTACAAATTACTCTGGCAGCTATGGGTAAAATAAAATTAAGCGTATGTGGCAAATATTTTTGTAGATAATAATGTAGATAAAATAAACATTTTATAGACGGCTAAAGACTTCGAATATACTTCAATACGGCCGCGGGGGGATATTTTAGCATCGGTACCCTGCCGAAGCTCATTCCTTACTAGTTTTTTTTTATTTGCCCCTGCCAAGTAATAAGTTCTTTGTTGAATTATTCAAGTTTCTAAGACTTCATGCACAATTTTCTTACTAAGGTAACTTTAGCAAAAATACATGTTTCTTCGTACAGTTCATTGAAAATGAAAAGTTTACAAAACTTAATCAAATATTTTTTTTAACTACAAAGGAAAAATAAAATATATAAAAAACACAACAATAAATTTAAACTCTTACAGAACTATGTACAGAATGTTTTTGTAATAATTACATAAGGGGTCGTTCATAAACTACGTGACCAATTTAGTGGAGAGGGGTTTTGAAAATCACAACGATAACTAACGGAGGGGGTGGGGAGTTTCAGTTATTGTAACTTTGCTAAAAATTTAAAAATTCTTATTAAAAATATCTCATTATTTGAAAAAATTGTCATCCGTACATCTTCATGTTTGATCGTCTAAATTGAAGGTTAACTATTGAGTGCAAGCGCGTTGTTTTTCATATGTAACGTAACTTTATAGCGGGGGGAGGGGAGGGGAAGACAGTTTAAAATGTGCTACGAAAAGAAACGGAGGGGTAGGGGGAATAAAAAAAGCAGAAAATTGGAAACGTAGTTTGTGAACAAGCTCTTAGCCCTATTTCCGAATCCAAAATAACTGCTGAACCCCAATACATCTTCTGAGATATTTTTACTAGTGTATTTTGCAAATTTCTATAACCGCATTCATAACATATCCATGACTTTTAAGATTGTGTATGCAAAACCTTCACATGATTTTCTTCAAAAGACGCTTGCTTTTCTTAGCACAACACATGCCGACCTTCTTCGCCGGGTCAATATAATAAAAACTACAGAGCAAGCAAGCAGAGCTGCTAAGCAGAGAAAATGCAAGAGAGTAGAGCCCAGCGTACAGATAAGCTAACGGTAGAGCAATAAAAATTCACAGAAATGTAAATATTTTTACACAGATAGTGAACGACGTTATCTGGTGTTGTATCTACGTTATCTTTCACAATCACACCATAACACAGGCGGTGAGTGTCAGGAGGGGCTGTTTTGGCGGCAACTGGATGCGGTAGTTGGGGGGAAATGCATCGAAATCTTTGTGACTGTCGACGTTCTGGCCTTTTTTTTGTCTCTTGTCTGTCCGTGTTGCTGCGTGTTGGCAACTTAAGACGTAGATC
The DNA here is from genome assembly GCA_914767935.1 of Coremacera marginata. Classification (NCBI taxonomy): domain Eukaryota; kingdom Metazoa; phylum Arthropoda; class Insecta; order Diptera; family Sciomyzidae; genus Coremacera; species Coremacera marginata. Next base: position 229,212,979 of record OU612043.1, on the reverse strand, counting down.
GTGTTAAATTTGCGGCAGTTTTACGATAGGTTAAACGTTATGTTTATGTCTTTAAGGTACAGAAACAGAAACTGAAACAGAAACAGTAACAGAAACATAGAAACAGGTTAGGAGAGAAAAAAAATATAGTGCATGATTATCTTGGATGGTGTTGAGGAGGTTAAGCTGATTGTTTTATTTGTAAATCTGTTGGGTAAACTTTGCTATATAGATAAGAATTTGTTTATTGTTAGATGAAAATAAGTGGAAGAGTTTTTTTCAGATTTGCCTGAACGAAAGGCTGAAATAAATATGAAATCTTAGAAATAATTTTTTAATTTTTTTTTTATTTATACTTTCAGATCATCTTCAGACCCAAACAATACCCAACAATTGGACACGTTTTGATTGCACTCTAGTCACTCTCTCCCTCTCTCTCTCTCTCTCTATCTCTTGCCCCCAAGTTGTAAGATACCGGCCTCAAAACGACGACTACATTCTTGCAACACATCAAGGACGTCGTCACGACGAAGTTCTCGGGCAGAGATCATCATCTGCCGCCTCTACACGCCCATCATCATCAACAGGCAGCCGCACTGCATCATCATCAGCCGCACCAGGCTGTGGCCCAAAGCTTTTCCACCATTTTTCCGACGTATTTGGGCATGGAGCGAGCCGGTGGCGGAGGCCTCGGCGTCGTTACCAGCTCAGCAAACGGGGGTGCTCTTAATGGCCTTGAAGCCATGTCCGCTGAATCGACTGGTCTCTGTTTACAGGATCTAGTAAGTGCTGGCACAGCGACCGGTGCCGGTTCAGCTGGTTCTGCCGAAAGTGGCGGGACCACTAGCACTGCTCTAAGCAGTGGCAGCACTGGCAGCTCTACCGTCAATGGCAGCACATCGTCCGATCATTTGCACAATCATCATAGTCTGCATGATTCCAGCTCGTCGGTAAGCATATCACCGGCCATATCGGGTCTCATGCCCATCGGTAGTTTGAGCCATTTACATCACAGCGCCGGGCAGGATCTGGTCAATAGCTATGCACAGCATTCACATCATGCTGTAGTGCCACCGCATACGCCGAAGCATGAGCCGCTCGAGAAACTCAGAAGTAAGTACTAAAACTTTGTTGAATGAGGGGTGTGGTGCGGGAAAAAGTTCTACAGTAAATGCTTTATTTATGCTGCTCAGACGATACTTTATGAATACGATTTTTATCTTAGCTCAATTTTGCTTTAACTGACCTGTTTGCCATGGCTTTAAATCTTCTCTCATCAATCTTCAGCCTATGTTGACTAAAATATATAAATGCTACAAAAACCTTGCAATTTATAAGCTAGATATTTATAAAAGATGGTTGCAATTTTGTGGTCAATAAATGTTGAAATTTATGCGTTTTTAAATCTGCAAAATTCTTTCATCAGTATTTATTAAATATCAACATGTTAAACGACAATCACGATCGCGATCGTTCACAACATTCTGCTCTCAATGTATATGTTTGTGTTTGTTCGGTTTTAACTTGGAGGAAGCTACTTGTCGCCATCATGCCCATCGCACCATCACCGCCAAATGCCACAAATTAACAAATAATTAATTAGCTCATAACTCACGTCCGCTATGTTCGTCCGTCTTTCCGTACGTTTTGCCTTGTTCCATGTAGGCGATGATGAAAATGTCAAAATGGTGTGAACAGGCAGTTTTATTGCTTGTCTTTTGTTATTTTTGTCGATTTTACGACACTCGACAATTAGTCACTTTCGCCCAGAAAACAGAATGAGGACAGAGCGCCGATGAATATTATGTGTGGGTTTTTACTGCACGATCAATCGAGGGGAACTCAAGTTTTTTCGGATGGAAAATTAAAGAGCATGCTATGAAGTTTTATGAACTCTACATTTCATCGTTTAAGAGACCTTTAGAACGAGTCAAGCTAACTCAGTTAAGACTCCTCTTTTCATCTATTAACACAATAGCTCAGACAGGCCGCATGCTGGAGGATCTGGAGAATTCCACAAAGGCCAGTGCCATTTGGGACCAGTTGCCTTGTAACACATAAGATAATTATCTATAATGTACTTTATGTACTTTATAACGTAAAAACACAATTAATTACAATATTAGTAAATACTGAGATGTTTATTATTTAGAATGTCTTAACAGAGAAAAATTAAATGAGGTTTCCAGAAAATACGTCTAAAAAAGCAAAAATAATCAGAAATATTTTTGTTTCGCCCTAATACAAGCGCTAATTTAGCATTGAAAGAAAATTAAATTGATAAAATTGCTACTGTATTAAATTAATAATCTAAAGAAAATAAAAATTTGCCGAAGAGCATTGAAAAACTTCTTTGCAATCACTTTCTTCAGAAGCTTATTGCCATTTCTTAAGAAACACTGACATTAAGGGGAGGGTAAGGTTTGTTTCATCTAAAAAATGTCTTTTTTTTTAATTTTTTTAGAAAAATTTATTACTGTAGGTTAATTTTACATATTATTATATAAAAGTACAACATTTGAAGAATATTTAAAAAAAATTTTTCTCAAAAAAAACGGATTTATTGTAGATCTCCGCAGGCGCCTCGAAAAAAGTTTTGTGCGGTGACCAGCCTACAGCATCACTGAATCATCTGAAGCCAAAAAAATCGATATGCTTTCTTTAGTTTCTTACTTTATCTCTCCAGTCTCGTCAAGTTTTTTTTTCATTTTTAAATTTTTAAATTTTTGGCACCATTTTGAAGCCAAAATGACGAAAAAATCGACCTATTTGTTATTGTGAAAATGTAAGTAATTCAAAAATTTTAAAAAATTCGACGTAACTAGAGAGTTATTGACATGTAGAATATGTGTACAAAACTTCAAAACGATCGGTTCCGTAGTTTTTTCTGTAGGCTGGTCACCGATTTTAAAAATTACATGTTTGGGAAAATCGATTTAAAGTTTTGTAGACAGAAAAAATCAAATATCTTGAAAAAAACTGGATTTTCTTATAAAATACGTATATGTCATCATCGATGCCGGGTCCATACACTACATCACTATCATCCACGTTATCTAAGGCATCTTTTTGCTCCTGTCTATGTGAAACCCTGCCTTCTTTAGTCTCGCGAGCAGCTTGCTCGTCCAATCTGCTGATCCGCAAAGAGTCTGTCACGCGCGCCCGTTCATTCGCACTAGGTCCTAAAGTGATGCCCAAATCTTGCATGAAGGTCAGAAAAGCAGTAGAGCCTTCGTTTAAAAGTGATACTGCTACATATGCTGCAATTTCAACGACAGTTGCGGTATCACTCACTGATTTGGGACTAATTTTCCATATGAGTTGGTTGTAGCTTTCGTTGTTGTTCTGCGTGAAACCATCCAGAGAACCTTCCAACAGCGTGTCTTTGCTTAAACCTCCATATATTGTCTTTATTGCGTCTAAAACATCAGCTGCAAGTGGAGAGTAACTATGCTAGAATGATCGTAATGTCTTTGCTGCTTCAGCCTTCTTCCACTCGCACCACGATTCATCGCATTTTTCATGCTGGGGATTTTGATCAGTCGAGGAATAATGATAAAAAGTCGCCCATATAGCGTTCTTCATTTTGTCTACCGAATTGTGATTTCTTCGAATTGCTAGCCCATAATACACTATTAATTTGTCGATCATGTTGCAAGTTAGTTTGCCTTTACCGGAAAGAATTTTCCTCTTCACTTTTTTACCAGACATCGTTTTTGCATAGAGCACGTGCGATTTCACTAAGTCACGCAGACGTTTGCCCATACACTTTTTCTTGTTTATTATGAAATTATCACCGTAAGGTTTCGCATTGACTACTCCGGTGTAGGTTTTGGAATCGCCATCACTAATATAATAACGGTATTGTACTTTTAAAAACTCTATCGAACGTTGAAACATTTTTACGGTAGCGCTCACTTCCATATTACCGGATGGCCCACTGTGATTTGATTCACATTGTCCTTTGTTCACGTGCTCCTCGTGCCACTCTTCATATTCTGAAGGTCCTAGTTTATTGCTCCAGGTTTCATATAAGTTACAGTACGAACTGCTGACAAAAATATCAACAACTTTGCCGGCACAATAGCCGATCAATGACGATACACCAAAGAGCGAATTAAATCCTCTTTTTTTCCACGTGTCATCACCGGATACTGTAATTTCGTCTGTGTTTTCGCCGCGATTATTTTGTTTACAAGTCTCTTCTTTTTCTTCTTTGATGGCAGAAGCAAAATATTTATTCGTTTATAGTTTACAGATTTTACGCTGGTGTTAATTTTTTAATGAAAGTATTGTAGCACGGTTTTGAAATAAAACTACTTGCCATGTCCATCAATACACAAAATTTCACACACTCGTCATGTCCTAGGCCTAAAACTCGCATAGGCATTACTCGTAGGCATTACCATCAATTCTTTCACTCGACGGAACATAGTTTGGAATTTTGCACTCTTCACACGTAACTTTTATTTTGAAATCAAGACATTCTTTTTTACAAGATTCAAATGCCACTGAGCTATCACACGTTTTACACTTCACTAAAGTTGCTACAGTAGAAAAAACTAGAAGAAAGTCTATAATTCGATAATGTTTTTTAAGATCTTCCGGCTTACGACTTCAAGCGAAATAATCAATTTGATTTTATTCGCTGATGCACTAGGCGCTCTTACTTTTGTTTTTCGATCCTGCGGCATTACTCTTTTTCTTCTCTTGGGCCACCCTGTGCACGTCCTTCTCTGCTAGTTGGTTTCGGAATTCTATAATAAATACAAAATCCCTAAGAAAACTAAGCAAAAACAAAACGGAGTACGAGTTAACGAAATCGGAGCAAAACTGAAATGACGCACATATCTGCTCTCCTAAGCATTCAATTTTAGGCTGAAATATATATTCTACTTCGAAGGATACAATGCACGTTACACATTTTATTTACCTAAAGATATTAAGACGAAAAGAGGGGATAAAAGTAATACAATAGAGAACGAAACAGTTGCCGCTCGCCGCTCAGCGCAGGTAGCTAAAAGGCGCGCAAAACTAATTGTAAGTTAGAGGTACGGTCAATCAATGTACTGTCACTTCGTTAGTTTTGCTCCGAATGACCTAAAAATTTAATACAATATTCTTTAGATGTTGTACTTTCAGAAACAAAAATAAAAAAATATGGGGAAAAAAAGTTGTCAAACCTTACCTCCCCCCCTAAGAGCTTAAGTTGCTTCAACCAAATATCTCTTCAGCACAATAATACAATATTTGCAGTATGAATTAGAAAAGTATAAGTAAAGAGGTAAACAATGCCACTAATTTTTCGAAAGAACGAAGATGCACTCCACAATTTAAGATATAATTTCATTGGGGAAAAATACCCAAATTTTATGAAAGAATACACTAAGATTAATGAAAAATTTCCCCAGAAAAAATGAAATAACACCCAAAAATTATTATTATTTTTATTTATAACTTTAATATGTTTAAAAGTTCACTGTATTATTAAAAACTTGAAAAAAATAGTATTTCCCTTCTACAAAATGTTTTTATAAATTTGTAATCTAAGTCCATTGACTTTAAATGGCTCTACAATCTGCAATTCCTATAGTTGTGTTCATTTCGTACAAGGGAAATATATCGCCTGACAAATCCAGGCCATTTCTGATATCTGACTTTTTGGAGCCCAACCATTATGAAAAATTAGCCCACAAAAAAAAAAAAAAAACAAAATATAACTCCAAAAGATTGTCTTGAAATAAAACTAATTGACTCAACATAATAATTAGCATCTCAAACACCATCGATTATAGTTCCCCTTTTACCAGACCATATTCACGAACGCATATTACCCATAACTGATTTGAAGCCGATCAAAGGGAAAGATATTTTTTTAAATATCGATAATTCCATGTCAAACCGGACGTTTTTCTAAACTCACATATATGTAAAAATTTGGTACTTTGCAAGTCGATAATACTTAAAAAAAATAAAAATATTTGGATTTGGATATGTAGTGAAAAAACTATGTCTTCAAAACCGTTAGTCCTACAAAACAATTTTAAGAACATATTTTAAAGACCTTGAATTGATCTTCTTTGTGGTGTTTTTACCAACACTTTCACCATTGGGGCATTCATTTATAATGTATTCTCAAAATTTTATGTTGGATCTTGGATCAATGATTATTATTTTAAACGAATTTTTCAAAAACTACCTACACAATTTTTTCATACAAAATACTTTTATTTTTAATTAAAAATGGGATTTTTAGTAGTTTCTGTACTTCTTACGATATTTTACAAGAAGAAAAAAAAAAATTCAAGCACAAGGAAAAGCTGTCGATGATATATGAGAAAAAAAAAACGGAATGGCCATTTCAGCTCTTCATAGGACTTTGACCGAGCTTCTTATAATCAATTGTGTTGTAAGTGTTGTGAAATGTTTGAACACAAATGATAGATAACTGGACCTACAAGCTTTTTATGTCGACTCCGAACGGCTTATGTCCTCAAGAAGCTTTTCATGGCAATTTTTACTCTCTGAGGCCTGCCATTGTCTGCAGAGAGGTGACGGCCGAATAGAAAAGTTATTACAATTGAAGAAACTTTCTGTGCCAGGTGAGAATTAAACCAGGGTTCCCTGACTTATGGGCCACGCACTGTACCCACTGTGGCAATTGGCACTCGTCGCTCGCTTGTTGCGCGCAATGTTTTCTGTTCGGGCTATTATAGTCGAAAAAAGTGTGTTATAATTTGGATATGAAAGGATGATGATTGGAGGACAAAAGGAGGTTCGGAGGTTTTCAAAATGTTTGGCTTAGAAAGGAGGATGATCCTCCCAAAAGGGGGATAGATGGGATGGTTATGTATTGAGGATATATATAATAAATCTGGGATTAGCCGAAGTGGACCACAGTGGGTCCCTTTTCGTCCCCTATTGGACAAAGGATGCTAGTGCTCGGAGCACTCATACGTGAGCATGCTACCTTTATAAGCATCCTTTGTCACCTCAAGCATATCCTTGTAGGTCAGTTGACCAATCTCAGCTTCGTCAATAAATGGACGTCCCAAAATGGTCAATCCTATGCTTGTCACCGCCGCTGGCACAGAATGTGTGCTGCTGTTGTTGGCTCCTATAGGCCTACACGTATCGCCCTCGGTCAGAGTCATCTTCCTGAGATGGTACATGTAGGGAACGTGTCCTGTGCCCACTGCAGTAAACCAGCTTAAAGTCCTTCGATTGTTTCGGATAACTTATGCTGCCTCACTACGGGACCACTTCATGGCCGCTTTTGATTGCCTGCAATTAACACCCTCTTCCCACCTTATACGGTGTTCCGAGTCCGTCCATTGCTTAATAAAGCCTGCCACCATGTTGTCGCCTATGACGATACATGGTTCTGGTCCACAGAATTCTTCTGCTAATCCTTCTCTCGCTAAAGAATCAGCATTTTCATTCTTTTCTATGCCAGAATATCCTCTCACCCACATAAGTTTAAGCTTATTTGTCTGAGCGCACCTATTGAGTTTGATAAGACATTCTTTGGCCTGGAAGTGATGTCTGTACGTTGCATGCACCTAACCACTGACTGATTGTCATGGGCAATGACAATTTTCTTGCCATTGACACAAAACTCCCCAACATCAGTACACAGGATGGGCTTAACTCTCTGAGTAAACGCCTGCCTCGGCTTTACCATTTATCAGAGAGCGGTCTGTGAATATACTGATATCGTTACCAGTGATTTCTTCACTTTCGACTCCATCTATTATAAGAGTTTTATATCATTTTTCTGTTATTCTTACTCTCTGCCTTCCGTCCATAGGCATACACGTCTCCCTGACATCTCTATGTACAATATAAAGGATGCGCATATGACCATGTGCATTTCGCAACATCCTGAGGGCTGTTAGCGCTGCCGTTTTCTTTATTTCTAAATCCAAAGGCAGCATACCTAACAGAACCTCCATTGCGCTTGTTAGAGTGGTGCGTATTGCACCTGTTATTTCAACACACGCCAGCCCTTGGACTCTGTCCAGTCTCTTCTTAATGGCTTTCCAGCTGCCTTTTGTCCACCAAATCACCGAAGCATACGTATTCACAGGTCTAACCATCAAAGTGTAGACCGATTTCATAGACTTTGGGCTTAGCCCTCATTTGAAACCACAAACGCGTCTACACTGAAACAGAACCCTCTGGGCTTTATGAATCCTATCTTCTACATGCTCGTTCCAATTCAGTTTTCCATCAAGGGTTACACTTAAATATTTAACTTTCGTGGACATGTTGATTTCAGCTCCAAAAAGTCTGAGTGGTTCTCTCCTCAGGCCTACCCTCTTTCTAGTAAACAGAATATTGCCCGATTTTCCTACGTTTACGTTAAGGCCTTGTTCTCGACACTCCCTTCATGATCTCAGAAATGGTGTCAATGAACTTACCACATACCACCAACGCAATGTCATCTACATGCCCTATCGTGTGTACGCCCGATTCATCAAATCTAACCAGTAGTGAGTCCACAGTTATGTTCCACAGGGCTGGCGATAACACCTCGCCCTGGGGACATCCTCTACTTACTCTACCTCTAGTCTTGACTCTACTGTACTGCTTTGCCATGTTGGGCTTAAATCATATTTTGTCGAAAGCCACCTCGATGTCCATAAATGTGTCCACCGCAATGCCTCCTGTAAATAACTCGTTTTCAGTCACTCTTACTAATTCGCGATGAGCACTCTCCATAGACCTACCTGCTCTATACGCATGTTGGCATCTACACAGAGGATTATCATTGCGTCGGGCCAGCCTCGTCTACTGAAGATATAGCACAGATACCTCTTAAAACTCGATCATGGCCAAACTAAAATGTTTGACATGGCTTTCTACTTCCGCTGTATTCCCTGGTACTTTTATAGCTTTTTGGGTCAGTGTTTCCCTCAACTTCGCCTTATATCTCACAGGATCTGTATTCTTGGGAATCCTGACCTTATTGCTATTTCGCTGGCGTCGAAATCCGTACTTAAATTCAAACAGGATGAATCTGTGGCCAGACATGGTTAACCTTTCTACGAACTTTCAGTTTTCTATTCTGTTCAGAACCCTTCTGCAAATTTATTGAGGATAGTTTTTAAGCTAAATTTTATCAAATTTTCTTAAATTCTAATTTTTTCCTTCACAAACTCTCAACTCAATTTTGTTTTTTATTCACAAAATGTTGCAGTTAATTGAAGAAAACAAGTTTTAACTTATTGTTTTACTAAAGTTTGTTTTTATAAAAAAACAGGATCATATGCAACAATTTGCAATTAAAGCCAACATCGTGCTCATCATGTCGTTATCGTACTGCAATCAAATACTTGTATATCCTTGATTTTATCGCAATTCCGACTATAGAAGATGAATGAAAAACTAGACTAATAGACGGCAGTTAAACGCTTCAACAGTTGCCGAATTGTAACCAAGGGTTGAGGTTGAGCCATAAATATGTACTTCCGTCCGTGCTGTTGTCATGACCGTCAGTCAATTCCCATAACGATTTCGAGATGAAACACTTGACTCATGCATATCGGATTGCAGCAAATAATAACATTTTACAAAAACAACTTGACACCAATACCGAAAATAATGATGAAGTAAGGGTATACTCCGTAGAGCGCTCAATATAGTCCAAAAACCAAAAAAAAAAAAAAAAACAACAAAACAAACGAACACAACTCAAACTCATAAGTGTCAAAAGAACAAACACACTGCCACATACAAGCACTCAGAAACAACACATACCCAAAAAGAAGAAACAACGTAAAGTCGATTATTACAACAAAATATTGTCTGAACACTAGGCATGGAAGTGCTATAGCATCCGCATTTTCTAGAGGCTACAGAAGAAGGGTGCTCAATTAGGCGGAACATTTAGAACATGAAAAATTTGGAATTTCTTTTTATTTTTCCTGTCTTTTATACTCGAACACTAATGATTGCGCAATGATTAGAGGTATTGAAGGAATTTCGTGAAGGACGGCGGGAAACCAAAACATCGTTGCCGAACAAGTGCAGCGCCCAGTTTTGGAAAAGTGTGAAGGCCTTGTAGCCAGCTGAATATATACACACACATAGAATGCACGCAAATTTCACAGCACACCAACAACAACTGTCCCCGTTAGCATCAGTGGCTCTGAATACTGTTTATCGAATTATAAGGCGAAAATTTCGTGCTATAAGCATGAAAAATTATGCTTGATCTTGGCTCGCTGCTGTACATGATGAATTTATGGAAATTTGAGCAGCTGATGGTGACACCATTAGTTTGTTCATTTTGAGTTTTTTGTGTGGGGAGTTCGGGGTGTGAAGTTATTGTTTGCATGACTGTGTTTAGTGTGACTGAGCACACTTGTTGCGATAAAGGAAAATGTCCACAAAATATTTTATGCTAAATGCAGTGGCAGACATTTTAAACTTGAATAATAAAAGTATTCATTGAAGTATTATTAAAAAGTTAAAATGCAAAAATCAATATGAAACTATGCCAATTATGTTTCAGTGGTAAAGTATAATAAGTTGGTCAAATATTTGGTATGATTTCATTAAAAGTGCAGGAATTGAAAAGAATTTAAAAGGGGAAAAAATATTTATATTGAAAGACTTGCGTTCAGAGTGACCTAAAGTATACGTTTGCCTCAAAGAGGACTCTGAAAGAATCTGAGCAATATCTACAGTCAAGCTTTAAGAACAGCTTAACCGACCATGGGCGGAGTTAAAGTTCACAACTTGAAAGTTTTAAAAACTCCGCTTTCAACTTTTTGTGCAAAAATTTAAAAATTCAAAATGTTAGTTAATATTTGTATTTAAATCTTTATTTTTTCATACTACTAAATAATTCTGATATGTATATTATATCATAGAATGATGATTTTTATAAAAAAAAATTCAATTTTTTATTTAAATTTTTTTAACTTTTTTTATGAGACTGATTTATGTTGGACGGAATTAAATTTTTAGCAAACCACTTCCAGATGATTTTGATTGGCTTTAGATCTCCCAGTACGCACAGGTATAAATAAAGTGCTCCATGCAACCTAACAATAGAAACACATAATTGATTCAGTACCACATCTGAATTTGTATATTGATGTAAAAAAAAATTACTTTACATAGGACATGAACGTAGTTCTGGCCTTACCACACCAATTTCTTTACTAATAATCATTGAGAAAATGATAAAACCTTTTACTTACAACATACAACTCTACAACATCCCTATAGGAACAAACTAACTTATTTTTAAAAACAACTAGTTAAAAAACTAATTTAAAATAAACCAGTATATGAACTACTTTGAATTGTATGAAAGCGGCATCCACTTTAATTGTAAATAGTTTTATTTGCATTATATATGAAATAATTGAAATACTACTTAAAAACAAGTGAGTGATAAACTACTTTGAAATATATTAAGGCGGCAACTACTCTGATTTTGACATGTTTTAAATGCAAATTTTTATTAGATTACAAGTTTATACATATTTAACCATGTTATTTCATCAAATATTAACTTTAGGCCATCAGTAATAGTTTTGAATTGGTTATTTTAAAGTAGTTAAAAACTAATTTAAATTTAATTAATTTAACAAGTAGTTAAAAATATATGCAGAAGAAAGTCAATTGACTTATTTAGCGGACATCACCATACAAAATATGTTAGTTCGTTCTATGGGAAAAAGTCAGAATTTCAACTAGTTGTGGTTGACAAAAAACTACTTTATCAACTAGTTTTAAATTAGTTGATTTTCCTACAGGGATCTTGTAAACTGCTTAAGTGTGTTCTTGTATATACTGCTCAAATACTATAATACAGCTGTGTAGCTATGAGGGACGGAGGGTGTAGTAGTGAGGAGTTTCGACCCGGTTGGCACAAGGGCATCAAGGGCTGCACCGAAGCTGCAGGTACACAACAAGATATAAGTAATGAAAAAATTATTTATATAAGATATTAATAATAATAAAAAGAACTAGTAAGGGTGGAGCTTCGGCAGGGTACCGAAGCTAAAATACCCCCCGCGGCCATATTGAAGTATATTCCAAGTCTTTAGCCACGACATACACGATGACATTTAGTTTTATATATTAACGAAAGTTTTCCTATTTTAATGACGTCACTTTGTATGGGAAGTAGGCGTGGTTTTGATCCAATTTTGCCATATATCATAGAGATGGTTAATATTATATATCAAAGCTAACGTGGAAAATTTTAAGACATTTCATTAAATTTTGTGAATGGGAGGTAGGCGTGGTTTTCGTTCGATTTTGCCAAATTTCATAGCCAGGATTAAGACTGAAGAGCAAAGCTCACCTGGGGAAATTTCAACTCATTTCTCTAATTTTTGTGGATTTTAAAGACATTTTACGGTTAATATCAAGTCACTTTGTATGTGAGGTTCATCTGATTCTGCTCATTTTCGAACTTGGTCTTCCTTTTTTAAAAATAAACTTATATTTTGAATTGAATCGCTTTAAATTACGGCTGTAGTCGTGTCCATAGACGGACAGACGGACACACGGTAATCGACTCAGGAGGTGATGCTGATCAAAAATATACATATTTTTCTATACCTGCCACACCTCTTTCTTGGCGTTACAAACAGAATGACAAAGTTAATATACCCCTTACGCAGTACGCGTTGGGGTATAAAAAGCACAAAATTTTAACTGCAAAAAGGACCACTTAACCTTTGCTTCGTAGTTTTAACTTGGTCAAACATGTTTAGGTTCATTTTTCCATACCTACATACACAGTTAAAAATGTTGATGCGTTTTTCGGCTATTAATGTTGCATTTGCGACGATATTTCCCAGTTGTCCAAGTCTTAAAGAATTGATAAGCGTATCATGAACGATTTTTCTTCATCTTTGACGAAACATGCTGATTCGGCCATACATTTCATGATGAAAATCCCATATTAAATTCCCACGAATGCAATACAGAAATGTTGAGATTTTTCGTGCATGAATATATTACTGAATCGTTGCGGAAGCCTTTGTAAGGAAACATGAACGAACACAAAGCAGAAACGTTGAAGAATTTTCGACAAGTAATACAAGAGATAAGAGTTATCGGTTACCGTGTGTTCTACTGTTTTCGTTGTTTCCTTGTACTGTTTGTTTTTTTTTTTTATGTTGAAGAAACCAATGCAGATGAGTTAAAGAATATTCTGCAAGTCTGTTATTGACGAATACAAGCCAAAGAATAAAACGCTTCGGGTTTTCAGTTATTGACAATGATTCTTTATTTCACAGCAAATCCTAATATAATATACAATATCTTGATATAACTTATACTACTAGCGGATACGTGTTAACATAGATCGTCTGATATATTACTTATATTTCTAGATATTTATGCATTTCATATACTTTATTATGGTAAGTGAGTCCTGTCTTGGTAAGTCAGTTGTCCCAGTAGCCTACTCTAGTGACTCAACCGCCTAAGGGTGGTTTGGCCTAATAAAGTATACTCGTATAGTTGAGGGTAGATTGATGATCTATATTAAATGCGGACAGAGGGTGCGCGAGAGTTCTCCTGGACAGTCATTCGTACAGCAGTCCAGGTGTCGCAGACAAGGATGCGCGTGAGTTCTCCTGGACAGGGAGAGGGTACGAGAGTTCTTCTCGTACAGCAGTCCAGGCGATGCAGTTAGTGGTGCGCGTGAGTTCTCCTGGACAATGATTCGTACAGAAGTTCAGGCGTCGCAGACAGGGGTACGCATAAGTTGCCCTGGGTAGTGGTTCGTACAGCAACCCAGGTGTCACGGAAAAAAAGAGAACACGCGGGGAATTATGGTTCGTACAGCTGACCCAGAGGGAAGGAAGGATAAAACATAGTGGAAAACTAATTATCTGTTGTCTAGCAAAGGAAAGTTCCTCTCAACATCGTATATCTGTTGGTTGTACTATTCTAGCGTAAGGTTTCAAATCTTATGATGTATACTACAAATATAAGAAATAAATGTTATTATATACAGGGTTGTCCATATTCGAAGCGCCCATTTCAAAAAATCGATTGTAGTGCGGCTTGTGTGTGGTGGCGCGCCGTCTTGTTGAAACCAGTAGTGCCTGATACGCTTTCGACGAACGATTGGCATGAAAAAATTGTTTATCATATCGCGATAACGCTCCTGATTGACAGTAACTCTGTGGCCATTATCATCTTCGAAAAAGAACGGCCCAATGAGCATTTTAGCACAAACGCCGCACCAAACAGTGACTTTTGCATCGTGAAGAGGTACCTCTTGAATCTCTTGTGGATTTTCAGTTTCATACAAACGATAAATTGTTTTCTTGGAAGGCGCACTTTTCGCTTTATTTATTTTTTTGAAAGCACGTTGAGTTTTCACTATTGACTTGTTTTGTTGAATGTAAATTTCAACAATTTTAGAGCGTTCGCGTGGCGTGTACTGTTCCATTGTAAATATTTGCTTGGAATAACGCTTCAAACGCGGTATGTCATTAGTCGATTTGGTATCACTGCGGAAAGTTACAGTGTTGCCAGATGGGCGATTCGAATATTGACAACCCTGTATTTATGTGGTTGCCTGAGATGTTACTCCGCTCCTGCACGGGAAGGTGTTGCACAAATATCTGCTTATTGGTCTGTCCGTCTGGTTATGGTTGGAGACAGTTGGCATGCTTAAACGCGTTGGTGGTTGCAGTCGGCGTTGAAGAAAGATGTTGTCGCTGCTGAGAATTGTGGCATTAGGGACGCAGCCGACGTTGGGTGTCAACTTGTGGCGTAAATGACGCAGCCGGCGTTGACGTAGCACTCGACGTCGGCCTAATAAAGTTGACGTTAGATGCGCAGTCAACGTTGACGAAAGATGAAGTCGACGCTGATGTTGGTGATGCGGTCGGCTTGTAGCGTTAGGCACGCAGCCGACGTTGAATATCGACTTGTGGCGTAAATAACGCCACCAACGTTGGCGTAATACTTGACGTTGGCTTCTGCAGGTCGGCGTGAGCTGCGCAGTCGACGTTAACGAAAGATGTAGTTAACGTTGATATTGGCGCTGTGGTCGGCTTGTGGCGTTAGGGACGCAGTCGACGTTGAATGTCGAACTCGCAGTCGACGTTGCTTAGGCGCGCACTTTAAATTCATCTAAAGCAAATGAACAAAAAAATGATGTTGTGGATCTGAATTCTAAAGAGACAAATTGTACTGCAGATGTCAATGATTGGACATTGGTTAATAATGCTAAGAAATCAACGAATAGATCTAAATCTATAGTTGGGCTCAATGATAGTTTTGAATTGGATGTCATTTCCATGAAGAAATATGTACACCTTTCGTCGTTTAAGCCGAGCGTTACCGAAGAAAACATAATATCTTATGTGGTTAAGCACTCTACTATATCCCGAAATCACCTTACATGTTATAAACTTGTTAAGAGTGGTGCTATTTTGGCGAATCTTAAAAGTGTCAGTTTTAAACTTGGTGTATCTGAGCAATTTTATGATAATATTCTCAGCCCATCTCTGTGGCAGCGTAATATTAATGTACGTCCGTTTATAAATTTTCTAACTGCAGGGAAAAGCACGGTGGAGATTTAGTTGTTCCTCCAGTTAGTCGGAATCTAAAAATTTATTTCCAGAACTTGTCTGGGATGAGAACAAAATCCGCTTGCATCTATAATTTCACGTCTGATGGTGATTTTGATGTTTTTATTTTTGTGGAAACTTGGTTGAATAAAGACTTTTTTGATGGTGAATTCTTTGATACGAACATGTTTCAAGTGTACCGGAAAGATAGAGATTCTGAAAAAACTGGCCTTAACCGTGGTGGTGGCGTACTCATTGCCGTAAAACGTTTGCTCTGTTCATCGATGCATATACTACAAAATGTCGATTCTTTGCTTGACCAACTTTGTGTCACTTTAATTGGACCCTACGGCACTCTCTATATTTGCGCGTCTTACATTCCACCTTCAAGTACGGATGATATCTACGCAGCGCATGTTGATAACATACTATCTCTTCATGCATCTATCAGAGATAATGGTCACTTAGCTATTTTTGGCGACTTTAACCTCAGTAGGATCTCCTGGACTTTCATAGCAGATGAACTTATCCCGCTTAACTTATCTAATAATCATGAAATTTACTTTATTGATAGTTTGCTAAGTATTGCTTTAATTCAGATTAACTCATATTTAAATAGGTTAAGTAAAATTTTAGATCTAATTTTTCTATCTAATAACCTTAAGTATTCACTGTCTGAGTGCCTCTGTCCAATCTGTCCGTCCGATATGCATCATGTTCCGCTAATTATAAAAATTGGGTTCTATGACTTTATCACTGCTCATCAATCAAATTGTGCTTACAACTTCAACTTGTGCAATTTTAATAATTTATCTGATATTTTTAGCAACATTGATTGGCCTTCTATATTTTGTGGTAATAGCCTCGCGTCTTGTTTTGATTTGTTCAAAGCTCAAGTAGCTCAAATTTGTTCTGCAAATATTCCAAGGTTATTAAGAAAGTCCCATAAGCCATGGTACACTATTGGCCTCAAAAAATTAAAAAATCTTCGTAACAAGCACCTAAAATTATTTAAATTCACCAATGATGACGATCATAAAACAAAATATTTTCATTATATGAGGGAGTTCGATTTTTTAAATAAATTTTTATATAAACAGTATATCATGGGGTTTGAAGTTAATATAAAATCGAATCCAAAATCTTTTTGGAATTTTATTCAATCTAAGAAAGATGGCTCCAATATTCCAACCTCGATGCATTTAAATGGTATATCTTCTTTCTCTATCAACGAAACTGTGAACTTATTTGCTGACTTTTTTAGTGCCAACTATGCGGACACTCCAAATTTTAACAGTGCTGTTTTGTCAAACGTTGACGCGTTCTTGGACTGCGGCTCATTAACGCTCTCTGAATCTGATGTTTTTGAATCGCTAAAACTAGTAAAAACTTCTGTTAAGCCCGACATTGATGGGTTATCTCCAATTGTTCTATTTAATTGTGCTCAAGCTTTATCCCTTCCCTTATGCCTAATTTTTAATATGTCCTTAAAATCCGGAATATTTTTAGATAGTTGGAAAATTGCACATATTACCCCTATTTTTAAAACGGGATCTAAAAATGATATATCTAATTATCGACCCATTTCTAAACTGTCCACCATCTCTAAAATTTTCGAAAGGATCATAAAAAATAAAATATTTTTTCTTGCCAAACAAAATTTTTGCCCTGAGCAGCACGGTTTCATTAATGGTCGTTCCACGGTAACCAACTTAGCGATCTTTACAAATTACTGTATTTCCTCATTTGAACTTGGCTGCCAAGTTGATGCAGTTTATACGGATTTCTCTAAGGCTTTTGACAAAGTTTGTCATAAAATTTTAATAGCTAAATTGTTTAAAATGGGATTTCATTCATCCTTTCTTGACTGGATTAAATCTTATTTAACTGGCAGATCCTGTTTCGTGTCTATCAATAATATAAATTCTTATAAGTTTTTAGCCTCTTCGGGTGTGCCGCAAGGTAGTATCCTAGGGCCCTTATTGTTTATATTATTTATTAATGATATTAATAAAATTTTTTCCAATTCAAAATTTTTACTCTATGCGGATGACCTGAAGCTATTTACAAGAATAAACAGTAGCTCGGATGGTGTCTCCTTACAAGATGACTTAAATAAATTGGGCCAATGGAGTAATTTGAATGATCTGCCTTTAAATATATCTAAATGCTTTCACATTATTTTTTCTAAATCCAGTAATGTTCTCAGTAACTCTTACTCTATTTCTGGAATGCCTCTCAAACGTGTACAATCTATCAAAGATCTTGGTGTTATTTTTGACACTAAGTTCACTTTTATTGAACATGTAAATTTCTTGGTCCCTAAAGCATACTCTTTACTTGCGTTCATTCGGAGGAATAGCTCTGAATTTTCCGACCCTCATACCTTAAAGTCACTGTTTAATGCCTTTGTGAGATCGAAATTGGAATATGCATCTTTCATTTGGAGTCCTATTTATGCCGTTCATACGTTAAGATTGGAACAAATTCAAAAAAGATTTACCAAATTTGCACTTCGCTCACTATATTCTTATGTAGACCTGCCCTCATATAATATAAGATGTTTGCTTCTTGGCACAAAAATGTTAGTTTCACGAAGAAATATTCAGTCTCTAATGATTATCTACGACATAATCTCTGGGAATATTGACAGTGCTTCTCTTTTGGGATTAATTAATTTCAATATTCCTTCAAGACAGTTGCGGGGTTTTAAACCGTTTGTAATACAATTTCATAGGTCTAATTATGCAAGTAATGAACCGATTCTAAGAGCTCTCTCTTTATATAATTATTTTTCATCTCGTGAATTATTTGATTTTTCTATATCTAAAAGATGTTTTAAAGAATTGCTAAATAGTTTATTTCTAGTTTAAATTTGTTTATATAGTTATTTTGTGTTATTTTATATTTTTATTCTAGTCTGTAAGGATCTATTTCCAAAGACTCAATAAATCTAAATCTAAACTTTATGACTTCACTCTTAACTGAACTTCGCCAAACATTCCGCGCACTGGTTGAACGATAACCGACCACGATTGGACAAGAACTGACCACGATTGAACAAGAACTGACCACGATTGAACAGAACTCACCCAGTTCTCTCTGGCGCTTGATCTTTTATATCCTTCCCTCGATGGTCTACGTGACTTTTGTCACACCACTTTTGCATTTAAGTTTCTTCAATGTTCTAGAAAAATATCAGGCAATAGTCCCGTTCGCCATCAGTAGTTTGCTAGCAGCTAAAAAAAAAACAAATTAGCAATAGTCAATAACAACAACCACCCCACCAGGGAAAACAGCATGTGGTCCTTCAATAGGGACTGATGAACCAGTACTGGTGCCCAGTATCAATACTTCCCCTATCATCTATTTCTAACCTAAGCGAGCCCTTCCCTTATTAACTTCCTGATTTTCCTCTGACCTGCCAACTGCTCCCTGCGCATGTAATTCTAGAATCAAATAAATAGATCTAGACAGTTGTTAGTCTCGTTTCAGTGGTCTTATTCTTTTCGTACATATATATCTGTTTTATTTCTTACATTCTACCTCAATTCTAGCGTATTAAACTTATACTAACTTAAACCTACCCAGTGAACCAAAACTACCGTTTTTGAATTCATTTATGAACCTGTTCGGATAGAAACGTTAATTTTCGGCACTCATAAAAGAACCCTTTTTATATCATTCGTCGGACTAAAATGCCCCTCAAAAACGAACCATTTGTTCGCAAATGAGTTAAAAAAGAACCATAAATTATCATCTTTTTTGTTCGGGAATAAGTTAAAAAAAGAACCATAAAAGTTCTTTTTCGGCACTCGGAAATTAACCCTTTTTGAATCAATCGCCGGACGAAAATGCCTCTCAGAAACAAACTGTTTTTTTCTTCGGGAATGAGTTCAGAAATGAACCATACAAAAGTTATTTTTCGGCACTCGAAACCGAAACGAAATTGAACCCTTTTTGTATCAGTCTTTGGACTGAATTGCCTCTCAAAAACAAACCTTTTTTTGTTCAATAATGAGTTAAAAAAAGAACCTTTTTGAATTATAAATTTTATTATTGCATAATACTATTTATAATTACATATCGATATTTTGTTAAAGAAGAAATGATTATTACTAAAATTAGAGATCATATTAATCATTGGATTAATAGGATTAATATACCTGGGCTGGAATTCACGCATTGTGTTTTTCATGATATTGATGTTTCAAAGGGGAAAAGGCGTGATTGTTTTCCAATTTGGAAAACTTCCAATTTATATATGAAATATCAAAATAGTTAAGTTATTAATTGGGGAATTTATTTGATTACATTTTTGCTTGGAATGTTTTCGTGGTTTTCATTCTATTTGGGCCTGATTTTAATTTTTGATAGAAATGTTGATATGTTGAAAATTTTCATACGTGTAGCAGTACATCCATCTCGCACTGGTAAAAAAGTTCATATGACGTTTGTACGAAGGTTAACATTTTCATTTTAAGTTCCTTTATTTACCTGATTTTAGAATATAAAGAGTAACATTTATGATTCATTTGTGAACTCATTTATGAACAAAAAATGGTTCGTTTATGAGAAATTCTTTCCTACTGATATGATAAAAAAATTATTCTTTTTTGAACTCATCATCCGAACTCATTTATGAACAAAAAATGGTTCATTTACAAGGAAGTCTTACCTACTGAAATGATACAAAAATGAATTATTTTCGACTCAAAATAAGTTTTTAATGAATTTCGCAAAATATGCACAATTTTTCTTTATGGGAAAAGCTTTCACGAATTTAATCTTTTATAACAAGCACTTTTAAGCGACAAAGTAAAAAAGAAAAAATTAAAAAAAAAATTCTAACCAAAAACGTTCGCAAAACTCTCACCTTACTCAAAACCTTCGCTTATGGTTCAGTGGGTAAGTACGATGTATCGTACGGCCATACAGGCAGGTGTCAGCGTCTTCCACCAGATCCCTGCTGGATGGGCTGCGGCATTTTACTTTGATCTACCAACCCAGTCGCAAAGCTGTTATAAATGATTAGATGATACAATTAGCATTTTGTGTCAAAATTCGTGCACGAAATTTGATTATTACACAAATAGCACTAACATTCTTATACAGGTGTTTTGGGGTACGGCTGGGGGTTTGGCGATATCTATTTTGTTTGACATTTTGCACCAAAGATCATGGTTGTACTTATCGGTTGCATATTACCAAAACGATGCGCCATCCGGGCCAGCTAGTATAATTAAAAAAAAAAAATTAAATAAAGTAAAAATGTTTGTATATTAGAGTTTCCAGAAAATAAAAAACAAAAAAATCATGAAAAAATATTGAAAAATCCATCCTCTATTTAAAATATTCTTTGAGAGCTTATTGGCACATACAAATTTTTTATTTTATACCACAGCTAAAATCTCCGATATGAACTTTTTGTCAAATTGTTATTGGGTAAAAATTGTCTTTTGAAAGATTTTTTTATAGCAGCTAGAAATTTTGGCAAATTATGTCCAACTTGAAAAATTCTAAACTAAATTCTAAAAATTCCACATACATATTTTATACTTTTTTCGAAGCGAAATAGGCCTTTGGCTGTTATTAAGTTATTGTTAAAACATTATTTCAATCAACGATTAAAAACCTTGATATCTTGATGGATATCATATGGATGGATATTTTCCATAATATGGAAAAATAAAAAAAAAATTTTAAAAAATTTGTTGGCTTCATTTAATTTGTTTTATTTTAACAAAAGCTGTTCAGCAAAAAAAGGTGAAAGAAAAAAACAAATAATTGAACTTTAGCGTTTGTTAAATTGTGTAAATATGAAATTTAGACAAGTTTTTGAATGTTAGCAAAACTCTACTTAAAACATGATTTATCATTACTATCTATAGATAAAGAACTTTTAAGAAATTTTAATGATTTGCAAATATTTGATGGAACTTGGCGCAGGTATAAATATTTTTTAATGCATTTTTAAGCAACTTAATCTTAAATGCAACAACTTCAACACAAATAAGCTAAGACCCAGCAATACGAGAGATTTGATGCAAACGCATTTAATGGGAGGTAATAAAAATGCAGTAGAAACAAAATATAAAAGGAATTATTATGGCCGGTAATAAATTTTAAATATGTTTGTTTCATTTCTTATTTTTATGAAAGCGAACAAATAAAAATATTAAAGAGTTATACAACAACAACAACAACAGATACTGGCAATAAAAACTCACATGCCATGCAGCACGCTTTTTGTACGTTCTGAAGCTGGAAAAAAACGCATTTTATTCATGACATTATTTCAAACAGCTGCTGACAACATAATTCAAACGCATCACCGAACGCGCCACAAAAAGAACACACACACACACTCACACACATACATTCACATACTAAAGGTATTAAATATGCAGCATACTGGGCGGCATCGGAGTGGTTTGGACAGAGTTTTGGTTGCAAAACACAAAAAAAAATCCATAGAGTTGATTAAGTGGAATTAAAATTTTACAGAACTTTGGTTAAATTTACCAAAACAAAAAAAAAATTCAGCAGCCAGAAAAAAAAATTTAAGAGCATTAAAAGAGACTTATAAGCTAGGCTGCAGTGCTTGTCAAACTTTTTAGTGCATTAAAGGCTTAAATAATTAAAACTATTTCAAAGTGAACTTGAAATTTCAAAACACTGTGAGGAAAAAATGTTTCAAAACGCACGCATCAGCACTGAAAAGACGATGAAAGGCATTATATAAAAAATACAAAAAAAAACTCAAAACAACTATTAAAACAAATATTATTAAAGCCACTATAAAAAATAAAAATAAATCCAAGCAAACCATTAAATTGCCAATAATTGAAAACCCGAATGCACACATGTTGAGCACGTTGCAAAGCTATTATTTAAACAAAAATTAACAACAACAACAGTGGCGGCAGCAACAGAACAACAATGACAACACGAGTAACGACAGCAATAGCAACAAATTTGTTGCAACTGCTGCTAACAACATTCGCAGTTATCCTGTGAACTTGGCTGCACCTGCACCAGCACACGAATTATGCACGAACCTACTCTGCAACAGACAGACAAACAAACAAACAAATAAACAGACAGACAGACAAATAAGGACATCACGTAACAAAGGTAGCTTAACATTATGCAAGGATACGCTGTTATTTACGTCAATGCAATATATGCATGCTGGTACACTTGTATTCCTGTGTGTGTGTGTGTGTGTGTGTGTCTGTGAACTGTGTGTGAGTAAGGATAAAAGGACAATTTTTGCTAAATTGTTTTTATACGCAAATAAATAAAATAACATAAAAAGTTTTTAACTTTCCGGTACTAAAGTACCGGCAGGAAGCTCAAATAGAGTTGCTTGAAGTGCAACAGTTCAGCATCAGATGCAAGGATAACCCTTTGAGTACAGTTACCTACGGTCAAAAGAGTTCACGTGATGACTACCATCACCACTATGCAACGTTACCAAATATCACCTCTTGATATTATTTCAATCTTAAATTCAAAGCTTAAAACATTTGTGCTCGATGGAACTTTTGATAAGTTGGAATGGAAAACATGATGTGAACTTTTGGGATTTCAGAAGTGCGGATCAGGAAATAGTTTGTAAACGCAACGAAAAACCTTTATAAACTCTTAACCAACGAACGCGTTGATCACATAACATGTTCACAAAAATATGTAAGAACGAACTGAACAAATACGGACTAGTTCCCGAATTCTCGGGGAATATCTATTCCCGGGAGAACGGGAATTTTTTTATTTTTTCGGGAATTCCCAAGGATCCCGGGATAATTTTTCTTGCATCCTGTATTGCCATGAAAAAGCTAAGAGGCTAACTTTAGTATTGAACAAAAGATAAACAAAAATATTGATTTTGTATAAGACATTTTTTATTAATGAATGAGACTATAATAGGGGTATTCAGGATTCAGAGCAATTGCCAGTGCAGTAGCTCGTTCCTGTAACAAAATCGGTAAGTTACCGATTTGTGTGAAGTCATGCGCTATCGATCCCTAGTTACCGACGTTTAAATCCGTAAAAATTCGAACCGTGATGAAAAAGAACACAAATCGAGAAGAAACGCTGAGAAATTGAGTCAAATGACAAGAAGCTGCTTGAGGGTATTTAAATAAATAGATAGGTAAATAAATAGGTAATCAAAAGTGTTTTAGTGAACAGTGAAGTGAGTTAGAAGTATTAGCAAATCAATTATTTAATGGATTATTGTTTCAGTAACATTCAAATGCATTCAAACATTGACTCTTTCCGACGTGTCGGTGCTGCTTCATTAAGTCCAACAGCCTACATTGCTGCAGTTTCGAAACTCGTCCGCATTTCATTTGCTCTTCAAATAAAAATGAAAATATGAAATTGCATATTTGTATTGAATGATCCGAAATCAATTTCGATGACACAGATATGTGTCCCGACAAATTCTAACTTGAAAAACATAACGTAACTTTGCATATTGCATACAAAATGCATATGCATATTTTAACGCATATGCAAATTAAAAAATTGCATATTTGCATATAGTTTGCATATGTTAAATTTATGCAAGTCCATTTAATAGCAAATGTATGTACGAATGTGTTGCTTGCTCGATGAGTTGAACTTGTTTTTGTCCATTTCATTGAATGTCTTTTTGATATCATTGTTGTTATCTCATTTAACGAATAAGTGTAAGAAACGTGTTTCAGCCTTAGCCTTTACCCTGTAACGTGGTTTTTTTTTTTTGTTACGTTCGCTGTAGCGTGGTGTCACTAGTGCCTTGGCCTTATTTTACCTTATCGCTCCTAGGGTCCTGCCAAATTTTTTGCATGATGATTGGCATTTCTACTTGAAGATTAATAGGTTTGAAAAATAAATTGTGGCATTTTTTAATTTATATTTAGTTTTTAGCAATTCTTAAAAAAAAAATTAATTTTTAAGAATTACACTCGAGAGCTTTATGCCAAGTAATTTCGTTAAGCAACAGGTTGCCACAACAACAATGTTCTTTACAGAACAACCACCAGCAAACTAGCCAGCTGTTTCGTCGGTCGCTACACCAACTCATCAGGTATCTTCTGTGGCTCATGTAGTCCATTAACTTTGAAAATCTTATAAGCACACCTTCTGCTAAAACCTAAGCGGAATTGCAGTTGTGTGCTTTCCAATTTAAAAAGCAATGTTTTTCTAATTCTTTGCATAAAGCAAAGGTTCCAAAAATTGACTACATTAATTCTGCAAAGACTTGTTGTTGCGCTCTTTGTTTACTTCTTTTCACGATTCCATTCTTTGGCACCAACAATTCGTTAGTATTAAACCATAGAAGGCGTGAGAAGTTTTTTTGAAAAAAAGATGAGTCATCTTATTTTCTGAGGTCGGGCTCGTACCAGTTTATACATGAAATTGCTTCATGAAATTACTTGGCATAAAGCTCTCGAGTGTAATTCTTAAAAATTAATTTTTTTATGAATTGCTAAATACTAAATATAAATTAAAAAATGCCACAATTTTTTTTTCATGTATTAACAAGCACGAATGCATGGATTCAATTGGTGTGAGTGAGTAGCATATGGTACGAATTGGAGAAAAATTTGTAGGACGGACTGTATTTTCTTTGCATATTTTTTGCCGTTTCTTTCAATTCGTTCTTCGTTAAGTTTCGATCAAATATATTCTGTGCTGTTAATAATTAATTTGACATTTTTAGAGTAAACAAAACTATTTAATATAAATGTATGC
Organism: Coremacera marginata; assembly: GCA_914767935.1. Lineage (NCBI taxonomy): Eukaryota > Metazoa > Arthropoda > Insecta > Diptera > Sciomyzidae > Coremacera > Coremacera marginata. The sequence goes on along the minus strand of OU612043.1, from coordinate 229,187,687 downwards.
TGAATTGGAAGTGATGTGTGTAGCTTATATTAATTTATTTAATGCAGCTGCTCTTAAAAACACCAGATATAAAAAAGTAACAAAGTTTATCCTTTTCTTACAAAATATGTCTGTCCCGCCCACACGCCACTTGTTTTCAGATTTTAAAATTGGACAAAAAAAATTAAGTATCATACGGGCATAACAAAGAAATACAACACAACAATACCAATAACAATGTCGTCGAAAACAGCTTTGATCTTGAGCTATGTCAAGCTCTGGTCGCTGCCAACATTCCATGGAAAACTCTAAATAACAACATATTAAAATCATTTTTAAAAAAATACACTAAGCGAAATATTCCTGATGAAAGCTCAATGAGATAAACTTATTTATATAAATGCTTTTCAGAAACAATGAGAGAAATACGAAATGATGTTAAGGATGAATATGTGTGGATTTCAGTTGATGAAACTACAGATAAGGCTGGACGATGTGTGGCAAATTTGATTATTGGCAAGCTGAATGAAAATGAGGGCACATGTTCTCATTTGTTTGCTTGCAAAGAATTACAACAAGTAAACCATTCCACAATTTCGCGTTTTGTAAACAGCGGAGTGAGATATTTATGGCCAGACGGCAATGAAAATAAAGTTATTTTATTTGTAACGGATGCAGCATCTTACATGATTAAGGCTGGAGACAATTTGAAAATGTTTTACCCAAATATGGTCCATTTGACTTGTTTAGCTCATGGAATTAATAGAGTCGCAGAAACTATTAGGTTATCATTTCCTATTGTAAATAGCTATATATCTGTTGTAAAGAGAGTATTTTTAAAAGTTCCGTACAGAATTGCATTATACAAAAATATTCTGAACAATCTTGAATTGCCTCCAGAACCCATTTTAACAAGATGGTGAACGTGGATTAAGGTTGCAGTATTTCATTCTAGTCACTTCGATGAAATAACACAGGTTATAATTAGTTTTTATTATTACTTGAGCAGTTCTAACGCGTACAAATATGTATAATACGTATAATGCGTATAAATTTATTCTATTCCAGGTTGTACAATCATTACATTCAAGTGACTCAGTATCAATAAAAATCGCCCAAGAGATGTTGCAAAATTCGCTTTTAAATAGGAGTTTAATTCATATAAAAACCAATTTTGCACAATTTTTTGAAGTTATCACCAGCTTAGAAGAAAGGGGTATGACCTTAAAGAAATCCTTCGAAATACTTTAGAAAGCCCAACATATTATAAATGAAGTTCCTGAAAAGTTGGGTGACGACCTTCGCCTTAAATTAAAGCTCTTTCTGGAAAGGAACCCAGATTTTGCAACAGTTTTAAAAACAAATTAAATGTTAAATAAGACAGGAGTGGATTCACTTGGAGTTATAAAAATAGCTGGCGAACATGTTCCTAAATTTAAGTATGCACCCCTTCACTTCATGTGATGTGGAAAGGAACTTTTCCGCATACAAAATGATCTTTTCTGAAAAGCGTCAAAATTTCGCCGTCGACAATTTAGAAAAAGTTTTAATAATATACTGCAATATTAATTACAGGGCATAATTATGTATCTGTTGATTGTAATAAAATAATTTTTACATTTTAACCCTCCGATGAGTGACAGTTCTGAACTTCACGGCCGTGTGGAAAGGTCCCTACGGACCTTTTTTGTAAATCATGTTTTTTTCATATACAATTTTTTTTTTAATTTTTTTTTGTTTTTATTGTTTATAACTAAATTCTGCATACAAAAATAATTTTTTTAATTTTTTTAATTTTTTTTTTTTTTTTTTTTTGCTTGAATTTTCTTTTATAAAAACTACGACTATTATAAAAAAGTTTAAAAATTATTGTTGTTGAGCGTGTACTTCTTGTCCCCCGCCCTGTGCGCAAGTGTTGCAGCGATGTAAAAGTGTGCTATGTTCTCCGCAAACAGCGTTGCCGCAGCCGAAGCAGTGTGCCCGCGTTTTCCGCTGCCGCCTGTACTCAGAACGGCAAAGGCGACATGACGGTCTACTTGACCTAACCGCAAACGACGGTGCATTGCCTTCCATCGGTCTTGGTAATACCTGAAATGAAAAGAAAAATAAAAAACAAATAAATATATATTCTATTCTTGAATTTGAAGATGTTTTTCTTACCCTGACATCGAATGCTTCCATCGCAATGCGTATCCTTGGATATGACGTTATATGGTTGTTCAGGGCACGTTCTTCGATATTTGGTGTGGCCAATTGTTTCGTTAGCAGTAACAAGAACGACCGCCGTCTGTCACTCCTTTTTATAGGCTTCATTTCGTTGTAAATCGTAAAAGCAGCAAATGCAGCGACGTCCAGCATATTATAAAACATGGCCAACGGCCATCGTTGTGTTGCTCTTTTGCAGCTGTAAGTGCCTAGCATTTGATCCATGGTATCAACGCCGCATTTGTTGGCGTTGTAATCTAATATGGCATAGGGCTTCCGCTTCTCGGTCTGCTCGTCAACGAGGCAGGTGTAGTGCATTGTGGAGAGCACGTTCACCACTTTATTTTTTTTCGGCACGTATGAGCATAACGCTATATCCCCTTCGTTGAACCCAAATAATGTACTATTGATGGTGCGCTTCGGGTTCTTCTTGAACTCCTGTGGAATGAATGTTTTGTTGTAGCGCACTGTACCAACATATGCGGTCTTCCTCCTCAACAAAATACGCGCCAAGTCAAGAGTGGTAAAGAAATTATCCGCGTATATAGTACGGCCAGCATCTAAATATTTTTCCACAAGATCCAGCACTACGTTCTGCCCTTGGTTTATCTCCCGTTGTTGGTTTGGCAGTTTTCCAGAATATACCATTCACTTCACAGGATAATAACTCTGTGAGTCGCATAACCACCATACTTTCAAACCGTACTTAGCTGGCTTTGACGGAATATATTGTGTGAAGCGGGTGCGGCCTCTGTAAGGGAACAACTGCTCATCAACTGTTAGTGCTTCATGAGGAGTGTAAGCTGCTGCCAAGTTATGTTGCAACATTTGCCAAATATCGTCAATAGCCGCAGTTTTGCTGTTGATGAGTCGCTGTTGTCGAGTATTTCCATTGTCGAATCGAATAAATTGCTTTATACACATGAAGCGATCGTACGACAACGCAGCTTTGTATATTGGGCAACGCGTCGCGCCCCATAATTCCATAGCTGGTTCATGGTTTGATCTTGTGAGTCCAGCGTACAAAAGAATAGCTACAAAGGCGTCAAACTCTTTCACTGCCACTGGCTTCCACTCCTTTTTCTTCGTGGGATTCGCCAAATTCCATGCAGCTGTAACCTCCCTGCCTTTACGATTTGTTTCACGTAGCACTAAGTGTATTATTTCCTATGTCATGATTGAACGCATTATTGTATAGGGGTCATGTATATTTCCTGTTGGTTCTGGTTTCTTTCTTGTGAAGTCGACCACGTTATGATTACGAGTGCGTGATGTTGGTGGTGCTTTTTTACTCCATTGGGTGCTATCTTTACCAATATAGTAACATTCATTCGTTTCCTGTCCATCATTTTCTTCCTCTTCATCATCGTCGTCATCAGTATCTTCATTTAGCTCGACGTATCCTTCAGTTTCAGCAGGTTGGTATGTGCGATCTTCATCATCCTCAACTTCATAATTATCAATTGCAGCAATATCAATTTCTTCATCCATGTCTTCGTCCATAAAATCTGCAAATCTACTATCAGCTGCACGCCTTTCATCCGCAGTCATTTGCTGGTAACGTGTACTACGGCGTACAACAATTTCAGCAACGTCCAAATTACTTGCATCTGCCATATTTATATTTTTGTTTCTATCACACACGATTTTACTCTTCGCTGTCTAAACTTTGACTGATTTGGTTTACGAAACTACAACTTCTTTTATACTCTTTCGTACGTCTACCTAAACTCAAAGACATTAGGGATGATGATAAAAACAAAAAATTCTAAGAAAAAATTCTAAGAACAAAAATACTAACAACAAAAAATACTAAGAACAAAATACTAAGAACAAAAAATGCTAAGAACTGGTTTATTGCTAGTAGTATAAAATTAGAATATTGTGCCTTTCCTTGAAAGCAATAAAGTTCATGTCTTCGAATTTTTCTTCGAATTTTTTGTTTTTACCATCATCCCTAATGTCTTTGAGTTTAGGTCTTTGTGTTCAGAACAAGTAAATTGTGTTGAAACAATAAAAAAATTATAATGATGCCCAAAAACATGCATTTATTAGTGAAATTCAGTACAAGGTCCGTACGGACCTATTCACACGTCCGCGTACTATTCTCACTAAAACCTCAATAACTCCTAAAGTAATGAGCCGATCGGCTTGATTTTTTTTTCCAAAAGATGCGCAACAAAATACTCTTGGAATGCAGAGTAACTTTGGGGGGGGGGGGTTGTAGTGGCCGAAGTAGGAGTAATTTCAGTTTGAAAAAGCAAAAAGGTCCCTAGGGACCTTCTCACTCATCGGAGGGTTAAATGCTTTGTTTTTCAAAGGAGCTATATAAATATTTCGATTAATTTGGAAATTTCATGAATTCAGAACATTTTTATTACTGTATATGCAAAAAGTATGCAGTATTTTTCTTGCATATGCTTCTGCATATTTTTTGCATAAAATTTGCATTTCATAGAAACGGAGCAATAAATGCGTTAATGAAGTCGAAATTAATATAAATCTAAAATTTTACTTTAATCAGACTTAAAATGAATTTTGCATATAATTCCGCTGTCTATTTATTAGTTATATATAAATATATTAGTTATATATATATACATATTAGTAACATATACAAATATAAAAAATTCAAATTTATAAATTAATAATACACAACATTACTGACATTAGATAAATCGGTAGAATTCTCACATGCCGCAAGGCCAGTGGGAAAAGTGACACTTTTTTATTGATTCACTTTTTGTACAGAAACACTTTTTTAAAAGCTGCCATTGAAATGAAATCGGAACAGGTGACTGCTTATCGATTTGAAACTACCGAATTGAACAGAAAATCGATACAGATTCGTACAGAAACATTGCAGGTGAGAGTGACGTCAGTGTGACGTCAAATCGGTAATATGAGTTGGTAACTCTGATCGGTATGAGTTACAGGAACGAGCTACAGACGAGAACTTTCCAAAAACAAAATACACGTACGTCTAAAATCTGCACGCAGTTGTGTACATTTAAAAATTTTACAACACCTTTATGTTTGGTTTATGAAATCTTTTCATTTGCTAGACGACAACAATAAAGAAAACTGATTTTGACATTGCAAGTTGAACGCGCTACCATCTCATCATTGCCTCCCTTGCGAACAAAATACGAACAAACCTGAAAGCAAGCATAGTATAGATCTTCCAATTTATTCCATAGGATTGATGCCAAAAAGAATTTATTGTTTAGCCAAAATAATCATCAATCGATTATAAAATTTGGGATTTATTTATAAAATTGTTTTTCAATTTTTCTTAAAAAAAAAACATAAAAAGGTGCCTGTATGATTGTAAATATTTTTAATTTAAAAAAAGCACAAAATTTCAACTGTAGTTAAGTCCACTAAACCTTTGCTTCGAGATCAGAAGCTCTGACCTTATGCTACTGCACATACACCGAGAAAAAAGCTTATGTTAAATTGAAAAAAATCTAGTATAATTTATAAGATGGATTTGGCAGTTTTCAGCAACGCCTAAGTTTTACATGTTGACTTGCCAATTTGTATTGGGTGATAAATCAACCAAGTATTTGGTCATTTTTTATACACTACTTTAAAAACAAAAATTGAATTTCTAAAATATATTTCGGGTCATGGTTTTTTTTTATTTTCCTTTTTTTTTGAAGCCGCCGCCTTCTCGTTCTTTGATTTGCTTGACTGAAATCGGCAACAACACAAATTTTTCTTTTAACCGTTATTTTCTTGCTGATTGATGGCTATTACAACAAGAACATTAAATTAAATTAAATATCAAATACAAAAATTTTACCTTCGCATGCCGTTGATACCACTATGTATGAATACACTACGCTACGCATTGAGCCAAACTCCTTCGTTACGCGGAGTGATTTCTTCAATATTAACTACAACTGAAGCTATGCTGCAGCTATCAACAGAATACTGCGACATACTTCATCTGTTAATACAGCATCTATTAACATCTGTGAATCAAATATTTTTTTTTTGGTAGGGTATCGAAGTATGTGCTTTCAAAGCAATGTATTAAACAATAAATTGCTTAGGTGAATTAACGTAGCTGCAGTTACGCCAGCAAGCAGTAGCAAGGCTGCTTAGATCAGTTGGTAGAGCGATGGACTGGCACCAAAAGTTCCACACGGCGGGCAAAGAAATTTTGTTTTCTTTTTTTTTCTTTTCTTTTTGTTGATGAAATGTAATAAAAGTTACTGGTGTGAATATTAAGTGTGCTTTTTCATTTACTTTATACTATTTTTGAATTTAAAAGTTGTTCTATTACAAAAAACACCATGAAATTATCAAATCTTTTCCTTCTCTCGTGTGTCTAATGACGCAGCAGTGTTTTTTTTTTTTGCAGAAAATAGCTCAATACTATGCTTAAGCCATCCATGATTGTTGTTTTTTAATTTTGTATTTTTGGATTTTGGGCTTAGGTGAATCAAATATTTTTTTTTTTGTTTTTTGGCAAGGTATCCAAGTATGTGCTTTAACAGCAATGTATTAAACAAAAAATTGCTTAGGTGAATAAGCATAAGTTTATAATTCCCATACAATTCTCTTCACCCAAGCCGACTTAGGTGATTTACCTATAGGTTTTTTTTTCGGTGTACTTGTTTGGGTTTATTTTACCGTGCCTACACAGTTAAAAATGTTGATGCGTTTTTCGTTACAAAACTTGCAACGTATTTTATGTTGCATTTGCGACGATATTTAATGCGAAATTATGCAGATTTGTGAAGCGTTGACGCGATTAACGTTGTAAGCGACAAATTATAAGTTTTCAATAATTGACAAAAACGTTTTTAATTGAGCATTTAGAGCCATCTGATTTAGATTTCCAATTTTTTGGTGTAAGAGGTTTAAAGAAAATTGCCTGTATATATACGCCAGAGCATTTTTAAAGGTAGTATGCAAAAACACCATTTTTGATTAATTTGTCGCTTACAACGTTATTCGCGTCGACGCTTTATGTATATATGGGCACTTCCAGAAAAAAGTCCACCGTGACACGAAAAATAAAAGTATTTAAAAACTTATTATTTAATGATATTATCTTAAATAAACATTTAAATTTTATTGATTTAAGGAATTTGAACACAAACTCATTCACCATGATGATCAAATCGTCTGCACTGTTTCACATATGTTATTTTTCTTTTTAATAAATGTTTAGTAAAAGTTTCGTAGACGTTTTTGGTTTAGTAAAAATGGAAGGCATTGACTAAAAATAATGAAAAATGGTTGATGCCAGAAGAGACAGAATATCTTAAATTTGTTTTTTAATTGCTTAATTATATAAGGAAATTTAAGTAACGTAACGCCAGTAACGTTACGCCAGATGTCTAAGCCTAATAACAATAAAACGGGAACAGATTTTTAAATTTGATTGCTTGGTAAATGAACTTATATTATTTCAAAACCTTCTAAAAAAGGTTTTATACAAAAAATCTTGCCCAATTCGCAGAGTTTTACAAATTTTGTAATCGATGTTTTGTTTTTTGTAACGTCACGCCAGAGCATATTTTTGCTTATATCTCTAAATCCGAAGGATCGATTGATGTAATTCTTTTAATTAATAAAGTGCTACTTAATTACTATGCAAATATAAAAAAATCTTTTTAAAAATTTCACTAATTCATTCGTACAAATCGTACGTATCGCCAGTTTTGAAATGAACATATATAGAAAACACTCAAACATTATCACAAAAATTCTGATATTTCCCTCACGGCATAAAATCCGACTTCGATACCGAAGTTTTAAAAATTTACGAATAGTTCGCAATGATAACAATCGAATTCGATATCGATAACGATTCAAAAAACATATGTTTTGAGGACGAAACGGTTACTTCGTAAACGAAGGTTCACTGATGTTTCAAAAAATTATTCGTTTACAAATCCAAACAAACGCGTACATAATTATATTATTTACTTTTTAACTGTAAGTTGGACACTTTCGCATAACTTCTTTGGCAATTTCAGACTTACTTTTATTATTACTGACGCGATAACACTGGACTGAAATATCTTTCGATTTTTGATCGCCAATTAGGGAAAAATACAAAATGTTTCTTTGATAAAAGTTCATTGCAAACGAACTTTCGCCAGATGGGTTACATATGCATTGACATGTGTTAATTTTCGGCCGTTTTAGTTTCGACCAACATATCGTTGGTAATCTGATAGCTCAGTTGGTAATGGAAAAACTTGCAACCAGTATTTTGTGTGTTAAAATACCGCAGCATGCAAATATTTTCTTATGTCCATATAAATGTGAGTTAAAAATTACATTTAAATTATATGAAAGATACGATATTTATATGGAAATTCACAGATCTAAGAATAAAACAAATTTTAGATTCAAAGTTGCATTCGTTAATATTGCAGCATGTGCTGTTTCCAAATCAATCAATGCCATCAATCTGAATTTATCAAAAGCTATGTTCAGATTCAAATTTTTAGACCGTACTGTACTCTCAGAGTATAGAACGAAGGACTCAATTCAATCATAGAAGAAAAAGAGAAGTACTGATTTTTGATTTAAGATAAGCATGAGCTACTCAAAACAATATGTCTACGTGGCACAGTGGTTAGAGCAGCCGGCTATGGATACAAACATACTGTGTTCAATCCTCAGTGGAAGCAAAAATATAAAAACAAATTTTGAATAGCAATTTTTTCGCTTTTATACAACTAGTGCGGCGAATTGCTGTGTTGTGTTTTTCATAACAACCACTTTGTTATATTGAATTTACCCCCATCTAGCTCGCCGTATTGTAGTATATGCGGCTATAAAAGTTTCACTTCAAAAATGTTTAAGTTGGCTCATTTTGAGGTTTGAGGACTTAATGAACATGGCCTCTTCGATAACTCAAACCATTTTTAGAAAAACATATATGTTTAAATCTTCGTTAAAATACCATTAAATTTATGATAATAGTGTAATAACTATACAGAGCAAAATTGGAAAATTAAAAAAACTAACCGGGAGGTCTGTTCGGCCGTCACCTCTCTGCAGACAATGGCAAACCTCAGAGAGTAAAAACTGCCATGAAAAGCTTCTTGAGAACATAAGCCGTTCGGAGTCGGCGTAAAACATGTAAGTCCCGTTCTCGATCATTTGTGTGTAAACATTTCACATCACACACAACACAATTGGTCATAAGAAGCTCGGTCAAAGTCCTTTCAAGGGCTGAAATGGCCATTGCGTTTTTTTTTTTTTTTTTGAACTGGGAGGTGTAAATATATATAGATGTAATAACATCCTACAAGAATGCTTTGAAACATTTTTTTCCAGACTCAGCCACTAGGCGACATTTAATTGTTGAATTAAAAAATTAAAACGATGCAGCTTACTTTAATCGTTTTGAGCAAGAGTTAATACAAAGTGCAAAAAGGTCTGTTAGCAACAAGAAACAAACTAACTTGTTTTTAAAAACAACTAATTAAAAAACTAATTTAAAATAAACCAGTATATGAACTACTTTGAATTATATTAAAGCGGCATCCAATTCAATTCTAAATTCTAAATTGAATAGTAATTGGAATACTACTTAAAAACAAGTGATTGATAAACTACTTTGAATTATATTAAGGCGGCAACTACTCTGATTTTGACATGTTTTAATTGCATATTTTTATTAGATTACAAGTTTATATATATTTAACCATGTTATTTCATCAAATATTATTAACTTTAGGCCTTCAGTAATAGTTGTCAAGTGATTTATTTTAAAGTAGCTAAAAAATAATTTAAATTTAACTAATTTAACTAGTAGTTGAAAATATATGCAGACGAAAGTCAATTGACTTATTTAGCGGACATCACCATGCAAAATATGTTAGTTCGTTCTATCTATGGAAAATCGTTCTATCAATTCTATGGAAAAAAGTCAGAATTTCAACTAGTTGTGGTTGACAAAAAACTACTTGATCAACTACTTTTAAATTAGTTGATTTTCCTACAGGGTATCTATAACAACAACAAGACACAAAAACAAAAATTTATAATATGACAGCAAAACACGGTGAACAGCTTTATTTGAAAAACTTTAACTACGAGAAAAACACGAACAAGTTGGTATAACTTTTGTTAGAGTAGAAAAACCACGTATGCAAATTTGTTTATTTTGATGTTGGCAAATATCGTTGTGACAGACAAACAGGAAAAATACATATACAAACAAGTATGTGCAAGGATTTGGCGTGTTAAGTGGAATGTTTGAATTGAATTCCTTTGCTCCTTAAATGCAGATGCAGTCGTATAGATACCTGAAAACCATTTAAAATTGAAAAAAAAAAATATACAAATTGTAGGTGCTAAAATGTTGCGTAAACATGGCTGAAACCGTGAAAACCACGGCAAAGATAACCGAATTGAAGCAAATAAATAAAAAAAAACATACAAATTGAAAACATTTTCAATGCTTGTGCAAAGCAACCACATTAATGAAGTGTAAATAGCGCTGCTACAAAAATACAAACAATAAAATAAAACAAAAAAAAATTATTCAAAAAAGTGGTTCTTATCAGCTAACCTACAATTCGTTTACTACCACGCTTTCAAACTTAATAGCAAAACAACTTAAATCTGAGCAGTTTTTTATGCTCAAGCACTTTGTTTTTTTTTTTCTTCTTACAATTGTTAGTTTACCAAATTCAAAGAAAAATAAATAACATATGTTTTTATTACTTGAAGCGTGCATATTATTGTTGCATCTTACACAAATTTGTATCTAGATACATGATGGTGCTCGTAACTCTGCATACAACACGCAGCTAGTTTGACTGACGACAATAAACTTGAGATTAAACTATTTGCATAGCAGCGTGTTAAGTAAGTGTGTAACAATATCATTTATTTCTTGTCTTTGGCATCTCCTCATTATCAGTGTCTAGAACTGTTATTATTTGTTGTTATCTCTATTTCTGGTTCTATAGTAGTTCTTTGGTCTTACATTTGGCTTAAATAATAATTTGTTGGTGTTTGTATAGAGCAAGTGTGAATAGCACGTGTTTCGTTTCGATAAAATGTTTTCTTTTAGGTTTTAGGATTTTTTAGGATTTTGCCAATTATAACCGAAAAATGCATTATTATTTCAATAGAGTCGTTATAGTTAAAAATATTCAAATAATAGTTAAGTGTTTTCAAACCTTAATATAATTTATTAACCTCATATTCTGTATAAAACAAGTATCGGGAATTGGTCAATAAAACATAAAATATTTATTATTAAATCAAATTTATTGTTTCGCTTTCAAAGTTTGCCCCTTCACTTATGCCAAAAAATAAGCCACTCCAGTTATCGTCGCGAATTCTCTTTTATGGTTATTTCAGTTATTTCAGAAGTGGTTATTTATATTTCAGTTTTGGAAAAAGGAAAAAGTCAGCCGGAGTCAAATCAGGCCAGAAATTTCTTAACAATGATAGGCTTGAAAATTTTACATTGTGATAAATTGAGTCAAAAATGAGAAGTAGATCTCATAACAAAAAAATCTGATTCAATTCCTGCAGCAAGAAATAAAAAAAAAAAAAAATAATCATAAGAAGTATTATAACATAAAGTAATTTTTTCACGCTTGATTAATTTTATTGCAAATACGTCTCATATCATGTTCTTAAAACAATACTGCATCGGCTATTTATACGCCAAAAGAATGGAAATATCAGTTGTAATAAAATTTCTAATATTGGAATAATTATGCAATCATTTTTATATAAAAATCGTTAAAATAAGTCGAAAATAAAAACGTGGTAGAGATTTTGGAAATATGCAAATAGTAGGTGGTAAAAGTGGTAGAAGCGAAAAACGTGGTAGATATACCACAATTGTTTCAAGCCCGGAACATTCACTTGTAGAGACGAAAATGAAGATCTGAATACGGATACACAGTGTGTGCTGAGATTGTGGAGACAACACTTCTCCAATTTACTTACTGGCGCCGATTCCACCAATGCCGCCCATGGAGAGCGCAGTTCAGCACCACCAATCAACGATGACGGAGTGCAACTACCACCACCTAGCCATGAAGAGGTTCGACTTGCTATCCAACGACTCAAAAATAATAAAGCAGCGGGTGCTGACGGCCATTCAGCTGAACTGTTTAAAACCGGCGGCGATGAATTTATAAGGCGCATGCAACAGCTCATCAGCAAAATGTGGCTAGCGGTAAGCATGCCCGACGATTGGAACCTCAGCGTACTTTGCCCTATACTTAAGATAGGAGACCCAACAATTAGCGCCAACTATTGAGGTATCAGTCTTATTTCCATCACATATAAGGTTCTATCAAGCGAACTGTGTGAAAGATTTAAGCCAATTACAAAAACACTGATTGGACCTTATCATGGTGCTTTCGACCTGGAAAGTCTACCATAGACCAGATTTTCACTCTACGACAAATCCTGGGAAAAGCCCACGAAAATCAAATCATCGAAATCATCTCTTTGTCTGAGTTCGGTATAACTGCAAAGTTGATTAGACATACCTCTACTTTAATACCGAAAGAGGTTTCAGACAATCCACTGTCTTGCGATCTCTTCAACATCATCATGGAGGGGATTGCACAAAAGGCCGGTGTGCATCGTAATGGCACCATTTTCTACAAAGGTGTCCAGCTCCTTGCGTAAGCTGATGATATTGATATTGTCGGCAGAACCAAGAGAGATGTTACCGCTGCTTTCACCGCTATCGAAAAGGAATCAGCCAAAGTGGGATTGACGATAAATGAGGGTAAAACAAAGTATACGCTGTCTACAAGCAAGGGAGCGCGGCGTCTAGACTCCCACGTTTCATCCGGCAGCTATAACTTTGAAGTAGTCAAGGAGTTTGTATACCTTGGCACCGCCATTAATAACAACAACGATCTCAGCCTGGAGATAAAGCGAAGAGCAATAATTGCTAATAGGTGCTAATAAGGGCTCAGTAAGCAACTAAGTTCCAGAGCACACTCTCGATTGACAAAACTAACACTCTACAAGACACTCGTTCTACCTGTGCTGCTTTATGGCGCTGAGGCATGGGCAGTTTCGCAAACTGACGCAGCCGCTCTGGGGGTGTTTGAGAGAAAAGTTCTTCGCATAATCTTCGGTCCTGTTTGAGTCAGCGATGACTATCGCAACCGAATGAACCACGACCAGTATGAGCTCTACGATGATATTGACGTTGCTCGGCGTATAACTGTGCAGCGTCTACGCTGGCTGGGTCATGTCGAGGGAGTACACGAGGTCTAGCGAGAACTCGTTTTATACCCAAACATCTACACGATGTTTGGTACAAATGGTACGAATTAGTTCGTGACACACAAAAAGTTCAGCGGCTTTCACTCTCAATCTTAAATTACGATTTTCCGTTACCATTTCCTTCACTTTATTGATAGTAACTTCAGTTGAAGACTTTGATGTCTGACCAGAGCGAGACAAATTTTTGGAATCACCTTCAGCTACTTCAGTAATCATCATGATTTCTTTCACAATGTCAGAATTGTCAAAACTAATGCAATAATTTTCCGTCACTTGGCAAACTAAGTCTCCGCTCAGTGTTGTTTTGCTTTTTTTTGCTTGACAGTTCAGACACTCGGCTCTAAGTTATGCATATACCCTCTTTATTTTATCATGATTCGAAGCGAGAGTTGACAAAGAGCTGGCAATACTATTTGTACATTCTATTAATAGCTATACATGCTAAGACTCAATTCAATCATAAAGGAAAGAACAGAAAAGAAGAACTGATAGTTGATTTAACATGAGCTTGAGCTACAGAACTAAATATGCTTTCGTGGCCGAGTGGGTAGAACAGCCAACTACGGATCACAGCATACTGAGTTCAATCCTCAACGAAAGCAAAAAATGTGTATTTTATACTAAATAAAATAAACGTAGATAGAAATTAAATAAATAGCAACTTTTTTATTATTATACAACCAAGAACCATTTCGTTACATTGGTTTTACCCCCCCATCTAGCTCGCCGTATTGTTGTATACCTTGCTATAAAAGTTTCACTTCAACCAAATTGACAGTATCTCAAGCGCGGTTTCTTTGAAAGGGAAATTCCGAGTATTTTTTGATCAGAAGGTATATGCACGTGCTTTTGATAAAATCAATTCACTGTATGCCTTCTGTAACATTTTCAGTGTTTCGGCACATGAAATTCAATAGCAATACAAAAATTGAGAAAAATTCTTTGTTCGATATATTAATTTATTGTTAAAATCGCAAAACACGCTTGAGATGAACTGACAAAATTGACCACTGTAAGCAAACTAAATTACATGAAATGATAGCCCTCAAATTTTACCTCAGAATAAGAGACAGTTGTGCCAACTTAGTGGCAAAACGAAGTTTTTAGTGTCCAGTCACGATTTTCATGAAAAAAAATGGTTAAAAAGCAATCTGCCTTCATACCAGTATTAGTTCAAGAACTGTCTTTTTTTTATAAAGCCAACTAGTATTTTTAACATGTCGATATCATGGGAAATAGCAGTTGTCCCTTTTGTTTATGAACAGTTACTGAAAAGTTCAATATTCACGTACAGAATTAGATCACAGCTTTTTTTACTTTCGTGACTCAGTTGGTTATCAAGAGGATTTTTGAAGTGAAACTTTTATTGCCGCGTATACAAAAATACGGCGAGCTAGATGGGGGGTAATACCAATGTAACGAAATGGTTCTTATGAAAACAATAACACAGCAATGCAGCGCATTAGTTGTATAAAAACGAAATAATTACTATTTAAATTTTAATTTTTTTATATTTTTGCTTCCACTGAGGATTGAACACAGTACGTTTGTATCCATAGCCGGCTGTTCTAACCACTCGGACACCTAGATATATTTAGTTGAGTAGCTCATATATGTTAAACAAACAATCAGTAATTCTCTCTTTGTTTTATGATTGAATTGAGTCTTTCGTTCAATACTCTGGAAGCACATTACGGTCTAAAAATTTGAATCTGAACGTAGCTTTTATTCAGAATATTAGCATACTTCAGGCATTTCTCAAATTGAGTTTTGATAAATTCAGATTGATTGCATTGATTGATTTGGAACGAGCACATGCTGCAATATTAGCAAATGCTACTTTGAATCTAAAATTTGTTTTATCCTTAGTTCTGTGAATTTCCATATAAATATCGTATCTTTCATATAATTCAAATGCAGTTTTTTACTCACATTTATATCGAAATACAAAAATATTTGCATGCTGCGGTATTTTAACACACAAAATACTGGTTACAAGTTCATTTATTACCAACTGAGCTGTCAGATTACCTACGATATGTTGGTCGAAACTAAAACATAAGAAGGATATGTCACTAAAATATTGTCAAAAATCGAAAGTTATTTCATACCAGTTTTATCGCTCCAGTATTAATAAAAGTAAGTCTGAAAGTGCCAAAAAAATTATCCGAAAGTATTCACCTTATAGTAAAAAATACAATTATCTTCGCATTTGTTTTGAAGCATAAATCGCTTCGGAATAGTAAACCGTTACGTCGGCCAAACGTATATTTTTCGAATCGTAATCGATATCGAATTCAATTGTTATCATCGCGAACTATTCGTAAATTTTTAAATTTCCGATAACGAAGTCGGACTTTGTGCCGTGTGGGAAATAGCACAAAACATTTCTTGGAGTTTCTTCTATACATATATACATTTCTGCATCATTTAGCATTAAATATCGTCTCAAATGCAACAAAAAATGAGATGCAAATCTTAAGACGAAAAATGCATCAACATTTTAAACTGTGTAAGCACGGTAAAATAAACCCAAATAAGTATGCGCGGTAGCATAAAAGATCAGAGCTTCTAACCACGAAGCGATGGTTCAGTGGTCCTAACTGTGGTTGAAATTTCGTGCTTTTTTGAAATTAAAAATATTTACGATCATACAGGCAGTTTTTGTTTTTTTTTTTAAGAAAAATAGAAAATAAATTAAATTATTAAAGCCCAAATTATACAATCGATTGATGATTATTTTGGATAAGCAATAAATTCTTTTGGGCATCAAACCTATGGAATAAATTGGAAGATGTATATTAAGCTTGTTCATATTTGGCTCTCTTTGATGCAGGGGAGGCAATGGTGCGATGGTTGCACGTTCAACTTGTAGTCGAATTGTACGCTGTTCGATGCGAGTACGGAAAGGAAAATGTGCATTATTCCCGACATAGGTTTTTCGACAAATTTTTTCTTTTTAATATTTATAAATAAAAATATAATTAAAAAAAAAAAAAAAAACAGCAATGATCTGTCGTCTGTGCTATGAGGATCGAGCCTGGGATGACTTAAGTCATCAAATTAAAATAAAAAATTCTCCTTATAACCAACTGCGATCTAACTCTGTAGAGTATGAACATTTTTTTTTTATTTCTCTATATTATTTTTGACTACAACTTATATATCGTCGTTAGGCGTGCAATACCGCGTTTATTGCAAACAGGTTAAAATTGATATATGGATTTTAATTCAATAAGATTCAATTAATAAAGTGCAGATTTTCCATTAAATGCTGATTTCTGAACAAAACAAGTATCTAATTTCAATAAAAGTTCTTAGTTTAGTTGAAGATCCATTCAATAGTTTAATAGAAAGCAGTTTTTCTGAACTCCTGTAGAATTTTACTATCACCGTGTATGTGTATGTGCAAGTGGCGGATTGCACACCAATACGACTTTATATCTTTGTTAATACTTTGCGTAAGAATTATTCTAAAATGTTTGCATTTTTGGAAAATATTCAGAACAAAAGTATAAAAACAGAAACTTAGTTAAATTTTCAAGGCAATAAAGCAAGGTCCGCACGGCGGACCAAAGAAATATTTTTAATATGTTAATACTAAATTTTCTTAATGCAATAGACGCAAGCAAAAAAGAAACATCAATTTCTCAGACAACGGTGTCGGAAAAAAAGGTGTCGTTTTTGAGATTTCACTCAAGCAAATCACAAAACGAGACGTAGGAAGCTTTGCTTCAAAAGAAATTATAAAATATCATAATTTTTACGTCTAAACTGAATAACAGCTGAAGTTTTTCTTTTCTTAATAGATTTTAATAGATTAATAATAACTAAAATAAACACAAATTTTGTCTTGGCTCATTTGAAATCGTGTTTATTGAAATAAGTTTTATTATTCAACAAAATAAAAGAATATTAAAAATTCTATCTAAAAACACAAAACATTAGTCATCTATCCTAATATATAAAAGGCAAGCACATTGCTCTGCGCCCAATATCGCTCAAACTGTAATTATTTTTTGCGATCAGCCTGAATGCATGCACAGAAAATTTTTTTGATACTTATCAGTGACATGCTTGCCTTTTATGTATGTGCATACTTTTAGGCTGAACATTTTTTAGAAAAGTTGTCCCAAACATAATTTCCAGGAAGTATAATATGTTTCTGCATGTTTCTTAGAAACAAGTAATCATAATTGGTTCCACATATAATATGATTAATTAATGCAATTTTTCTTTACATATATGTTTAAAGAAAATATGTCTTCATATAAATATATTATAATTATAAACGGACTGAGAACACTTTTAGTCTATTACTATTTGTTTGCTTGGAAATATAATTTAGTCACGAATAACATTAAATATTCACGAACAAATATATATTAATTGGAGAATACATAATTTAATTGCCGTCAAGCAATTATTTTCAAAACGATAATTAAGAACAACATAAACTTGGAAACTTATTTTAGCAAAAGAAATGCCAAAAGTTTATCACTGTGATTACAAAATATTTGCTTAGAAGTAATTATTGGTTTGATGCAAACAAAATATGTTTAGAAAACTGTAAATAAGCTAGCGGAGCACCCACTTTGCCTGCGAAGCACCCACTTTATCAGCAAAGTTGCTTCAAAACTCATCTATTGTTACTGCTGAACCGCCTTATTTTTCTTTTATTTTGTTTTCTATTTTATTAATTTGAAAACACAAACATTTTTAATTTAAACAAACATTTTCAGAAACACTTTTCACAAGAGCTAAACTTTTCAACACGTTTGGCGCGACTGTTTGAAACTTAAAATGACGCCAAGACTTGGCAACTGTTAAAAGCAAGCGCATAAAGCAACAAGGTTTACGCTATTTTGCGTGCAAGTGCAAAAGAAACAGTTATATGTATGTCTAGGTGAAACACATAAAAGAAAGGAGTTCTGTTTGTTTTAAATTTGCAGAGTTCTGTTCTTTTTGAGTTTAACAGAGATTCAAATATATTTTTATGGGGTGGAAACACACAATTCAATTTTGTCGCAAGCATATTAATGTAGACGTTAGTTTTTTAGCTAAGGCAATTATATTGATGTTGGACACAACTTATATTTTCTTATATCGAAAAATAATGCTATTGAAGGAAAGTTCTTAACCATTATGTGGTTCCCTCTGAATATTTTGTTTTTGAAACCAAACATATATAAACATATTTTTTCTCTGCGTGTAGCAATAATGGCAAAAAATAATTACAGTTTAGCTTTAATGCTTCCAACCCGTCGTAGTAGAGGATTATATGCTAGTGTATCTATAAAATGTAGACGCAATTAAGATCTGACTGCATTTTTTTACAATAATCTCTCAAAATTATCGAAAAATTTATTTTCAAAAGTAATTTGCGAAAGAAATATAAAGGCCTGAATAAAATCTGCTTACGTTTTTGGAATCGATAAGACTTTAATTTAATTATACTGAAAAGTTATAAAAACCAGACAACTCCTTGGTGCGACGACATTCCATAGTCGATAACTTAAAGATTTTTACTCCAAGTGACTTTAATTTTCAGAAAATAAATATTTCTTACAATTTATATTATCATATAAATTTTTTTGGAAAAAAATCGATTTATCAAACTCATCCCCCCTTAGAGAGGAAAAACTTAAATATGCAACTTGCAATGTACAAAAAAATACGAATATATTCAAAGCGGAAAAAAACGTAAAAATAAAAACGAAAAAATGGAAAACCATGAGCGCACAAAAGTGCTTCTAGGGATTAAAGGATGAGTAATTGGTCTACGGCTGGAGCCTCTTTATATGCTATTACAGCACACAAGATATATATATATATATTATGCTTTTTTTTATTTGTTGTTGTTTTTCTTATATTTGTGTTGTATAATATTTTGTTTTGCTATATATAAAAATAATATGGCAGCACTTTACACAAAGTACAAAACTCTTGTTAAAAATCCAAAGAAGACATAGAAGTGTGTTGTATACCAACACTTCAAAACAAGTGAATCTTTAACGCATTTAAAGAGGCTACTTAAAGTAAGAATTTTCCAACTGCCTGGCAGCCCTAACACAAGTGTTGGAAGGCAGACGCAATGGGACAGCCAAGAAACAACCGGAAGACGCGGATAAAAACCTACGCCACAGTAAGTTTGCTGCAGCACGCATAGAACAGAGGGCAGAAAAGACAGATAGACAGTGCCACACGAATATCTCTCATGATGTGTTTCACATCCGTTGGTGACTCCACAACTTGGGCATGTTTTGTTGTCATATTAAATTCATGCATACAAACATAAATATACATTTATATATATTTATATATATATATATATATATATGTATATAGTAGCTATTAAATATTCCAAAAACGTAGTATCGATTTTGTCGCAGTTCGTTGAAATTATAATCATGCGTGAAACTTTATTCATCTTTCTACGTGAATTTTAGTGCCCGAAAAAAGGTTGCTTTCCGGGATGCTGTACAAAGTTGAATGGGGAAACTCGACTAGCATGGTTTTGCTCTTTCAATAGTATAAAAAAGAGGAATTTTTAATTAGCAATCAGCACTCTTGCTCTGATAATACACACATTTTTACAAAAATATTTATAGTTTTCGGGCTAACCTTATAATTTCACCAAAAAAGTATTTAATTCGATTACTGATCTACTCATTCCAGTTAAAAATAGTTTTCATAAAAAAGCGAAAAAAAATAAGAGTTCAGAAAATAATTTTGATGAAGAAGTGTGTGTATGATGAAGACAAGTAGAAAATGTTGTTTTCCCGGCTCATTACAATCTTATTCGCCATTTCAACAGAACGATGAAGCTTCGATAAGGAATAACTTAAATAAAGTTCATACTAGTGATGTCGCTCTGTGACCATTTTAAGCCTAGTCCCTGGAAGTATATAAAAACACTAGCAATACCCGATGTGCATTGCTACACCCGGCAACTATATTGTAAAATAATAAATTCAAAACTTTTATTTGACCCATTGTTTGACACTGTGGCGGCCGTGGCGCAGTGCGTGGACCATACGCCAGAGAACCCTGGCTCAATTCCCACCTGACACAGACAGTTTTTTCAATTGAATTAATTTTTCTGTTCGACCGACACCTTTCTGCAGACAATGGCAAATCTCGGAGAGTAAAAACTGCCATGAAAAGCTTCTTGAGAACATAAGCCGTTCGGAGTCGGCATAAGACTTGTAGGTCCAGTTCTCGATCATTTGTGTTCAAACATTTCACAACACGCACAACACAATTGATCATAAGAAGCTCGGTCAAAGTCTTGGCCAAAAATTTGGCTTATATGGGTGGAACCACAACACCTTGTGCAATGCCCGTCCAAGTTTTCCATTATAAGTACATCACCAAGTAGTAACTCCATTCTGAATGTCAATGTTCTGTAACTTTTACTGCCATAGCTCTCGAAAATGTGACTGGTATGGACGAAGCCACACCCTGTATGGGCAATTTTGTGAAAAATGAGGCGTGGTAGGTATTGAAATTTTTGATCAGCATCACCTCCTGATTCGATTTCCGTGTCTTCGTCTCTCTGTCTGTCTATGATCACGATAACAGCGGTAATTTTAAAGCTATCGCTATGAAATTCTACATTTTGTTGGGTTGTTTTGTCAGCTGTTTTGTGTCAAATGGCTTGTCCATACGACGTTTGTGTTCAGTATTCAATACAACTCAATCATGAATAGACTTACTTCTGAACAACGTTTATTAATTGTGGAAACCTACTACCAAAATCAGTCATCAGTTAAAGAATATTATAGAGTTCATTTTGGTCGTTATAAGCGTCCAACTGAGCGCACTATTCGTAACACCATCACCAAATTTCGAACCAATTTTACACTATTGGACATCCATCATGCAATCAGCGTGCATAGAGCCAGTAATTTTGAGAATATTGCTGCAGTAGCAGAGAGTGTTCGTGAAAACTGTGAACAATCGATTCGTCGCCGTTCTCAGTCTTTGGGCATCTCTTATGGATCATTGTGGCGTATCTTGAGGCGTGATCTTGGTCTGAAGACCTATAAAATACAGTTCGTACAAGAATTGAAGCTGGCTGATCTTGGTGTACGTTTTAATTTCGTTTTATGAGCCTTACACTTCAAATTTATTCAGTATTTTTTCAAAAAATTGTGTTTAGCGACGAAGCTCATTTCTGTTTGAACGGCTATGTTAACATGCAAAATTGCCGTATTTGTGCCGATGAACAAACAGAAGCAATCCAAAAGCTTCCAATGTACCAAATCGGATGAAAACCACGCCTACCTCCCATTCAAAGTGGCGTCATCAAAATAGGAAAACTTTCGTAAATATATAAAACTGAATGGCATCGTGTCTGTCGTGGCTAAAGACCTCGAATATACTTTAATACGGCAGCGGCGGGGTATTTTTGCTTCTGTACCCTGCCGAAGCTCAATTCTTTGTATCATAAACAGTGATTTAATTGAGAAATACGTAATGTTATATTTATGACAAAATGATAAATCAATGCATTATTGAAACTTTACCCAATCTGAGATACGCACCGTGTTCTCCACAAAGCTCGCATGCCTATCAAACGCTCTACCTCAGAGCCATTGCTGGCATTAACAAAATGGAAGCAAAATATGTTAATGAATTGATAACAGTTCATTGAAGCTAAATTTCTACACTGTTATTTATTACACTATAATAAAACTAGTCTACAAATTCAGGAAAAATTTTTTATCCAGCGACCTCAAATACTTTTCTAGAAGAACTTTTTACACTGATTAACGTCTATACTCAGTTTTCCCCTAATAGGCCGAGTTTTTGAGATACAGGGTAATTTGCATTTTTTAGACTTTGATCCAGTTTTCCCATTCTAGAAACTAAACTGTTCCATATAAGGCAATGTATGTCATCTATCAGATAATTAAATAAGCTATCCAATACTCTATTAACTATTTGTGTGCCATGTTTCTTCTCTGAGATATTTAAGTCTAAAGTCAAAATTTTAAGTTTTTGGTTTAAAATTTTGAGCCTTGACCGTCTTTTCCGTAATGTTTTAAACTTTTTCAAAGATGTTTTAATATGATAATTTTTTTTATTTAATTTCCTTCATTAATATGCCAATACCAATATGATAGAGTTAGAAAAAAATTGAAAAAAAATTAAAACAAGTTTCAAAGTCATTTTGCTCAATCAATATATAAGAATGTACTTAAAAAATGTATTTATTTTTCAAACAAAATGTTCTTTGGGGTTCCATATAAGCTCATGTTTTGACTTGACTTGTAGAAACTCGATTTGTTTCTACCCTACAAGTCACGACTTGCTTCTAAAAAAGTAATCATAATTCTGACTTAATTAATTCTGGTAGTAGAAAAACTCGAATTTTCTACATTTCAAGACTGTTTTAAAGTCTATGCGACTGCGTTGACGTCGAAAGCGACTAGCAAGAGTTTGTTTGTGTGTTCGTTTCATATATGATACTCCTTTTTTATACATACATACAAACATATTTTGACGCTCACATATTCCGCTCAGTCCTAAAACCTAACAGCAAATGAAACGAAACATGGAGATCTCTGATGAGTACGTTAGGTATAGTCTCCGAAGCCATTTAACCAATTTTTTTGAAATTTCCAGGAAACTGTAGCAACATTTCAAGAGTGTTCCTGTGAAGTTTGATGCCGATCGAACTAATGAGGTGGATGTTAGACAAGGGGGCGTGCCACCTCCAATATAAACGAAATTTGCGATATCGAATAGCTTTGGAGTTAAAAATCGCACAGCCTCTGAGTTCGGTATTCGACCTCAATTTAAAAGTGACCTTCCACTGATAAAATTTTATGGGCGTTGGGCGAGGGGCAGCAGCCCACATATTCGTTATAACTTTCGAATTTTCGTTATAATTTTTCGAACATCAATGAAAAAACTTGCAATTTAGTCGTGTCCTTCGACTGGAAAAATTGAGGGTAAAATTTTTGATATCGAATAGCTTTAGAACTAAATGTTGCGAAACAATGAAACTCAGTATGGGCTTACTAATTGGATCTTTGTACTGGAAAACTGGTACGGGCATTGGAAAATGAAGATTGGCTCTACCCATACAACCCAAATTTTCAATAAAGAATAAAGAATATTTTTGATATCGAAAAGTCGCAGAACATTGAAACTTAGAATGGAGAATGGTGATGAACTGCTACTAGGATACTGGAACGGACCTGGAACAATGAGTGTGGTGTCAAACGAAGGGCCTAATAAAAGTTTTGAGTACATTTATTTTTTTCAATATATCTGCCGAAGGTGAAGCAACGCACACCGGGTATTGCTTGTATTATATACAGGGTGTCCAGCAATTGAGTGCAACTATTTACGGAGCTGAAAGGTTATGTCGAGCTGAGCAAAAAATCGTATGGGAGGGTATATTTTCACATTCTTAGGAGCTACAGGGTTAATTAATATTTCACGTCTTTGATTCACGTTATTGTTTCTAGCAAAAAAACTAACATAAAACTTATTTTGATTGAACAATGATATTATCTACTGTATAACTAATTGTAATGTCATTATTTATCATTATTTTCTAATAAGTATTTTTTAGTACAGCCAACTTACTAAAAAAAATTTTATTTATTATGCAAAATTCAAAAAAAATTTGCACTCAAAGTTGATATTTGGTAATTTCAACCGATTGATTTCTTCTTCACACGATCACAGCTCGGTAATGGTTAAGTTGGTGGGGTTTGTTGGTATAAGTTAACACACGTATCCGCTCCAGTTGTAATACGAGGATGGTACGTGACAATTTGTCAATTTTGCCGCATATTCCATTCCCACATAAGCCAAATGCTGAGCCAACAAAATATAACAGCAGCAAGCCAAAAATAACGGCAGCGCTGCAACAGCAGATTCAACCGGTACAACAACAACAACAACAATAGCAGTGCAGGCAATACAAGAACAATAGCAACAACCACTAAGGTGCAGCTAAAAGTCCAACAACAATATCAACGACAAAAGCGCAGCTGAAGCGACAAGTATAGGAAGATATAATAAGTTTATTTGGAGTTGTTTAAGTTAGTCTAAGAAGAGCATCCAATAAAGTTATTACACTGGCACATAGTGCCAATTAAATCAAGTGTTTTTATTTCGAAAACCTTAATTGGCGCCCAACGTGGGGCCACTAAAAAAATTCTTTATAAAAAGGAAAATTGAAAGTGGCCAGTGAGCTCGAACTCGCGTTAAAAATTTTCTATATTGAAAAAAAACAGCGTTAAAAATTTTCTATATTGAAAAAAACAGCGTAAAAATTTTCTAAATTGGAAAAAAACAACGTAAAATTTTTTATATTGAAAAAACTGAAGTGGAAAAAATCCAAAATCTCCTGAAAAACGAACTGAAGTGGAAAAATCTAAATTTTTCTTTTTTGAAAAAACTGAAGTGAAAAAATCTAAATTTTTCTATACTGAAAAAATTGAAGTAAAAAATTCTAAAATCTAATGAAAAATAAAACTGAAGTGAAAAAATCTAAATTTTTCTATACTAAAAAACTGAAGTAAAAAAATCTAAAATCTTCTGAAAAATAAAACTGAAGTGAAAAAATCTTAATTTTTCAATACTGGAAAAAACAAGTGAAAAATATCTAAAATTTTTCTGAAAAGAACTGAATTGGAAAAAACCTTCCAGTACCTACCTGAAACGAGAAAGGAAAAACGTTCGTTAATTCACGAAGGAGTCAATTACTGCCGCAGCTGCAGAGAATATCCCGTATTTGTTGCACCCACCGAAGCAATCGAGATTTTAAGAAATGATGAGTAGAATATTTTATATGTAAGTGAATGTTTACTTAAGAATTGAGTTCTTCCAGATGTTTTGTATGTCTTTGAATTAATTAGAAAAATTTTAAATTAATTAAAAAGTTTTTTTTGAAGAAAAAACCCTTGTACTTTTACTAAATCTCAGTCAATTAACTGTTGAAGAAAACCTAGAATCTGAAAATAAAGATAACAAATAGTTAGTAATAAAGAAAGTTGTAACGATTGAGATGGATCCTCAAGCTCTTCAAGCCATCGTTAATGCCGCAATAAGGGCTGCAACGGAACAAACAAGACGAGAATTCCAGGGTTCCGTCGACGAGTTGACCGCTAGATTAAAAACCCTAGAAACACCGACCACCGTTACGCAATACGAACCAGTAACAATTGACCCGACCGTCAGATGTGAGGAATCACTCGATCTTATAAAATCACTACCGGAGTTCGGTGGCGATAGAGCCACCTACGTATCATGGAGGCAGGCTGCCCATGCTGCGTATAAACTTTTTGAGGAATTTGACGGTAGTTCCAAGCACTACCAGGCGGTTGCCATTTTGAGAAATAAGGTGGTGGGCTCGGCAAATATGGTTTTGTCATCCTTCAATACCATTTTAAATTTTCACGCCATAATCGCTCGTCTAGACTTCACTTACGCCGACAAGAGGCCCATCTACCTGGTAGAGCAGGAAATGTCTACCTTAAGGCAAGGGCAACGCACAATCTCCCAGTTCTACGACGACGTGGAACGGAAACTGTCATTAATAGTAAACAAAAATATTATGACACATTACGGTAATACGGAACTAATAAACTCCCTTAATAATAAGTACCGACAAGACGCCCTTCGAGTGTTCATCTCGGGACTTAACAAACCCCTCTGTGACATTCTTTTCTCCTCCAGACCGACAGACATGCCAACAGCTCTAGCTCTTGCCCAAGAGCTTGAATCAAACCATGCACGATCCCTTTTCGCACAGGCATTTATAAGCCCAAATCGAAACCAAGTGGGTACTTTCACAAAACTTAATAATTATGGCCCTCATAATTCACCCCACTATCGAAGAGTAACGAACGCGTATCCTCGACCAGTGCCTATGGACACAGACCCAACGTCATCCCGCTTTAGGCACAATAAGCCAGAGGGACTGTTCCGCAACACTGCGCCAAACTTCAACAGAAATCCCTTCCTAAGCCCTAATCCTCAAGCTATCCGACCAGCGAAAAGACCTATTGAGAGCGATAGATTGCCAGCCAATAAGCTACAACGTGTGAACCATTTGAGGCAGCGCGGACGCGATGACCGGGACACACCCGGGTTTTATGTTGCCAAAAACCTCTACTTCCCCGGGGATTACGAGGACGAAGATGGAGACGACGACGGCGATATCCCAGAGGACGAGGAGATTGAGGCAACGGACGAGATTAATTTTTTAGAACAGGATCCCTCCTGCCCTACGTCACCAGAACACTGGCAGGGAGGAAATTAAAATTCTTAATAGATACGGGTGCCGCAAAGAATTACATTACAAATTTAGAAACCCTCAAAGGTGTCAAGCATATTGAAAATCCATTCCTAGTTAAATCAATTCACGGTACCGAAAAAATCCAAAGAAAGTGCACCATGAATATTTTCGACACAAACGCTCAGTTTTTTATTCTTCCGTCACTCCAAACATTCGATGGCATTATCGGTTTCGATTTTCTCAAGGAAATTGGTGCGACTCTTGATATGAAAAAAGGAATGATTTGCTACAATAATAAACGGGAAGCCCTCTTGTATTTTTTTTGCCGCGAGGTGAACAATATTTTATCAAACCCAAATCACAAAAAACAAGTCTCTCTCATTATCAAAGAACAGGCAGGAGTTTTTGCAGATCCAAATGAAGCCTTGCCCTATAATACTAATATCGTAGCGACAATCCGAACAAACGATGACCAACCAGTTTACTCCAAGTCCTATCCTTACCCAATAGCCGCATCCGAGTTTGTGAATAAGGAAATTTCCGAACTACTACGAGACGGTATCATTAGGCCTTCTCGCTCTCCGTATAACAATCCAATATGGGTCGTAGGCAAGAAAGGAACCACTGAGACAGGAGAGCGTAAAATGCGTTTGGTCATTGACTTTAGGAAACTCAATGAAAAAACAACAAGCGACAGGTACCCGATTCCGGACACCTCGGTTATTCTCTCAAATTTAGGGAAATCTTCCTACTTTACTACTCTAGATCTCAAGTCTGGCTTCCACCAGATAAATCTCGCTGAGCGTGACAGAGAAAAGACAGCTTTTTCTGTCAATAACGGCAAGTACGAGTTCTGTAGACTTCCATTTGGATTGAAAAATGCTCCAAGCATTTTTCAGCGAGCAATTGACGACATTCTTAGGGACGAGATAGGCAAAAGTTGTCACGTTTACATAGATGACGTAATTATATTCTCCTCTAGCTATGAACAACATACGAAGGATATAAGGCGTGTCTTGAAGAAACTTTTTGAAGCTAACATGAGGATTTCACTAGAAAAAACAAAATTCTTCAAAGAAGAGGTGGAATTCCTTGGCTTCGTTGTTTCCAAGAACGGGCTGAAAACCTGTCCGGACAAAGTAAAGGATATCATTAATTACGAGGTTCCTAAGACACTCAGAGGCTTAAGATCATTTCTTGGATTGTCTGGTTACTACAGACGATTTATCAGGGACTATGCGTTAATTGCTAAACCCCTAACAAGATACTTGCGAGGCGAAAATGGAAATATTGGTGCTAACCAATCAAAAAACGTTCGGATAGATTTCGATCAAGAAGCACAAAAAGCCTTTAGCAAAATAAAGGAAATACTGGCGTCAGAGGACGTACTTCTACTTTATCCTGATTACGAAAAGCCATTCGAACTAACCACAGATGCATCGTCACATGCTTTAGGAGCAGTTCTCTCTCAAGAGGGACGGCCTATAACCATGATTTCCAGGACTCTCTCTTCGACTGAAGAGAATTACGCAACTAATGAACGTGAACTGCTCGCAATAGTTTGGGCTTTACAAAAGCTCAGAAATTATCTTTATGGTGTTAAGCAGTTGAGTATTTTTACTGACCATCAGCCTCTCACGTTCGCTATATCAGATAAAAATCCTAACTCAAAGTTGAAAAGGTGGAGAGCGTTTGTTGAGGAATTTTCACCCAAATTCTTTTATAAACCTGGTAGGGCGAACGTTGTAGCCGACGCCTTGTCGAGGCAACATATCAATGCTTTAGGAAACTCTAGCAATTCATCAAACACGGTCCACAGTGAGGAGTCACTGACAAAAACAATTCCCACTGTTGAGAATCCCATAAACTGTTTCAGAAATCAGCTTATCCTAGAAGAAGGAAATACTGAAACAACTACGTCAAAAATACTTTTCAAATCCCAAGTTAGACATCGTATTGTTTTTTCCAATATAGATAATCTTCTGAAGACTTTTAGGTCATGCGTCAATCCCAACGTAGTCAACGGAGTATTGTGTGACCTACCTACCTTGGCCAAGATTCAGGATAAAGTTATCTCAATGTTCCCTGCTGTTAAATTCCTACGTGCAGCAAAGCAGGTGACAGACATCTTTAATAAAAATGACCAAAGGGAAATCTTGCAAGCGGAGCACAATAGAGCCCATCGTTCGGTGCAAGAAAACCTTAAACAAGTTCTGGACGATTACTATTTCCCTGACATGCGTAAGAGCCTAAAAGAAATAACTTCAAATTGTAGAATCTGTAGGGAGGCAAAGTATCAGCGTCACCCTCCGAACCCGGAGATTGGCAAAACACCCTTACCTCAAAGGCCTGGTGAAATTTTGCACATCGACATCTACTCTACTGACAATCAACACTTCCTAACTTGTGTTGATAAATTCTCAAAATTTGCCATAGTTTCGGCAATAAATTCCAGATCAATAGTTGACATTAAAGAACCCATACTACAAATTTTAAATTTTTTCAAGGACACCAAGACAATTGTCTGTGATAATGAAAAATCTTTCCATTCACATACAATTAGCTCGCTAGTAAGAGACCATTTTGGGATAAACATATTTACAACACCTCCACATCATAGCACTACGAACGGACAGGTTGAGCGATTCCACAGTACGCTTTCAGAAATAGCCAGATGTACAAAATTAACACAAGGTATAAACGACACGATTGACTTAATTCTACTCGCCACTGCGAAATACAACAGGACAATTCATTCTACCACAAATAAACGACCGATAGATATTGTCCATTCTATGCCCGAAGCTCTGCGAAAAGAAATCGAATCAAGAATAGCTAAAGCGCAACACGCAGAATTGCAGAGACTCAATTCTGGGAAAAAAACTAGACAGTTCGAACCAGGGGAAAAGGTTTATGTTAAAACGAATAGAAGAATAGGGAACAAATTTACAAAGCTCTATATCGAAAAAGTAGTTGAAAAAGACTTAGGAACTACTTTATTGATTGAGGGTAAAGAGGTCCATAAAAGTAATATAAGGTAATATTCTTGTATTTTCAGGCTTTTTATACTGGCAATCGCTCAAGCGAAACGAGCCAAATTTTTGAATTACACCGATTCACACTACATTCCGATAACCGATGGAGCAGTGGCTGTTTACAATAGCTACGGGTTCCTACTGCATAGAACAAACCTGACCGATTATGAAACCATAGCCCATGATACCGAAAACTTACTCGACCACTTCCCACAGTCGCACATGAGAAAATTACTTAAAGCAGATGTGGATCAGATCTTTAACCTACTTAGCGCGCTCAGAATCCACCATCGACAATCGCGAAGCATCAATTTTTTGGGAACGGCACTAAAATACATTGCTGGCACCCCAGATTTCGATGATTTTAATCAGGTGGCCACTAAGGAGGAAGCTTTAATAGAGGCTAATGAAAGACAGGTCCTTATAAATACCGAAATGCAGATTAGAATTAACCAATTAACAAAGACGGTAAACAAGCTTCTCAATGTTACAATAAAAAAAGAAATAGATACCGGACACCTATTCGAACTAGCTATAGCCAGAAACAAGGCCATAATAACGAGTATTGAGGATACCATCTATTCGGTCATTCTTGGAAAAGTTAATGTAATAAATCCTATTATACTAGATAGTACTGAAATACAAAATTTGTTAATCGCGGAACACTTTGCAAATATTAGTATAAGTGATATTTTAAGTATTTCAAAACAGAAAATATTCCAAGATAGCAATAGTATCCATTTCGTAATCAAGTATCCAAAAATTGAAGAAATATGTAGTAAAATTAAGATATTGCCTGTAATAAGTAAACATAAGATCCTAATGTTAGAGACAAATACCGTTGCCAACTGCAAAATATTACATGAACCTCTCGGAAATTGCAGAGATGCAGCCACAATCACATTCTGCCAACCTCTAAAAGGAAACTCCTGCGTGCGACAATTACTGAACAATAATTTCGCAACCTGCAAGACCACTTCGGCGTACCATATAACACCAGTTGAAGAGATCGATGATGGACTAGTAATTGTGAATGATCAGACAGCTGAGATACAGGAAGGAAATAACTCAGCAATCTTGATGCATGGAACCCTTCTTGTAACTTTCGAAAGTGAAATAACCATAAACGGTACAACTTTTACGAATTGGAAGAAAATCAGTCATTCACACCCTCAACCCGCATCAGTTAAATTTGTCAATATCACGGAACATGTTACGCTGTTATCACTTCCGTACTTGCATGAAGTTAATATAAAAAACATTGGCCATATTGCCAGCCTGAAAGAACTAATCCATCAACAATCTACGCAATGGCTACTAATTTTCATTTCTTCGATAGTAACAGTCGTAATCATTGTTATAGTTTTGTTAATCACAAAACGTCGCAAGAAGATTAACAACGTCATAGCCTTAGAAAGAGTTTTAAAAGAAACCGGGGACGGCTCCTCTTAACGGGGGGAGAAGTTAACACACGTATCCGCTCCAGTTGTAATACGAGGATGGTACGTGACAATTTGTCAATTTTGCCGCATATTCCATTCCCACATAAGCCAAATGCTGAGCCAACAAAATATAACAGCAGCAAGCCAAAAATAACGGCAGCGCTGCAACAGCAGATTCAACCGGTACAACAACAACAACAACAATAGCAGTGCAGGCAATACAAGAACAATAGCAACAACCACTAAGGTGCAGCTAAAAGTCCAACAACAATATCAACGACAAAAGCGCAGCTGAAGCGACAAGTATAGGAAGATATAATAAGTTTATTTGGAGTTGTTTAAGTTAGTCTAAGAAGAGCATCCAATAAAGTTATTACACTGGCACATAGTGCCAATTAAATCAAGTGTTTTTATTTCGAAAACCTTAATTTATACCGTTGGAAAGGCGATTTCATTGCCTTTGAAATGAGCTATCAAAATAAGTTTTATGTAAGTTAGTTTTTCTGCTAGAAACAATAACGTGAATCAAATTCGTGAAATATTGATTAACCGTGTAGATCCTAAGAATGTGAAAATAGACCCCCCCCCCCTCCGATACGATTTTTTGCTCAGCTTGACATAACCTTTCAGCTCCATAAATAGTTGCACTCAATTGCGGGACACGCTGTATATTGAATATATTGAATCATTAATTTTATGTATAAAATACAAAAAAAAAAAAAAACTACAAAAATAATACTCCTTTAAACATTCCCTTTTGTCTCTAGTCTCTCTAATATACGCATTAAAAGCTCCAATAATTTCATATTTCACCAAACTTTCCCTAAACAACAGCGCTCAATGAGTCGACACTTGATCCTATTAATTAATAATGCTCTCATATTGCTAATTTTCTCAATTTCATCGTAGCATATTTTTCGTAACAATATTAATTTGCTGCACCAGCAACAAAAATAATCCTTTATTGTTGCAATTCATTCAAGCAATGAACAACCAACAGCAACTTGGATCTGTTGCCATATGTTGCTGCAAAATGTGACAGCAGCAAATGAAGATTTTACGAAATAACCAACATAAAGTGAGTGTCATACAAGTGCCCCACTGTCCACTACATACCATAAAAGCAACACATACAACAACATAATCATCATCAGCAGCAAAGTTAATCCTTTTGCAGCAATTTGAGGGAAACTCAAACAACCCTACAAACCAAAAAGAAAATAATAAAACCAAAGGAGAAAAGAAGTCAAAAAACTACTTTGCTGTATTGCAATATAATGAGGTATCCTGGCTGGTCTGTCGCAGTTACTTGTGGAGAAAAGGAAAAAAAAAATTAAGAAAAATCAGTATAAAAGAAATAAAATCACAAAATAAACCAAGACAGCAACACATGCGAGCCATCAGCCCAGGAACCCATTTCTTCTAACTTCTCTTCCCAAACTTTCATTACAAACCATAAGTAGCCAATCAGGGTGGCCAGTTGGATCCTTGACAGGATTGCCTCGCACGCCAAGTTGTATTCAGAAGCTCATTAATATCAACATTTGCGATAAGAGTTTGTAGCGTTAGTGTTTGCTGGTGAGACCCTGGCAGCCTCAACAATTTAGGCATGGGCCTACTTCGCCTACCTTACCTCCACCCCTCCCCCGCAAGCAATTTTCTTGTATCCAAAAAACTTCTCAAATAGTTCGCATGGAGCGAATACACGAAAGAACAAACAAAGCTACCCAACATAGTTTAAAGGAGTGACAGTTTGAGCAGCAATCGGCAAAATGTTGTTGGCATTGTGCTGTCCAGAGTCCAGTGTGGAAACTTTGCACAAGATAATCTCTTATGCGACATTTTTAGAAATTGCTACGACGACGTTGTCTGTAACGAGAAAGAACAACGGAAGTAGAAGAAGATGCAGAAAAAACCACAGTTGCACGCTAAACAAATATGTTGTTGTTGTTGGCGTGGAGAAGAGTATCAGGAGTTCGAACACGGATGGCATGGCATGGCATGGCATGTAGTTCAACATATAATGACATTATAATTTATTTTCCCAAATCAGTGGCTGCCTGCCAGCCTTGGAAGATGAGCTAAGATAACTCTTAGCTGGCAGCAAGCGGCAGATTCGACCGAGTGCAAGTGATAGATGTGCGTATGTGCGTTTATACTTGCTCGAGGCCACTGCAAGTCGACGAAGATGTATGATGACAAAAAAAAAATCTCATCTCTATGTTGGGAAATTAAGGAACATTATGGTCGAAAAATCAACGCATTTGTATTGTTTTTGCTTATATTTTACTTTCGGGTAATTGCGGTGGTTGACTAGTCTGGTGTTTTGGTGACTGGCTGGTTGGTGGTTTTCTTTCTTAGGGTGGCTAACTGGTCGACAACAACAGCCTACCAAGCGTGTGATAATCATTGTTGGCTTTTGCTCAATTTATGGGTTGTTTTTGATTGCATACTGAATTGCATTGACTTGAGCATGAATTTGATTTTGGATCTATGGAAGGGGGTTAAAGTTGATCGGGGTCTGAGTCTGGTTGTCGGGTAAGCAGACATATGGGAATAATTTTCCAATAGTTAAGCTGAACGAAGGCATTAAGTCAATGGGAATTAGTGTCGTCGTTTGTGGTGAATATTTATGATTAGAATAACGAATGTTTGCATCTATCAGAGAAGGTTTTGAAAGAAGAGACAACGTTTTGGTTTTGTAAAAAAAAATTGACATTTATGTACCTTTGAAACGATAAAAGAAGTAATAAAGTTTCTTACTTATTGAAACTATTTTCGAATAAAAAAAAGAAAATTGAAATTTAAGCTAGAATTAAAGAAAACTCCGGATATAATTCAGATTTAGAGTTTTCTCCTTAATAAAATTAAAAAACGGCTCTAAGATTTAAAAATTATATTTTAAAATTTACTAAAGGATAATAATGGATAATGGATTAAGGAGGGAGAATATTTTCTTAAATTTTAGACAAAAAGTTAGCCAGTGATAGCGTGATTTCCGAGACGCTTTCAAAAAAAGGCGTTGTAAGATTATAAAGATAACTCTCGACTGCATTACTTGAAATAAAAAATAAAAAAATTCATATAGTTTTTTGACAAAATCACATGTCTGTACGATAAATTAGTAACAAAAAACTTAATTTTGAATTTTTCCCAGAAGTTGTAAGTCAAAACTCCGATTTTGTATAAAATTGTAAAATAACCTAAAATTGAGGCAACGAAAAAATCTTTCGCTCAAACACGAGTTTTTAATGAACTTAAGAAAACCGCAAAATTCGGCCAAGATTGATTGAACAGGTTTTGAAAAATCTTGACAACCGCTTTAAAAAAAAAAACACAATAAAAATTAATATAGTTTTTGGGTGTGATTTTTGTGAACATTTTTTTAATTTTTTTGTGAACAAAAACTAACTTATTTATTTTAATCCTTGGCTGCCACACCTCAATCTAGTAAAATAACCGCCACACTGATCTGAGTGTAATTCGTCACACCCCCCCCCCCCCCCCCCAACGACAAAATCGCTCTCAAAACTTTGTTGAACTTTGTTTAATACATATATGATTTTGAAGTTCTGTTGCTTCATTAATCCTTACCTCAAATTTTTACTTGAAATAAAGGAAAACATGTATAGTCAAAAATTTTCAAAATCTGGAACTGTGATAAAAGTCTTCAAGGGCCATAACTTTTTATCCTACTCTTCCATGCACCCATGTGGCGGCCGTGGCGTAGTGGGTAAAGTTTGTGACTCTTACGCCAGAGAACCCAGGTTCGAATCCTCCATCCGACACAGAAAGTTTTTTCAATTGAATTAATTTTTCTGTTCGGCCGTCACCTCTCTGCAGACAATGGCAAACCTCAGAGAGTAAAAACTGCCATGAAAAGCTTCTTGAGAACATAAGCTGTTCGGAGTCGGCGTAAAGCATGTAAGTCCAGTTCTCGATCATTTGTGTTCAAACATTTTACATCACACACAACACAATTGATCATTAAAAGCTCGGTCAAAGTCCTTTCAAGGGCTGAAATGGCCATTTCGTTATTTTTTTTCCATGCACCAAATATCATCATCCTGTTAGATTACTTTTGTAGTATATATAGAGTTGCCTACCCAGATGTTACATTTTCATGTTATACACCAGAGCCGTGTAAGATTGCAACCATTTGGAGCTGCATTCTTTGAAGTCACAATCAATAAGTAAAATTTTTCATTTGGTGAATTGATAAAAATTCCATTTGGTGATTTAGACTTGAAAAAAATTAAGTCACCAATTATATTGAATGATTTTGATTTATTAATCATTTTGTGCACTCAAGTAACATAAATTATAATTTTTTTACCTAA
Source organism: Coremacera marginata (assembly GCA_914767935.1). NCBI lineage: Eukaryota > Metazoa > Arthropoda > Insecta > Diptera > Sciomyzidae > Coremacera > Coremacera marginata. The sequence continues at coordinate 229,152,160 of OU612043.1, read as the reverse complement.
TATACTTAAGCAAAATTTTGTGCTGATTCTGATCCGGTATCCGTTTCGTTCCACCACTTCCAGTTTTTGAGATATTAACTTAAATATGGGAGTAAAATCAAATATTTTGCTTTGCTTCTCTCGTGTGGCTGACCACGCATAAGTGTTTTTTTTTTCGTTTTTTTGGATGGTAATTATCAATAACAATAATTTCGGTATTCATCATGCGTTTCACGAGGCCTGGCAAATACATGGCTGTTATTTTTTCGCATTTTTCTCAATAATTAAAATAATGAATTAAAAAAAAAAATTCAGTCAAGGGCTTTGAAGACCTAGCGCTGACTTGAATGCAATTAATTGTCTCATAAATTAATGCGAGACTGCAATAAAATTCTGACAAATGATTGCGAATTTCAAATGTTCAAGTCAGAAGTGCCGGCAAAGAATTATGTATTTCAATCAATTTGAACAAAATCAAAAGACTTTAAACGTGATATGATTGCAATCTTACACAGCTCTGTCTCTCCAAAGCTTAAAAACCTTTTTACTATCCAAATGCAAGAGAGAATTTTTCTATTGCAGAAAACTTCGCTTAAAAGGTGCTGGAATGTAATTTGAGTACTTTGTGAAACATTCTTCTAAAATAGAATTCCTTTCGAATCAAACTTTAAAAATAAGTCTTAATGTTAGCACGAATTTTTACATAAATCTAAGACTAGAATTATTTTTCCAATCTCAGATATAATTTGCAAATAATTGAAATGTATTGTCAAGACGCATATGAAATTTATTTTAGATATCATATAAAATCGTTATATTAATCGTCACTTCTCTACAGTTCAGGATCTTCAGAATTTCATGTACGGTTAAAATAAAATTTATTATCTTATGAAAACCTGATTCAAAGGGTCAAAATATATAAGCTAACTACACAGAAAGAATATACAGTTAATTCTACCGATGCAAACGGTAAGCTGTACGTTGAAAACGAGCCAACCGAAAAAATTGTAAATTCTACCCTTAAGGAATTGTAACCTACTGTAAAGCTTGTTAAGTAACACTCTTACAATAGCTCTACCGCAGTAGTTGTTAAAACGTAACTTTTGCTGTGCATTTATTGTAAAACTTTTTTACAGTACTTTCACAACACCTTTGCTATGCATTTACTGTATAAATACAATTACTGATTGTTACATTTACTAATAAAAACAAATTTGAAGCTATTTATAATCAGGCCTATTATGAGTAATTTCTTTTTGCACGGAATCGGAAAAGGGAATTTCCGTTTTTAAGTTCTACAGTACAAACAGTTGCACCTATCCAGATGTTGATGTTCCTAATCTTATATATATAAAAGCTAGCTGATCCCCACGCCCGTGTTGCCAGGCACTTCTTTAACAGGCTTACATATTGGCAAATCCAAAAAATGGAACCACAGGTGAAAAATGAAAAGTTATTAAAATCTTATAGTTTTAGAATATTATCTCTGAGAAACATTTAAATTTTATTTATATAAGCAATTTATACATTAATTTATTTACCTTGATGATCACATTACCAGCACAGTTTCACAAGTGTAGTTTTTGTTTTATTAAAAATGGAAGGTGTCGGCTAAAGGTATTAAAGAAATGATTGAGGCAAGGAAAGAACAATATATCGTCATTGGGAGTGTAATACTGCGTACCAGCCACTTGCAATAGCGCGTAATTGCAAAAAAGCCAAAATTGAAATTCACATTTTAATTCAATCTAATTTATTAATAAAAGGCGGACTTTTCCTTATTCAAATACCGTATTCCGAGACTGTGCGACCTATAACTCCATAGGGAGGTGGCATGCTCTCGTCTAATGCCTGCCCATTGATTCGATCGGCAGCAAACTCAAGACACTTTCGAGACTTTGCCACAGTTTCCCTGAATTCCCATATACACGCCCACAAAACATACATAAATATATTAATTTTTTTTGTATATAGAAAGATTATACTCAACAAAATTCTTCGGTCGGTTGATAGCAACAATCACTCCTTTTAAAGAATGCATCAAAGAAATCTTCCTTTGAAAACATTCTGAAAGAACTTCTGGAGAATGACCCAATTACATGCATATATTAAAAGAATGCTTTATGGGTATAAAAGTGGAAGGGATGGAATTCAATACTTCCACTTAATCGCTATGGAACACAGACTTAATTGATTTCATTTTCATTTTTTCATTGATTTCAATTTTTCTACTTTCTTTAAAAATTATCCTACCCACATCTCTACCAAATTTCAATGCCGTAGTACCTATATTTACCGAGATATAAGGATTTGTAAATATTTCCCCATATACACTATATACGCACATGTTCAAATTCCTATAACTCACCCTATAGGAACAAACTAACTTGTTTTTAAAAACAACTAGTTAAAAAACTAATTTAAAATAAACGAGTATATGAACTACTTTGAATTATATTAAGGCGGCATCCACTTCAATTGTAAATAGTTTTATTTGCATTATATATGAAATAATTGAAATACTACTTAAAAACAAGTGATTGATAAACTACTTTGAATTATATTAAGGCGGCAACTACTCTGATTTTAACATGTTTTAATTGCAAATTTTTATTAGATTACAAGTTTATATATATTTAACCATGTTATTTCATCAAATATTAACTTTAGGCCATCAGTAATAGTTTTCAATTGGTTATTTTAACGTAGTTAAAAACTAATTTAAATTTAACTAATTTAACAAGTAGTTCAAAATACATGCAGACGAAGTCAATTGACTTATTTAGCGGACATCACCATACAAAATATGTTAGTTCGTTCTATGGGAAAAAGTCAGAATTTCAACTAGTTGTGGTTGACAAAAAACTACTTTATCAACTACTTATAAATTAGTTGATTTTCCTACAGGGTCTTGAACTCATACACATACAAAGACCGTTTGTACATAAAAAACTTCGTATTGACATCACCTTTTATGAAAAATTCTAAAGAATCAAAATCGGTTCACGCATTATAGAGAACATCAATTTCATACACAATGCAACATATTTTTATATATATCGATTAGAAGAATTTGGTATTGTAGCGTCCTAACTCATTTTGCTAAAATCTTATCTGTTCATTTGATCAAAATATGCTAAATACTTATAAATTTTGTCTGAGAAAACTATATTCTCATCAGGAGTACCATAAGGTAGCCAAATTGGTTCTCTTCTCTTCAATATATTTTTATATCTAACTTGTCCCAATTTATGAAAGATATCCCACATCTTGTGTATGCGGATGATTTAAAAATGAACTGAAATCAGAAGCAGATGTAAATTTTTTTTTTACTGTTTTTACTGTTAAAACTCTTGTCTTTGGAGCACCGTTTTCATCACAACAGGTTAAATCTTAATGTTAAATAGTCTGGTTTTTATCAACGACCTCTGTCGTTGACTCACAACCCAATTGATTTGTTTTTGCGGATGACAGCGGCATTTGCCATTCATATTCATTCAAAAAACGCCTGAGCCCTTTTGAGATTGAGAGGAAGTGGCAAAATATGAATGACACACTTAACAATGTCTTAAAAAAAAATCTGCGAGTGGGGTCATGCAAATAGAGTAGAATTTAATGCTAGCAACACCCAGTGTTGTCTGTTAACCCACAAGTGAATCAAATGCCCCTCCATATGAACGGTGTAGGTCTTTTAGAGTCAGATGCTCTTGACGTTCTGGGCATATCAATACAATCAGATCTTCAGTGGAATGATCACATATTTGATGTGTCAAAAGAAGCAGCCAAGTGCCTTGGTTTTTTAAAACGGTGTAAGAGATACTTCACTCCATCTGATCTCCGTTTGATCTAAACCTCATATATAAGGCCGAAAATGGAGTACAGTTCGCACATTTGGACATGGGCTTCAAAATCATATTTGGAGCTTCTGGACCAGATTCAACGACGTGCGATATATTTGATAGGCTCTCAGCTCTCATAGGGATCGTCGCAATGTTGGTTGCCTAAGCCTTCTGTACAGGTACTACCATGGAAAGTGTTCAAAGGAGATACATGGCCTCACGCCACCAGCTCGTGTGTTTTCTAGGTCCACTCGAGCAGCTCTCCAAGCCCATCCCTTTACCATTGCCTCCATTGCCTTGGGTGCTCGCAACTACATCCTTGTATTGTGCATTAGTGCGGCCAGCTTTTGAATCCCATAACGAGAGAATTGAATCTGTTGAAAAACAATTTCTACACATTCGGATGTTAACTGAATATCCGCACCATACCACAAACGCATGTAATGAACCCATAAGTCGGTGCTGTAGGATGTCCAAATCCTCTATTAAGCTAATTCTAACCAAGTGTCTTACTGATCATAACTAGCCCTGGCTTAAAAAACTATCAAAATCTCTTCCTCTTCTCTCAATTATTTTAGTTTAGATTTAGCTAAAAATCAGCCTTAATTGTAAGTTACATTGTTTGGCTAAATATATTTATTAATAAATAATTGCATTTGTGTAAATTAGAAGTTAAAAATGCTCACAACATTTGACAGATTCATTAAACAGTTCAGAGAACAAATAAATATCGTTGGCTAGCAGCAATGAGTGCCCCTCTTCCCGCAACCATGAGCCAACAATGTTTATATAATACTTTTTACAGATCCATTAAAGGAGTCAAGTGTGAATTGAAAGGGTTGCCAACAGAAACGACAGAAGGTGTAATTGTGAGCAAATGGAGTGTGAAATTAAAATTGCACACATTTTAACCCTTTGGCCAGCATTCGAAATCTACACTTTGTAAATGGGTGTTCAAAGAACGTTTTTCGATTTTTATTAGATTTTGCCACTATGGCGTGGCGTATTTTTGTGGTATCAATAAATTTGCTGCTCAGCTAACAGTTAGCTGTCAAAATAGACAAATCAAATAAAAACAGAAATAAAAATTCACACAGCAGCACATTCTTGGGTGGCACATTCTTCGTTGTTGCTATTGTTGTTGTTTGTCTTTCAGTCATATATCCTAATTCAGCTGTCAGCTGAATCGTTTATTTTTAAAAAAAAAACTCGTATGCTGCAAAAATGTCAAACTTTACCTGGCATGTGTCGGGACAAATGGAAGTGTCAGCAAAAAGGATACTTCTTTCTTTTACTATCTCGCTTGCTCACTTTCACTATTGCACTTTTTTTTTAGTGTTCTAGTCGGGCGTTTTATTTGTTTACACATTGTGGCTGTAGCTGTAGCTGTAGCTCCTTTGACAGTCACATTCATAAATTTATGGCTATTTGTTTTTATGAATGAATGAGCGACAGACTGACAAACAAACAAATAGGGAGATAGTTTGGACAGACACAGACGCTCAGAGGACAGGATGCATGACACAGAGTGCCTTAGACAAATGATGCAAAAGGATATAAAATCCGAACCATTGCTACCACAAAATGTATTTTTAATTCTTTTGCTTTCATTCATATGAATTTCGTGACAATAGATTGTTGTTGTTTTTGTGACCCACGTTACAGTGCAAAAATCAAAGACACTAAAATTGCCAACGTCATGATTAATAGTTTCGAGCCAACATTTTTTTTTATTTATAGGATATTTTTTTTAAATAAATATGTGCTCCGAGTCATTGAGGACATCCTGGCATGAGTCCTTTCTTTATTATGTTCATTATTGTTATTATTTAATGTTTGCTTTGCGACTTTTTCCATTGTTTATTAGTAATTCTTAGCTATTTTATGGGTGCTAGTCTTTTTTTTTCTGTTTTCAAAAAAGGTGTGAGTCGAAGGTTCTATTTGGCGCCCCCTAAGTATTTTATACAATGCAAACATTACTTGATTCCTTTAAGCTGTTCATAATCCGCTTACCTATAAATTTTCATTTGTGGTGCATACTTCTAGGCGTTAACCATAGTATTTCTGACTTGGGGTGAGTTGCAAAGGACTGATTTATGTGGAAACTATTTAATTTTATCGACCAACTTATTATTTGACTTGATTATTGCAAATAAATGGCGTAGTTTTGAATTATTTAAAAAATTATAAAAAAAAGCTTTTTTTATTTTCAATATATACTAACTGAAAGTACCTCTTCTTCTCTAATCTCAAAAACATTGGTTTTTTTTAAACGAACATTGTTTTGGCTACACTGCGTGACACTTGCTGTCAAACAGCTTGACATTTTGTTACTTTTCTGTACATTTTTCAAGCTTCTGCTTAAGATTTATGTTTTCACTGCAAAATAATAACAAAACCTTGAATAAAACCGAAGCAACTGTACAAAAAAAAAAAAATATTATAAACAAAATGTTCCCATTCGCCCAAAAAAAAACAACTGTGAAAATAAACTGTCAACCCAACTTTTGACATTCAGCTTCATGCTCCTACTTGGCGTGCCCACGTTAACATGTTATTTCTTATTTTCCAAAAAACAAACAAAAAAAAAAACAATACCTAAGGAAATCATTATTTTAACAAAAAATAACACAGTGTTCTTTTTTAAAAACGTGCTTTTTTTCAATTTTGATTTCTCGTTTTTATTTTTGTTTTTTTCTGATCGGGCAAATTTTTATAGTTGACAGATGCGTCGTTGTCACCGACGCCGTTACTAAATAGCTTCATCTTCAAGCGATTAGTACAAGATTATCTAGTTATAATATGCGACCAGACAGACACAGTCTGTTTTTGGCGTAGATATCGAAGAAGGCGGCTGTGATATTTTTAGTTCAAGTTCTAATGTGGCAATCATAAAAAAGTTGTCCGAATACTATTAACATAGTTCTAACAAGCAGACAGCTTTTGTATTTTTACAAATTGCATATTTTTATTAAAATAAATCTGAGCTGCACGAATACTGAAGACTTTAAGTAAAATCTCAAAAGTTTTCTGTAGATAAATTTTATTGGATTTTTATCTTCTTGGATATAATGGGCATAAATGTGCTTTAAAGCTAATAATGTCGTCATGAATGGGACACTTTTCAAAGGTTTTTTTTTTCATGTTGACATTATTTAAATCGTATAATAACATGTTGTGTGCATATTTTTTGCGATTGCATATTAATAAATGAAATCTTAATCGAGATTTTTGTTTTTTTAAATATTCACAATTGTTTTTTTTCAATTATCGTAGAAGGGTCAATGGTTTTTCTTGTTCCCAATTAAAATTGCCTTCTCTGTTATTTTTTTTCTATTACATATTACAGTAGGAATAGAATATAAAATTTTAATGAATTTTTCAGATAAAATGTCACAAAACAAACAAAATGTATTTAAGGGCCAGTTTTTCAGTACGAGTTTAAACTTTAGTTAAATTAAACCGAGCTTGACTTACCAAAATTGAATGTTTAAACTCGGTTTAACTATATATTTGAGTATTCGTTGAATTTAATTTGACTTAAATTATCATATAATGTGTTTCTTTCTTGCCTAATCCGAGCTTAAACGTCCAATTTTAAATTCTGTTAAACTCCGTTTAATTTACCTAAAGTTGAAACTCGTACTGAAAAACTGGCCCTTAGTGTAGAAAATAAAATTAATCAAAGCCATTATAATTTATAAGCAACTACATGGAAAAATTGGCATTCATTTCGGATTCCTTCCATTCACGCTTAATTGTGATGATGTGCTTACTTAAATAATTTTTTTTTTTTTCCTTGTATCCATATTGTTGTGCGTGTATCGGATTTATATGAATGAACCAAACTTTTAATGTTTAGTATACTTTTAAAATTAAATTAATATTGATGAAATACAATTAAATGGCATTTTATATACATTTTTGACGTGTTATGTGAGATTTTTTCAGATGTCCCACTCATGACGACATTCTTTTTGAGCCCCGAAAATAGTAGCTTTCCAACGATAAATACGATATATAAGACTAAAGTGTTCCACTTATGACGAGTAACCCTCTATATTTTAAGAAATTATCTGTAAAGCTCAGGCCAATATCCTCATCAAGAATATTTATTGATATTAATTGGGCATATATGAGCTGATCAGAGCACAAGTGGTGTGTTCTTCCATTTTTTAGTGAAATTGAGTTAAGTACATAGAAGTGAAGAGGAAATTGTAACCTATTTATGAGTCCGGGTTAGAAACTCATAGCTTACGCATCTCTGAATAAAATGCAATACTTTGTTATTGTTCTGACAAATATACTTTTCCAGATCCCAACTGGCGTAAGTCCATTAATTTTATATGTTCCTTAATAATAAGATAATCACTGGAGGAAAACTTTGTTCGACTTCTGGAACTATTTGCTATTATTCCTCATCAAAACATTATTTAAAATATCTCACATTAGATTTCTACAGCGAAAATGAGAAATTTCAAAAAAAGTTTAGAGGACAAGTGGCGTCACCTCATTCATTTTATATCTCCCTTAATAATGAATATAATCACTAGAAGAAAAATTTGTTCAACTTCTGGAACTAAATGCTATCATTCCCCATCAAACATTCTTAAAAATATCTCACGTTAGTTTTCTACAGCGAAAATAAGAAATTTCAAAAAAATTTTCAGTTTAGTATGAAAAATTCTTTATTATTTTTTTGTATTATTTAGTTCATTTTTTACAATATGAATAGCTCTTGACCTAGCTTATAAGCAAAACTGAGTTCTTTATACATAGAATTTCTAATAAGAATTTTTCTAAATATTTAATTTTCTCAAAACTACCAAAAGTGGACTTACGCCACTTATGCTCTGAGTAGCTCATTCCTATGTCTGAATACTACTTATTTAAACTAACATTAGTAGCACTTAAATGATTCATGTGATGAGATTTTAATTACCCTCATTTACCTTTATTAACATGCTCATATTAAAATAATTCCCTCAGTAATAGAGACAGTAATCTATGAGCCAAGAATTTTTCTAGAATATTTTACTTTAAGATATTCCGTATAACACATTGGCGCCCAATTGAAATTCAAAAATTTTTTGACACCAGGTCGTTTATATATTTTTTCTTAAATACATTCATGTTTTAAATTCATGTCATTTTTTTCTGCCTTCCTTACTTTATGAAAAACGTAAACATAAACAGAAACATAATCATAAACATAAACATAAACATAAACATAAACATAAACATAAACATAAACATAAACATAAACATAAACATAAACATAAACATAAACATAAACATAAACATAAACATAAACATAAACATAAACATAAACATAAACATAAACATAAACATAAACATAAACATAAACATAAACATAAACATAAACATAAACATAAACATAAACATAAACATAAACATAAACATAAACATAAACATAAACATAAACATAAACATAAACATAAACATAAACATAAACATAAACATAAACATAAACATAAACATAAACATAAACATAAACATAAACATAAACATAAACATAAACATAAACATAAACATAAACATAAACATAAACATAAACATAAACATAAACATAAACATAAACATAAACATAAACATAAACATAAACATAAACATAAACATAAACATAAACATAAACATAAACATAAACATAAACATAAACATAAACATAAACATAAACATAAACATAAACATAAACATAAACATAAACATAAACATAAACATAAACATAAACATAAACATAAACATAAACATAAACATAAACATAAACATAAACATAAACATAAACATAAACATAAACATAAACATAAACATAAACATAAACATAAACATAAACATAAACATAAACATAAACATAAACATAAACATAAACATAAACATAAACATAAACATAAACATAAACATAAACATAAACATAAACATAAACATAAACATATACATAAACATAAACATAAACATAAACATAAACATAAACATAAACATAAACATAAACATAAACATAAACATAAACATAAACATAAACATAAACATAAACATAAACATAAACATAAACATAAACATAAACATAAACAAAAACATAAACATAAACAAAAACATAAACATAAACATAAACATTAACATAAACTTAAGCATACTATAAAACATATGTAATTTATTATAATATTTAGAGGAAACTAGCGATTGAATACTTCCTCTCCAAGCCACGGGAATCTACAATCTTAACTTTCTTGAGAGTAAAATATTTTCTCGCTAAACAGCATGTGTACATGTTGTCAGTGATATAAATTTCGAGTATAGTCCAATAATGACAACAAGTAGACACCCTACAAATAACACTTGTGAGCACCTCGGTAAACAATTACCATAACACCTCTTAATTGCATGACACATGCCAAAGTGGCACTAACGACGACATTAACACACCCTGCATGCCGCACAAGCACGCCAATCTATACCAACCTGCAGGATGCCATTAAAGAGCTCGCATTAACAAATTTCCAATAATTTGTAGCATTTAAAGTAAAATTTTAAAAACCTAGCTACTTACAGTTCTATTCTACTCTACTCTATGCAGAATAGGTAAGGAAACCACATAAAAATGACACCATGTGGAATGGCCATAAATTATGCCACACTCGAAGAATAGTATAGAGAGCAGCAGAATAGAAAAGTAACAAAATAAAACTACGACATTGCAGGAAGGAATGCGAGTGACATTTATGTGAATGACATTATTATGTGGGTAAAATTTAACATTTGTGCCATATGGTACATTAAGATGTAGGAATTTCTAAGAAAAGCCATTATACGATATAAGTACACAAATAAAAATTAGTTTAAAATAATTAAATCTACTGTTTCGTAGCAATCTTCAGACCCCCAAATTACCCGTGCATCACATTACAAATCATCACTTTTCGCCGGGCATTGATTAATTTTCAATAATTAGCTAAAAGTGTGATTAATGCTTTTAATGCATGTGCTCAGGCAGCAGAATTTATAGCTTCAACAATTTTATGGTAAATTAAATACAATTTATAGCTAATTCAAATTCAATTTAAAAATATTTTAGGGGCTGTAGTAAAAGCCGTGCGACCCCCGCAAAGAATATAACTCATAATTAGCGCATAAAACTGCGGTCACTTCACTTTAATGGTTGCACATTTTAGAGTCGGAGCAGTTTTTTTTTTGTCTGCCATATAGGCAAGTAAAATCTAAAAAACAGTATAAAACAACAAAAACATTTCGCTACTTGTTTTTATTTAACGGCAGTTTCTCGTGTTGGGCCCTAGAGGTTCGCCTCACTCTCCCACCTACTTACGCTGTAACTATCTGGCTTAAGTTAAGTTCACCGAAAGGCAGTGTATAAAATCCGCGAATGCCATAAATCCTTTTATGATCCCTTTATTATCCATTTAATAGCATTTTAAGTAGCACTCTGAAGTAGCATTTCGCGTTCACGATGCCAATAATGCGTTTTTTAATGTTGAAAATTATAGCTTCATCTCGTTGCCAGTTCTTGGCGTTAGTCTAAAGTTAACACTTTTTTCTGTGGTTGTATTTTTCTGAATATTGATTCGATTTATTATTTTTTTTTTTTAAATTTTCTTTAGAGAAAACTATTTTTTTTAATTTCTTTGCTTCAGTTCACATACCTTTTCGACTGTTATAAAAACATTAATTTTTTGTACCTTCTCCTACTCTGGTTTTCTATTTTCAGTTTGGGCAGAAACTGGCGATTTCCGCGATACGACTCACAGCTCAATGACAGCTGTTGCCAATAGTTTGGAAAACACCCACTTAAACAATTTCCAGACATCATCGTCTACATCATTATCGAATCGAAATCGCGATAGAAAAGACGGTAAGTTAACTTCTTGATATGACTGCTTACCGCATGTTTATGTATTCCGAAATGAGTACTCTCGTTCGTGTGAGACACATTAAGCAATACCTTTTTTTCATATCAATAAGTAATGTTGCTCGGTTTTTTCATGAACAAGAGTGCTCATTTCGGATAACATAAACAAGCGGCTAGACACGTGTTGTCGTAAGAGAGCATTTGAGAAAAAAAACATAACTTACTCTCACAGAAATAAATATTCTCTTTAACATGATAGAATAGAAAGAAGGTGGCTGCATGGACAGAAAATGAATTGCATTGATTTCGAAAAATTTTTTAGCTAAGTAAGAGAGAATGATTAGCCACGATCCTACCTTCCATGGTAGAAGAAAAGAAAGTAGCATCAAGGCTGATCATGCTCTCTTTCTCAGCTACCATAATGGTGAAAATCAATACAAATAATTTTGTTCACTTGGCCAAGGCTTATTAATACAGGTTAAGTCACTTGAGAGAAGCTCGGTCGAACTGTCAGAATGGATAAAAGGAAATCAAGAAAAAAAAAAACCTGAATCTGTACAATTTTTAGCTAACAGCTACTTTGACAGTTCGAGCAAAGGCAGAAAAAGAGTGCTTTTCTCTCAAGTAACTTAACCTATATTAATGAACATTGCACTTGGCAAACTCCAGTCTCCGCTAAGTGTTGTTTTTAATTTGTTTTGACAGTTCTCTCTCTGCCGTGCGACTACCTTCATTTATTCTGCCACGCTCTTCAAGAACATGTGAATAAAAGAAAGTGACTGCTCTCATTTTGAAATGTTCTAATAAAATTATTTCAAAAATATGGTGCAAGCAGTGTTGCTAAATGGTTTGATATTCGGACTTGTTACGATTTTCTGACTAGAGTACGATGTTCCGATATTTTGCCAAAATTCTTCAAAAAGTTTCACTTCGGATTTTACTCAAAATTTATAAAACTATCAATAATAGATGAGAAAAAAAAATTATTTTTGAAAACTTAGTTTTTTATCTATACAAATAAGTTTTAAAGGATTTACAAAAGATAGCCTAACTAGTATTAGATCGCATCGGACCACCTCTACTCTAAACTCTAAATTCATATTAAGGCATCATAATTGCTCTCTTAAAATTAGTGTGTATCATTTCTCTCAAGTGCAAAGGGCAGACTTTCTTTGCGCTCTAACCGTGCTAACCTTTGTCCAAACAAAACAAAAGAAGAAAAATTCAGCTGATGGACTTCGATTGCTGTGTGAAGCGTATGGGGAACATGCATCATCAATAAAAACATGTGAGTACTGGTTCCAGCTTTTTAAAAGTAGCGATTTTGACATCTGTGGCAAAGAAAGCGCAAGGTGTCAGTAATCATTGAAAACACTAAGTTGGAAGTGTTACTGAACCAAGCTAAAGAGGAGCTTGCTTCAACCTTGGTAAGCTAGCCCATGCATCAAATTCAACCCCCAAACGGGAAATTTATGTCAAAAAGCTAATGCTATGTATCTGGTGGGATCACCTAGAAGTGATTTACTTTAGTTACTCCAGCCTAACGAAACCATCACTGGGGAACGTTACCAACAACAATTGATGTTGCAAAAGTCATCTAGGAAGCGTTGGAGACGCTTCAATGGTATGTCTTGTCCGATCCACCGTATCCACCAGGCATTGCTCTTCCGTTTACCACTTGTGGCGGACGCTGACTCATGGCCTGGCTGAGCAGCTCTTCTTTTCTTACGAAGACGCCAAAAATTGTATCAATTCTTAGATCGTCTCTAAAGAAGAGGAATTTTTTAACGCGAATTCCATATGCTGTTGAAAGATGGGAAAAATTCGTAGCTAACGATGGGCAATACTTTGAATAAAATCTGAATAGAGCTGCAATGTTACAAGAAAAAAATCTCTAAACTTGTTAAAAAAAAATAAAAAATACACCGTTCGCAATTTCTTTTTTAAGTTATGGAAATAATGGAAATAAGACTGATAACTCTATAACTTGCGCAGATTGTTGGGTCTCCTTTCTTAAGTATAGGGCACAGTACGCTGAGGTTTCAATCGTCGGGCATGCTTTCTGCTAGCCATATTTTGCTGATGAGCTGATGCATGCGCCTTATCAATTAAACGCCGCCGGTTTTAAACAATTCAGCTGACAGGCCGTCAGTACGCGCTGCTTTATTGTTTTGAGTCCATGGGCGGCATTGGTGGAAACGTCGCCAGTAAGTAAATTGGAGAAGTACCGTCTCCACAATCTCAGCACACACTGTGTATTCGTATTCAGATCTCCATTTTCGTTTCTACAAGTGGATGCTCCGGGCTTGGAACCTTGGGTTAGATGCTTAACCTGTTGATAGAATTTTCATGCATCCTTCTTGTCCTGGTATACCTCTATGCAACACTCCTGATCGTACCATTGGTTACGAGGTTGGGGGCGCCGGAAACCAATGACTTCTTCGGCGGCAGCGCGCATGGAGTGGGATATATGCGCCCAAAGTCCGCCGGCGTCGTCGAGTCCAGAGGTTGGTTGGTTGAGCTTAACCGAGAGTTGAGCGGAGTAGGCCTCGGCAGTCCGTTGTAATTGCAGCTCAGCGACATCTAGCTTTCATTGCATTTTTGTGCGTATGTTCTTCGCATTGCATAATCACATGCGGATCTTGGCTGCAACAAGATAATGGTCGGAGTCAATGTTGACCCCCCGAAATGTACACATATCTAAAACATTAGAGGCATGCCTTCCGTCGATTACAACATGATCAATTTCGTTTCGCGTTTTTTGATCCGGGGACTGCCAGGTGGCCTTGTGGATGTCGAGGTGCTTAAATCTGGTGCTACTAACTACCATGTTTCGCGCCACGGCGAAGTCGTCAGACTTAGACCGTTGCTCGTGGAGGTCTCATGAAGACTGAACTGACCGACAGTGGGGCCAAAGATGCCTTCCCTTCCGACTTTCGCATTAAAATCGCCGAGGACTATTTTCACCATATGCCAAAAAGAATTTATTGTGTATCCAAAATAATCATCAATCGATTATATAATTTGGGCTTTATTTATGTATTTTTTTTTTTTTTCAATTTTCTTAAAAAAAACAAAAACTGCCTGTATTGTAAATATTTTTAATATAAAAAAAACACGAAATTTCAACTGCAGTTAGGACCACTAAACCATTGCTTTGTGGTCAGAAGCTCTGACCTTATGCTACCGCGCATACTTGTATGGGTTTATTTTAACGTGCCTACACAGTTAAAAATGTTGGTGCGTTTTTTGCTACAAGATTTGCTTTGTATTTTATGTTGCATTTGCGATGATATTTAATGCTAAATGATGCAGACATGTATATATATATATATATAGAAGAAACTCCAACATTATCACAAAAATTCTGCTATTTTCCACACGGCACAAAATACGACTTCGATATCGAAAATTTAAAAATGTACGAATAGTTCGCGATGATAACAATCGAGTTCGATATCGATTACGATTCGAAAAAGATAAGTTTTGAGGACGTAACAGTTACTTCGTAAATGAAGGTTCACTTTTTCATGTTTGGAAAAATTATTCGTTTACAATTCCAAACCGATTAATTCTTCAACACAAATGCGAAGATAATTATTTTTTCTACTTTTTACTTGGATACTTTCGGATAACTTTTTTTCGCACTTTCAGACTTACTTTTATTATAACTGACGCGATAACACTGGTAGCATAATAACTTTCGATTTTTGATCGCCAATTTGGGAAAAATACGAAATTTTTCTTTGATAAAAGTTCATTGCAAACGAACTTTCGCCGAGTGGGTTACATATGCATTGGCAAGTGTTCATTTTGGGCACAATATTTTAGTAACATATCCTTCTTATGTTTTACTTGCGACCAACAAAGCGCAGGTAATCTAACAGCTCAGTTGGTAATGGAAGAACTTGTAACTAGTATTTTTTGTGTTAAAATACCGCAGAATGCGAATATTTTTTTTATTTCGAAATAAATGTGAGTTAAAAACTACATTTGAATAATATGAAAGATATGGTATTTCTATGAAAATTCACAAATCTAAGGATAAAACAAATTTTAGATTCAAAGTTGCATTCGTTAATATTGCAGCATGTGTTGTTTCCAAATCAATCAATGCAATCAATCTGAATTTATCAAAACTCAATTTGAGAAATGCCTAAAAGTGTGCTAATGTTCTGAAAAAAAGGTACGTTCAGATTCAAATTTTTACCTTAGTAGTACCTTACTGTACTTTCAAAGTATTGAACGAAAGACTCAATTCAATCATAAGAGAGAAGTACTGATTGTTGATTTAACTCAAATAAATGTGTCTACGTGGCCTAGTGGTTAGAACAGCCGGCTATGGATACAAACGTACTGTGCTTAATCCTCAGTGGAAGCAAAAATACAAGAAAATTTTAAATATCAAATTTTTCGTTTTTGAAGTGAAACTTTTATAGCCGCGGATACAACAATACGGCGAGCTAGATGGGGGGTAAAACCAATGCAACGACATGGTTCTTATATAAAACAACAACACAGCAATTCGCCGCACTGGTTGTATTAAAACGAAAAAAATTGCTATTTACTAAATATTCATATTTCTGCTTTCACCGAGGATTTGAACACACTACGCTTGGATCAAAAGGCGGCTGTTTTACCAACTGAGCCACGGAGACATTTTTATTTGAGTAGCTCATACTTATCTTAAATTTTACAATCGGTAGTTCTTTTCTTTCTTTTATCATTGAATAGAGTCTTTTGTTCAAAAATTTTAATCTGAACGTAGCCCTTTTTCAGAATATTAGCATACTTTTAGGCAGTTTTGAAATTGAGTCTTGATAAATTCCGAAAGCAATTTTCGAAGTAGGCCTTGCATTGATTGATGCATTGAACAGCACATGGGCAATGTTAACGAATGCAACTTTTAATCTAAAATTTGTTTTATTCTTAGATCTGTGAATTTTCATATAAATACCATAACTTTCATATAAATCAAATGTAGTTTTTAACACACATTACATCGAAATGAAAAGAAATCACATGCTGCGGTATTGAGCCACCGGACTACCTACTCTGCTTTTAAATAAATTAAACAAAATTGCTGCATAAGTCAGAATTGCAGAACATTCTTTAACGCGTGTCTGGCTTGTATTCGTCAATAACAGACTTGCAGAGTATTCTTTAACTCATCTGCATTGGTTTCGTCAACATTCACAAAAACAAACAGAACAAGGAAATAACGAAAACAGTAGAACATGCGATAACCGATAACTCTTATCTCTTGTATTTTTTGTCGAAAATTCTTTAACGCGTCCGGCTTGTGTTCGTTCATTAAAAAATTTGTCGAAAATTCTTCAGCCTTTCTGCTTTGTGTTCGCTCATGTTTTTTCTACAAAGGCTTATATTTCGGGGTTATTTTTTCGTTAAAAGTTACAATACATATCATTTTAAAACGTGATGTATTAATGGAATGCATGACTGATATATCAAAGATTACAAATCGGAATTAATCTGATCCAAAAAAACATGTTAAATAAAATCAATGAATTTATAAAAATACGCGTACTGCGTAAGGGGTATATAAACTTTGGCATTCCGTTTGTAACGCCAAGAAGGAGGCGTGGCAGGCATAGAAAAGTATATACATTTTTGATCAGCAGCACCTCCTGATTTCCGTCTGTTCGTCCGTCCGTCTATCCGTCTGTCCGTCTGTATGTCCGCCTGTCTGTCTGTCGACACGATTACAGCTGTAATTTTAAAGCTATCGCGATGGAATTCAAAATATAAACTTCTTTTTAAAAAATTAAGATCAAGTTCGAAAATGAGCCAAATCGGATGAAAACCACGCCTACCTCCCATACAAAGTGACTTCATTTTTATAGTAAAATCTCTAAAAATCCACAAAAATTAAAGAAATGTCTTCAAATTTTGCACGTAAGCTTTGATCTTCAATATAAATCCTGACTATAAAATTTGGAAAAATCGAATGAAAACCACTCCTACCTCACATACAAAGTGGCATTATAGTAACCGTAAAATCTCTTAAAAAGATGATCAAATTAAAGAAAGGTCTTGAAATTTTGCACATAGGCTTTGATATTTAATGTAGATCATTACTATGATATTTGACAAAATCTGATGAAAACCACGCCTGCCTTCAATGCAAATTGACTTTATTTAAAACGTATAATCGCTTAAAAATCCACAAAAATTAAAGAAATGCCTTGAAAATTTGCACATGAGCTTTGATATATAGTATAAACCATCTCTATGATATTTGGCAAAATTCCCTCCCAAACAAAGTGACGTCATCAAAATAGAAAAACTTTCGTTTTCCAAATTCCAACCACATCGTTTATCCAACTCATACCAAATTTTGCACATATATTCTATATACAAATATGGCGCAATGTGAAGTCTTTAGCCCTGGAAAGTGGGCGTGGCATCTTACTTTTAGTCGAACTTCTTCAATACCGCGTGTAAGACACCAACAAGATTTTGCACATATTATCCTTGGTAATTTGAGCAATCTTACGAGTAAGTTTATAAAATTGGCCGGTACTAGACAGGGGGCGTACCACTTTATTTTTAAACTAGCTCTATCTACTCCGTTAGTGCGATTTCAACCAAATTTCTTACATATATTCTTGAGCATATTGAGAAGTTTTAAGCCTACAAAAGTGGGTAGGATTGGACAAGGGGCGTGTCAATTTAACTCTTATCGAACTACCTCTACACTGTTTGTCCGACTTAAACCAAATTTTGCACACATATTATTTGGCAGAAGCATCAGTCTGTAGTGTATAAAAGTGGGCGGTACTAGACAGGGGGCGTGACACTTTATTTTTAATATATTTCCATCGACATCGTTTCTCCGACTTCAACCAAATTTTGCACATATATTTTTTAGTAGAATGAGAGTTATAAGCTTAAAAACGTTGTTGGGATTGGACAAGTGGCGTGTGAATATTAATTCTAATCGAACTCCTTCTACACCGTTTTTCTAATTTCAAACAAATTTTGCAAATATATTCTTTGAAATATTGAGCAGTGAGTAGTTTAAAAAATTAGGCGGAATTAGACAGGAGGCGTGCCATTTAAATAAAATCAAACTCCATCTATAGCCTTTTTCCGTCTTCTTGCAAATTTTCCATATTTTTTGGAATAATGAGCAGTCAGCAGTCTAGAAAATTGGCTCGAATTGAACGGAGAGTGGCACTTTGATTTTAAGCGAAATTATTTGACTCCATTGGTATGAATTTGCACATACCAAGCAAATTTTGCACATATATTATTTGGCATAATGAGCAGTCTACAAATTACTATGGTTAAAATAAAATAGATTATAAATAAACATTTTATAGACGGCTAAAGACTTCAAATATACTTCAATAGGGGGGTATTTTAGCTTCGGTACCCAGCCGAATCTCCATTTCTTACTAGTTTTTCCATATTTCTGTCTTGTTTGCTGACGAAAATTCCGCAACGATTCTGTAATATATTTATGCATGAAAAATCTTAACATTTCTGTATTGCGTTCGTGCGAATTTTGAAAGATGAAAAAAAAATCGTTCAGGATTCGTTTATCAATTCTTTAGGACTTAAGATAAGATATATCGGTTGAAAATTGTCTGAGTTATGTTTTCGGCAAAAAAAAAAGTTTTAAGATAAACTCGTTTCAAGTTTTGAGTAGTAGAAAATTATGATTAAATTTGCAATATCTTTAATCTTCAAATTCCAAAACCAGGAACTTTACCCGGCTATAATCTTTTGAGACGTCGTTTTCAGGTCATAAGGGACCATTAAAAGAAATATATCGATTTTCTAAAAATTCTAAACTGATCTTAACTACTCTAGAGTTTAGCTTGAGCGACTGATGATATAAAAATTCCCAATCGATGACGACATTTGAAAACAAAGCGGGTTTTTTACTAAATCTTGTACTAAATTTTTACTAAAAATTCCGTTTTGTTTACTTTTAATGAAATCTCCACTTGGCCATTCCATCAACCATTGTTTTTTAATGCTGATACAAGATTTCCCCTTATCTCTATTGGAATATCAATTCTACCGCCGCGGTACAGGCGCAAATTAACATTCTTCATTTCGAATTTATTTCAAAATATTTTGACAATGATGAAAAACAAGCACTTGGAAATAATCTTAAATTACCTGATATGCATAGAAAACACTCCATAGCCATTTTATCGAAACTTCAAAATAAAGTAATAATTTATTTTAAGCTCATATTATACACTCGAAAATTGAAATATTTGCAAAAAGTATACCTTTGTCGGTGTGCTTCAAAATCTTTTAATTTTTGTTTTATTCTACTTAGTTAAATTTGATGAAGTTTAACTGTCATCTAAGTTAAGAACAAGAAATTCAAAAATGATGGATCGTTTTCTATTTTTTAAATAATTATAATGGTATAAAAATATGGGTAATGAAGTGATGAGGGTGCAACAACAGCACCAATAGCAATAACAAAAACAAAGTTAAATAGTCTAGACGTGCTCGGCGGTTTTTATTGAAACAAGAAAAAAAATGCCTTAACACTGGGCAACATATTTTGACATATCTATGAACGTCAATTAGCAGCACACTTATAATTAGCCAAAAATGAAATAATAATATAACAAAAACAAGAAATGCCTTATGCGACTAATTTTTTCTCTAATACACAACGGGGCTTCACACTTCAGTGTAACTAGAAGAGCAACTAGGAACAAACGTGATAGAGACGGGCATACAGACCGATAGACAAGCAAACATGTTTAACGGAATGAGGAAGGCGCCCTGATAAGAGTCGATGCAATATATATTCTGTCTGTCCGACTTATCATAATCAATGCAATGCGAACAATTGTACGTTGTTTTTATTATTGCTTGTGTATTGAATATCTATATATGTATACATTCACACAAGCTAGACCATCTATTAAATTCCCAACAAGATATTTCCTTATCTCTGCTCTGCACCTTTTATGCCATGTCCATAACTGAAGTTATCATTAGAGAAGTACTGTAAATAAAATACAAGTTTTACACTTCGAAGGCAAACGAATTACACATGTTTTTCCATACTTAATTACCAACAAGCTCTCTTTTTCTCTCCCCTCTCTCTCTCTCTCTCTCTCTCTCTCTTTTGCACGCACTTTAACTTTTTTATTATCGATTTTTTTTTAACTGTTGTATTATCTACCTCTTACATTTTTTAATTGATTTATTCAGGTAATCGCTCCGTGAATGAGACCACAATTAAAACGGAAAACATATCGAATTCTGGACATGATGAGACGATGACATCCGTTGCCGATGAACCAAAAAACGATAAGAAAAACAAACGACAACGCCGACAAAGAACTCACTTCACCTCACAGCAACTGCAGGAGCTGGAGCACACATTCAGTCGTAATCGCTATCCGGATATGTCAACGCGCGAGGAGATCGCCATGTGGACAAATCTGACAGAGGCTAGAGTCCGGGTAAGTTCATCAAAATGTTTATGTGCAGTATGTGTGTGAAAATGTGGGGTGTTTGGTAGACAGTGGTGACGGCGGGAAATTGACTTGGTAGCCATTATTTTTTTTTATGGAGATTGATTTTTAAGTCATTTATATAGTGGTATAAAAATTTGGTATTCAAATTTTAATTTAATTTCAAGGGAATGTAGGAGAAGATATTACAGTTTTGATATCTTTAATTTTTGTTTAATTTTTTTGCATTTCGGTTCTCTTTCCGAACCGGTTGTGCTTTAAGCCAGCGCTAACTTTGCTATTAAATAGCCATATATTTGTGCTTAATCGAGAGAATACATTCGGCAATGAGTTTTTTAACACAACTTCAGGCATATGCCGTCTAGATCAAGAGTGGATCCTTTCGTTAACGAGTCGCCAAAACTATAAAAAGCAATTCTTTAACGAGTTTGCAAAACTAAAAAAAGCAATTCGATAATGAATCATATAATCATATAAAAAAAAATAAAAACTAATTTCAAGCTTACCACGTCAAGAATTGAAACCAGGTCATCTGAATGCCAGTCCGGCACCTTATCCACTCGGCTACTTCAAATGCTGAATACATCTTGCTTAATTTGCTTCATAATAAAAGCCAGCATTCGCTGACATGGCTTCGAACCCCAACTTGTTATAAAAAAATTTTTTTTGTTTTTTTTGTTATTAAGATATTCTTTTGAAGATTTGGCTTTTCAAATCTTCGAAATTATTTTTTTTAACCAGCTTTTTTTCGGCTTCGTTATACATTCGTCAAAACCGAAAAAAGCCATTCGCTTACGAGTCGCCAAAACTATGAAGAAGCAATTCGTTAACGAGTCGCCAAAACTAAAAAAAGCAATTCGTTAACGAGTCGCCAAAAACTATAAATAGCAATAGTTAACGAGTCACCAAAACTATAAAAAGCAATTCGTTAACGAGTCGTGAGAACAACAAAAAGCAATTTGTTAACGATAACTTATTCATATGAAAATCTTGAACAAATTATAAGTGAAAATTTTTTATATAAAGGATAAACACGAAATAACATAAGAAAAAAAATTTTGTGAAATTTTTTTCATATAAAAATTTATGAAAATTTATATTTAAAAAAAAAACATAAAATTTAAAAAACAAATATTCGCTTAAATGACGTATTAACAATTGAAAGTTAGTAAAAAATACTTTTCTTAAAATAATTTGTGTATTGAAAAGTCGGAAAAAGTCCTTTTTTGTTTCAAAACATCTTAAATGGAGCTTAGGAAAGTCATGATTTCAATCCGTGCTTTCTTTAAGCATCAAGTCAACCTCTGATGAAGTCGGTATGAAACTATTCGAAAACTTTGAAAAAAACGATTCACAAGCGATTCGTTAGCGAATCACCCCTCGCCACAATGTTTATTGGGTATATTTATAAAATTGTAAAAAAAAAAATCTGTACATGAAATATTTTTTTTTAAATTCCTTCTGCGATGGGCATTTTGAATGACGCTGAGTCCGAAAATCGCATTTTTAAAATTTAGCCTGTCTATCTGTCTGTATGTTAAAGCATCACGCGAAAACCACTAAATGGCTTTAAATGAAACTTGCCATCCAGGTTCCTTATATCCCCGACCAACATATAGGCTACGTTTTATCCAGTAAAAAAGGTTGGACACGGTAGGGGGCGCTGCGATCGGGTTCCAGGCATTATTTCTTTCAGCTTATCTCCAAATCCGTTCATTCGATTTCATGAAATTTGTACGTAGAATTTTTCGGATACGGTGAGTTTTTATGGCTTATCTACCCGGTTCTATCTTGAACATCAGAAGGCACTGTAGTACAAATATTTTAAGAAACGTTGAAAAACTCCGCAGCCGTTTATCCGAATACGTGTATATATCATACATATATCAACATATATATACAGGGTGTCCCGCAAATGAGTGCAACTATTTACGGAGGTGAAAGGTTATGTCGAGCTGAGCAAAAAATCGTATGAGAGGGGGGGATCTATTTTCACGTTCTTAGGAGCTACAGGGTTAATTAATATTTGACGACTTTGATTCATGTTATTGTTTCTAGCAAGAAAACTAACTTACATAAAACTTATTTTGCAAAGGCAATAAAATCACCTTTCTAACGGCATATCAACAAACCCTATCGACTTAACCATTACCTAGCTGTGCTCGTGTGAAAATGAAATCAATCAGTTGGTACTATCAAATTAAAACTATGAGTGTAAATTTGTCGGAATTTCGCGTAATAAATGAAACTTTTTTTCGTAAGCAATTTTGTAATTTATTCAATTTTCTTTTCAATAACACCAAAAACATAAACATATCTCAAAAAATAAAAAAGTTGGTTGTACTAAAAAAATTATACTTTTTAGAAAACAATGATATTATCTACTGCATAATTTATTGTAATGTCATTATTTATCATTATTTTCTAACAAGTATAATTTTTTTAGTACATTCATCTCTTTTATCTTTTTTTTTAGTACATTCATCGGTAACGGTTAAATCGTTGGAGTTTGTTGACATACCGTTAGAAAGGTATTTGCTTTGCAATGAGTTATCAAAATAAGTTTAATGTAGGTTAGTTTTCCTGCTAGAAACAATAACGTGAATCAAAGTCGTCAAATCTTAATTAACCCTGTAGCTCCTAAGAACGTGAAAATAGACTCCCCCTCTTATACAATTTTTTGCTCAGCTTGTCATAACCTTTCAGCTCCGCAAATAGTTGCACTCAATTGCGGGACACTCTGTATACATGGGCGTAGTGAGGGTAGGGCAGGAGAGGGCAGTTTTCCCTCTGATATGTATATGATATACATATACATGTGTATATTATACATATACACATATACAAACATAAATACATATACATGGCCGTGGTGAGGGTAGGGCAGGGGAGGGCATTTGTCCCCTTACATGTTTATGTATTTACATGTATTTATTATATATATATAAGCATATATGCATAAACATGGGCATAGCGAGGGAAGGGCAGAGTAAGGCAGTTTCCCCACTGCTATGTATATGTATATACATGTATATATTGTACATATATAAACATATATACATATATGTGGGCGTAGCGACGGAAGGGCAGGGGAGGGCAGTTGTCCCCCTGATTTGTATATGTGTATACATGTATATCTTATATATAGATGGAGCTAACGAAGTCTTACCTCAGTCGTGCGGTCTAAAGCACACTCTTATTTTTTTTATGTGCCTCCTTGAGCACCAGAGGGCGCTGTAGTACAAGTCTCTTAAGAAAAGGTGAAACACTCCAAAACCGCTCATCTGATTAGGATGAAAATTTTGTATATAGGGGTTTTCGAGTATGGAAAGGGCTTTGGCGCTATTTTTTTTTTTTTTTTTTGTTCGAGTTTGTTTGTTTCTATTGTACAAATACTGCAAAAAAAGCTCCAAGCCATTCATCCGATAAGTTTGATTTTTATAAGAGGTTTTCGGGTGCGGTGAGTTTTTTGCACTATGTATTTTTGCTATATATTGAACATCAGAGGGCGCTGTTCTACAAAATATTATAAGGCGTAGCAAAGCGTGAAGGGTGATATATAGCTTCTTTTCTTCTTTATTTGTATTTATATTTAACATTCTTATTTCCGCATCTCAGGACAGCTGATGCCAAATTCTGTTGTATTTGAGTTCGCATCAACACATGCGCAAGTCCGTTGCGTCGTACGTTGGCGTTGTTTTGACATTTCAATTTCCAGTGCTTATTTAATTGTTATCCACTAAAAAAAACATACAAAATAATGGCTAAATCGCAAAAAATTGAGAAAAGAAATTGTCAAAAACGTGGTAAAAATTTAAGGTACATAAAAATAACGTATGAAAGAATTCTTGACCATAAAAATACCTGCAAACATAACCTAAGCAAACATTGGTTAAGCTTATCTCTAACGATGCAAGTTGTAGCCTGGCATTTTTCTATTTAATGTATGTAAATATTTAGTACATAACAGGTCATTCAATAAGTCCGCAGGATAAGTCAGAAAAAAAAATTCTGATAAAACTCGATTATATTATTCAACAGAGTTGCCTTCGAGAGCGATACAACGAGCATAGCGATCTTCCAACATTTCGATACCACTTTTATAGTACGATTTCTCTTTCTCGTCAAAATAGGCCTCAGTTTCAGCGACTACTTCATCATTGGACTTGAATTTCTTTCCAGCAAACATTCTCTTGAGATCTGAAAACAGGAAATGTCGCTGGGGGCTAAATCTGGAGAATATGGTGGGTGGGTAAGCAATTCGAAACCCAATTCATTCAATTTTGCCATCGTTTTCATCGATTTGTGACACGGTGCATTGTCTTGGTGAAACAACAATATTTTTCTTTTGCAAATGTGGCCGTTTCTTGGCGATTTCAGCCTTCAACCGATCCAAAAGTGCACAGTTATAGGCGCTGTTGATGGTGGTTCCTTTTTGGAGATAGTCGATGAATATTATTCCTTTCGCGTAGCCCAAAATACAGACGCCATCACCTTACAAGCCGACTGTTGGGTCTTTGCTCTCTTTGGATTCGGTTCGTCGACTGCTGTCCACTCAGCTGACTGTCTTTTGGATTCTGGTGTGTAATAGTGATGCCATGTTTCATCCATTGTCACATATCGACGATAGAATTCGATTTTATTGCCACCAAACACTCATTTAAAGCATCAATTCGTTGTTGTTTTTGGTCGACTGTGAGCTTACTCGGCACCCACTTTGCACAGAGCTTTCGCATACCCAAATGTTCGTGTAAAATGGTAAAAACACTACCATTTGATATCTTTACAATGTCAGCTAGCCCGTGCGCCTTCAATTTGCAATCGTTCATAACCAATTTGTGGATTTTTTTGATGTTTTGTGGAATGATTTGGGCGTCCACTACGCTCTACATCATTTGTGCTGGTTCGATCACGTTTAAATTCAGCAATCCACTTTTCTACCATTTGTCCCGATGGAGCAGAGTCCGGATAATGTTTATCAAGCCATTGTTTGGTTCCACTGTATTTTTTTTTTTTTTTTTATTAAAAAGCAATGCTTTATCAAAACTCGAAATTCACTTTTTTCCATTTTTTTTTTTTTTCAATAACAATAGTTACACAGAAAATGATATCACGAATACGTATCGTTTGAAGGTTGGTACTAAATAAAAATCATTATAATATATTTGAGATAGAAATCAAATGGAATTAAGTGTTTAGATGTAAAATTAATTGACGTTTTAATACATCCACCGAGTCACAAAAATTAATCAAATTACAGTTACTATTGAAATCACTACACATATAACGTAAAGGGTCGTGAAGAGCGTAAATTGAGCTGCACTGACTATACTTAAAAAAAAAGAAAATGTCTAGATCCTCTCCTCGGAACGTTAAAGTTTAGAGATGAGAGGAGATATCGGGATTCGTTTTCACCATAAAGTAATTTATATAAAAAGGTGACATTAAGCATAATTCTCCTGCTTCTTATGGAAGGCAGTAAAATTAGCCCAAGTCGGATCTCATACGAAGGAAGAACAATGTTTGGGTTCCAACGTTGATGACGTAAAGCAAAAAGTAAGAACTTTTTTGAACCGATTCTATTGCGTTGATGTGAACATTATATTGTGGACTCCATATAACACACGCATATTCAAGAATTGGCCTAACGAAAGATGTAAAGAGTAATTTAGTAGTAAAGGGATCATTGAATTCTTTACCCCAACTTTTAATGAATCCAAGGACACCTCTAGCCATATTTAGCACCATATTAATGTGGAGATTGAAGTTTAGTTTTGGATCCCTAATAACACCAATATCGACAAAAGTCGTCGAGTAATTTATGCTATGAGGAATTCTGCGTGAGAATGTCATTTGTTTACATTTTTTTTAAGTTTTGGCTTAAAATGTTAAAGTTACACCAGTCCACTAGACTATTAAGATCAGATTGTTAACGATGGTGATTTATAAGTAAGAAAAAAAAAATATTGATAAGGATAATCTCCCTTTGGGTGTGCAAAATCTAGTTTTCGTTCCTGGTGCCAGCAACCCTAGCTACGGCTCTGCTCAGATGATCAATTATATTGAAGGTAATATGGTGCAAGTGCTTTATAAATTTAGTATACAGAACCATAATTTTGAAACCAAATTTCTAAAATTAAAGACTACTATAATAAAGACTACTAAATAATACTGATTTAAAAAAAAAAAAAATTCTTATATTCTAGAATTCACTCCTTTTCTCTATTCAGAACACTAATCCAATACACGTAAAATGCACTCCAGTTAAACTAAAGCCCAATTTTATTTTTTTTCCCGCCCTTTTGTTGCACTTGTATCGAAACATTGGTTGGCCATAACAGCCGCCATTATAGCGTTAACAGCGCGAAAACTGCCACAAAATGGTATTTGTTAATATATAGCTCTGAGCCAACAATGGCGCATTAGCCAAGAGTAAAGCCCGCGAAAGGTTCCAGCGAGACCGCAAATATACGCCATGCAAAACGTTTGCAAAACCAAAAAAAAACCGAATGCATACAAACAACGTTAGTCGATTTATGGCAACTTTACGAGCACCAAAATAAAAGTATTAAAAAAAAATAAAACTAACGGACTAAATGGACAGACAGCCAAATGGACAGACAAGTCACTGCAATGCGCGAATGTGTGTTCGTATTTATTTATCATCTTTTTTGGTTTTTGTTGCGTTTGGCAAGATTGCAATGCTGCAAAAATGAATTTTTGGAAAATTGCACAAAATGGCGAATGCTGGCTGAGCTGCTTTATCTGTTTTATTTTCATTTGTTGCTATTGTGCAAAGTATATTTGTAGTTTTGATGTTGTTGTTGTTGTTGTTGTTGGCACTCTTGCAGAGGCATTGAACAGCTTGTCTGAGGGCAAAAACAGCATATTTACGAGTTAGCAGCATCGTTCGCATAACTTGTGTACCCAGTGTCCAGTATGGCCAATGAAAATTATTGCGGTCAATGTTCGTGTTCGTGTTCAGCTCAGTTGCTCACATTTGCCCAAAAGCGTTTCGCACTCACACACAATGCTCCGAAAGAAATCCCCTTGCAAAATAATTTATTTGCCTTATTTATTTATTTATTTGTTGGAAGAATTTTTTTGTAATTTATAAACAGTGGGGTAGAAATGTCAGATATTTAGCATATTGCGGTTTCTTAATGTGTCGTAATTTTGCCTTTTTGCTTGCTATTGATGCAACAATTTTGTGTTGTTATTTTGACAGTACAACAGCAATAAAGTTAATTGCATGCATATAAATCCTATTCCCACAGTTCCATCTGTGGTTTGAGTTGAACAACCTAGAGGGTAAATACGTTGTGATACCTGTTTTTTATCACTTTTCATATTGAAATAATTTTTGCTTGACTCTTAAAGTAGAAAAATTTTATTAGGTTGCGACACAATTTGCATTTGTTTGCGACTTTCTGGAAAATGGTTTTATTTATTTTTATTTACATGTTCCACCAAAGTCAGGTCAATTCGTTTTATTGTAAGCTTAAGAGATTTTTTTTTTAGCCATAAAACAATTTGCCTTAAAACAGTTTTAAACTTTTAAGAATTTGTTACACTCGGTTCCAACAGTAATTTTCCTCAATTTTTCTAAAACCTCCTGAAATTGAAAGCTGATATTTTTTTATTTTTATAATATTTTTATAATAAAACTTCTATAATCGCGTGTACAGCACATTAGAATGTTTAGAAATACGAGTACAACCGATATAACGGAAATAATTATTGGCGCGTTTTAGACGAGGCTATACTCCAAAGTCCTTGGTAAATTCCTTTGCAAGTGCTTGTTTCGCTAGCAACACAAACTTCCTCACCAAAAAATGATACTTGCCTTCTTTCAAAGTATCATGGAAGAAAAATAATTCATTCACTCACAAGTTCAGTGAAAATTCAGAGTCGCATTACAGTGCCGCATTCATTCACTCACAAGTTCAGAGTAAATTTAGTGCCGTATTACCTAGGGGGCAAGGGTGACCAAATGCCCTTGGTTGAAAAAAAATTTGCAGGGTGTATTTTGTAAAAAAGAAAAAATGTATTTATAACTTTGTATTTTTATTTTACAAATGATTTAACTCGAATTTTTCAGCGTAACCATTTTATCATAGCTTGTATTAAGCCCTTTATAAATATAAGTTTTGCGCTGTAATTATAATGTTGGACATCTCTTCTTAAATAACAAAAAAAGATTCTTGGATAATCGCTTAGCGGCCAGTTCATATAACAAGTTAAATAAAAGTTACACGTTGACTATTCAGTAAGAGACATTTTACCTCATTTTGTCGAAATTTTAGGAGTTTTTTAAGTAAGTATTGTGAAAATATGGCAAGAGATATTTGAGAAAATATTTTTTTATTGTTTTACATAAGTATCAAAATTAACAAATTCTTTTTTATTTTTTAATTAAAAAAAAAAATTTCCGAGAAAAACACGTTTAAAGTTTCAAAACAAGTTTTTCGCTACTTTTAATGATTTAATTAATCTTTTTTTTTCATTTGGCGAAGCTCATTACAAAAAAATCTAGACCATAATATTAAAAATCGTTCAATTATTTTTGCAGAAATGTCAAGTAGAAAGAGTAAGAATTTGGTTATAAAAAAAAATGAAAAATTATTTTTTTCTAACTTACCTGTTGTCTGCGATCCCAGATGTATACAGTAAGGCTTCTGCTTGCTCATAATCTGCTTGCACCTGACTTTTTCCTATTAGCGGGTCCGATTTCTTTTTTTTTTGCCAATTCAGTACTGTGATGGTTGACGTTCCTCCTTATCCCTCCTTAGGAGGGCTCCCATACAAAGTACCCTACTGTTAATGAATTAACATTGTATGGGAGCCCCCACACCTAAGGTGGGGTCGGAGGGGATAGTTCCCAAAGGGAAAAATATTACACTTGAAAAAGTAATGGAGGTTGGTTGTAAAGTTTCTTTTTTGCAAAATTTCTCCTCCAACTATACTTTTTAGCCTGTTTTGTGTGCGACATCAAGTGTGATTTTTTTTTTCTAAAATTGGACAGATGGCTTTATTATCGGCACGCCCCTATCCTAGCTATTTCAAATATTTTATATTGTATTTATTATGTATTATATTATTGAGGGAAAAAATGTTACACTTGAAAAAGTACTGGAGGTTGGTCGTACATATTAACCCTCTCCTACCCTTCCCAAGAGGAGACATATTGATTTTATTAACAGTAGGGTGCATTGTGTGGGAGCCCCCCTAAGGAAGGGTCAGAGAGGATAGGTCCCAAAGGCAAAAATGTTACACTTAAAAAGGTACTGGAGGTCAGTCGTGCATATTTAACCTCTCCTACCCTCCCCAAATAGGTAAATATCGATTTCATTTACTGTTGGGGGTTAAGGTTCATTGTATGGAAGCCCCCCTCAAGAGGGGTCAAAGAGGATAGGCTCTTAGGAAAACGTTTTTCTCTTGGAAAAATAATGGGGGTCGGTCATACAGTTTAACCCTCTCCTGCCCTTCCCAAAAGGGGACATATTGATTTCAATAAATGTAGAGGGTTAGGGCTTACCCTAGACCCACCTCCAGGGAGAACCTTACTTGACCCGAAAAAACTGAATTCATATTCGGTTTCAGCGACCTCGAAACATAAAAAAAGTTATGAAACCCCACAGGTTTTTTTTTTTTGGAAAATTGTTGTAGAGTGTAATTAATAATAAGAAATAGAAGGAATAATTTTTTTCGATAAAATCGATCGGATCCATGTTAAAAATCAATTTAATCGTTTTCATTTGTTCCCATGATTAAAATGATTTTTTCTGAGCTTTAATTTTGTTTGCATTTTTTAAACTTTATTATATAGTAGGAACTAAGATAAAGTGGGTGAATAGTCGAGGAAAAAAATTATATTAAAAACGAAGTGGCCATTTCAGCCCTTGAAATGACTCTGACCGAGCTTCTTATGATCAATTGTGTTGTGTGTGATGTGAAATGTTTGCACACAAATGATCGAGAACTGGACCTACATGTTTCACGCCGACTCCGAACGGCTTATGTTCTCAAGAAGCTTTTCATGGCAGTTTTTACTCTCTGAGGTTTGCCATTGTCTGCAGAGAGGTGACGGCCAAACAGAAAAATTAATTCAATTGAAAAAACTTTCTGTGTCAGATGGAGGATTCGAACATGGGTTCTCTGGCGTAACAGTCACACACGCTAACCACTACGCCACGGCCGTCAAAAATTACACTGTGGAACAAATTCAGGTTAGCAAAAGTTAGGTCGATTCTGAGAGTGAGGGGTGAAAATAGAGGCTAAATTATAAGACCCGTATCGCGGCGTTTGTTTATGTAAGTTCGAATTTTTTTTTTAATCGGCCTTCGAACTTTGCAGTCAAATGCCGATTTTCAGCATATTGTTTATATGGTTTTTTGGCTATAACTCGTCGAGTAATTGATATTTTTTCAATCTGTAACAGCCAAATTATTGCTAGAGACCTGTGCAACAATTAAAATTTTTTAAAAAATTGATTTAGAAAATTTTTGTGGCGGTTATAAAGCAAAATGGAAAAATTATTTTTTTTCACGCTTTTTGAAAATATTTTCCACAAAACTAAGTCTTTTTTGCTTTCTGTTTGATCTATAATATTCTTCTCAGTTTCTTCAATAAATTTCATTTGAAAAGAAAACAATAATAATACAAAACTTGCGTTTTCCAGCTTAATATTAATTTGCTTCTCATTTTTTATGTACCTACCAAAAAAAAATATAATTTTGAAATGTTAGTTATGAAAAGTTTTAAGTAAAAAAATTAAATAAATTAAATTAATGATTTGTCCAGTTGCCGTTTAGCAGGCGGCTCAAATGGAAGCGCAGTTTGGTGATAACGTTCGCCTTGCTCATCAGATTCAGTTGGCAACTGTTGAGCGAGTTGATCAAGATGCTGATGCAAGAGATGAATTTTGTACGACATATTAACCCCAATTTCATCGAAAGCTGCCAACATGTTTGCAACAGATTGCCTGTAGTTGTCTTTGCGTTCTTTACCCAAAAGTCCTTTAATGACTGCTTTCAATGCGAGCCATGTATTTTATTTTCGGCCTGTCAGAACTTGGTCAAAATCTTGACGACTCATTAGTTTCAGGGTTTTGGGAAAATGTCTCTTTAGCGGCTGAATACTGCTGGCCTTTTTGCGATACATTTCAAAAAATTTTTAGCAAAGCCAAGTTTAATGTGGAGCAACGGCAACAAAATTTTCATTTCAGGAACAAGACTTTTCGTGCCCAATGTCTTTAGGCCATTTCCGTCCAATGCGACTATTCCAGTTATGCTGTTTGTACTGGGTTCTTCCTTTAATAACTTCTCCGTATCGTGAATCCCAATCGCACAAAAAACACGGATATTTTGAACGGCCCGATGCTGTTAAGCCTGTAATCAGTGAAACTATTTTGAGGTCGCAGCAAATGCGCCACTGGTGTTCGTTATATTTGACTACTTCCAGAATGTGTTTCAAATT
The DNA here is from genome assembly GCA_914767935.1 of Coremacera marginata. Classification (NCBI taxonomy): domain Eukaryota; kingdom Metazoa; phylum Arthropoda; class Insecta; order Diptera; family Sciomyzidae; genus Coremacera; species Coremacera marginata. The sequence continues at coordinate 229,119,503 of OU612043.1, read as the reverse complement.
ATCGAAATTTTCACTAGTGTCAGTGCTATACGCAATCGGAACAGAAGGCATTCTATTTGTCTTGTGCAAAAGCACAACTTTTAAGCTGATTAGTGAACTATTGATGAATAAACGCCTATCATCTTTTTTATAGGTTAACCCTATCGTCTCCATTAACTTTTCAATATCGTTGCAATAAGTGAAATTTTTTGCATCATTCACATTGAAGAACTTTTCTAACTCTTTTTGGCGTTTTCGATATGCTGTTACTTTGGTACCTTTAGCCAGCAAATTATTTCCTTTCAAAAATGAAGCCATTAGTTCTGATTTTTTTTTTTGAGTCAAACACATATTTGCAACAATTCCATCCAATTGGTTTTGTGTGACTAGGATTGGGTCCTTTGATGTTTGATAGGATGTACCTTCACCAGGGTCGTATTCTGAGAAGAAATCCATGGATGTAGCAGCGGCGGTTGTAGTACTGATATCTGTTTGAAGATCAATACTTCGGTATGTTGCTACTGGAACGAATTCTGAGTGCGGTAATGGTAATTGGGCACTTGGCACTGCCACATAAGTTTTATTCTTTGCTTTCCTTCTATTCAAAGTTTTATGGTAGTTGATACATCCATAGCAATTTTCTTCTTGATGCGGGCTGTTGTCTAACCACATCATTGGTATACCAAAAGGCATAGCCTCTTCTTTTCACTTTTCCATTGCATAAGAGTTGAATAGCAATTTTATCACGACCGAGCGAAAATTAAAAGACATCAGCTTCGGCTGAGCTTCGAGTCTTAACTGAATCTTCATTTTTTATACTAGTTCGCTTGTACGAAATAAAAAAAAAAAATCGCTACCTGTGCGGTGGTTAATAACAAAAAAGTTGTTTTACTAATTCCTAATTCTTGGAACTTCCCTTTTTAATTATTTCTACCTAAATCGCTAATTATTTAATGGTTTTGAGATTTTTAACGCAAACTATCGACTAAAAAATAATAATTCCTACCATTTTGCTTCATAAGCACCACAAAAATTTTAGTTGTTGCACAGGTCTCTAGCAATAATTTAGCTTTTACAGATTGAAAAAATATTATAATTAGTCGCCAAAAAACCATATAAACAATATGCTGAAAATCGGTATTTGACTGCAAAGTTCGAAGGTCGATTAAAAAAAAAATTCGAACTAACATTAACAAACGCCGCGATACGGGTCTTCTAATTTAGCCTCTATTTTCACCTCCCACTCTCAGAATCGACCTAACTTTTGTGCTAACCTGAATTTGTTCCACAGTGTTATATTAGGTTTAAAAAAAAATCAGGAAAATTTCCAAAAAAACACAAACATGCGCATATATAAAACTGTAAGAACGGATAAGAAAGACCGAAAATATAACAAAATTAGAGAACAGCACCGTAGGCATATTTATTTAAAAAAAAAAAAAAAATTTTTTTTGGGAAAACTTTAAAAGTCTAACTATTGAGCCGGTGTCAAAAATAGGTTAGTTTCCGTGATACAGTTTAATGAACAGTCTGCGAGTAATTCAACTTAAAAGCCGAAAAATCGAAATCGAAAAAGTGGCACCGAAGTTCACTAGCTGGAATGGAACAAACTTCAAATCCGCTAATTGAAGTCCTTATGAAGCAATTAAAACGATTTACAGCTTATTTACAGATTATTTATGAGCACAACTCTTTCCTTGCCCAGGGGCGGCATCTAGTCTTAATACTGTTACTGCAATAATTATTGACTTATAGAAGCTAAATTTTTATTTTAAGTACAGTAGTGAATTTTATTCAACCCACAACTATGCTCAAAAGCTAAGATCGAGACTGGACAAAGGGTTCTTATTTTAATTTAACTTTTGGCATTCTCAGAAAAGAACACGGGTTACTTTTACACGGGAACTTTTTTTCTATAAACTCTGATTGTTGGGAAAAAAATAAAAATTTTGACATTAAATAACCCCAATACTTTTTATTTTTGACAACTAAAGCTTTAGTACAGCGATCGGTAAGAATCAATTTTATGAAATGCACTGAAAACTAGAAAAGAGCAATAAAGATCAGCGGCAAATAGTAAAACTTTAAAGAAAATACTTCTTGTGTCACTTAAGACAACAAATAGACGACAACAATAAGTGGCGCCAAGCGGCTACTAAAAATAAAACTTATAAAAAAAACCTACTCATAATTTCACATATCTAATGTTGTGACAGTTGCAGCAAAACTACGCTCAACGTATTGTCGCGCAATAAAAATATGATACAAACAAACAAGCGCTGTGATCGATATACTTTGATTGATGATCGATGATGTGTAATTCAATAACAACAACAACATCGTCACCATTTCCATCTAACAATTTGATTTATTTATAAAATTAAGGTAACCAAAAGAAGGGCTGATCTGCACAAATGATCATGACTATGCGTAGAGTTTTCTACCCATATAGAAAAAATGCAAGACCATGGCGACAGGCTTGGTAAAAGTTGTTGGGCATTGATAAAAAGTTTTTGTGACAGCAGCATGTCATAAATATGCAATTAGTGATAAAAAAAAAATTAAGTAAAACAGCTGTCTACTTTTCTAAAATAAACTTTTGCTCACACTTTTCACTATAAAGCAACAAATTTCATGGTATTTTAATGCAAATAAGAAAGAGACAGCAAATGTGTAAATGCAGCGCATATGGTAAATAGTGCTAAAGTTGCTCATAACAATTGCAGCAACAATTGCACTTGTCTCTCACTAGTCTCAAGCAAATGGAACAGGGGTTAACCATCATCATTCGCTCACCCAGCAAAACCACAGAACCATTATGACGCTAGGAAGCATCAGGGAAATTATGTCAATTTTAACATGTGTTCCAGAAATAAAAGTCAAAAAATTTATATAAATGCAAAAATGAAAACATATTTCAACGATAATGTAGCAACGAACAAAAAAACCAAATCCAAAATAACCCGGACCCAGACTCACTACAAAGCTGACAAATATTGCTTTATGGTCCATTATATTGCGTTGAATAGGATGAATGCAAAATGTTATAATAATGTAGCTAATATAAATGCAAAACAATGAAGGGTAATTTGTCAACACTGGCAGCAGGCAAGGGGCACTACAGTCGGCAGTGGAACATCCGAGTCGAATGAAGGGTGGTTAGTAAAATCAAAATGAATTTGAAACCACAGGAGAAAAATTAATGATAGAGAAACGAACATTGACTGCAATAAAGGCGGCAATAAAATTTAACATATCGCTATACAAAAGGATTAACTGGGTGCTAAAGAGTAGAAGGTAGTGTAAAAAACAGCAGCACAAGTAAAAAAAAATGTATTGCAAATAAAGGCAGCAGGGTACATGGCAGGGAAAGAAAACAAATACGAGTATTAGCACTATATAACATAAGAGAAGAAAAGTTAAGAAAAAAAAAAAGTTGTACAATAAAAGGATAATCATCAATAAACATGCGATTACCATTTGTAAGTGATTACTTATGCACTGCTCTTTTGCCTCTTCAACAGTGCTGCACAATTAATTATATGCTACAATTTTAAAGTTGCAAAATTTTCAATTCCTGTCCATTAGCAACAACAAATGCTGCAATTTTATTTCATTACTTGTCAATAAAAAAACAACAAACAGTCCAGTCCAGGCTGCTCATTTAAAACACTTTCGTTGCCCAAAATGGTTTCACATCAAAACGCTCTTAATTGGTTGCCACTCTATACCGCGACAGGTGTTGCCAATAGCCACGAACTATACATTAAACAGTGAAGTTCACAAAAAACAGATATTTGTAGTTTTTTTATTTTTTTTCCCCCTTGTTTGACTAGTCTACGTTGTTCTATTTTATTTTTCTTTATGATTTTAAGTCACTCCACCACTAGCAATCTGGCAACTACCATTCTGTTCTTAATGGTTTTTTCGCTCACTTTTTGGTTTTTTCTTTTCTTATATGTTTCTGTCTGCATGCAGTACCTAGACCTATTGAAAAAAAATATCCCATTCTGACCATTAACCGTTATAGTTCACGTGTTGTTGGCCAGTTTATGAGCAATTTTTAAGGATTAGTTTTTGGTGTTTATTAAACGGGTCTCGTTAGCCGCACATACGCTTTGGTGTATTAGTTGAGGTATTTCTGTTTTGACCGTAGTGGAATTTTAACAAGTATTTCCTTAGGTAGCAAAAAATTATACCAGGGGTGTTGGAAGCGGGACAAAGGGGGTACAATCTCCCCCACGGCAATTATAAAATGATTGTGAAAAAATGGATTTTACAATAACAATATAAAATTTTTTTACATTTCAATTATTTTATTGAATTCCTCGAAAAATTTAGCCCAAAACGATTCACTTTTCATTTGATCTACGGTTACAAACAACAACATATAAAAGATTGGATATTGACGATGCAATTCGCAATAGTAAATATGGACTCCAGAGGTTAACTGTTGATTTGCGTTTTAAATAACATGTTAGCTTTTATTTTGTTTTTGTGATTACAGTGTCCAATCGGAAGGTTAGTACAGTGCATTAAAATGTTACAAATATATCTAGTCTGATAAAATCTAATTTATTTATTTATTTATTTATTCGCCAAACAAGGCATTTACTTATTCTAGGTGTTTTTTTTCCCCTCTCCTTCTCCCTTTTTTTGGTGAAAAATCGTGTCATTCAAGGTGGGCGTAATCCGCCCACCTGATTGACATGATCTAATATTACACGTCAAAATAGGAGAAAAAAAAGAGAAAGTAAAAATAAAAATATACTTATATCTTAACATTCTAAAAATATTTAATTAAAAAAGAGTGGGGTGGTGAGTTAAGGGGTAGTAGGGGTGAGAAATAGGAATTCAGAATGGTAACGCTTGAATTTCCCAAGTGAGTTTAAAAGAAAGACGGGGAAAAAGGTATTAGGATGGGAAAAGATACTTTGAGAGGTTTCGTTTAAATGTGTGCTTGGACATGGGTGGCAAATAACACTCGCTAATATTATTGAATTCTCTACAGCATCTATTGATGGGCTCATTACCAGCGTAGACGGTATGATGCTGATATTCAGTTAACAGCCGTGTATGCCTCGTTCGCCTTATTGGATCAGTAAATTTTATCTTGCTTGATATAAATTCGCTGTCAGTAATTCCACTAGTAACATCGAAAGTGAAACATGTACTAAGTAATGTTCTTCTCGATGATAAGGGCATTAAATTAAGGAGGCTAAGTCTTTGTTCATAGGGTGGCAGGTTACTGTAATCACGGGGATTGTAGGTGTCTCTCAATGCAAAAGCAAGAATTGTTTTTGAATGGATTCTAGTCTTTCCTTGTGTGATTCAAACGCAGGGTTCCAAATAATGCATCCATATTCGAGGAGAGGGCGCACTAACGCACAGAATAATGACTTAGTGACCCATACATTTTTGAACTCTTTTGCACGTCGTTTTATGAACCCAAGTTGTTTGCTAGCCCTTACTTACTTACTTAGTTGGTCGTAACAACCCGTGTCCGGGTTTCAACCGACCTCATCAGCTCTCGCCAGGCGCCTCTGCTTTGCGCGCGCCTTCTCCAATCGGATACACCAAGTGCGGTTAGGGCTTCCTCAGCCTGGTCCATCCATCGGAGGCATGGTCTCCCTCGTCGTCGTTGACCAGCGACCCTCGCCTCGAGCACCTTTTTCGCTGGAGCTTCGTCGTTCATACGATGGACATGACCGAAACGAAAATGGAGATCTGAATACGGATACGCAGTGTGTGCTGAGATTGTGGAGACGGCACTTCTCCAATTTACTTACTGGCGACGATTTCACCAATGCCGCCCATGGAGAGCGCAGTCCAGAGCTACCAATCAACAATGACGGAGTGGAAGTACCACCACCTAGCCATGATGAGGTTCGAGTTGCTATCCAACGACTCAAAAACAACAAAGCAGCGGGTGCTGACGGCCTGTCAGCTGAATTGTTTAAAACCGGCGGCGATGAATTGATAAGGCGCATGCATCAGCTCATCAGCAAAATATGGCTAGAAGAAAGCATGCCCGACGATTGGAACCTCAGCGTACTGTGCCCTATACTTAAGAAAGGAGACCCAACAATCTGCGCAAGTTATAGAGGTATCAGTCTTATTTCCATCGCATATAAGGTTCTCTCAAGCGTACTATGTGAAAGATTAAAGCCGATTACAAAAACACTGATTGGACCTTATCAGTGTGGCTTTCGACCTGGTAAGTCCACCATAGACCAGATTTTCACGCTACGACAAATCCTGGAGAAAACCCACGAAAATCAAATTGACACACACCATCTCTTTGTCGATTTTAAAGCTGCGTTCGATAGCCCGAGAAGGGATTGCCTATACGCAACAATGTCTGAGTTCGGTATACCTGCAAAGTTGATTAGACTTTGCAGAATGACGTTGAGCAACACACGCAGCTCCGTCAAGGTAGGAAATGACCTCTCCGAAACCTTCAATACCGAAAGAGGTTTCAGGCAAGGCGATCCACTGTCTTGCGATCTCTTTAACATCATCATGGAGGGGATCGTACGAAAGGCCGGTGTGCATCGTAATGGCACCATTTTCTACAAAGGCGTCCAGCTCCTTGCGTACGCTGATGATATTGATATTGTCGGCAGAACCAAGAGAGATGTTACCGCTGCTTTCGCCGCTATCGAAAAGGAATCAGCCAAAGTGGGTTTGACGATAAATGAGGGCAAAACAAAATATATGCTGTCTACAAACAAGGGAGCTCGGCGTTTAGACTCCCACGTTTCATCCGGCAGCTATAACTTTGAAGTAGTCAAGGAGTTCGTTTACCTTGGCACCGCCATTAATACCAAAAACGAAATCAGCCTGGAGATAAAGCGAAGAACAATAATTGCTAATAGGTGCTACTACGGGCTCAGTAAGCAACTAAGTTCCAGAGCCCTCTCTCGATCGACAAAACTAACACTCTACAAGACGCTCGTTCTACCTGTGCTGCTTTATGGCGCTGAGGCATGGGTAGTTTCGCAAACTGACGCAGCCGCTCTTGGGGTGTTCGAGAGAAAAGTTCTTCGCAAAATCTTCGGTCCTGTTCGAGTCGGCGATGACTATCGCATCCGAATGAACCACGAGCTGTATGAGCTCTACGATGACATTGACGTAGTTCGGCGTATAACTGTGCAGCGACTACGCTGGCTGGGTCATGTCCATCGTATGAACGACGTTTGCTAGCCCTAGACAAGATTTTATCATAATGTAGATTGAAGCGCAACTTATTATCCAAGATAACTCCAAGATCTACGATATGATTTACTCTAGATAATTCACTGTTGTTGAGGGAGTATATACTATTTGCTATTAAATTTTTACGAGAGAAGGTAATAATGTAGCATTTGCTAACATTCAGGCAGATATTATTTTGAATGCACCAATGTTCAAGAGATACGAGCTTCGACTGTAAGAAATTTATATCATGCTCCGATTTAATGACATGATACATTTTTAGGTCGTCCGCATACATCAGATGATGGATATCATTCAATATGTCAGATAAATCTGAAAATGTTGAAGAGAAGTGGACCAAGGTGGCTTCCTTGTGGTACTCCGGATTGAACGGAAATTTGTTTAGATAAGGTCCCTTGAAATTTAACGAGCTGTGATCTGCCTTGGAGATATGACTTTAGCCAGTTGAGAAGAGATCCTGTGATACCAAACTTTTCTAATTTAGAAGCCAAGATAGCATGATCCACACGAGCAAAGGCTTTGCTAAAGTCCGTATAGACTACATCGACTTGATGTCCTTTTTCCATTTTACTTAAAACATCAGATACCAATATCATTAAATTTGTGGTGGTTGATCTACCTTTACGGAAACCATGCTGCTGTTCATTAAGTAAAGGATTTATAATGCTTGTAAGTTTATCACATATTATCTTTTCAAAAAGTTTTGGAATAGCCGATAATATAGCAATACCTCTATAATTTTCAACAGATCTTTTGTCACCATTTTTATAAATTGGGGTAAGATGAGATGATTTCCAATAAGAGGGAAAAATACCTTGGTACAAAGATTTATTAAAAATTATGAGCAAAGGCATGATCAGTGGGTCCTTGCATTGAATTATTTAGCTTGGGGGTATGAGGTCAGGGCCAGGTCCCTTACCTGGGTCGAGGTCGTGGATTGCTTTGATTATCTCATCTCGTGTAAGACAAATATGATTTATCGTGTGTAATGCATTTGGATAGTGAGGAGGATTGGAAGTTTGGTTTCCTGGAACACAAAAAACTTCTTTGAAATGATCTGCAAAAAGATTGCAAATCTCTTGCAGGTTTGAAGAGATAATGTTACCTTTAAACATCGACGTAGGATAACCGTTGGATTTACGCTTAACATTAACGTAGTCAAAGAATTTTTTGGGTTCTTGAACAATATTTTCTCCTACTAGGTTTATGTATAGTTGATATGCTTTTTTGGACTCAGTAGAGAATAATGTAGCCAGCTCATTGTATCTGATTTTTACTTCTTCGCTCACATTAATGCCTTTTATGACAAATTTGTAAAGTTTATTTCTTTGATTTCTTAGATGTCTAAGATTTTGGTCTAGCCAAGGTTCCGAAAGTTTATTTTTTTTCTTTATCTTTGGCACATGTCTATCAATAATTGTGAGCACACGCTCGTAGAAAAGTGAAACTGAACTATCTAAGTCCAATGCTGACAGATCGGTCCAGTCAAAGTAATTCAGACTGACCTTAATACTCTCGTAGTCAGCATTCAGAAAATCGTATACAATCGAGTTATTGAACGAGTGGGTAAATGTCATATTGGAGGGGGATAACTCTGCAGTTAAGGCTGTATGGTGCACACTGTTAGAAAAAAAGTGTTCAGTCTCCAGAGTTGGACGAACGCGTATTTCGTCATAGGCATTAGTAAATACTAAATCTAGCCATTTGCCATTCTTATTTGGGGTTCTACTAACTTGTTGTAAGTCATTGCCATAAAAGGTACTAAGTAAGGTAAAATCAATCGGATTAGAGAGGTTAACCGGAAGTAGATAACTGTCATTTTCATCAATGACAAAGGAAATATTAGGGCGGTTAAAATCGCCAAAGATAATGACTTTATCTTCTTCATTTAAGGAAGCCGTTATTGACGAAATTGTTTCACACATTTGGTTATATATAGCTTCAATAGAACCAGGTGGATAATTGATAATAATTGGTGGTGAATTGATAATATATAAGAAAAATTATAAACGAATACTTTTTCGTTTCATATTTAATTAAAATGTTTTATTTGTTTTTACATGCTTTTATTCAACTAATTTTTAAATCAATCTTCTTGTAATATTTTATTGATACTGTTTTTTTTTATCAGAATGACATTTTTAATGTAAAAAAAAATGTTTTAATAAATACATATATGTAATATTTCTATATTGGCAGCAAGCTATCTCTTCAATGAATATAAACTCCGAAATCAAAGAGAGTAGCCTATATTTAAAACATTTGCTTATGTTACTAAATTTTATAATTGCTTACTACTACATTCAAGCAAATGTCAAGTAATTCCAGGGGCGGTTGAAATGAAAAAATGTGGCCCCAAACAAGACCACAACTATTTTTATAAATAAACTAGCTTATACGCTGATCGCTGCGCTCAGCGCTTATCCCCTAAAAGACGACGTAGCTTTAGTGAAGCTATGCTTTTATAGTAAGTTCGTACCGCGTTTCATTGAAGTGTGACTGATTTCAAAAGCTTTAAGGAAAATTTTGAGTGCTGAAAAGTACCACGCCCCTCGTCCAACGACCATAAAATGTTACCAGTGGAACAGCATGTCTAAATTGAGGTCGAGTACTGAATTCCGAGGCTGTGCGATCTATAATTCCAAAACTGTTCGATATCGAAAATTGTAGGTGTATTTAGGGCGCCTTTTACGAGCGACACCAGACTTCACAGGAACACTCTCAAGGCTTTGGTATAAAAATTGGCTTAGCGGTTTCGGAGTCTTTACGTGATATACACATATACCCACATATACATTAAGTACAATACATTAAATCGCCTCACGCTCCTTAGAAAAAAAAAAGTTGTTCAGCCCGGTTCTTTAAAAAAATCCATGGCTTATGTTATGATGATCCGCAAAATATTTCGATCAAAAAAATATTGGCTGGTATGGTAGTTAAAAAAAAAAAACAAACGGTCAGAAATAAGAGTAAAATAAAAAAAAATTCTTTTGCATCAAAAAATCTTAAATTTTTTCCGTTATTCATATTATTATTCATATTCATATTATTTTCACTAAAATTCAATTGAATTTTTTCCCCATACTACTTTTAGTGAAATAAATTGTAAAATGTTAAGAAATGTGTACATTTTTTTGGTAATTTCATTCAATTTAATTCTTCACTTTACAATATATTGTATCATCAATAGATAATTTACTTGACTAAAAGTAACATGGCCAGACAAAAAAAAAAACAACAAATTTCAATTTTAATTTTATTGAAAATAATATAAACAAAAGTTCAAAAATTAATGAAAATCCGCATTACCTCTGGTCCGACTGCAAAAATTTAAAATTTATTAGTGCATATTGGAAGAACTTTTTCATTACTATAATTTCTGACCGTTTGTTATTTTTAACTACCACACCAGTAAATATTTTTACAAAAACTCGATTTTAAGAGCATATTTCAAATCACTCCGTGGCATACTGGAATGGCTTGTATGGCTTGTATGCCATAGAATCCAGGTTCGAATTCCATCTGACACAGAAAGTTTTTTCAATTGAATTAATTTTTCTGTTCGGTCGTCATCTCTGTGCAGACAATGGCAACCCTCAGAGAGTAAGAAATGGCATGAAAAGCTTCTTGAGGACATAAGCCGTTCGCAGTCGGCATAAATCTTGTAGGTCCAGTTCTCGATCATTTGTGTTCAAACATTCCACAACACAATTGATCATAAGAAGCTCGGTCAAAGTCCTTTCAAGGGCTGAAATTGGCCATTTCGATTTTTTTTTTTTTTTTTTTTTATTTGCGGGTGGGAATCTGCGGTGGGCGTGACAAATTTTATATACAAGGTGTCCCGCAATTGAGTGCAACTATTTACGGAGCTGAAAGGTTATGTCGAGCTGAGCAAAAGATCGTATGGGAGGGGGGGTCTATTTTGACATTCTTAGGAGTTACAGGGTTAATTATTATTTCACGACTTTGGTTCACGTTATTGCTTCTAGCAGAAAAAGTAACTTACAAAAAAATTATTTTGATAGCTTATTTTAATGAAATCGCCTTTCTAACGGTATATCAACAAACTCCACCAACTTAACCGTTACTGAGCTGTGATCGTGTGAAGTTGAATTCAAACGGTTGAAACTACCAAATTTCAACTTTGAGTGCAAATTTCTCAGAATTTCGCGTAATAAATGAAATTTTTTTTTTTCAATCAATTTTGAAATTAATTCAATTTCCTTTTCAATGACATAAAAAACATTAACATATCTTAAAAATGAAAAAGTTGGCTGTACTAAAAAAATTATACTTATTTGAAAATAATGACTACAATTAGTTATGCAGTAGATAATATCATTGTTTTCTAATAAGTATAATTTTTTACTACAGCCAACTTTTTTTTATGTAAGTTAGTTTTTCTGCAAGAAACAATAACGTAAACCAAAGTCGTGATATATTAATCAACCCTATAGCTCCTATGAATGTGAAAATATACCCCCCCCCCCCCTCCCCCACACAATATTTTGCTCCGCTCGACATAACCTTTCAGCTCCGCACTCAATTGCGGGACACCCTGTATATACATATATTGACTGCTACTTAGAGCACCTGCATATCAAGTGTTATTATCAAAACGTGTACAACTCAGGAATAAGCATGATTTCGAAAAAGTGGGCGTAGATATGGTGCGACCACGCCCATTTTGTAACAGTTGCCGACAGTAATCATGTAAATTAAATTTCCAAATCTTAGTCTTCTACGGAAAAAGCCGTCTAATTTAAAGCATTTTTACTGATTTGTGGTCGGTAAAAGTGGGCGTGACAGCATTTATATATACATAGTGACTGTCACTTGAATCCATAGCACCTGCATACTAACATTTACTATCAAAACGTGTACAACTCAAGAATAAGCATGATTTGGATAAAGTGGGCATTCAGACCGAGGACCCAAGTTTATTGAAGAACTTGGCCTACACCCGCATAAAATCCAACTGATGCATCGTACTTTCGGTGAATGTGCTGAAATCAATTGGATGTTGAATCGAATTTTTATCATGAAATCATTTTCAAAGATGAGGCACATTTCTGACTTAAAGGGTAAATAACTAAGCAAAATTGCCGAATTTAGAGAGAGAACAACCCTAAAGAGACTCCCTTGCATCCAGAAAAAGTTACTGCCTGGTGCATGCCGGAGACATCACTGGTCCATACTTTTTCAAAACTGAAGATTGAACCAACATTAATGTCAGTAAGCGCTACAGGCAAATGATTCGCGGCTTGTTGGTTCACCACGTCAATATCAATCGTCTAAGTACTAAATAGTTCGAGCAAGACGGTGTAATAAATCATATAGCGCGTGAAACCATCACTTTAATAGGACGAACTTTTGATGAGCAAATCATATCAAGGAACGGGCCTGTCAATTGGCCACCTAGATCTTGTGATTTGATCCGTTAAGCTATAAGGGGTACCCATAAGTAATCAATTATTTTTAGTAAGCAAAATTTGCTTTAGTCTAATTCAAGCTTTTAAAGTGTAAAAACGTATTTAGTCTTGCTATATTGCAATACGGGGTGTTGACTTTTTATTCATAACAAAAACGAGATTTTTTTATGGCAGCAGTGCAAAATGGCGGACAGTGAGCCAACAGAAGAACATTTACGTCATTGCATGCTGTTTCATTTTCGATCAGGTTTTAATGCAACTTCTGCAAAAAAAAAAATTTATGATGTATATGGGGACGTCGTGAAAACCAATAAGTGCCAACGTTGGTTTAGAAAATTTTTAAATGGTGATTTTGACTTATCCGATAGTGATCGAAGTGGACGACCAATTGAATTTGATAATGACCCTATAAAATCACTGCTCGAAAGTGATCCCAAAGTAAGTATTCAGGAAATAGCAAACACACTTCAGGCTACTTGGTAAATAGTGCAAAGATACCTTCACAAAATCGGGAAGGTTTACAGAGAGGGTATATGGGTACCACATAAATTATCGGAGGTGAATAAAGAACAACGGCGTACAATATGCACTGCTCTATTGTGTAAACAGCAAAGTATTCCGTTTCTAACAAGGATTGTTACTGGTGATGAGGAGTGGGACTTGTACAATAACAATAAGCCGATTTTTATTTATTTATCATATATCGATCCATGGAACATTCCATATTCAACATAAGAAATAAACATTTTAGAATTATCGATGATGTGCGAGCTCACCTGGAATCATATTTTTCATCAAAGTCAGTTGAATTTTAGAAACAGAGAATTGAGACTCTATCGGCGAAATGGCAAAAGGTCATACATAACGACGGACATAAATAATGTAAAATAAATTTGTTCTTTTGTTGCCACTAAATAATTGATTGATTATGGGTACGCCTAATATTTTTGTGGAGGTAGGTCAAGTCACTGGTCTATGCTGATAAACCAACTACGACTGACCAGTTGGAAACCAACATTCGGTACGTTATTGGGAGATAAGGCTGGCTATGCTGGGAGAAGTGGTGTAAAATTGGGTCGACAGGAATTGTATTGAAGCAGTAAATGCTATAAAATTTGTGATCTAATAAAAACAAAATATTGGCCATTTCATTAATATTTCAGTGTTTTATTTGAAAAAAAGTTCATTACCTCATAAAAAAAACACCCTTTACATCGAAGTTCAACCCCAAAATAATATAATTTTATGCACCAACTTGTGTGATAATAAATCTACTTTTTACCTTCAATTCGTATTATTATTCTCTAATCAAAGTATTTTGCAACACAACAATTAGTTAGAATTAGCTAGTAATCCATACCAAAAATCCAAATCAATTTAAAGGACTTTAGTTCTTTTTAGAAATCGCATTCTATGTATTTCATTAAAAATTGTTTAATATACTTGACATAATCAGAACCATTTCGTACGAAAAACAATTTCTGAAATACTCTTAAAATTTAAGAAATTGTAATATCCCTATAGTGGAAAATCATACTAGTCATGAATTTGACTAGTTAACACGCTAGTTGAAATAAAACTAGTCACAAAAATACTAGACATTTAACTAGTCATAACTTACTAGACAAAGAGTTACTAGATAAGTTACTATCTGTAATGCATCTACTTCAAAAATACCAGATCGTTTACTAGTATAAAACTAACTATTTGCTTAATTTTATAGTTAAATAGCCAGTGGCTTTTGAACTACTTAAAAAAATACCAGCTGTTTTTCTAGCTCACAACTAAGTAGTCATAACTGTAGTAGTGCTTTGGTATTTGCTTGTTTTACAGATTTCCAAACATAAAAAAAAAAAAAAATTATTTTTATGTTTTAAAAATGCGGTAAATATTTATGCAATAATGGAAATTAACCCTCTGATGCCACTTTTTTTTTTGCTTGAGCTCCAGAAATCAGATTACACTAATTTGTTGAGAAGAAAAACTAATCTGAAGTTCGTTTTTAATTTTTAAACTTCGTTCATTTGGCACAGTTAAAAAATTCAACTACTCTTAGAGGCGGGCTTGGGCATAAATACAAAAAATAAGTACAAATGTGCGATATAGATTTTTAATAGTAAAACAGTTATTTATGTAATGAACAATTTTCTATTCACCAGCACTTTTTTCACTTCAATCTCACTTCAATTAATGTGTTTTTTAATTCACTGAAAATCAAGTTTTTTTTTAAATTAATTTCATTCGTTAAAATATGACGACATTTCATTTCAAATTGAATAGTTGTCAAACGAAGCATGCAATCGCCAAAGGGTTAAAACTGAAATGTGATTTGATAATTCGTTAATACTCCGAAGAAAACAGTTTGATTTCCACAGATTACAGTTTTATATCGATCGGCATGAACACCGCCTAGAGTCGGACCTGAGCATTTGAGGGTTAACAAAAAAACTCTCACGAACAGGTAATAGCTAAAACATATAATTAACTAAAAATGCCGATTCTTAAATCAATTGGCACGATGTGTTATTGCAATAAGCCCGTAATATACTTAATATACCAGTACACAAGTGATCAAAATCATACCAGTAAAAATCCTACTGTAATTACAATAGAATTGTACTGGCTTGAAAAATAGTATTATCACAACTAGTTCAAAAAATGCCAGTAAAAATACTACCTCAAATTTTGTCACAATTTCCTATATTTTTGGACAATTGTCTTTTCCTAAGACATCAACACAGGAAAATAACCAGTTTCCGCAATGTAAAAATCATTTGGGCTGAACTAGTGCTGGTATTTTTTTACCTAGTACATTTACTAGTATTTCAAGTAGTTTGCTACACTGCAGGGATATTTCTGCTACTTCTGTTAAGAATGTAATATAATGATTCCATAGCAGTAATTTCTTTCAACTTTAGTCAAAATAAAATTAAATTATGTAGAATAAATAAGTTAAAGTTAGAGAAAATTAAAGTTAAGAGAGTTCAATTAAGTCAAAGAGAGACGATAATTTTATTAAAAATAAGTATTAAAATATTGTCATATAAGCCTATCGTTAATCTACAATGTTAATTCTTCTCTTTAAAAAAACAAGTAATTGTGCTGGTATCAGATAGTGACAAATTATTTCAAACTTTTGTAAAACTCTTCAACCACGTCAACTTCAACACGATGTCAAACTCTGACGATGCATGCAAAAATAATGTCATCGATCTCGTTAAATGTCATTTTCACGTATCATTGAGCAACACTGAAAACTGTTCGTGGTCGTTCGTTCGTTCGTTGGTTCATATAACGAAAAAAAAAAAATAGAATTTAATCGATATATGATGAGGAAAGAGAAATCGATGCGCAAGGAAGGAGTCGGTTTTTTATGCATGTCGCCATGATACATAGAGGTGCTAGGTAAGAAGGATAGCCAGAACTCAAGTTAAAAATTGCAATAGCTGCTGATAAAAGCAATGATGATGACACCGAGCTATTCTTTATTTTTTTAGCAAGAGGACAAAAAAGTTTGACTAACGTAAAGGTTCAGCAGGTACGATTAGTTCGAGAAGAGAAATTGTAAGGGATAAAAAATGAACATATTGCTTTAAACGATGGAGACTGGTTGAAGAAAAAAAAAAATATAGGTAGAGGATATAAGCGCAGGGCATATTTAGAAAAAACTTCAACGTTTAGTTTATTTGTTTGAGCTGAGGTGAAGAGTTTTGTCGGTTTTTGATGATTGATTGATTTGCACTAGCAAGAAAAAATGAGAGGATAAATCATGTTTAGAGTCGCTAGGTGGAGTCATACTTTTTTTTTTTAACAACAGATGACTGACTAATAAAGAATTAGTGACCCGTATAACGATGATGAGCATGCACAGTTGGTGCTAAAGATGATGGTTAAACAAGAGACACACTGAATTCTTAGCAAATCATTGATAACTTGATTAATTGCTGGCATTAAATGAAAAAGTAATTTGCACAGATTTTGATTGATGATTGATTGTCAGTTATTAGAAATGGTTGAAAGCGTTATATTGAGCATTAAATACACTGCTGCATTCTCACAAATCTAAATCGTACTAGTAACTAATTTAATTATACGGATTGCTCAATTCTGAGTGATTAGTTTGCACTCTGAATGTGCTTTTCAACTTGTTACGCGCGGCTCCAATTTTTCACAGCACTAAACTAATATTTACCCTAAACAACACTGGAATGTTTAGCACTGTTGCAAATTGAAGTTTATTTTGTGCCGCGGAAAAAAAAAATTCTATTTTTCCCAGTCCTAATGACGCGTGTTGCCATTTATAAACGCTTTCCGCCTAAAAACAAACAAAAATGTAACAACGGTAGGTTACACGCGGGAACAGGACTCCTGTTTTTGCCACGTTTCGGTTACAAGGTACACGAAACTATCGTGAACAAACAATAAATTTCATCCCCACAAATGTGCGTTGATTTAAGGACACGACTCAATGAAATGCCAAACATTGGATTACAACAGCCTAGTGCACAACAACAGTAACAACCACAACAGTGTTGCTGCAACATGCTACCATTGTAGGCAGCATTAATGCGTACGAGGAGTATGTGTAATCTTTGATTTACACGCTTTACGCTAGAAATTGTAATTTTACACAGCTATTTTCAAGGCAAATAATTACCAGCACGATTTTTCAATTAAAATACACAAATATATAGGGAGAGTGTGAAGAAAATTTCTCAAATAGTTTGTAGTTATATTTTGCCAAAGTATAGCTAATGTAAATGATGGTCTGATGCGGAACAGACACAAAGTTCAAAGATCGTAACATTAACTCATAAGTTTCCCTGAAAAATATTTATCTTTTGTTAGCTATTTACTTGCTTCAAACTTGCAAAAGAAAAAACAAATAACTCAGAATCTGTTAATGCTTTCATATAGTAATGGGTCAATAGAAAATTTCAACAAAGAGATTTTGCTCAAGCTAGCTCAAATAAGTTATTTTTAAAAGTAAAGATTGTTAATACAGTTTCACATTTTGAAATCTGTTAAAAATTTGAGCCCAAAACCAAATACACCATCAGAAAGAGCACCCTCGAAAACCTCTGATGTATGTACGGGGTGAACCCTAATTTTGCTCCAATTTACATAAACACACTGTTGAATTCGATCAACTATTTTCTTCATTTTGTGCTTTAAGAGGTGAAACAACAATTTGAAAACTTCAAAATGTAGATATCTTTTAAACGTTTAATGATGTAAAGTTCGATGATTAAACACAATTATTTTCTTAGTCTTATCTGAAACTATCCAGACCAATATAACTAGGGATGGCAAAAGCAAAAGCAAAAGCCCAGACTTTTGCTAATACCGTCATTTTTGAGATTTAAAAATGCACTTTGAGCATCAAGAGATTGGTCACGGGAGTTGGCATTATATATATACATAAGTTACCCCAATATACTCCAAATATAAAATTTCAAAAAATTGAAAACAGATAAAGAAATATGATTTGTAATAATGCGGTCATTTTATATAGGTTGCTTACGTTTTATAACTAGATTTGAAAAACTGATGTGAAAACTTCAAGATTGTAAGCTTCTTTGTTTTTGCATAACGTGAGATTTTCATAAAATAAAAATTCAAAGATTTGGTTTCTAATTTTTCTGCAATTAATTAATCTCCTATAGTGTTTTTTTTTTATTGTTCAACAGCACTTTGTCATAAAAATAAAATTCGTGTGAAACAAACCAAGTCTTATTCAAAAATGTTAGCTACCCAGCAGGGAAGCGAGCGCCCCATGAGCGCATCTGAAGCGCTCCAAAAAAAACAGTAGAGCGCTTCATTCTCCATGTGTATAGCGTATTTTTTAACATAGTCATGTCATCAGATGTATGCGCTCCGCTTCCGCTGCATAAAATATAAAATCGTAGCGAGAGCCGAGCGCTTTGTTCTTCTTGTAGTTGATATAAAAATTAAGCGAGAACCGAGGGCTTCGTTTTCTTCATAGTTCATATGGTAACTTGTAACTCATATTGTTTACATCTTTTATTAAAACTTAAAATATTACTTTTATTTAAGTTTTTATTTGTCACTTAATATATTACATGTATGGTTTTTTTTCGAACGGAAACGTGGATACTTTAAACTATTCACTTTATTCACGTGTAACGGTTTGATGAATTTTTACGTTTTGGGAAATTAATTTTTTTTTTTATTAAAATCAAATACTTTTTCATGCACAGTGTTATCGTTACGGAAAGTGCTACAAATATAGCGCTATGCAAACAGCACTATTTGCAAGGAGAATGGAAGCGCTTTTTAAGTGGGTACAAGTAATGCGCCTTAAAATTCTTTACTGGGTACCTATAAATTACAGTCCTGTTAAATAAATTTTTCGTACACTTATGAAAAAAAAAAAAAAATATTGAAAATATTTTGGTATTTTTAGACGAATCGGAATTTTTCCAAAAAATTTTTATGATAAAGAAAAAACATAAAAGATGTTCGTGTGTTGTGCAAATTTGGAATTCTTTTCAAGTCTTTATTTCTTAAATGAATTTAAATAAGAGTTTGTTTCGTAAAAACTAAAACAAATTATTTTTTAATGAACTCTTTTGGTATTTAAATTACAGTTCTTATTTTTGTATCACATGAAATTTTCATCCAAAGAAGAACTCATTTGAAAATAAACTTAAAAAATATATTTAAAAATTTGGTTTATTTTTCTTAAATCACATTGTTTGTGTATCTTAAAGTTTTATTTGTACAACAGCTTCTTTTTTTTAGAAAATTATGTTTAAATAAATCAATATATTCAGGGCTTGTATCTACTCTCATCTACAAAAAGTAATTTTTTTGAAAAACGAAAAGTTAACTTTAGTGGCAATAAAAATCAATCGATATTACATACTTACTTAGGTGGCCATAACATACCGCGTTCGGGTTTCGGCCGACCTCATCAGTTCTCGCCCGGCGCCTATGCCTTGCGTGCTCCTTCTCCAATCGGATACACCAAGTGCGATTAGGCCTTCCTCGGCCTGGTCCATCCATCGGAGGCATTGTCTCCCTCATCGTCGTTGACCAGCTACCCTCGCCTCGAGCAGCTTTTTCGCTGGAGCTTCGTCATCCATACGATGGACATGACCCAGCCAGCGTAGTCGCTGCACAGTTATACGCCGAACTACGTCAATGTCTTCGTAGAGCTCATACAACTCGTGGTTCATTCAGATGCTATATAGTCTTCGCCGACTCGATCAGGACCGAAGATTTTGCAAAGAACTTTTCTCTCGAACACCCCCAGAGCGGATGCGTCAGCACAGGTAGAACGAGCGTCTTGTAGAGTGTTAGTTTTGTCGATCGAGAGTGGGCTCTGGAACTTTGTTGCTTGCTGAGCCCGTAGCAGCACCTATTAGCAATTATTGTTCTTCGCTTTATCTCCAGGATGAGATCGTTGTTGTTATTAATGGCGGTGCCAAGGTATACAAACTCCTTGACTACTTCAAAGTTATAACTGCCGGATAAGACGTGGGAGTCTAGACGCCGCGCTCCCATGCTTGTAGACAGCATATACTTTGTTTTACCCTCAGTTATCGTCAAACCCACTTTGGCTGATTTCTTTTCGATAGCGGTGAAAGCAGCAGTAACATCTCTCTTGGTTTTGCCGGCAATATCAATATCATCAGCGTACGCAAGGAGCTGGACACCTTTGTAGAAAATGGTGACATTACAATGCACACCGGCCTTTCGTAGGATCCCCTCCTTGATGATGTTGAAGAGATCGCAAGACAGTGGATCGCATTGCCTGAAACCTCTTTTGGTATTGTAGGTTTCGGAGAGGTAATTTCCTATCTTAACAGAGCTGCATGTGTTGCTCAACGTCATCCTGCAAAGTCTAATCAACTTTGCAGGTATACCGAACTCAGACATTGTTGCGTACACACAGAAAAATACCAACGGCGTATTGCCTAAAATGACTTCGTTAACTATTTTTGTATGAAGCCTAAGAAATGTGTGTAAATTTCATAAGTTTTTTATCAACTTAGGCATGCCAAAATTGTATAATATGCCAAAGATACTTGGGCAAGAGCAAATTGGGGTTTTTATAATCTTTTCTCTGATTGTTACTCTTTCTGTCATACGCGGTCATAATTTGGTTTCCTTTTCTTATCATTTGTACTAACGTGCGTGTATTTCGCAGTAATTTATTCGATACATTGACGAAACAAATAGAATATAAAACAGCTAAGTGTATCACAGTAAGAATCACGCAAGACTGCTGACGAGTTGACATTATTAAATAAAAATTGAGTTAATTAAAAACAGAAAAACAAAAAAGTGAAAAAAGTGTGAAACATACCTGAAGAGATAAAAAAATAATCAAACCATAAGAAAACAACGCAAGCACATGCAAATGCCTTCAGAAGTCTTCAGTAGCATAAGTATAACTTACCTATCCGATTTTACCAACCGATTTTAGCAGAAGGCCTTTAAGAGAACACACAAGTTCTAGCATAAATTGCCTAATGGCAAAATAATTGCCATTGCCTAAATTTCCTATGTTGAATTTTACAAATACTTAGATAACCCATTCTGGCCGAAGGTCTTAGGCAAATTATGTCTTGAATATTTTGTAATTTTACACTATTTTTTCTCTGTGTGTATGCCTATCTCGAGCTATCGAACGCAACTTTAAAATCGACAAATAGATGATGTGTGTCAATTTAATTGTTGTGGGTTTTTTGCCAGGATTTCATGTGGCGTGAAAATCTGGTCTATGGTGGATTTTCCAGGTCGAAAGCCACACTGATAAGGTCCAATCAGTGCTTTTGTAATCGGCTTTAATCTTTTACACAGTACGTTTGAGAGAACCTTATATGCGATGGAAATAAGACTGATTCCTCGATAGCTGGCGCAGATTGTTGGGTCTCCTTTCTTAAGTTTAGGGCACAGGAAGTATCTGGTCTAGCAAGTACACCTGCCGCAAGCCTTAAGTACTTGGGTCTTCCAGACCCAGGGTAATAGTTCATGGAACAGACAACTAGAACTTATGTGTTATACCACAACACGGACCCGTTTACATTCTAGCTAGTAAACATACGGGGCATCCGGTGTAGCAACACGAACATGGAAGCCGTTTCACAAACACAAAGCATCACCCAGTGTCCTGCTGATTAGGAGCATTATGAATAATTACATACTGCCCGTAATAGCAGTACCAGTTTAGACTTCCGTAGCGACGTACTTCCATCCATCTACTGGTGGAGACGAGACCTACCCAATCTCTTGCATATTAAGACAGATATGCCAGCCCGGTCGTACCATTGCGCGACCCCGCCGGTCAATCTAGACCTGTGTAGCATTCACACAACCACAACCAGTACGAGACTCCCCGAAGGGCCAGCCCACGACAGTCATCTGGGCAACTCGATCCCGTCAGATGAGGATCCACAACATCACCGCAAGAAGACCAAGAAGACACAAATGCAATTATGAAAAAGTGCCTTCTTATGCATGACTGTGCTCAATGAGCACTTAGAGGCTAGTCTAACAGTTTGCAGGTGCCGACTCAGCTGGAAACTATTGCACATGACTGGTACCTACTTTGGAGGACCTTTGCAATTGCCACTCTCACTCTGGCAGTTCGGAAAGTCAACATCCAGACACAGAGTATTGACCACTGTTCTCAGGGACTGCCGTGCTCAGTATGAGAACCCTTAGTTTCAAACAACCAACAAACAACACTTCCCTCAGTGACTGCCATGCCAGTTTGAGGGTGCGAGTCAAACACTTAACAAGCAACACTTCGGAAAGCCGAAGAGTTGACACTTTGACGCACGCATGCCAACACTTCACATCCAGATTTTCCAGCCGAATTAAGGTCTCCATGCGGTGGATAGATAGGGTCAACCCCATCCGACGGGTAAAGACTGTCCCCGTACTAGCAAGTTTTAAGGTCAATTGCTATACCTTCGCAGGCTTGTTTCATATCGATATACCGAATATGACCTGCTACCAAGATGGGCGCCACCCCAAGCTCTTGGTTGGCTTTATCAGTTTTTACGTTTGCAGGACGTATCCTACAAACAACCCTCCTCCTTTATCCTGGCTTGGGACAGGCAGGCCGAAACCTGGCGGAGTTTGTAAAGGGCACAGTAAGCTGAGGTTCCAATCGTCGGGCATGCTTTCCGCTAGCCATATTTTGCTGATGAGCTGATGCATGCCCCTTATCAATTCATCGCCGCCGGTTTTAAACAATTCAGCTGACAGGCCGTCAGTCCCCGCTGCTTTATTGTTTTTAATTTAGTATAGAGCAACTCGAACCTCTCCATGGCTAAATGGTGGTACTTCCACTCCGTCATCGTTGATTGGTGGTGCTGAACTGCGCTCTCCATGGACGGCATTGGTGGAAACGTCGCCAGTAAGTAAATTGGAGAAGTGCTGTCTCCACAATCTCAGCACACACTGTGTATCCGTATTCAGATCTCCATTTTTGTCTCTACAAATAGCATCTCATATCACAAAAATTGATAAGTGTATATCAACGAAATAAAACTAAGAAAAGCAGAAAAAGATATATAAGATATTTTTTTGAAAATTTCAGCCATCTAGTGGTACATATTTCAACTTATCGATTTTAATTAATTAAAATACTATTTAGTTTTTGCAGCTGACCCTGCACTGTTTTTGTTTTTAACGTCGCAGCCTAATAAATAAAAAAGTGTTCTTTAAATGAAATATACATATTAAATTGAAATGTTATCAGCTTGCAAACTGTGAAACAAACAGCAAACAAATAAAACAATTTAATCAACATTAGAATAATCATTTCACTTTCCAATTGCAAGGAATATTTTTTGTCATATTCATAAACAACCTCCGCTTGTATGCTTTTCTTACATTAGTAAGAAGTACATTTTAGTAGGTAATGTTTAAATTTCTGCAATAGAATTAGCAACAGCACCAGAAATTGAGCGTGACTACGCAGTAAAAGTACTGATCATGCTTTCTTTCACAGTGTCAGTATTGTCAAAACCAATGCAATACTTTTCCGTCACTTGGCAAACTGAGTCTCCGCTCAGTGTTGTTTGCGTTTTTTTTTTTTTTTTGTTTGACAGTTCAGACACTCGGCTCTATGCCATGCATCTACTGTCTTTATTTTACCATGAATCGAAGCGAGAGTTGAGAAAGAACTGGCAATATTTTTGTGTGTTCTATTAATAGCTATACATGCTTAGACTCATTTCAATCATAAGGGAAAGAAAAGAATAGATAAACTGATTGTTAATTTAACATGAGCTTGAGCTACCGAATTGAATATTCTTTCGTGGCCCAGTAGGTAGAACAGTCAACTACGGATCACAGCATACTGTGTTCAATCCTCAATAGAAGCAAAAATGTGTTAAATAGAAATTTTTTTCGTTTTTAAACAACTAGTGCAGCGAATTAATGTGTTGTTGTTGTTTTCATAAGAACCATTTCGTTGCATTGGTTTTATCCCCCATCTAGCTCGCCGTATTGTTGTATACGCGGCTATAAAAGTTTCACTTCAAAAAAATTGTCTTTGTCAAATGCGATCTTGAGCCCGGGTCTACCGAGGTTCTTTGTCAATGGGCCACCACTTTTTCCACTATGCCATGGCCAGCACTATAAGATACTATATAAATAAAAAATAAAAAAATATCCTAAATCGGCATATAAAAAAATTGAGCAAATTAATTCTAAACTTTGTTGGCACCAATGTCTCAAAAAAAATATCCTTTAACTTGAGTTTAAAGAATTTTTAGCTTTTTATCTCTTTGCCACACAAGACATTAAAAATAAACTCCATATTTGTTTTCTTTATCCTGAAATACGCATGAGCAGTGATTATAAATATAAATTTATACACACCCACACCATCACACACACACACACACACACACATACATACACACCACTCACACAAAAATACATATAAATACTGCTGCCTTGCAGAGCATTATATAAATTTACTGCACTGCTAAAGCAACCCTCAAAGCTCCTAAATAAAAACAAGGCAACACTGGCGCCCAAACACGATATTAAACACTGAAGAAGAAGACAGAAATAAATCAAAATTTTATTTGCAAATGAAAAACAAAACAAAAACGAAATGAGATTGTAATTTATTTCTTGAGCAAAACCAACAGCAGAGGGCGTTTTCCCACTGCATATGTACACAGCTAGCACTTACACTATTACATAGAAAAACAACAACAACAACACAAACAGCTACAACAATGACTTTAATAAAGAAAATTATACTTGCACAGTCGTCAAGTACAATAAAAGTAAAAATAAAAAAATAAATCCAAACATGGGGTTGGCAACACTGTCAGTGCCGCATTTTGATGAGTTCGAGTATCTTATTTGAGCATTTCGCAGTTTTATTCCTTACGTGCGAATGTGTCGTTTTGCTTTATCTGTGTGAATTCTTAAGTGTATTTGTACTGTTTGTATGTTTGAGTTGAAGTTTCTTTATCTTGGCCCGACATCATGGCAAGTAAGATGAGGCCAAATTTTAAACTCCCCAATATAAGCTTCATTCGTTTTTCAAGAGGCCGCCATTTTTTTATCTTTTTGTTTTGTTTTCGTTTTGCTTTTATTTGTTTATTATTTTTCCCCCCATGCAAAAGGTTTTTATTTAAGTCTCTGTAAAAAAACATCTTCGTAATCTTTTTTGTTCAAAATGGCTGTGTTTTACTTATAAATCATTAAATTCAGGGTGTTCGTTTTTGAAGATCTTTATTTAAAAAACGTTACATGGCAAATGTAAGTGTGGAATTTAAAGGGATGTGACTCCTTCGAAAAAAATTGTTTTAATGTATTAAAATGCGTATAAGTTCCATAAAAAATAAGATATCTTATTGAAAAATTACACATTATATCTTTTGAGGTAAAAACACTACACAGAAAAAAATTTTCTGAATTTTTTTAATCAGATGTGTGGCTACTGGAGTTTTTTTGTAAAAAAAAAAACATCAAAAAAATCACTGCGGTCGTGATTGCAGCTCACTGGAACATATGAAAAAAAAACAAGATCTGGGTCTTAATCAAAATCAAAATCGCTGTGGAATGAACTAGAAGAAAAAATGTTAGTCGAAAAATAACGAAACGGTGTTTTTTCGAAAATGGCCAGTGTTTGGGGGCCAAAATCGGCTAAAAACTCAAGCGAACACCATTCACAGTAACTGCCTGACCGGCCTCATTTTGGACAAAAATACGGCCCAATGATGCCGCCAGCCAAACAGTCACTCTTTGTGGGTGCATTGGTTTTTCGACAATCACTCTTGGATTATCATTCGCCCAAATGCGGCAATTCTGCTTATTGACGAATCCACTGAGGTGAAAATGTGCCTCATCACTGAAGACGATTTTCTTCGAAAATTGATCATTCACTGTTGCCATTTCTTGCCACCATTCTGATCATTGACGACGCTTGAAATGGTCAAGAGGCTTTAGTTCTTGAGTCAATTGCACCTTGTAAGCGTGTAAATGCAAGTCTTTATGCATAATGTTCATCAACGACGAGCTTGAGATGTTGTGCACGACGACGAGTTAAGGTGGACGGCTCTTCAACCACACTATAGCGAAGAGCAGCAATATTTTCTGCAGTGTTTTCACGAGCATGCACTGGTGTTTTCACATCTCCTACAGACCCGGTTTGCTCAAATTTTTGCACGATTTTTCCGATTGTACGCACATTTGGAAGATTAAATTGACCGAAAAAATCACGAAGTGCACGTGCAAGTGGCTATTTCATAATAAGCCTGAATAACTTTAACGCTTTGCTCGATTGTGTATCTGTCCATGGTTGAAATTGAGTTAGTCTGAAATTGAGAAATGTCAAATGAAATGCAGAAAAAACTTGACGTTTAGATGTGGTTCACATTCAACATCGGCCCTTAAAATTTAACCACCCTTTATAATACATATATAAACATATACGCATAAACATGGGCGTAGAGAGAGTAGGGAAGAAGAGGGCAGTTTCTCCCACCGCTTGATATGTTTATGTATGTGAGCATTTCCAGAAAAAAGTCCACCGTGACACGAAAATTTAAAGTTATTAAAAAATTATTATTTAATGATATTATCTTAGCGAAACATTTAAATTTTATTAATTTAAGCAATTTGAACATCAGCTCATTTACTTTGATGATCAAATTTTTTGCACTGTTTCACAAATGTAATTTTTCTTTTTAGTAAATGTTCAGTAAATGTTTCGTAAGCGTTTTTGTTTTGGTAAAAATGGAAGGCATTGGCTAAAAATAATGTATAATGATTGAGGCAAGAAGAGGCAGAATATATTAAATTTTTTTTTTAATTACTAAATTATATAATTACTTAATTACCTGACTACTTAATTAAAAAACGAAAAAAACGAAATGGCCATTTCAGCCCTTGAAAGGACTTTGGCCGAGCTACTTATGATCAATTGTGTTGTGTGTGATGTGAAATGTTTGCACACAAGTGATCACACAGTGATGAACATGTTTTACGCCTACTCCGAACGGCTTATGTTCTCAAGAAGCTTTTCATGGCAGTTTTTACTCTCTGAGGTTTGCCATTGTCTGCAGAGAGGTGACGGCCGAACAGAAAAACTGATTCAATTGAAAAACCTTTCTGTGTCGGATGGAGGATTCGAACCTGGGTTCTCTGGCGTAAGAGTCACACACTCTACCCACTACGCCACGGCCGCCACGATTAACTACTTAATTACCCAATTGAATTACAATGGAAATTTATGTAACGTAACCCCAGTAACGTCATGTCAGACGATTAAGTCTAATAACAAAAAAACGGGAAAAGATTTTCAAATTTGATTACTTAAAAAATAAACTTATATTATTTCAAAACCGTTTAAAAGTGGTTTTATACAAAAAGTCTTGCCCAATTCACAGAATTTTGCAAATTTTGTAATCCAAGTCGAAAAATACTTCTGTTTTTTGTAACGTCACGCCCTAGCATAGTTTTGCTTAGATCTTTAAATCCTTAGGCTCGATTATTGTAATTCTTTTACTTAATATAGTGCCACTTAATTACTACGCTAATATAAAAAAACCTTTTTAAAAACTTGACTTTTTCATTCTTTACGCCATTCATTCATAACGCCAGAATGAAAATGCCCATATATAAGCATATATACAACATATTCATGGGCGTAGCGATGGTAGGGAAGCGGAGGGCAGTTACCCCCCTGATATGTATATATGTATACATGTTTATATTATACATATATATGTACGGACACATTAGACGCTGCAGTAACATTACGATATGAGGTCAAAAGAAAGCATTTATGTATGAGAAAATTTACCTAAATGATTTCCAAAAATTCGTTAGGTATTTTGCTTTGATGTTTTCAAAAATGTACAATATATCGAACAATATATAAAATTTTAAAATATAATTTTGTAAGCAATGGCACGTACACACGCGTCACGATTTTCCTAACTTTTTCTCATCATTTTTAGATGTTGAAGCCAAATTTTGCTCATTTCGTCGAAGTTACCGGTTTGAAAGATGCTCACAAAATTCCTTCAAAAGTTTGTGAAAAGTTTTTTCAAATCGACGAATGAATTCAAAAATTAATTATACCAACTCCCGAGTAAAGCCGGGTATTCAGCTAGTATTTATATAAGAACTTTTAAAATCTGAATTCTAATAACAATATTTTCGTTTTATTAGTTGGCAAATTTAATGGCATTTAGTGTTTTGACAAAGTCCCGATCATATGGGCACCGCGACTGCATTTTATGAAAACCATCCTGTCGGTCCGATTTTGCAGCACTTTTTCCAGTATAGCCGGCCTTATCACGCTTTTAACGCGCCGAATCTTGCTTTTGAACTGGTCAGACGTAGTTGGTTTATCAGCATAGACCAGTAACTTCACGTGCCCCCACAAAAAGTAGTCTAGCGGAATTAAATCACGTGACCTAGGTGGCCAATTGACATGCCCATTTGACCTCAATAAAGTATGGTTTCACGCACTGTATGGCTCGTTGCACCGTTCTGCTAGAACCAATTAGCACTTAGACGATTGATATTGACGTGGGGACGACCCAAAAAGTCGCAAATCATTTGCCTGTAGTGCTCACCATTGATAGTAACGTTGGCTCCATCTTTAATTTTGAAAAAGTATGGACCAATGATGCCTTCGGCATGCAAACCACACCAGACAGTAACAAAGAGTCTCTTCAGGATTGTTATCACTCCACATACGGCAATTTTGGTTATTTATGTGCCAGTTAAGCCAGAAACGTACTTCATTACTGAAGATGATTTCACGTTAGTGAAAATGCTCTGTTAGTTTCCGACACAGAACGCGAATTTTTGAAATAAATTTCCACAATTTGTAAACGTTGTTCTGGTGTAAGTCCTTGCATGGTAAATTGTCAAAATATACTGAACATAAATGTCAGCAACATGTGTTTACTTTGACAACTGGTTTGACAGCTATTCCCTTAGGAAATTCTATGCCTCTAAAAAAAAAACACCCTTTATAAGGAACTGGTACTATCTCAAATAATGATATGCCACGAATGGCCTGAATTGTGAATTTCGCTCATTTGCCTTGTTCACGATAGTCTATTTCTATAAGCTGATCGACATTTTGAAAACTAACTACTATTTGAAAATAAGAGCAAAATAGTTATTACTGCGACGAAATTATGGTTCGACGATTTGTGAGAAGAGAATGAAAGCTAGACAGAACAGGCTAGAAAAAGAAAACGATTGAGGAAATCTTCCACTCCTTCGAAATGAATTTCACCGCGTAAGCGCAACCTTTCATAGAAGTTTTGACATCTCAACATTTAGAAGATTTGTTTACAGATTTCTATAGAACTTCCGACTGTCCAAGGAGGCATTTGTGGACTTGATGACGACTACAGACGCACTACTCGTACTAAATCAATGCGCATGAGCAAGGTCAATTCCAGGCGTATTAAAATTGGCAAAAAGTTCTGCGAATTGTTGCTCGACAATTTTGACTTGCATTAAAATAGTTTAAAATTAGTTCATAGTAATCAAACAGCAAAAAACCAATCATAAAATACTTACAGCTTTAACGCTTATCACTCAGCATTCAACGAACCGGAAGCAAAACTCTATTTGACCGATAATTTGATGAATAACGAAAATTTCGACAGGGTTGCACTGCTCATAATAAGAATCTGACATTGATATTCTATATGTTTTTTTTTTCTTTAAAATACATAATAACTAAATTTCTGTTCATTTGGATCACGACAAACCGTGTCGATGCCCAAAAATGGGCAGACATTTAATATTCATATATTTTAAGTGTAAATTAATAAAATTAGGGCATAGGTATTAAAAATTGAGAGCATTTTTTGACTTTTTCATTAAAATACCCAAATACAACCTTAAAAAAAACTGGAATAAAAAAAACGGTATGAATGAAAACCAGAAATATATTTTTAGAATTATTAAAGTTACTTCCAGTGTTTGTAACTTTATTTGAAATATTTGTTTTTCGATTTTTTATAATTTTTTTTGTGATCGAAATGCTAGAAAAGGGCACTTTAAGTATTTAAAAAAAAAAAGTCAAGTTTCAACAGATATAATTTTTTTTCCCAAAGTTCGGTTTTTTCAATTTCTTACAGAAAATATACCAAGACTATGTTTAAATTATTCGTGCTGTTTCTTATCCAAATTTTGCATTTTTTTGATTTTTGGAAGTTTTTTTTTTTTTTGTAAAAATACTTGAACTCGAAATTTTCCAAAAGGTACACTTCTAGCAAAAAAAGAATTACACAATTTTTTTGTATCTGCATTAGGTATAGTTTAATAAAAGATTTCTACACGATTTCATTTCAATTTCTTCAAATTTAGATTTTGGAGATTTTTTTTATTTTAATGCAACAAGAACAAAGAAGAGATTTATTTCAAAAAGTAAAAAATCACAGCTCATTTTAAAGAAAAATTAAATAGAAAACGAGCTGCGATCCAGCTTTTACAAAATTTACACCCATGCAAAAGTTATTTGGGTTTTTTGAAAAAATTACCACCTTTTTCCCATATAACCAAGTACTGACATGTACCGATGCCCGTCGGCACGGGTTCCCGTGGCCCTAGGTACATCAAATTTTTTTACATTTTCTTAACATCATACAAAAAATTAAAAGGTTGAGCCCAAAAAAAAAAAACAACTTCAATTTTTAAGGGACACTCTAATGCTAATGTTACAATTTTATGTGAAAAGCAAATCTTATAAATTGTTAAACAATAAACAATATTTAATTAAAAAATATTCTGCATTTTCTCATAAAATGGGTGTAAAATGAAAAATTTGCCATTTAATTGAATAACAATTTGTGTACATTTGATATCATACAATGAAATTTTTCTAAAAATAAAATATTTTAATATCTCTTCTCAACCCTACACTTTTTCTTGTTCTTGCAGGTGTGGTTCAAGAATCGTCGAGCAAAATGGCGCAAGCGTGAACGTAATGCTATGAATGCAGCTGTTGCTGCTGCTGAATTTAAACCCGGTTTTGGATCTCAATTTATGCAAACCTTCGCCGATGATTCCCTTTACTCGTCTTACTCACCATACAACAACTGGGGCAAGGTACCGTCACCACTTGGCACCAAGCCATTCCCATGGCCAGTTAATCCACTTGGCTCAATGGTTACCACGAACCATCCACAGAATTCGGTCAACTGCTTTAATGCCTCGGCTGGCGGTGTGGCTGTAAGCATGAACAACTCTATGTTACCCGGCAGCATGGGTTCGACGCTGACCAATAGCAATGTTGGTGGAGCGCCTTGCCCCTACACGACGCCCACCAACCCGTATATGTATCATGCGCGTGCCGCTGCCGAACCCTGCACCGCCATGTCATCGAGCATCGCCACCCTACGCCTCAAGGCGAAGCAACATACAAGCGGTTTTGCCAGCCCCTATTCAGCGCCTTCGCCAGTGTCGCGCTCCAACTCAGCGGGTCTTTCGGCCTGTCAGTACACAGGCGTTACAGATGTTGTCTGAGAAAACGCCCTTGGCGCCCTGCTCAACCAGCATCAACATCATTTGCATCATTTTGCGGGCGGTGGCGGCAGCGGCACTGGCGGTGTATCCGTGGCCACTTCTTTAGCAAGCGGTAATCATCATCAGCAGCATCATCATCACCACTTGCTCAACAACAACAACAACAACAACAACAGCAATAATAATTTATTGAACAGCAACAATAACAACCTTTTGTTAGAACATCACAACAACAACAATAAATCGCCACACAACGCACACAATGATGTTGGCGGTACAAATGGTTTGCTGGGCTCAAATGGCAACAACGACACCGGCGATGAGGTTGAGGAGGTGATCGACTAGGCTCAAGAAGGTTTTTAAAATCATGAAGAGAAGCAGATATATGTAGAAACTAGAGAACAGAAGTTGATTTTAAAAAATTGTATAATAAAATAAAGTTTAAACTAAGTAAACAATTTAAAATCTAGTTAATATAATGATTGAAAAAAAAAACAAAAACATTTTTATGGTATAACAACAACAGAACAATAACTATTTTTAAAAAAAAAACTCAAAAACTCTTTGCTAAATTGAAAAAAAAAACCAGAAAACTTATCACAAAGTTTCTAAAGATTCCTTGAAAAAAATGTTTATTTTTAATTATGTCATTATTGAAGGGTTCCGAATTTATGAGACCTGGAGATATATATGTCATATATTAATATTGTAAAAATGAGAAGCAATAAACTGCAAAACAAAATAATTTAAAAAAATTACATTTTTTTTCTACTAGACTTAAAAAAAAAACTGCTTGTACATAAAACTCTATATCATAAAATAGCAAAAATCCAAAAAAAAATTTAAATAAATTTCACATATATTAAAAAGAAAGTAAAAAAAATAAATGTTTCTGATAAGATAAAGAAAGTCATAAAAAATCAATAAAAAAATAAACATTCAATTGTTGTTAAAAAAAAAATGCAATGTGCTTAAAATAACTAGTTTAGGTATTCAATATGAAAAAAAAAAAACACAATAACTATAGAGTCAGAAAATAATATTTGAAAAATAAGAGCACTTATATTTCAATAGAATACACTGTGTAACAAATTCAAAATAAACACAAAATATACCATCTTTGTTAACACACAGTGATTATATTGATTATAATTTATCTCTTGTGATTACAATTTTTTTTATCTTGTACAGTCGTAATAATCTTTGTCAATACATATGATGTTAATATCATCAGAATACCAAAGTTGATCATCTTTCTAAATGCACCTAATGAAATTTCTTAGCTGAACATTTATTGTTGCAATGATTTTTCTTTTGATGCATTTGTAAGCGATCTACAGCAAATTATTAAATAAACACACTAAAATTGTATAAAAATAAAAGAGAAACTTAATTATTTAATTTATTTCTAATAATCTAGAGCATAAGTTAAGAAGTTGTCTAGTCTTATAACGGAAAAACTAATACTAAATTATTGAAAACTAAACAAAAATTACCTATGTACTTATAATAATTATAAAT
This sequence comes from Coremacera marginata, assembly GCA_914767935.1. Classification (NCBI taxonomy): domain Eukaryota; kingdom Metazoa; phylum Arthropoda; class Insecta; order Diptera; family Sciomyzidae; genus Coremacera; species Coremacera marginata. The sequence continues at coordinate 229,086,339 of OU612043.1, read as the reverse complement.
CTATGAATCAAAACAAACGAGCAAAAAAAAAAAAAATAAAGAGAAAGAACAATAAAATTAAGTAAAAGTTGCAGCAAAACATTGTGTCTTTTGATTTAATTTTGACTGTTTTCATTAAAACAAAGCCAGCTGGAGTTCCTACAGTTATATTTCAGATTATTACGATTTTCTTGAAACTTTGGCTAAAGGCTCTTGTTGCAATTATAAGAACTTAAGTTTCATAAATTGTTTTTAAAGCCAAACGCCTCGAAATTCTTTGATTGAAAGTGAAGGTGGGGTCATCTATATGAATAAATTGAAGTGCAAATTTTTGTTTCCAGGTAAAAAAACTCCAAAAGTATCGGGCCGATTTTTATGAAATAAGTTTTCAAAAATGTCATATTTGTGCTACATCACATTATAAGGGTATTTTCCTCTAGAAATTTTTATATTAAGAATATTTAATTATAGTGTAAAGTTTTTTAAGAAATCCTCCCCGATGCCACGCTTTTCTTGATCGTTTTTTTCACGCGTTTGTGTTGCGAGAGTTTCAATAAGCTCCATGTTGCTCTCTACTTTTCTCTTAATCTGCTGCCAATGCACAAAAGTGTGTTTTTATGGTTTTTGGAAAATCGAGTTTAAAGATTCGAATGGCTCAGAAAAGTCCACCTGTTCTAAAATTGCTTTTTGGAAATGGTTGGTGCATGCATTCATAATACACAGTTATAGTTTGATTCACGTTACTCGACAAGAACGCTAAAAAAAGTTATTTTTGTGCAACCATTTAAAAATTTATTTGTTTTTGCATTGGTATTTTTGTCATGAAGGGAACGATATTACAAAAAAAAAGCTACTAGTAGGGAGGTGTTCATACGTCAGTCAAATGATTGATTGACAATCAAAATTTGTTGTTGCTTTCCTATGTAAAAAAAAAAAAAAAAAATTAGCTTTATCTCAGAGCGAAAATGAGCTCCAAAATCTTCGCTCGTCAGTCAATATTTTGATTGAGCTCCAGACCTGCTTCAATCAGTCAAAGGGTTGCATTATTTTACTTGTCTGTTTTTTAATAGACAATTATATCAAGAAAAGTAGTTAACTGGAAACAAAGGTAGTTTTTTGAAGAGAAAAAGAGGTAATCTGAAACCCTTGCGAACTTGTTTCTTCAGTTCCTGCCGTAATTTCATTAATTCTATTATTTTTTTTATGACGTGCATCCAATGGGCATTCAAAGAGATATAATTTCTGTCGTATTCATTTCCTATTGTGATCAATTTTAATTCTAAAAGATCAACTAACTATAATTTCGCTTTTGTTTTTCATTTTGTAAAATTTTCATGCACACAAAACAACTCAATTAAAGAATCACCCAAATAAAGTGATGCATACAGAAATCCGCTATGTGTTTAAAGAGGACCCCTGCCGTTAAGGCTTAATTCCTCTGGGTCCATAGAAGTTGGAGTTATTGTTCATGAATCCAATGCATAGTATTAAGAAATGCACAACCAACAAGGTTGTGCAAGTGAAATACATTTGACAGACCTGTATTATACAAGTGACACCTAGAAAAGCAACCACGTACTAGATGTTACATTCATAAACACAAAAGCATTACCCTGTAAAAAAAACCCTATTCTGTAAAAGCAGTATGCAATAAGAATTTCATACTGCCCTTAATAGTACCACTTTGGCTACCGGTATATGGCGTACCTTTATTGTCATCTACTGGTAAAGACGAGACCTATCCAATCTCTTGCATACTAAGCAGGTATGCCAGCCCGGTCGTACTACTGCGCGACCCCGCCTATCAATCAAGACCTGTGCAAGCGATGTGCACAAACCACAACCAGCACGAGTCTCCCCGAAGGTCCAACCCATGATAGTCACCTGGGCAACTCGGTCCCGCCGAATGGGGGTCTAGAACATCCCGGCTAATGAGACAAGAAATTCATTTAGAATTTCTGTATTTGACTGTGCACATAGCATTATTCCGTAACTGACTGGCACTTCAATTTAAGACATAGATCCATTATATACCTTAAACGAAGTGCCTACGATTTTTGGCCTGTGACATCTCTACACAAGGTCGACTTTCTGCCGTGTCTTAAAAAACACAAAATAACCAATCGTTGTTGGCCATATAGACCATGTCTCCCTGCCGTGGATAGATAAGGTCACCTCATTCAACGGATTTGACTATCCCCGTGCTAACAATTTCTGTGGACCATTGCTATTCCATCGCAGGCTTTATCACGAGGATTTGCCATAGGATCTGCTACCAGATTGGCCGCCACACCGAGCTCTGGTGAGCTCTTCTCTTTTACGACAGTAGACAAGACTTATCCACGAATGTTACGCCTTCATGCATCTACTGCCAACCATCCTTCTTTATCCTGGCTTTGGACAGGCAGGCGCGACTCAGTTGCTAACCTTGCGGAGTTAGTGATGCATATAGCCCGAAATGAATTCACAAAATAGTAGGTAGCAGAAAAGTAACAAATCTGTGGCGACAAGGAATAACGACTTAACTCAAAATATCGTAAAAAAGCGATATGGCATTTCCTTTTTTGCCAATCTTTGGAAGGATTCAGAAATCCATTTTTTGCACAGAATAGATAACCACTTATGTCTGCACCTATTTCGTTGTCTTAACGGTTCATATATTTCCGAGAAAAGGACGTAGATAGTGCTATTAAAATATCGTTTCTTACGATATTTTGAATTTAGTCGTTATTCCTTGTCGCCACAGAAATGTCTGCGTCGGAGCTTCAATCAAAAGATCGTGTGTGAGCAAGCGTCAATCAAAATTTTCAGAAAGAGTAAAAGAGAGTAAAAAAATCGCGATTTACTTCAATCATTTGACTAACGTGTGAACACCTACTAGCTGCAACACAAAACGAAACAAAAGTAGATATAATTTTTATTTCACTGATTCACTGACCACCTTCAGAGTGCTAAGGATATTTTTTTAAGCGAAGTTTTTGTGCTCTATCTCCCTCCACACTCATTCAAAGAGTAAAAAAACGTCTTAGTGCCAGGGCTGTCGTTTTGAACTTTTTAAAGTAGTATAATTTCAGGGTTTTGAGTACTACGGGGTAGTATGGATATAAGTTGAACTATAAGGTTGTCGCAAGGGTGATGGTCAAATCTAAGTTGACAACTCATAGAAAATCTGAAAGTGATTAGCTTAGATTTTCCCATTTATGGGTACTGAATTCAACCATGATATGGGTAAAATAATTACAAACTTTTTTGTTCAAATACTTTTTTTTAAGTATCTTTTAAACAAGGTTCGCAAAATATAGTTTAATGGATATATCTTATAGTTTCTTTATAAGAGATGGACATATTTCAAGTTTTTCTCGTTGTTGTCGTGTTAGGATACAACTATTTCATAATTAGTATATATATATTTCCTGTTATGACGATACTTTAAAAGAGGTGGAGCAATTTCAAATGCATGTTGAAATATTGAAATGTTTTTGCTAAAGAATCGGTTTTTTCAAGTTATGACGATATTGTAAAAAAGACGATATTTTTTCTTAGAAAATATTTGATATTTACATAAATTATAATACGTAAGATATAAAAATCTGTACAAATTTTTATATATGCGAGTATCTTAGACTTTGTTTGAGAAAGAAAATCGCCAATATGTTCAGTCGTTTGGATGGCAAAAATGTGAAAAAAATGTTAGCATTTAAATTTCTTTGGCAAATTTAAATTTCATGCGAATAGTTTTTCGAAAATTGTTTTTTTTTTCTTTCCTAACAAAAAAACCTTAAACTTAAGATTTATTTACCTTATTATAGTACCAGATGCCAGATATGCCAGAGTGCCTTTAGAGTGAAACTAGCAAAAATAAAAACTTTAAGCACACACACGACTATTTAAAATCGAAATTTCTGCATTAAAATTGGAAATTGCAACCACAAATTAATTTTTTGCTTGTCACATTTTTTCATATCAAAAAAACCTGAGAGGTGTCATAATTTCCTTGATTTTTTTTCATATCAATATTTATATTTTCTAGATCAGATCCAAAGCCGGCGAAATGTTTTTTTTCCGATGGTGGTCATGGTCGACCGAGGAGTGTAGAAAAATTTTCAAAAAAATTTTACATTGTAAATACAAGTTTTATACTCAGTTCGTCGGGTTTTTGATGAATTGATTGAACAAATTCTAAAAAAAAAAAAAGTTGATCGTGGTTTGGTAATGAGTAATTTTACGAAACGCAAATATTCTGAAACAATTCCGTTGCACCAAACATTTTCACTCATTAATTCAGCAACATATTTCAAAACCTATGGTTTGTTACTTTTCCTTTAATGATTATCAGAGCCATTTTCCTATCATCGCTCGTCAAAATCTCAAATAGAATGTTATGATTTTTTGAAGTGAAACTTTTATAGCCGCTTATACATTTATACGACGATCTAGATGGGGGGTAAGTAAAACCAATGTAACGGACATGGTTCTTATGAAAACAACAACACAGCAATTCGCCGCACTGGTTATATAAAAACGACAAAAAGGCTATTTAACAATTTTCCATATTTTTGCTATCACCGAGGCTTTGAACACACTACGCTAATATATCCATAGTCGGCTGTTCTACCAACTGGACCACGAAGTCATATTTCTTTGAGTAGCTCATACTTATCTTAAATTTTACAATCAGTAGTTCTTTTCTTTCTTTTATCATTGATTTGAATCTTTCGTTCAATACTCTAAATGTACATTACGGTCTAAAAATTTTAATCTGAACGTAGCTTTTTTTCAAAATATTGGCACACTTTTAGGCATTTCTAAAATTGAGTTTTGATAAATTCAGAAAGCAATTTTTGAAGAAGGTCTTGCATTGATTGATTTGGAAACATCATTGAATTGAAACAAAAAATTTGTTGTATTCTAAGATCTGAGAATATTCATATCACATTATTCAAATGCAGTTTTTAACACACATTTATCGAAATTAAAAAAAACCGCATGCTGTGGTATGCCCTATAGGAACAAACTAACTTGTTTTTAAAAACAACTAATTAAAAAACTAATTTAAAATAAACTAGTATATGAACTACTTTGAATTATATTAAGGCGGCATCCACTTCAATTCTAAATAGTTTTTGTGAACCACACCTAAACGTCAAATTTTTTTCTGCATTTTATTTGACATTTCTCAATTTCTTTGAACCATGGAAAAATACACAATCGAGAAACGCGTTAAAGTTATTCAGGCTTATTATGAAAATCGGCGTTCAAATCAAAATGCATATCGTGCACTTCGTGATTTTTTTTTTTGTCAATTTAATCGTCCAAATGTACGTACAATCGGAAAAATCGTGCAAAAATTTGAGCAAACCAGGTCTGTAGTAGATGTGAAAACACATGCACTGGTGTTCGTACAGCTCGTACTGCAGAAAATATTGCTGCTGTTCGCGATAGTGTGGCTGAAGAGCCATTCACCTCAACTCGTCGTCGTTGATGAACATTATGCATAAAGACTTGCATTTACACGCTTACAAAGAGCAATTGACTCAAGAACTAAAGCCTCTTGACCATTTCAAGCGTCGTCAATAGTCAGAGTGGTGGCAAGAAATGGCAACAGTGGATGATCAATTTTCGAAGAAAATCATCTTCAGTGATGAGGCACACTGATATATCAAAGATTACGTATCGGAAATAATCTGATCCAAAAAACATCGTTTTTATATATATATATAAAATTGTAAAAAAAAAAAAATCTGTACATGAAATATTTTTTTTAAATTCCTTTTGCGATGGACATTTTGAAAGACGCTGAGTCCAAAAATCGCATTTTTAAAATTTTTGTCTGTGTCTGTTAAAGCACCATGCGAAAACCATTGGATGGATTTAAATGAAATTTGACATCTAGGTTCCTTATATCCCGGTCAACATATAGGCTACTTTTAATCCAGTAACAGTCGGGAGCGCTGCGATCGGGTTCCAGGCATTCTTTTTTTAGCTTATCTCCGAAACCGTTCATCCGATTTGCATGAAAGCTTGTATAGAGGTTTTCGGATACGGTGAGTTCTTATGACTTATCTACTCTGTTCTATCTTGAACACCAGAGGGCGCTGTGGTACAAATATTTTGAAAAACCTCGAAAACTCCTAAACCGTGCATTCGATTTGCATGAAAATTGGATAATAGCGGTTTTCTGATATGGTGAGTGTTTTGGACTTATTGTGTTATCTTAAACACCAGAGGGCGCTGTAGTACAAATATTTTAAAAAACGTCGAATAACCCCTAAGCCGTTTATCCGATTTACATGAAAATTGGTATATTGAGCTTTTCGGATACGGTGCATTTTCATGCATAATCTACTCTGTTCTATCTTCAACACCAGAGGGAGCTGTAGTACAAATATTTTAAAAAACGTCAAAAAACTCCTATGCCGTGTATCCAATTTGCATGAAATTTTGTATGTAGAGGTTCTCGGACACGCTGAGTTTTTTTGACTTATCTACTCTTTTCTTTCTCGAACACCAGGGCGCGCTGTAGTACAAATATTTTGAAAAACCTCGAAAAGCTCCTAAACCGTGCATGCGGTTTGTATGACAATTTGGAAAATAGGGGTTTGTCTTATACGGTGAGTGTTTTCAACTTATCTTTTTTGTGCTATCTTGAACAACCAGAGGGAGCTTTAGTGCAAATCTTAGGAAATCGTGAAAAACTCCAAAACTACTCATCCGATTTGGATGAAAATTTGTATTTACATAGCGATTTTCGAGTACGGCAAGGGTTTTGGTGCTATCTTTTTTGCTCTTTCTCGAAACTAGAGGGCGCTGTTATACAATTTGTACGTGTGTGTGTTATTTAACTGTTCCTTAACGGCTGCACTGATGTTGATGAAATATTTTGTGTGTGTTTGAGTGGATCCCTGGATGGTTCAGATTCACAATTGGACCCGGTAGGTGGCGCTGCGATCGGGCTTACCATTGGAAAACCATTCATCCGATTAACATGAAGATTTATATTTAGGGGTTTTCGGGTACTATATTTCTTATGACTTATCTATTTTGTTCTATATTGAAAGCCAGAGTGCACTGCAGTACAAATGTTTTAAAAATGTCGAAAAACTCCTAGCTGTACATCCGATTTGCGTGAAAATTTTTACATAGGAGTTTCGGATACGGTGGGTATCTTGGACTTTTTTTTCTGCGCTATCTTCAACACCAGATGGTGCTGTAGTACAAATCACTTAAGAAATCGTAAAACACTCAAAAACCGCTCATCCGATTTAGATAAAAATTTGCATATCGGATATATAGGATATGATATCGAGTATGGAAACGGCTTTGGCGTTATTTTTTTATTCTATCTCGAAAATCAGAGGGTACTGTTGTACAAATACCGAAAAAAACTCAAAACAACTCATCCGATAAGAATGATTTTTATAAGTTGTTTTCGGGTGCGGTGGGTCTTTTGGCGCTATGTATTTTGCTTTGTCTTGAACCCCAGAGGGCGCTGTTCTACAAAATACAGTAAGGCGTAGCAAAGCACGAAGGGTGATAAATATCTTCTTTTCTTCTTTATGTGTATTTATATTCCACTTTCTTTTTTCGCAAATCAGGACAGCTGATGCCGAATTCTGTGGTTTTTGAGTACGCATCAACACATACGCAAGTCATTTGCGTATTTCGACATTTCAATTTCTATTTTCAATGCTTATTTAATTTTTGTCCAGTTTCCTAGCGAATTGTTAAAAATTCGTTTTTGCTCTGATTTTTTTCAATAATGAGCAAACTACCGAATACAAAATAAAACTTGAAAATATATTTTTGCAAGCGATCGGTGGCACGCACACACAAATCACGATTTGCCTAACTTTTTTTCATAATTTTTAGATGTTGAAGCTACATTTTGCTCATTTCACCGAATTTACCGGTTTGAAAGTTGCACACAAAACTCCTTCAATAGTTTGTGAAACGTTTTTCAAATCGACGAATGAATTCAAAAAGTATTTATATCAACTCCCGAGCTAAGCCGGGAATTCAGCTACTGTATAATAAAATGAAAGAATATATTAAAATAGATAGAAAACAATGTTTTTCCATATTTTTGTCTTGTTTGTTGACGAAACTTCCGCAACTATTCAGTAATATATTCATGCACAATATATGCACAGTAATATATTCATCTCAACATATCAGTATTGCGTTCGTGGGAATTTTATAAGGGATTTTCGTCAATGCATGTTTCGTCAAAGATGAATAAAAATCGTTAATGATTCGTTTATCAATTCTTTAAGACTTAGACTACTGGGAAATATCGTCGCAAATGCAACATAAAATACGATGCAAGTAAACAAGTATGCGCGGTAGAATAAGGTCAGTGCTTCTGACCACGAAGCAAAGGTTTAGTGGTCCTTTTTGCAATTGAAATTTTGGCTTTTTTTTAATTAAAAATATTTACAATTATACTGGCAGTTCCATTTTTTTGTTTTTTAAGAAGAATTGAAAATAGATTATATAAATAAAGCCCGAGCTATAATCGCTTAATAATTATTTGGGATAAACAATAAATTTTCTTGTCATCAATATAATTTTGAAAGATTTATGCTGTGTTTGTTTTCAGGTTTGTTCGTATTTTGTTCTCTTTGATACAAGGGAGGCAATATTGCGATTGTACACGGTTAAATGCGAATACGGAAAGGAAAAAAAGTATTATTCCCGCTACAGGTTTTTCGACAATTTTTTTATATTAAATATTTATAAATAAAAATATAATTAACAAAAAAATAAAACAGCAAAATCAGTCGTATGTGCTGTGAGGATCGGGCCTGGGTACTTCTGAAGTCATCAAATTAAAATAATAAATCCTCTTGATAACCAATTGTGTTACGAAAGTAAAAAAAAAAACATAGATCTAATTCTATACGTGAATATTGAACTATTCAGTAAATGCCCATAAACATAAGGGACAATTGATATTTCCCATGATATCATCATGTTGAAAATACTAGTTGGCTTTATGAAAAAAATACAGTTCTTGAACTAATACTGGTATGAAGGCAGTCAGATTTTTTAACCATTTGGTTGCACTGAAGGAGGGAATGTTAATAAAATAAATTAGCAATCTTCCCAGAAATTCTATTTTTAAGTAAAAGTTTCACCTTTACTGTGCGTGGCGGCCACACACATCTTTTTTTTATAGATTGTTGTTTTTTATACGTGGTTTTGCTTTCGCATCAGCGCAAAGACAAATCTCATGATAGAAAAAAATGTTTATGGCGGGTAACGCGAGCAGAATAAGCTACTGGATGAGCATATTTGCTTTATATAATTAAACGTGGAGTCTAATAAAATAACATAAAATAACTTGTTTTCTGAGCTGTCTTAGTTTTTGAGATATTAAACTAAAATTTAGTGATTCTTCATTCTCGTACCACCACCTTTCATAATTTCTACCGCGTGCATGATTTAGAAACATTTTTTTATTTTTGACTTGCACTTTTGACCAATTTAGAGGTATTAAACACTGAACTTAATCAAATTTTGAGAAGTTTCTTTAGAAAAATTAGAATTTTTTTTTGCAATTTACATGTATGAGGATTCGTGCTTTTGAGATATTTTGTAATGGTTTTCATGGCTCTGGACCAAAGTAAAGGGGCCACCCCCCCCGCCCCCCCTTATCTACGCCACTGCCAGCAACAGATTCTAAGATGATATTATCTTCTAAAAACTAAATGGCCTCTCTTTTACCAGGTTTCATTTGAGCACCGAGCTTCTCTCAATTAATTTTAATTAAAATGCATGCAAAGTAATTCATGGAATAAATAACCTGTCACCTTTACGCATCATGTGATTGCTTTACCATCTCACACCCTCCTCGCCGCCGCAAATAGGAAACAAAATAATTAAACAAACGATCGAAGAAATTGAAATGAAAATAAAAAGCAATTTATTTCCACCGCAAAACAAACGCATTCGGTCAATCTATGAAGCACGCTACTGTAGGCAGTCGACATTGAATAGCAGCAAAATCACAGAACAAACAACTACCGAGTGTAGAGCTACGACATCCTCCTCTTTTGCTCTTGCCCACATAATTTTAAATGTATTTTTTTTCCTTCGTTTTATTTTCATACTTTGGGAAACTGGTGCAAAAATCCATCCATCAATTTATTCATTACAAAGAAATTATGTCGAATTTATATGCACCCCAGACAACAAAAAAAAAGCAAAAACCGGAAAAAGGACTCGGAAGGACCTCATGTTCCTCGCTTCATTTAATGCAAAGCGATGCTAGTGAGCCAAAAAATCAGCGCACAATAAAAATAACAATAACAGAAGGACATGTCGTGCACGAAGCTCATCGTTCCTTACTGCAGCAGGACCTGCGCCAATACGGGGTGGCAAGCTGCTGCTCATTTTGTGGTGTGTGATCAGCTAATAGCGTTCTAAAAGACCTCAGTTAGCGAAAGTGCCTAAAAACGAACAGAGTGCAAAGGATGCGTACCAAGGATATCCCGCTGTGCTAAGCACCGTTCACCGCAAGGCAATGAATGATGGCAATGTGCCAACGGGGTGGCAAAATTAAACAGTGTCTGAAGGCTGCGCGTCTGCATAGCAAATGAACTTGTTCCCCACGCACAGTGTGGATGTCGCGATGCGGCATGGTGGGCAGGCCATAATGGTGGGGTTGACGCACTGTCCTCGTGGGGTGCGTTAAATTTGATGATTTATTTTATTTTTTCCTGCCATTTCAAAGCTACTTTGAATGTTTTAATAAGATTGATTTTATTGCAATTCCTAATGGGTGGCGGCTGTTAGGATGCAAGGATGAATGGAACAGCACTAAAAAGGGTAGCAGAAGGTGTGAAGGTGAAAGTGTCAAAGGGTTAATAAGTTGGTTTCCTGCTGTTTAAGAACTTCATTAAAGCGTTGTTTCCGCTTTTGTTCTTGTTTTTGTAGCTTGACTCTGCAGCGTTATAAAAAACTTTTTCCATAACATTTCCAGCTAACTTGGATACGCAGCACTATATATGTCGTGAAATTAGCTATTAAATTGGGGTTAGCAGGGCGATCGGTAGTCAGGTTATCTGGCCTTAATAACAATAAAAATTACGATAACAAAGAAGAGTGTAAAAGTTAGTTTCATTAAATGTGTCTCTTAATGAAACTAAAAGATGACCCCAAAAGTAGAGAGTTTTTAAAAAAAAAATTAAAAACAACTGAATTATCGAATTGAGCTATGCAGAAAATATAGAATATTTTTATTTAGGTACAATTTTAATTGATTAAGTTTAATGTCGTCATAAGACTGACATAGTGAAAACCAGGCTTAAGAAAACTATTGACTTAAGGGGGGAAATAGGTTTAGCTTGCTCAAAAAAGCCAATTTTTGAAGTAAAACTTTTATAGCCGCGTTTACACGGCGAGCTAGATGGGGGTAAAACCAATGTAACGAAATGATTCTTATGAAAACAACAACACAGCAATTCGCCGCACTGGTTGTATAAAAACGAAAAAATGGCTATTTAATAATTTTTCATATTTTTGCTTTCACCGAGGAATGAACACACTACGCTTGGATCCATAGCCGGCTATTTGTGCTGCACATAACAGGAATCGCATGGTTAGTGACTTGTAGAGCGTGAAGTTTGTTCGTGGAGAGAGAGTTCTGTTTCTCAATTGCCTACTGAGCCCAAAGTAACACCTGTTGGCAAGAGTTACTCTTCGTTTTATCTCTCTACTGATATAGTTGTTGGAGTTAATGCTGGATCCCAAGTAGACTAAGTCCTTCACAACCTCGAAGGAAGTGTTGTCAGCAGTGTCGTGGCTGTCAATACGCTGGGAATGTTTGTTTGTTGATACCAAATATTTCGTCTTATCTGCGTTCACTGCAAGACCCATGCGACTCAACTCTTTTTATAAGTTAGAGAATGTTGCACTGACTTCACGTGTGTAATGGCCAATGATATCAATATCATCAACATACGCTAGCAGCATAACACTCTTGTAGAATATGGTGCCGCTTTGTCTCAGATCAGCAGCTCGAATGATCTTCTCCATAATTAGGTTAAAAAAGTCGCACGATTAAGAATCACCCTGTCTGAAACCTCGTTTGGTAACAAATGGTGGGAAGACGTCCTTCCTCAGAGGTTGCTCAGTGTCATCCTGCATAGACGGACTAATTTTGCAGGTATACCAAATTCAGACATGGTGGAGTATAGGTGATTCCTTATTGGACTGTCGAAGATGGCTTTGTAGTCGACAAAAAGATGATGGGTGTCGATTTGTTTTTCTAGGGTCTTTTTCAAGATTTATCGTAGCGTAAATATCTGGTCGATGGTAGATTTTCCAGGTCCGAAACTACGCTGATAAGGGCAAATTAGTTGGTTTACAATGGGCTTCAGTCTTTTACATAACGTGCTCCACAGAACCTTATTTGCGATATTTAGGAGGTTTTTCCAACGGTATTTGGCACAAATGGTGGGATCGTCTTTCTTGTGGATTGGGCAGAGTATACTAAGGTTCTAATCGTTTGGAATGCATTCTTCCGACCATATTCTGCATAGAAGCTGGTGAATGCATTTAAACAGAGCTTCACCTCCGTTCTTAAATAGCTCAGCTGGTAAACCATCAGCTCCCGGGAATTTGTTGTTCTTAAGCCGAGCTATGGCTGTTAAGACATTATTATAGTCGAACAGCCGAACTTCAACGCTGTCATCCGTAATTGGGGTTTGCAGGATATTACCTCTATAGACGGGATTGTTGTCATCATTGCCATTCAGAAGAGTAGGGAAGTGTTCCCTCCATAACGTCAGTGTACTCTGGATATCTAACACTAGGTCTCCGTTTTCATCCTTGCAGGAAGAAGCCCCGATTCTAAAATCATCGGCCAGGTGTCTCATCTTTTCGAAAAATGTTCGGCCTTTATTCTTGTCGCCATACATCACAATCTTTTCGCACTCGCGCTTTTCTTCCTCTCTTTTTTTCGTCCTCTTTTTTTTTCGTCCCTCGTCAACTCTTTGCATCGCTCTTTAGCAGCACGCGTTATAACCGACTGCAGGGCGGCTTTGTTGACGGCGTTTTTCTCTGCATTGGCGTCACGACACTCTTGGTAGTGCCACTGGTTTCGGAGAGGGCGGTGGTAGACAATAGCCTCTTCGGCAGCCGCACGCATAGAGTGAGAGATGTGTGCCCACTGCACGTATATATCGCCGATCTGAGGAGTGCTTTCTTGAAGCAGAAGTGAGAGTCGAGTGGCGAAGGCTTCGGCTGTCGGTTTTGATTGCAGCTTGTCGACGTCTAGCTTTGTTTGTGCAGGGTTGCGAGAATTTTTTGCTTTGCACAGACATGTACAGATCTTAGCTGCGACATGATAATGATCCGAGTATATGTTAGCACCACGGATGGTGCGTACATCTAATACACTGGAAGAGTGCCTTCCGTCAATCAAAACGTGATCAATTTGGTTGCGCGCTTTTTGGTCAGGGGACAACCAGATGGCCTTATGAATATTCAGATGCTTGAATCTAGTGCTACTTACGACCATGTTTCGTGCTGCGGTGAAGTCAATCAGCCTCATTCCGTTATCGTTTGTGTTGTCGTGGAGGCTGAACTTTTCGAATGTTGGACCAAAGATGTTTTCCTTGCCCACCTTAGCGTTGAAGTCACCAAGCACAATTTTTATGTCGTGACGAGGACAGCGCTCGTAAGCGTCTTCAAGGCGCTCGCAGAAAGTATCTTTGATCTCATCGTCCTTGTCCTCTGTCGGAGCATGCGCACATATTAGGTTTATATCATAGAATATGCGAATTGTGGCAAGTTGTTCGTTCACCGGTGTGATTCGCAGGACGTGATGCCTTAATCTCTTGTCAACTACAAATCCGCACCCAAACTCGTGCTTTTCCGCGTGGCCGCTGTAGTAGATATCACAGAATGCTTGCCGAGAGCAACCCTGTCCCTTCCACCGCATTGCAGTTTGCAGTGATATCAACTTTGTATATTTTAAGATATCAATCAATTCGGACATTCTAGGTGCATATGCGTAAATCATAACACTAGGCGTAAAAATCCAAAAAAATGCCACTAATTTTTTCTTATGGACTTTGGCCTTCCTAACACGAATATCACAATAAAAAAATTTTCTATGGATAGGTTTTTGAGATATGATTTTTGAAAAAATTTCCCCTTTTTCCAGGATGTAGTGTCATAAATAGCAACCTATCTCGAAAACGAATCAACCAATTTTAAAAAAAAAATTACATCAAGACAATTAAATTACCTACAAATGCTTAGAACAAACTATGTCATTTGGCTCAGTAAATTTGACGGAATTAGAAGAAAATCGGCGAATTTTTTTTTTCTGAAAAAAATCAAGTCGGATAATGTTTAAGAAATCTAAAAAAAAATCGAAATCTCAAAAAAAATCTCAGTTTATCATTTTTTACGTAAAGATAGTTCTTTGAAGAAAAAAACACGCTGTCTTTGAGGAAAATTCATGGTAGAATAATGAAGTTATAGACCATTGAGTGAAGGTACCGAAATTCTACTTTTTTATGATTTTTTCATTTAATGCCGGTTAATTTAATATAAACACATCTGAAATTATTTTTTAATTAAAAACTTTTATTTTTAACGAAATATTAAATATCTACATAAATGCTTAAAAAGTACAGAATAAAAAGAACACCAACAAAAATATTGACTTAAATAGGAAAGAAAATAAGATACTGATGTTGAATTAGAAAGCGATAAAATAAGTTCAGAAAAGTATTCGAAAATAAAATTGTTTGGCAATGTCTTATATTCAGGTAAAGGTTCAGGTTTGTATTCAGATATATAAAAAGAGGTCTTATTCGCTTCCACTCAAGCCTTTAACTCAGAGTTAGATATACGAAAAAGAGTACGCTACAAGCAGGTAAAGCTAAAAATGCAGTTTGTGTTTGCTGGATTCACTTGATACGCTAGATTTTTCCCTGTTCTTTTGTTGCTGACGTAAAACAGGTCAGACCGGTTTTCTTTTGTATTTTTTTTTTTATTTTTTTAGTTGCTTATACCCGTACCCTTTTCGCATACCTGTTTTTGAATGAAAGGCTTGAGTGGAAGCTGCATGGAACTCGTTTCGGTTGATTGTATCTGATTTTTTGGGTAACAATAGGAATCCAGAATGTAAAACAATTGTTCACGATTTACTTAAGAATTATGCAAAACTTGGTATGCATTCTCTAAATGAATTTAACTTTAGTACCTATTCTAATGCAGGTTTCCCGTTCTTATCATTTTTACAACAGGCGCAAACATGTCCTTGAAGATCCACTTCCTGCATTCTCACTTAGATTTTTTTCCCCCAAGCCTTGGTGACATCAGTGACGAACACGGTGAACGTTTTCATCAACAAATGAAATCCATGTAGAGACGCTATCAGGGATCCTGGAATTCAAATATGATGGGCGATAATATTTGGTTTCTCATTAGAGAAACTGATTCTGAATATAATCGAAAAAAAGGGAAAAAATCATTTTTAAAGTTTGCCATTGCCGAAAAATTTAATTTTCGAATACTTTTCTGAACTTATTTTATCGCATTCTAATTCAACATCATCATATCTCAAAAACCTATCCATAGAAAATTTTTTTATTGGGATATTCGTGTTTAGAAGGACAAAGTCCATAAGAAAAAATTAGTGGCATGTGGATCACAAAATGGGTGGCGCCTAGTGTTATCAATTCTTCGTTTGTGGTTGTCATCATCCGTTTATCTATTCATGGTAAAATGTCAAAACAAGCTAAGCACAGATCAATGAGAGTTTAGTCCCAGTCGGAAAATGCAAGAGCCCTAAAAAAAGGACCATTTATAAGCAAGTTTCAGAAAGTTAAGGAATCTAGGAATAAGGAAACCTACTGGAAGTAGCTGGAGGGTAGAATGCTAAATAGAAGTACAAACTGTTTTTTTTTTTGGAAACGTGGACTGGAAGTAGGTGGAAGGTAGAACGAAGCTGGATGTAAATAGAAGTACAGACAGTTATTTTTTTTTAACAGAAAATATATTTATAATTAATGTTTATAATGTTATAAAATTATAATAACGAGTTTAATTATAAAGGAAATTATATTTCCGTGTTGTGCTCGTCACCTTCTCTCACGAAAAGCTATAATTTTTATATTTGGGAAGTCTTGGTTCTCTATGTTTTTCGTTATTTCACTTGAAATCATGAAGAAAAAAACTCTGTTAACCTCTGTTAACACATGCCAGAGATTTAGCAGAGTTGATGCAATCTCTAGATAATAATTTATACTCTATGGTACGAAGAAAATTAGCAATGCCCACAAGTGCGTTGATAAGTGCGTTTTTAAGTGTCAAAAAATAGATGATATTAATAAATATGGAATTAACAAACACATGCATGAGTCAGTGCATTGACAGTCAAGTTCACAACCATGTGTGGAGAGTTAAAATGGAGAGTCGCTGGCATTATATGCCCGTATATGTAATTGGCGGGGAAATTTGACATTCAACAATAAAAAATAAGCAGTAAATATGTTTTCCGTATATATGTAATTTTTTTTATGTTATTTTAAATTTTTGAATTTAAAAGTTAATTTATTAAAAAGAAAAAATTATTAAGCTATCAAATCTATGTAACTGCGAAAAAGCTTCGCTTCTCTCGTGTGTCCAACGACGCACCTGTGTTTTTTTTTTATAACTCTTTGATGTTCGCTTTAAAAAAAAAAAAACCAAAATGAAATAGCCATTTCAGCCCTTGAAAAGACTTTGATCGAGCTTCTAATGATAAATTGTGTTGTGTGTGTTGTGAAATGTTTGAACACAAAATGATCGAGAACTGGACCTACCCAGCTTTATGCCGACTCTGAATGGCTTATGTTCTCAAGAAGCTTTTCATGGCAGTTTTAACTCTCTGAGGTGTGCCATTGTCTGCAGAGGTGACGGCCGAACAGAAAAATTAATTCAATTGAAAAAATGTTCTGTGTCAGATGGAGGATTCGAACCTGGGTTCTCTGGCGTAAGAGTCACACACTCTACCCACTACGCCACGGCCGCCACATATACATATTTAAAATATATTGTGCTTGTTCAAATTTAAATATTCAATTGGATTTAAAATATATAGAGTTTTCTTTACTGCAGGAAAAAAATACGAAGGTTTATAATGATCATTTTTATTTATAATAAATAAAAATACAATACTTGGCATATTTTTATTGATGATAAGGAGTAAAACAATTGACGCATAACGCTACCTTACACATGGAACATATAATATATCACACACTATCTACAAAAGAGACACAACTCAAAATTTTAAAATTTTCAGGAGAAGCAAAAAATATATTTTTTTTTTTCAACGGACTTCATACAAAACAAAGAGACAAAATGATTTTGTTTTAATTAAAGAGTAAGAAGAGGAGTGAGCAATTTTGATAGTTGATCACATTAAAAAAAAAAAAAATTTGTAAATTTTGAGTTGAGCCTGTTTTGTAGATGGAGTGCAATATTTTCGTTTTTCTTTGCCAGAGTTTCGTTAGGTTTCGCTCCATATGTTTCGCTCTTTTAGACATTCTTCCTGAGCCACAGTAACTATCATCTGCTCCGCTAGAGGCACTAACCTCATTTTCGTGCACCGACATTTTCAAAATGCACTAAATCTGGTGGGAAAAAGCACCAAGTTGGCAACAGTGCTTCTAATGGCAGTTTTTACTCTCTGAGGTTTGCTATTGTCTGCAGAGAGCGGTGACGACCAGGGATGATATTGGCTTAGTAGTAAAAGGGTCAAAATTCATACAAAAATAGGGCCTTTTTGACATGAATGGGGCCTTTAGTGGTAAAAAATGAATGATTAACACTTTAACTTTTTAAGAAAATTTTCAAAAAAATATTTAAGGTTTTATTTTTTTTATTTATTTAGATTTTATTTAGATATTTAACCATAATGACAAAAAAAAATAGCACACGTTTTAATAATCTCAACAATGTTATTCACATTTTGATTAAAAATGTTTTTGCAATGTTAAAAATTAATATTCAAATAAACAGTTTCGGGATTTCAAAAAATTATTATGTTATATCAAATGTTTCCAAGGTAGGCAATATACACCAAAATTTTGACCTTCCTAGAGAATTTTTAAGTTAAAGAAATTAGTATTTATCTTTAGTAAATATTCGCAAATTTTGCCGTTTCTTATATGAATTTCTACCCCTGATATCTATCACCGCCCAGTTATGTTAAGGCATTTTTTTTTTTCATTATTATTATTATTATTCTTGCCGCTGAAATTCTAATTAACTTCTTGGCGAAATTAATGCCGATTCTAATTATTGTTAATCATGCTTTGTGGAGAGAAAAATGAGTTTCATTTAAAATCACAAGCATCTACATCGCTCAGAATAGCACAGCGCAATTAAGCTCACACCCATTAAAGGCAACAAAAATAACAACAACAACAAAACCAAAATTATTCCCTCAACATCTTGCTGCGAGCAGCCAACCATTTGACTTTCATATGGTTTCAGAATCTCAAACAGCCGTTTCTTGCATCCGCACAACCTTCACTCCACATGCTCAACAGCACAAAAATGTCCCCCATCAATTCTACATCAGCTTCTTCATCATCATTATTGTTGTTGTTGTTATTGTTGTAGTCGTTGTTCATTTGTTATTGTTGTCGGTCTGTACTTGTCTTTCTTAACTCATTGCGTTGGCAATAAATCTTTGCCTGTTCTTATCTTTGTGCCACCGAGCACATTTATTCCATGCCTCAAAATATGCTTCACTTTCATGCAGATCCATAATCATGGCTCTGCTTTGTCTACGTCTTCTTCATCATCAAATAATGGTTATGCTGCTGCTGCTTCCACCACCCTCTGAGACCCATTGATGCACCCTTTCGCGCTATCTCACTTTAACCACTGGTGTTAAGTGAGTAGTATTCAGACGGTACATTTTATAAAATATTGTATTGCATATTCTTTGGCGTTTATAAATAAATCTTCTGGTTGGTTTTGTTACTGTTGTCTTCTTTATGCGCCTTCAAATGTTTATTTTGTTTTGGGTGAACTACTTCAAAATGGCTGCTTAAATTGCTAGTATTGTTTTTAATGCTCCGTTACTCTCTTATTAATCCCGAAACATAATTCTATTATTTTATATGCATGCTGAACTCTCTCTAAACTCTGCCAGGTTAGATCATTGATGCGAGCCTGCCTGTCCAAAGCCAGACATAAAAAGCAGTATGGTTTCAGATAATATGCATAGAGACCGAACATGCTTGGACGAACATGTAAGAGAGGGCCTACCTTGGAACCCGGCGTTGGCGGACTTCCTTGGAGCAGGAAAGGAAAGTAGGTGGAAGTAAGCAAGTAAGTGAAAAGTAGCAGGTAAGGAAACATGCGCTTGTGAATGGAGTAGCAATTGTCCAGTTGAACTTGTTAGCATAGGAAAAGTCAATCACGAGAGGACGAGAAGATCTGATCTATCTCCAACAAAGAGATCAAAATAAAGGGTTTTATGTAATAGCTTAAGGCACATTACATCCTTGATCCAAACTTATAAACATAATGGAGTTTGGTGATATTAGGCACTCCTAGTTTTCGGTGATAGTTTTATTTATTCTAACCTAATAATTACCTAGAATGTCAGCCAGGCACGATTTAGTATATGAACTGTTACTAAGAACTGTTATAAGAACTTTTGGTCTCTTTGTAGGTGATGTTGAAGAGCCTATGTAGAACATTATTTATACATACTTGTTAAAAATTAACTTTTAATTTTTGTGAAATTTTTGATCAAATAAGTTGCTATTTTTTGTTTTGAGAATTTTTTTTTTAATTTGAAAATTGGAATTATTTTTTATTGAAAAAATCAAGGTTGATTTATAAGGTAGTCGCAAGGGAGAGAGCGAGTACCCATAATTGTCAAATCGAAGTTGACAGCTCATAGAAAATCTGCAAGTGCTCTCTTTTATCATCCGTTTTTCTTTCGTAGTCATTCGCGAAATTGGCTGGTTTTGACAATTATAGGTACTGAGAGAGACTGCGATCAGCCCTGCGACAACCTTATAAATCAACCTTGGAAAAAATAAAAGAAAAGAGTAGAAAAAATTATTTTTCTTTTTTATAAACTGATATCTACGAGATTGGCGAGATAATGCCAATCATCAATTCACCAACTGGAAGTCTCATTGATTTGAGAGACACATCCACAACCACGAGCTCAACTACAACCACGACTACCACTACAACCAAATTAAGTTCATCGCTTCTAACAATGTAAGATGCCGGTGACATTGGTATGTAAATCGATGCAGTTTCTATTCAAAAACTACCACCATTTTGGAGAGAAAAT
The DNA here is from genome assembly GCA_914767935.1 of Coremacera marginata. Lineage (NCBI taxonomy): Eukaryota > Metazoa > Arthropoda > Insecta > Diptera > Sciomyzidae > Coremacera > Coremacera marginata. Next base: position 229,066,025 of record OU612043.1, on the reverse strand, counting down.
TCAGATTTATGGTTTACTCAAATCGAAGCCATTTTCGCTTTGCATGATATAACACGCGAGGTGACCATGTATCAATACGTAGTTACTAGCTTGAATGGTGAGGCCATTCAACCAATTGGAGATTTAATTCTCCAGTTTAAAAACTTCTCTCAGGAATGCCCTTAGGAAATTCAAAACCTTCACAATATCTTCAGCAAATGCAAAATCTTTCTGCAGGAACAGTTGATTAACCCGTATTGAAGACTCTCTACATGCAACAGATTTCTCAAAATATTCTTCCCTATCCTTTTGGTACACCCAACAGCGTCGGTTTCAGGCATTGCCAAACAAGCTTGTAAACCCATGGATGTCATCAGACCATATTAACTCACGGCAATTTCCTCAACATTACAACAGACAAACATTGAAGCTGTTCATCATTCCTCACTTCAACCCACATCATCATTCCAAAGAGTTCCAAAGAGTTTATCCAAATGCCATTTGTCCTTCGAAACGCTGCCCAGTTCTTTTAAAGATTAATGGATGAAGTTTTGTGAGGATTAAATTTTGTAGTCGTATACATAGATGACATTGAGCTTCTTAAGCCAGCTTTTCATCACTTAGAGATTACGGAATAATTTTAAATCCATCAAAATGTATCTTTGGAAAACATGAAATTGATATCCTTGGATTCTGTATAAGTAAAAATGGAATTACAAAAACATTGACTGAACCATATCCGTGTGGCTTTCGCCCTGCAAAGTCCACTATAGACCAGACTTTCACACTACGAAAAATCCTGGGAAAAAACCCACGAAAATCAAATTGACACACACCATCTCTTTGTCGATTTTAAAGCTGCGTTCGATTGCCGAACTCTTAATTGGGAAGGTGCCTCTATCCAACTGATTGATATCTTGGAAAGATACAAAGCTGATATAACTGCAATCCAAGAAATGCGATGGAAGGGACAGGGTTGCTCTCGGCAAGCATCCTGTGATATCTACCACAGCGGACATGCGGAGAAGCACGAGTTTAGGTGCGTATTTGTAGTCGGCAAGAGATTAAGACATCACGTCCTGCGATTCACACCTGTGAACGAACGACTTGCCACAATTCGCATCAAGGCTAAATTCTATGATATAAACCTAGTATGTGCGCATGCTCCGAAAGAGGACAAGGACGATGAGATCAAAGATACTTTCTACGAGCGCCTTGAAGGCACTTACGAGCGCTGCCCCCGACATAAAAATTGTGCTTGGTGACTTCAACGCCAAGGTGGGCAAGGAAAACATCTTTAGTCCAACAGTCGGAAAGTTCAACCTCCACGACAACACATCCGATAACGGAATGAGGCTGATTGACTTTGCCGCAGCACGAAACAAGGTTATAAGTAGCACTAGATTAAAGCATCTGAATATTCACAACCAGTCCACCTGGTTGTCCCCTGACCAAAAAGCGCGCAACCAAATTGATCACGTTTTGATTGACGGAAGGCACTCTTCCAGTGTGCTAGATGTACGCACGATCCGTGGTGCTAACATAGACTCGGATCATTATCTTCTCGCAGCTAAGATCCGTACACGTCTGTGCGCTGCAAAGAATACGCGCAATCCTACACAGAGAAAGTTAGACGTCGACAAGCTGCAGTCAAAACGGACAGCCGAAGCCTTTGCCACTCGACTCTCACTCCTGCTTCAAGAAAGCAACTCCTCCGATCGACGATATATACGCGCTGTGGGCACACATCTCCCACTCTCTGCGTACGGCTGCCGAAGAGGTTATTGGCTACCACCGTCCCCGCCGAAACCAGTGGCACGACCAAGAGTGTCGCGACGCCACTGCAGAGAAAAACGCCGCTTACAAAGCCACCCTGCAGTGGGTTATAACGCTTGCTGCTAAGGAGCGATACAGAGAGAATACCAGAAACGTCTTTTCAGGCGGAAAAAAACGAGATGCAGAAAAGCGTGAGTGGGAGAAGATTGAGATGTATGGTGACAGAAACGAGGCCCGAAAATTTTTCGAAAAGATAAAACGCCTGGCCGATGGCTCTAAGACCAAGGCCTCTTTCTGCAAGGATGAAAACGGGAATCTAGTGACAGATATTCAGAGTGCACTGACGTTATGGAGGGAACACTTCTCTAGTCTTCAGAATGGCGATGACGACAACAATCCCGCCAACAGAGATGATATCCCGGAAACCCCAATTATGAATGACAGCGTTGAAGTTCCGCTGCCCGACTATAATGAAGTCTTGACAGCAATAACACGCCTTAAGAACAACAAAGCTGCGGGAGCCGATGGTCTACCCGCTTAGCTGTTTAAGAACTCTATTTAAATGCATTCACGAGCTTCTATGCAGAATATGGCTGGAAGAATACATTCCAAACGATTGGAACCTCAGTGTACTCTGCCCAATCCACAAGAAAGGCGATCCTACTATTTGCGCCAACTACCGTGGGATAAGCCTCCTAAATATCGCCTATAAGGTTCTATCTAGCGTATTATGTGAAAGACTGAAGCCCATCGTAAATCAACTGATTGGGCCTTATCAGTGTGGCTTCAGACCTGGAAAATCTACCACCGACCAGTTATTCACGCTACGACAAATCTTGGAAAAGATCATAGAGAAGCAAATCGATACCCACCAAGGTGGTTTGTCGACTATAAAGCCGCTTTCGACAGTTCAATAAGGAATCACCTATACTCCACCAAGTCTGAATTTGGTATATCTGCAAAATTAATCCGTCTATGCAGGATGACACTGAGCAACACCAGCAGTGCAGTAAAAATCGGAAAGGACCTCTCCCCCCCATTTGTTACCAAACGATGTTTCAGACAAGGTGATTCTTTATCGTGCGTCTTTTTTAACCTAATTATGGAGAAGATCATTAGAGCTGCTGATCTGAGACAAAGCGGCACAATATTCTATAAGAGTGTTATGCTGCTAGCGTATGCTGATGATATTGATATCATTGGCCATAACACACGCGAAGTCAGTGCAGCATTCTCCAAATTAGAAAAAGAGTCGAGTCGCATGGGTCTTGCAGTAAGCGCAGATAAGACGAAATATCTGGTGTCAACAAACAAACAGTCCCAGCGTATTGGCACCCACGTCACTGTTGACAACACCTCTTTCGAGGTTGTGAAGGACTTCGTCTACCACGGCTTCAGCATTAACTCCACCAACGATATCAGTAGAGAGATAAAACGAAGGATAACTCTTGCCAACAGGTGTCACTCTCTCGAAGAAGAAAAGTCACGCTCTGTAAGTCACTAATCATGCCCGTCCTGTTATATGCAGCACAAACCTGGACGTTGAGCAGCTCTAATGAAAAGTTTTTTTGAGCGTTCGAGAGAAAGATCCTTCGTAAAATCTACGAACCAATCTGCGTCAATGGCGAGTACCGAATACGATGGAACGATGAGCTGTATGAGCTATACGCCGACATCGACATAGTAAAGCGCATAAAAATGGAGTGGCTTCGCTGACTAGGTCATGTTGAGTGGATTGAAGACGACGCTCCAGAGAAGAAAATATTCCATTCGGTACCCAGCGGTGGACAACGCAGAAGAGGACGACCGCACCTCCGTTGGAGGGACCAAGTGGATTACAATCTGGCGAAACTTGGAGCTTCCAACTGGCGCCAGCAAGCGCAAAACAGAAATGGCTGGCGCAATTTCTTACAACAGGCGGAAACCGACTTACAGTTGTAGGCGCCATCTAAGTAAGTAAGTAAGTAAGTAAGTAAGAGTTCGGTATACCTGCAAAGTTGATTAGACTATGCAGGATGACGTTGAGCAACACATGCAGCTCCGTCAAGGCAGGAAATGACCTCTCCAAAACCATCAACACCTATAGAGGTTTCAGACAAGGCGATCCACTGTCCTGCGATCTCTTCAACATCATCATGGAGGGGATCGTACGAAGGGCCGGTGTGCATCGTAATGGCACCATTTTCTACAAAGGTGTCCAGCTACTTGCGTACGCTGATGATATTGATATTGTTGGCAGAACCAAGAGAGATGTTACCGCTGCTTTCACCGCTATCGAAAAGGAATCAGCCAATGTGGGTTTGACGATAAATGAGGGTAAAACAAAGTATATGCAGTCCACAAACAAGGGAGTGCGGTGTCTAGACACCCACGTTTCATCCGGCAGCTATAACTTTGAAGTAGTCAAGCAGTTTGTATACCTTGGCACCGCCATTAATAACAACAACGAATTCAGCCTGGAGATAAAGAGAAGAACAATAATTGCTAAAATGTGCTACTACGGGCTCAGTATGCAACTAAGTTCCAGAGCCCTGTCTCGATCGACAAAACTAACACTCTACAAAAAGCTCGTTCTACCTGTGCTTCTTTATGGCGCTGAGGGATGTGTAGTTTCGCAAACTGATGCAGCCGCTCTGGGGGTGTTCGAGAGAAAAGTTCTTCGCAAAATCTTCGGTTCTGTTCGAGTCGGCGATAACTATCGAATCCGATTGAACCCCGAGCTGTATGAGCTCTACGAAGACATTGACGTAGATCCACGTATAACTGTGCAGCGACTACGCTGGCTGGGCCATGTCCATCGTATGGACTACGAAGCTACAGCGAAAAAGGTGCCCGAGGCGAGGGTTGCTGGTCAACGACGACGAGGGAGACCATGCCTCCGATGGATGAACCAGGCCGAGGAAGCCCTAACCGCACTTGGTGTATCCGATAGGAGATGGCGCGCGCAAAGCAGAGGCGCCTGGTGAGAGCTGATGAGGTCGGCCGACCTAAATAAGTAAGTAAGTAAGCACATGTGAGACTATAATTACAAGATTTTATTATTACTTGATAACAATAAAATATTTTTTATAAGAAAAATACGTTTTCTACAGAAAAGCATTTTAATATTTAACAAACCATTTTTGGAACAATAGCAAAGTCTACTGCATAAACTGCCACCTCCCGCATCCCTGCCATTCCAGTTTAAACAGCATTTAATTTACCGCTAGATTCCAAAGTAGAGGCGAGGGAAGCCCTCCTTGAGAAATTCTTAACGCAGGTACAGACATTAACGTAGTTGCTGCTCCAAGATTTACACTTGTAATCCAGCTCACGAGCATTTGATTTATAATTGCTCTCAGCGCAACATCCTCATTTGTGAAAGTCTCTGTTTTTAAGTTCGACGTATAGCAGGTGTTTTCTTTATCTATAAATGCAATCATCGTATATTCCTTTCAATAATAAAGCATTAAACAATAAAACCAAGAAATCATTAACTTACATTTTTTTTTCAAAAAATAAGCCACATTTTATAAAACATAATTAAATATACGACAATACAAGAGTTAATAACCAATAATTTGACAAGACAATAATTTTTATATCATTTATTTATATTCTAAAAATTTTATATAAATGTACTAAATTTTCTTCATTATCACTTTTATTGTAGGGTGCGTCGTAAAATGTTTTTATGATATTTTTATGGGCAACTCATTTAGTGTACGCAGTATGTATGGGTTATTTGTCAAGATTTGATTTGTTCAATTTTTACACACAAACATACAGTAAGCCCCCATTCACTCTCCTCCCCCCATTCCTAACAAGCATGACCAACCATTAAAGCGCCGCTTTGAGGGGAGAGCATTTAACGGCTTACGTTTAATAGGCGTCGAACTTACATGGAATCCATTAAAGGCACATAAAACAAAGGAATGAGATGCAGGCCAAGAAAATGTGCGGCAAGAGAAAGTTGGGCTAGGAGCTGTTGCGAGCATTAGAAACCTATTTCTAGGCAAGCAATAAACTTTTTACGTTTGATTACAACATTTATGTTGTACCGTTGGCTTAATTTTTTTCTCCTTTTTTCTTTTTTTTTTTTTTTTTTTGTTGTTCTGGGGTCAAAACTGTAAAAGTGGACGACGTAAGCGTGTAGTTAAGCGAATTGTTGTCTTTGCTATATTAAATTCTTTTGCATTTTTTGTTGTTTTTATTTTTGTTTTATTTTTATTTTACTCAGGTCATAAAAAAGGGACACGCGGTTTGGTTTTACGATATATAAGCCACGTAGTAGCCGAGTCCGTTGCTAGCGTGTTTTAGCCTCATTTAGAAGCGAAGGACGATTTTAACGTTTTTATGAACCCGCTTTTTTATGGGTCATGGCTTTGTTTGTGAAGCTTGGGGCCTGATTTTTTAGTGTATCTAACAGAAACTTTCATAAAAGCTCTAATTTTTAAAATTTAGTCTGTACTTCCTGGAAGCTTATTCTGAGCTTCTTTAGTTTTTAGCAAAGCTCTTTAAAAAAATCTTATTCTGAAGGGGGCGTGTCTTTGCCACACTTACAAGCTGCTTACATTTTTTAAATAAATGCAATGTTTGCGAACTTAATTATGCCATCACAATTGAAACCCCCTTCTCCCAAACTCCATCACATTACAAGCACACCACCATTTTTCCATTCACCCACTTCGCCCACTTCACCCCACACACCACAGCAGTTAGACACCAGTTTCCAATGATTATTTTGGGTTTTGTCATTTCAATTCGCATTATCCTGGGCACTTTATTTGGTTCCATCGTCGCGTCGTAGCAACATTCGAAATACAATAAGTATCTTTCTATCTGTTCGTTCACAAATTTATCTCTCTGTTTGTCTTTATTTCTCCCCCAACATTACTGTTTGTATGTCTGTCGTTGTGCTCTGCAAATAAAATATGTCACGACTGCCAAAGTCGAGGGTTCCTCATGTTTAGCTAACCTTTGTTACCCCCATTGTAGAAACATTACGGGTATTTGTGCTGTTGTAGTTGTCGTGGGTTTAGAACACAATGAATTTCGCATTTCCAAGCGTACCCATACCCAGAGCACCCAAGCAAACAACCAATCAACCAACCGAACTCCAACCTCCCACACACTCCAACTCACTACCGCGCTTCCTCTTCCTACTACAGCACAACAGTGCAAATTCATGCGGAGTGTAAATGTCACCACGACGACGACGAGGAGCACAACAAGGACTCTGCTGCTACAGTTGCTCAACTGTTTCATTTCTTTTTTTATGTTATTTTTATTTACTATTTTTATTATATTGTGTTTTATTATTATTATTTTGTTTTTTTTCTCTTCACTGTTTTTCATTCGACTTTTTTTTAAATACATTGTTTTTTTTCACAAACTGTCAGAGTTTCGTGATAAACAAGCTCTTTGAATGCAGTTTATTGTAGAATTTTTAATAAATATTCGTATTTTTTGTTTCATTTCCGTTTTTCGACTGTGTATTATGAATTTAATATTAAAAATTTTAAATTCAGTTCTGTACATTGAAGTACATATTTTTGAGATAAAGTATTTGACAAAAAGTATCTATTAACATTATATACGTATTAAATGTGATTTTGTTAAATAACTTCAGAGATGTTGAGTTAAAATTTAGCCAAGCTTCTTTTGTATCTTTTTATTGTAGAAATTTTAAGTTTGAGAAGTTTTTAGCAAATCTGGGAAAAATAGAAAAATATATGTGTGTCTGCCACTCACGGTAGAAGGTCTGATAACAGGGGAGAAAAAATGGCACTTTGCAAACGTTGTACAACAATTAATTCTGGATGAATTTTGGATATATATTTAAGAAATAGTGTTAATTTTTTGCCATCATCTAGGAGTTATAGGCAATAATCTGAAAATCGTTCAGGTGCCTTTCCTTATAATTCGATAATAACTCTTTGACGCATTGACCGATTTCTATTGTCTTTAAATATATTGATATAAAAATGTTAGTTATTTTAATTTGTGTTAGTGTTAATAAAAGGTTACTTATTGAAATAACTCCCGTAGTCTTGTAGATACCGGCTATATATATCGGATATAGATATCAATGTCTTTAAAAGCTGCTTTAGTTTAAAAATATTTTTTTAGTTAAATACAGAGAAACACATCGTCACAACGCTTGAAATGCTCAGAAGGAGGCAATGCAAGTAGAGAAAAGCATATATATTGTGAATGAATGTCACAACACGAGCCGATATTGCTATAACTGTAGATCGTTATAGACTCAATGGCTGGCAGTTGGTTTCGAATCTGATGTCAGATTTTTAAAACTCAAGATGGTGGATAGCCACATTTTCTTTTTTGTATTTTTACGAATTTAGTGCTGGGCGAACGCTAGGTAAAAATGGGTATTCAGTTTTTGGAATTTAATTAAAAATTTCATTAAAAATATATCCCATAAATATCAATTGATTAAATTGGAAATTAAATATATATGTAATAAAGTTTTTTAAAACTTTGCTTTTTTTAGTCATATAGTACAGTCATTTGGTAGTTTTACCTGGAAAGTTTTCCGGTAGTTTTGATAATGGTTGCATTTTATAGATATCGATGTGCTCAAATGTCAACTTATTTTTTAAACGTTTCATTTAAACCTAATAATGCATTCATTAACTGTAGTTATAATTTTTTGAGACTCCAGTGTGACGTTGTTTAAAACTCCGAGAGAGATATACCGTTACTTATTGCCTAAACAGAATGAACGGCGTCAGCGGCTAACGGCGCTCTCTGACGCGGCGTCAACACGAAATAACGTCGCCAACGCCTGTCAATGCTTCTTTGACATTTTCTTTTCCAAATATTAAAACATAACATGAGTCCTAAGCTAAACCTAACCAATTTTGAAGAAAAATAAATTTTTTTTATTTTAATTTTTTTTATTTTTAAGTTTTCCCTTTTGAAGTCATGTTTCGTACATTTTCGTGACTTATTTCCTAACTCTCAAAAAATGAAAGACGGATAGAAATATTCTTCAATATTTGTATTACATTTTTTATGATTTCCATGTGAAGAAAGTTTAGCACATACAAAAGTAGATAAGCCACTTTCCAAATCTAACTGTTGCGCCGAAGATAAGTTAGCATCTTTAATACGTTCGTTTAACGAATTAAAAAAGCAAGGTAATGCTATTTTTGTGTATCGAAGGTCTGTTTTGGAATTCCGTACAAGCTTGTGATATGCTTGTAAAAGTCATGTCTAATAGAACCGAACATTTTGAGGCGCAGTGAAATAACTCCCAAATGAAATAAGTCCCAATGAAATAAGTCCCAATGAAATAAATCCCAAAAAAAATGAAATAACTCCTAAATCACAAAATGAAATAAGTCCCAAAATTAATGAAATAACTCCCAACCGGAAAATGAAATAAGTCCCAATTACTTGGGAGTTATTTCATTATGAAATAACTCCCAACGTGAAAAATGAAATAAATCCCAATCGATGTAGTAAATTTTTGTATATTTATAAGGTCTTAAAAAAAAACAAAAATTGATTTCAAAATTATTTCAAAATGTAAGAAAAACAAAAAAAATATTTCAAAATTATTTCAAAATATAAAAATGTATGAATAATTAGGATTTAAAAAAAAACTTGCATAGAGTTATCTACTCTTTGACGGCAAATTGGGCAGTTAATTTGTTGTTGACCTAGGCTTTGGGCCTGCAACTTAAGGATGCACGCACTGCATATTTTCAAATGTCTGCATGGAATCAATAAGACATTAGGCGCTACTTCAAAGCAAACCACGCATAACAACTGGGATGATGACATTGGCTCATTAGGCTCAACGACTTTCTCCTCATCATCCTCTTCTTCTTCTTCCAAAAACTCCATTTCTTCGAAGACATCCTCATCCGGTTACATATCTGTAACAATGTAATTTTTTGGAAATACCATGCGGTCTAAAAAGGCTGTTGCTGTTATAGCTCCCGACCGAAGCTCTTCGCCGGCTTTCTCAATTTTCATTAAAACCTAAGCTAGCCTAACAAATTTTGAAAAATGGAGATGACTTATTTTAAATAACAGAAGTTGAAGAACCCTTATTGAGCTGTATATATCATTGCATAACTTGAACGATATACTACATAAATGCTCCTCAACAACCGATTCCCCTTTGACGACAGAATCCATTAAGACTCCATCAATCAAAGGACATCATCTTATATAAATTTAAATCCACAAAGATCCCCACCAACAAATCCCTAACGCGTAAAAGACTATTGTGAGTCAGAAACTATCCTATAGTATGACCTTCACTTTTACATTAAATCTTGTCACATAAAACCCCCCAAACATATATACACAACATAAATGCAAATCAGGGCATACCAGCAATCTTTTTTTATTTCGTTTAAGGCTTTTTTCCAAATTTTTGTCCAAAAAAAATTAAATAAATCCCAATCGATGTAGTAAATTTTTGTATATTTATAAGGTCCTAAAAAAAAACAAAAATTGATTTCAAAATTATTTCAAAATGTAAGAAAAACAAAAAAAATATTTCAAAATTATTTCAAAATATAAAAATGTATGAATAATTAGGATTTAAAAAAAAAACTTGCATAGAGTTATCTACTCTTTGACGGCAAATTGGGCAGTTAATTTGTTGTTGACCTAGGCTTTGGGCCTGCAACTTAAGGATGCACGCACTGCATATTTTCAAATGTCTGCATGGAATCAATAAGACATTAGGCGCTACTTCAAAGCAAACCACGCATAACAACTGGGATGATAACATTGGCTCATTAGGCTCAACGACTTTCTCCTCATCATCCTCTTCTTCTTCTTCCAAAAACTCCATTTCTTCGAAGACATCCTCATCCGGTTACATATCTGTAACAATGTAATTTTTTGGAAATACCATGCGGTCTAAAAAGGCTGTTGCTGTTATAGCTCCCGACCGAAGCTCTTCGCCGGCTTTCTCAATTTTCATTAAAACCTAAGCTAGCCTAACAAATTTTGAAAAATGGAGATGACTTATTTTAAATAACAGAAGTTGAAGAACCCTTATTGAGCTGTATATATCATTGCATAACTTGAACGATATACTACATAAATGCTCCTCAACAACCGATTCCCCTTTGACGACAGAATCCATTAAGACTCCATCAATCAAAGGACATCATCTTATATAAATTTAAATCCACAAAGATCCCCACCAACAAATCCCTAACGCGTAAAAGACTATTGTGAGTCAGAAACTATCCTATAGTATGACCTTCACTTTTACATTAAATCTTGTCACATAAAACCCCCCAAACATATATACACAACATAAATGCAAATCAGGGCATACCAGAAATCTTTTTTTATTTCGTTTAAGGCTTTTTTCCAAATTTTTGTCCAAAAAAAATTAAATAAATCCCAATCGATGTAGTAAATTTTTGTATATTTATAAGGTCTTAAAAAAAAACAAAAATTGATTTCAAAATTATTTCAAAATGTAAGAAAAACAAAAAAAAATATTTCAAATTTATTTCAAAATATAAAAATGTATGAATAATTAGGATTTAAAAAAAAACTTGCATAGAGTCATCCACTCTTTGACGGCAAATTGGGCAGTTAATTTGTTGTTGACCTAGGCTTTGGGCCTGCAACTTAAGGATGCACGCACTGCATATTTTCAAATGTCTGCATGGAATCAATAAGACATTAGGCGCTACTTCAAAGCAAACCACGCATAACAACTGGGATGATGACGTTGGCTCATTAGGCTCAACGACTTTCTCCTCATCATCCTCTTCTTCTTCTTCCAAAAACTCCATTTCTTCGAAGACATCCTCATCCGGTTCCATATCTGTAACAATGTAATTTTTTGGAAATACCATGCGGTCTAAAAAGGCTGTTGCTGTTATAGCTCCCGACCGAAGCTCTTCGCCGGCTTTCTCAATAAGTTGGGCTTTATTAGCGAATTTTTTCTTTCTCTTTTCTTTGCCCATAGCTCCACCACTGTTTGCCAGCAACTCAAATTCTCTAGATTTAGAAAATTCTTCCTTTTGAAGAGTTCGTACAAATTTAAAAAAATTACCCTGCTTTGGTATTATTTTTCCAAGATATCCATTATATGCTTCTACTGCTGAGGTTGTACGAGTTGCTGTTCCGTAAACTGATATTCCATTTGCTCCGATCTGTTATGAATTAGAAAAACAAGAAAATAAATAAGTTAAAAATTACATATAAATTCATTTATCTCTTTTTTTTTTTTCATAAAACTTACCTTCGTTAACCATTGATTTTGAAAATACTCCAAAAATGAAAAAAATTTGTAATGATGATCGAAAGTTTTTATATCGTTCTTAATTATTTGAAACGATGTTGGAATATGAGCGGCAGGCAACAAAGGAATTGCCAAAAGCTTATGGTACTCCAGATATGCTTTTTTATTTTGTCGAATAAACGCTGCTAGTTCTTTATGCTTTCTTTGTATCTGGCGTTGTACCGCTTGGCAAAAGTGAAACCAACATCCATTAAGTGTTGAATTTTCAAATACTGTTTTCACTGCCTTGCGAAGACTCGCTTCATAGTCGGTTATGAAGGTTGCACCATTTAAACTTAACAAATTCGAATTTATGTAACTGAAGCAGTGTGCGTAACATTTTGTTGACTTTTTATTCATTAAAATAAAAAATACTGGGAAAACCTATAAAAAATGTAATAAAATTAGTGCCCGCATTATAAAGAACTTAAGCAAGAACTTAAGCAAAAGAAGTAATGTGGTGGCGCGAGAGCGGGGGGAGGGGGCGGTCGCACGCCGCCGGGTCAACAGAACGCGTTCCAGGCGCGACGCCGCTGGGTTGACGGGACTCGATCGCGTCGCGCCGGGCGCGACGCCGCCACCGCGTCTTGACACATCAAAACAAATTGTTTATTTTGATAATAACGACGGTAGCTTACCTTCTCATAAAACTCGATGTGAATTAATACCAATTGCTTGAAACATCCACTCGGTACTACGGCAAATGTTCCATCTATTAAAATTTTTCGGGTGCTGCTATTTGGAATATCTTCCTTGATGTGAATTATTGTTTTTTCCGAGGCAAAAATGCAGTAAGCGAAATCTTTATCGTCGTGACAAATTTTGAAAAAAGCAGTACTTGGATCACGGTTCTCGTTTAGAGAAATTCCAAAATTATTAAAGATTTCTTCTCGTTCAAACGCACTTATCACATCTACTGGAGTCTTCGGAGAAACACAAAAAACATTTGCAGTCAAATACTGCAAGCCTCGTTTAATTTTTGCAAAATCCAAAGTACTTGTAGCTTCCTGATTTCTAAATAAAAAATATATTTGGCTCATATTATGAAGTGAAAAAAAATTTATTATTGGCTTTCTTACCGCGTACAAATATTTTGAAATGTTTCTCTAATTCCACTAACAGAATTTGCAGCACTCGATATATTGCCGGAATTTAGGCAATCTTTTTTTATTTCGTTTAAGGCTTTGAGTTCCTCATATAATCTGAGGTTATTGCCATGATTATGTTCAACAAAATTAGATATTTTTTTACACTCTCCGTTTTTAATAATTAATCGAGATTTGCAATTTTTCTCGTAGCAAACGTAATATTGGGTTCCATTCGAGTGAGATTTGTGTATAAAAAAAAATTGTTCAGCGTACAGAAGCTTGCTGTTTCTTCTTTTACCACTAACAATTTCATATGGGACACTTGCCATTTTAATTATTTTTTTTTCTTTTTGTTCTTCGATATGCACTCTTCACAACTCAAATAGCAACTGCAATTTTATGAATAATTCTCAATAAAACGTTGTCAATAATGTGTTGCAATAATACCCGTTACAATAATACTGTTACGGTTATACTACAAATGCCGAAAAATCATATTTTAGAGCAATGAAATAACTCCCAAAAAAAATGAAATAAGTCCCAAACTATTGCAAAAATGAAATAACTCCCAAAAAATTTATCGTTGGGAGTTATTTCATTTCCGAATTTTGGGAATTATTTCATAATGAAATAACTCCCAAAACAAAAAAAGAAACAATTCCCAAAATAAATGAAATAACTTCCAAAAATTGGGAGTTATTTCATAATGAAATAACTCCCAAAAATGTATGGAAATTTTTTGGGAGTTATTTCATTTTTTTTTTGGGACTTATTTCATTTGGGAGTTATTTCACTGCGCCCATTTTGACTGTAGGTCTTGACTCTTCCTCTTTCGTCCTCGTGATGTTGTTGGCTCAAACATATCACCGAATGTTTTTGAAGAATCACTCATCAAAGAAGCATCTTGTGTGGCTGCAATACCGTCATTTTCTAACATCTCGTCAGTCAATAAAGAGTCCAAATTTTCACCAATTGCTTCTTCAATTGACTCTTCAACATTTCCAATAGTGCTGTGCGTAAAACAAATACATGTGCATTAGTACTTAAAAGCTTTCATCACAACCTTCCGCCTGCTACTTGAGTAATTATTTAAAAACTGCATCGACGCGAAAAATTTCCATGGCTTCTTATGTTCAGGTGCTCCGCTACCTGACTTCACGCTGTTTAATTTTTTTTGTAGGTGCCTCGGAGATTTTTCCACCTTTTCTACAATAATCATCAAAAAAATATTTTCTGTTTTGAATTTTTGCATATTATTTAATTTTGCAAAATCGCCTTTGCTGTTCAAGCGTTCTGCAATTTCTTTCCAAATTATATCCTTCGTAATGCTGTCTTTATATTTTGGCGAGCACAAATTAAACAAGCATTCATTTTGACTTACTTGCTCCATAAGTTTTTCTTCGAAAACGTCAACTTTCATCAAAAAATTGAAACTTTTCATTAAAAAAATTTCAAGTTTTTAATTCAAATGACATACAAAAGGAATGCCAAAAATTTGTCAAAAATGTCAAAAACTTGGCATCACTTTTACTTTTCTGATAAATTCGCCACCAGGTTTCTCGCTCAGAAGAGAGCGCAATGTGAGCGGCAAGTTGAAAATAGAAATAGAGTCTATTTCGGCGGCGGGCGACCAGCGACGAGCGTTTCGCTTTGGTTTCATACATATTATTAAATTTTTTTGTCGCTAGCCGCTGACGCCGTTCATTCTGTTCAGGTAATTACTTTTATTTGCTCAGGCCATCTCTTTCTGTATAGGCATGCGCGATCTGATGTGGTCATATAAATAGCACTCATGTTAGTTGGTGAATAAAAGTTAACAAGATCGGGTGTTTGTAAAAATTTTAGAGTTTTATTCAGTTAATTTCGCCGATTCTAAATAAAATGGGTCGTGGCAAACATTGCACTCCGGAAAAAAGGTCTATAATTCACGAACTAAGTCGAAAAGTCAAAAAACCATCTGAAATCGCGGATATTCTCAAAATTTCGCAAAAAAATGGTCTACAATGCACTCAAGCTGGTTACATCAAATGGTTCAAATAATTTCGAGATTAAGCCGTGCAGTCCTAGAACGCGTAAAACCACCGCTTCTACTGATAGACTTATTGTTCGCAAAAGTAAGGCTGATTCTTTCTAGTCATCAAAGGAAATTATGAGGGAAATAAATTAAGAAAATAACCTTAATGTTTCAAGAAAACTAGTATCTAAGAGACTACATGAAGCTAATCTTTATGGACGCATTAGCCGAAGAAAGCCGCTTGTAACAAAAAAAATTTAAAGGATTGTTTAGCGTTTGCAAGGCCCCATGTGAATAAAGAAGACCAATTTTGTAAGAACGTGCTCTGGACTGACGAAACTAAATTTAATAGGGTTGGACCAGATAGAAAAACTTTTGTTCGGTGACCCAAGCGCCAAGAGTTGAATCCGAAGTATACCAAAAAAGCATTAAAGCATGGAATGAGGAAATTTAATGGCTTTGGGAGCTTTTTCCTGGCACGGCATTGTTCCAATTTTTCGTATACCAGGAATAATGGACAAAAATATGTTTTTAGATATTCCTTATAACCAGATAGAACCATTTGCATTTAAGAACATGCCTATTAGGTGGGCTTTAATGCACAATAGTGATCCAAAACGCACAGCAAAGGTTGTGATTGATTGGCTAAAAGAGTAAAAAATAAATATTTTAATGTGATGTGAATGATGTGAAGGTCAGCATAAGCAACCAAAATTTTCCAAATTAAGATGGGTTATGGGTGGAATTGAGAATTCCAGGTACTCTCGGTACTCTATTCCGAAGGATAGGGTCAGGAAGCTTGTGGAGAATATGGGACAAAGATGTCGGGCTGTTTTGGACAATTCGGGATGCAGTACCAAGTACTACTAAACTAAGCATATTCGTAAGCTCCTTGTAAAAGAAAAATAAATCACTATGTCTTTTTTTCAGAATCCAAATTGTGCTATTTATACGTCCACTTCAGTAAAAGAGCAATTTCAGATTTTCCATTAATTTTCTAATTTGTAATTCGTAATTACAAATTTAATGTTTAAGTTTCAGTTTTTAATGTTTAAACTTAAATATCATGAAATAAATTCTTGTTTTCCTCTATGTATTTTATTTAAAATTATGTGAAACACCCTACATGTATTTTTAAGCTATTTAGGTGTCCACGGCTGTAATTCAACAATTCATGTTGCAACAGTTTGTATCATAAAACCATTACTACATTAGTGTACTTCAAATAAAATAAAATTTTTTATAGTAAAAATATATATATTTTGTATAAGACTGCGTAAGATTTGTATTTAAAATGCTAAAATATTTGGGATCCTGTGTGCATCCCGGAATTGTAAGCGAAGGTTACAAATTAAATAATTTGTGCTATTAAAAGTTCAAAAATTGTCGAAAACGGCCCGGTTCTGCTCGAAAATCCGATTTATTTTAGAATTTCTTATATGATATTTTTTAAAATAAGAAAATATGCATTTTAGATTTGCAGAAAAAAAAAACCCAAACAATCTATTTCGATGTTAAATTTGGTAAAGAATCTGATTCTGGACTTGGAATTACCGATTAATTTAGTCCGGTGCCACCAAACTCACTACAAAATTGAGATTTTTTCGATTATTTTCATACAATTTCTTTTCATGCTTACCCATTAGGAAAGGACATTTTGTGTACACAGTAACTAAAATAACCAAACTAACTAAGTAACCAAAATATTTGTTATGCACTATTTTCCGCTCTCATATGGTTTGATTTGATTTGATTTGATTTGATTTGATTTGATTTGATTTGATTTGATTTGATTTGATTTGATTTGATTTGATTTGATTTGATTTGATTTGATTTGATTTGATTTGATTTGATTTGATTTGATTTGATTTGATTTGATTTGATTTGATTTGATTTGATTTGATTTGATTTGATTTGATTTGATTTGATTTGATTTGATTTGATTTGATTTGATTTGATTTGATTTGATTTGATTTGATTTGATTTGATTTGATTTGATTTGATTTGATTTGATTTGATTTGATTTGATTTGATTTGATTTGATTTGATTTGATTTGATTTGATTTGATTTGATTTGATTTGATTTGATTTGATTTGATTTGATTTGATTTGATTTGATTTGATTTGATTTGATTTGATTTGATTTGATTTGATTTGATTTGATTTGATTTGATTTGATTTGATTTGATTTGATTTGATTTGATTTGATTTGATTTGATTTGATTTGATTTGATTTGATTTGATTTGATTTGATTTGATTTGATTTGATTTGATTTGGTTTGATTTGATTTGATTTGATTTGATTTGATTTGACTTGACTTGATTTGATTTGATTTGATTTGATTTGAGTTGATTTGATTTGATTTGAGTTGATTTGATTTGAATTGATTTGAGTTGATTTGATTTGATTTGATTTGATTTGATTTGATTTGATTTGATTTGATTTGATTTGATTTGATTTGATTTGATTTGATTTGATTTGATTTGATTTGATTTGATTTGATTTGATTTGATTTGATTTGATTTGATTTGATTTGATTTGATTTGATTTGATTTGATTTGATTTGATTTGATTTGATTTGATTTGATTTGATTTGATTTGATTTGATTTGATTTGATTTGATTTGATTTGATTTGATTTGATTTGATTTGATTTGATTTGATTTGATTTGATTTGATTTGATTTGATTTGATTTGATTTGATTTGATTTGATTTGATTTGATTTGATTTGATTTGATTTGATTTGATTTGATTTGATTTGATTTGATTTGATTTGATTTGATTTGATTTGATTTGATTTGATTTGATTTGATTTGATTTGATTTGATTTGATTTGATTTGATTTGATTTGATTTGATTTGATTTGATTTGATTTGATTTGATTTGATTTGATTTGATTTGATTTGATTTGATTTGATTTGATTTGATTTGATTTGATTTGATTTGATTTGATTTGATTTGATTTGATTTGATTTGATTTGATTTGATTTGATTTGATTTGATTTGATTTGATTTGATTTGATTTGATTTGATTTGATTTGATTTGATTTGATTTGATTTGATTTGATTTGATTTAATTTGATTTGATTTGATTTGATTTGATTTGATTTGATTTGATTTGATTTGATTTGATTTGATTTGATTTGATTTGATTTGATTTGATTTGATTTGATTTGATTTGATTTGATTTGATTTGATTTGATTTGATTTGATTTGATTTGATTTGATTTGATTTGATTTGATTTGATTTGATTTGATTTGATTTGATTTGATTTGATTTGATTTGATTTGATTTGATTTGATTTGATTTGATTTGATTTGATTTGATTTGATTTGATTTGATTTGATTTGATTTGATTTGATTTGATTTGATTTGATTTGATTTGATTTGATTTGATTTGATTTGATTTGATTTGATTTGATTTGATTTGATTTGATTTGATTTGATTTGATTTGATTTGATTTGATTTGATTTGATTTGATTTGATTTGATTTGATTTGATTTGATTTGATAATATATATATATTTGATTTGATTTGAAACATATTGATATATTTCATGTGGCTTGATTGCAATTGATATTTGATTGAATTTCAAAAGGTGGGAGTGGCACCTCCCAAAACAAAACAAATATTTGCGATTTGGAATAGCTTTGGAATTATCACATTTATGAAACTCGTTACGACATTACTTTTTAGCAGTGTACTTCGACTGGCGATTGAGCGACATTGGAAAAAGGGGCGTATCACCACCCATACAGTTACAATTTTTGATATCGAATAGCTTTGAATCTTTGTGTTGCAAAACAATGAAACTCAGTATGAAGTTATTAATTGGCCGCGTCTTTCTACTTGAAAACTGGCACGGACATTGGAGAACGTATTGTGGCTCGGCCCAGGCACGCCATATTTTCGATACGTAATGGCTATGAAAGTAAAAGTCACGGAACATTGAAACTCAGAATGGAGCGACTATTTGGTGATGTTTGCTTCTGGGAAACTGGAATTTATAGAAAATCATTGGTGCGTACTTATACTGCTGAACATCTAACGAATGGTAACACCTAATGCTACAAAATTTAGGACATATGTTATTAAGGTTAATATATAAGTCTATGAAAAGAAACCTGTTGACACACCCCCTTTTAGCGGCCACAAATCAATAAAAATAATAAATTTCAGACGGTTTTAGTCGTATAAGACTAATATTTGATAATTTTGTTCGTATGGTTACTGTCGGCAACTATAAAAAATAACACTATAGTTACATCCACTTTTCAGGGAAAAAGTGCGGAGCAAAGCAAAGCGCGCCGGGTATAAAGTAGTATTTTATAAAAATGTGTACTTTAAGGATAATAGTCAACTAATAACTTTACAACAACAAATTTACACAATTTACACAATATGAAGATCGTCAGTCCTAACGGAATTTATTACGAATAATGATTGGTCATGGTCGCCTGGTGACTCGGAAATCTATACATAGACATTTTTTTTTTCTTATTTTAAGATCAGGTGATCACCACATACGAATTTAATAAGGCATTCTTGGTGATTTTCAGAATATAAACTGGTGTAATTAGTCTTGAACATCAATGTAAGCCAGAAGAGAGAAGTCTTTTGAAGGAGTTAGAAAACAAGGACACCCATAAAAATTCATTCCTACATACATCAATAGGACTTCTAAGAAAAACCCTATAGTTCCAAAAAATAAATGAAAATCATAGACCATAAAAAAAAAAAATTTATAAAAAATTCTTTTAAAAATGAATAAGACAATCTGCAATAACTTAAGCTATTTTTAGTGGGGCAAGGTGTAGGTCCCATTTATCGATTTGAAATAGTTATGTAAGGATTCGAAAAGATGTTTTGATAAGAAATTCTCTTTGAATGAAAACCATATAGAAATCTGGATGATTTCCTTTTATTTTATTAGGTTAAGCCTACCTTTTCGACCTTCAAAACAATGAATGAAATTCCTGAAAGAAAAATGTTCAGCTAGTGTAAGTATGGTATGACTTCTGAGAAACATATTTATTTTTTTTTTTTTTTGCAAATAAAAAGAGTTGCTTTCTATTAAATAGGTTTAAGATAGAGGCAATTGAATCGCATATGCTTTAAGCTTATGTGTTACGTATATCAGCTCATTTTCTTAACAACTTCAATTTTGCTTACAAAACTGAACACATTTACAAGTTTTTATTTGTGTGTGTTCGGCAAATGTAAATCCTTTTAACAGCATTTAAAACCAAAAAAAAAACTAAGTTTTGATGGAAATCCGTTTGTGTTCGCATCAAACACAATCATAAAAAAAACCACTCACACAAAGAACACACTGAAAATCCATATGAAAAAATCTGCAAATATTGGCGCGTTGGTAGTGAATATTTAGTGAAAATCCAAACGCCAAAGCCAAGCCAAGCCAATCCAATTCCATGCAACACAACTCGGGAGCTTCGACTAAATGCGAAATCGATTGGAAAACAATTTCCAATTTTTAAAGAATTATCGCCGCCATATTCGCGCTCATGCTGCCCTAAATCACACATAAGCAACCTCTAAATCTGCTCTGCTCAGCTCAGTTCAGCTTGGTGCTGTTTTACTTTTATTTTCTGGCGCGTCTTGCAGAATGCAGGACGTTATTTAGAGGAAATGTTAGTGAGTATGTGTGTGTGTGTATGTGTGTGTGCAAAGAATTCAAAATGCTTTTGATTTAAGTGACTTTGAGGGGTGGCAAGCGGTGGGTTGCGTATATCTTATGCGTTTTTATTGTTGCTTATGTTGAAAAAGAACAAAAAAAAACCCAAAAAAGTCCCTTTTCTGCAAAAGGGTGAAAGGTAGTTTTTTTTTCTTATCCTCATCAAAAACAAAAGAAGAAGAGTCACCAATAATAATTTTTTTCAACATTTTATTTCGATATCTTCGCACTTCACATCTTATTAGAAATTATAACGTTGTTATTTTTTATATAACGAACATAATACAAACAAAACAAAAAAATGCACACACACACACATATAAAAGGTGCAAAACAATAATTTACATGGCTTCCCATTCGATACCCGAAGAATTGAATTGGAATCCACAGCAAAGCTACCGCTAATGTATTGTAGATTATGCCAAATCCTTTCTTTGATCCTTACCCAAAGTCGAATGTGTAGAACGAAGCGAAAGTGTGCGGCAAGAAAATGGGACAGGCAGCTGAGAAGAGCTAAGCAGGTTTGTTATAAAAAAAATAAAAAATATCCCATTAGTGTGTGTGTGTGTGTGTGTGTGTGTGTTGGTATTTGTGCGGGTGCCAAAATATTTTTATCATTTTTTCCCCCCTCTGCGCGCCAAAATGCAATTATAGTACAGCAGTTGGATTTTATTAACAAATAAGACTCTTTATTGCCGCATTATTCAGGGTTTTATTTTGCCTTAACCAGTTAGTGCTGAGATATCCGTGTATAGGCTAAAAACTTTACCTTGATTAAGTCTTGAGCAGAAACAAAAATATCCGTAGTTGATTAAACCATCTACTTGTAGGCTTCCTTTCATTTTTGCTGAAGATATTTATGAAGATACTTATTTGGATTAAACCAAATGGGTACATTACATATTGCATGATTTCGGTTGAAGTTTTAACCGGGATTTCCAAAATTCTAGCTGTTCATATATGACGTAACATGTTTTTGGCCAATTTTAGACCCCCAACCCCTATGTCACATTTCGTCAAAAGGACTTGAAGTCCCCCCTTCCCTTCTCTCCCCTCACCAAAAGGCCAAAAGGCACACATTTATTTTTTTAAATTTTTTAGGTTTTTTTATAATTTAGCAGTTTGTTATGAAAGAGCATAGAACACGTTATATTTATTATAAGTTTTGTTATTGTAGAAATTACATGGAAATTTCACGTTGTTCTATTATGTTTGACGAACAATTTTTTGAAAAATTTGACCATGTGAACAGAACTAAACACAAATGAAAGCTTTTCGGACGTTAACAAGTACACCAACCAGAAGCGATAATTGAAATTGCAAATGTGAGAAATGAAGAGTGAAAAATGTTGTTTGTTTTAGTTTTTTTATAACACTTTGATGTTCGCTTTGAACGTGAAGTTATAACAACTGTTTTCGATGACTGCTTTAGAGTAAGAATTCCCACTTCAGTTCAGCAAAAAAAAACTGTTTTTTGAAGCTGCTACACTTGTTGAAGGTATTTCAAATGCCTTTTTTACCTTTGCTCAGCTTTGCTGTCTTTTTTGGTTTGTGTTCCGTTCGTTTTATTAGGTGCGTTTTTTGTTGATAAAAGATTAAAGTTTAGTATGCTGTAGGGCATATAATTCTACACGTGAAATTTTGATGTAGAGTCAAAATTTTTGTGTGGAGAAAAAGCACTTGATAAACTAAATAAATATGTTTAATAACAAACTCAACGCCAACACATACTTACTGCTTTTTATACCCCAACGCGTACTGCGTAAGAGGTATATTAACTTTGTCATTTCGTTTGTAACGCCAATAAGGAGGCATGGCAGGTATGGAAAAGTGTATACATTCTTGATCAGCATCACCTCCTGAGTCGATTTCCGTGTGTCTGTCTGTCTTTCCGCCTGTCTGTCGACACGATTACAGCCGTAATTTTAAAGCTATCACGATGAAAATCAAAATATAAGCTTTTTTAAGAAAATGAAGATCAAGTTCGAAAATGAGCCAAATCAGAGTTACCTTATTTTTCCAGTAAAATCTCTTTAAAATCCATAAAAATTAAGGAAATGCCTTCAAAGTTTGCACATAAGCTGTAAGCAATGTCAATCCTGACTATGAATTTAAAAAAATCGGATGAAAACCACGTCTACCTGCCAAACAAAGTGGCCTTTTTGCTCCTGTAAAATCTCTTAAAAATCTACAAAATTTAAGAAAATGTCTTGAAATTTTGCACATTCGCTTTGATAAGCCTACCACGCCTACCTCCCATACAAAATGACGTCATCAAAATATTAAAACTTTCGTAAATATATAAAAATGGTTGTCAACGTGTTTGTCGTGGCTAAAGACTTCGAATATACTTGAATTCGGCCGCGGGGGCATATTTTAGCTTCGGTACCCTGCCGAAGCTCCATTCCTTACTAGTTTCTATTGTTGAATGTCAAATTTCCGCGGCAATTCAATGTACGGGCATATAAATGCCAGCAAAATTCTGGCATTTTAGCTCTCCACACATGGTTGTGAACTTGGCTACACTGAACAATTTTTTCCGCTCATCCTTCCGCTGCCTGTTCGCTGTCAAAAAACTCAATGTACTTCTTATGGGAATTTTGTTTTCGTTTCTACAGCATGCTGAGCTTAAGACAGCTACGAACAAAATTAGCTAGCGAGCTAAGAGCTTTTTTAAAAATGTATACGTATATAAATTCTTGCGCTGCAAAAAAGCTTTCAGTCTGCAGGCAGACTCGAAGCAGGCAGGGTCACGTCGCTTTGTTCGCTGGACTTAAAAATAATTACGTTGTGTTTGTACACCGAAAAGAATAAAATAATGAAACGTTGCGTAGTTCTGTTATATTTGTTTAAATTTGATACTTAAGAAACGCAGAGTTTTTTAGCCATCATTGTTTTCATAGTTTGCAAGTTTAAAATAGTTTATTTTATATTTATTTTGTTTTACGGTAAATTTTGTCTAAACAAGGCCTTATTCAAAATGCCAAAAAATGTTACTAGGTACATATATTTAATTTAAATTTTGTTGACGTTAAATGAAAAAATAAGGGGAAAGAATAAGGTAAGTACAATTCACAAATGTAATAAATAATGTTTTGTAATCTTTCAAAATTCATTTTATAAATGAAAATATTTGCTTGCCGAAGTGGATCGCAATGGAGGATCTAGAAGTTTGAATGCCTTTATAATCCGAAGATGAATTTCGCCTGTTTTGGACATTTCTTGACATATAGTTTAAAATATTATGTTTCATGTGAATGAACAAAACTTTTATAAATGGTATAAGCCGTATAAGTTTATCACCTGTCAACATTTTTTATACTAAATGTTCAATACCATATTCATGAAAAAACTTATAATCAATTCTAAAATATATATGGCACAGGGAATATAGATTTTGTAGTGACATTAATTAACTTGTAATTTAGTAATTTATTAATGTGATGTAATGTAACTCTGTTTTAAATGTATACCTAATATAGATAATAATAAATATAATAATATTTGCAATTACAATAAATTAATAAATAATAAACATATAATAATAATATATAAAAGAAATAATGAAGAAATTTTAATGTGCTTCCATAATTTTTCCAATTCCCATCTATTTTTTATTATTTTTGTACATAAAGCTTTCAGGAAGCTTTCAAAATGCTTTAACGTTCTATTTCTTTCAGTGAGAAGCTTTAAACGTTACACATACACGCAAGCAGCTTAAGTTGTGTGCGTTTGGTCATCACAGCCCTGTAGGAAAATCAACTAATTTAAAAGTAATTGATAAAGTAGTTTTTTGTCAACCACAACTAGTTGAAATTCTGACTTTTTTCCATAGAACGAACTAACTTATTTTGTATGGCGATGTCCGCTAAATAAGTCAATTGACTTTCGTCGGCATATATTTTGAACTACTTGTTAAATTAGTTACATTTAAATTATTTTTTTAATTGCTTTAAAATAACCAATTGAAAACTATTACTGATGGTCTAAAGTTAATATTTAATTAAATAACATGGTTAAATATATATAAACTTGTAATCTAATAAAAATTTGCAATTAAACATGTCAAAATCAGAGTAGTTGCCGCCTTAATATAATTCAAAGTAGTTCAAATACTGGTTTATTTTAAACTAGTTTTTTAATTAGTTGTTTTTAAAAACAATTTAGTTTGTTCCTTTAGGGAGGCTTAAAGCAATATTTACAAGACAATTAAATATTAAAAAAAAACCGAAATAGCCATTTCAGCTCTTGAAAGGACTTTGACCGAGCTTCTCATGATCAATTGTGTTGCGCATGTTGTGAAAATGTTTGAACACAAATGATCGAGAACTGGATATACAAGCATTATGCCGACTCCAAACGGCTTATGTTCTCAAGAAGTTGGCATTATCTGCAGAGGAGTGACGGCCGAACAGAAAAATTAATTCAATTAAAGAAACATTCTGTGTCAGATGGAGTTTAAACCAGGGTTCTATCGCATACAAGCCATGCATCTCAACAAGTATGCCACGGCCACCATCGTTAAATTAAATATTATTAAAATTTAAAATTTTGAAAACTGAATTAAAAAAATGTTGCTGTGACGTAACGCATGACCGGACTTCTCTCCACCCCCCCTGCCCCCATATGTCACACTTCGTCACAAATATTCAACAAATATTATAACATTTATGAACAGCCCTTAATAACATCAAAAATATTAAGTGTAATATTACACTTATATATTATAAAATATTCTTCTTATATTATATTATATTATATTATATTATATTATATTATATTATATTATATTATAATATATTATATTATATATTATATATTATATATTATATATTATATATTATATATTATATATTATATATTATATATTATATATTATGTATTATATATTATATATTATATATTATATATTATATATTATATATTATATATTATATATTATATATTATATATTATATATTATATATTATATATTATATATTATATATTATATATTATATATTATATATTATATATTATATATTATATATTATATATTATATATTATATATTATATATTATATATTATATATTATATATTATATATTATATATTATATATTATATATTATATATTATATATTATATATTATATATTATATATTATATATTATATATTATATATTATATATTATATATTATATATTATATATTATATATTATATATTATATATTATATATTATATATTATATATTATATATTATATATTATATATTATATATTATATATTATATATTATATATTATATATTATATATTATATATTATATATTATATATTATATATTATATATTATATATTATATATTATATATTATATATTATATATTATATATTATATATTATATATTATATATTATATATTATATATTATATATTATATATTATGTATTATATATTATATATTATATATTATATATTATATATTATATATTATATATTATATATTATATATTATATATTATATATTATATATTATATATTATATATTATGTATTATATATTATATATTATATATTATGTATTATATATTATATATTATATATTATATATTATATATTATATATTATATATTATATATTATATATTATATATTATATATTATATATTATATATTATATATTATATATTATATATTATATATTATATATTATATATTATATATTATATATTATATATTATATATTATATATTATATATTATATTATATATTATAATATTCTTATATTATATAAAAAATATTAAGTAATAATTATAAAATAAAAAAGACTTAAATTTCACGAGATCTTGAATAACTCCTTTTACTTTATATGTCCTAATAAGACTGAAAAAAATTTTTTTTTAATTGTATAAATATAAGTATAATTCCAAGTATTAGAATTTACAAAATTTGTACTTAATCTTACGTAGCTTTCGTATTTTCAAAGTTATTGGGTATAAAGTAAAATTTAACCCTCCATGATGGCCGGATAGTCCATAAGGCAGAATAGGCAATTGCCTAGGGGCCCCACATCGGCTAGCGGACCCGCCTACCGAGAATTGAAATTAATTTGAAGATTTGTATCCTCAATAACAATATTATTGCATTGTTTTTGTCAAATTGTTTTTATTTATTAAATTTTTTTACTATTATCAACTTTCAATGCGATAGTAAAGTGTTACGATAATATGTCAAATATGTCTGGTTGTTACAATGGTCTACAGGCGCATAATCTTGATGTTTAAAAGGCAAGCACAATGCTCTGCTCCTAATATCGCTCAAACTCTAATTACTTACTTACTTAGGTGGCCGTAACAACCCGTGTCCGGGCTTCGGCCGACCTCATCAGCTCTCGCCAGACGCCTCTGCTTTGCGCGCGCCTTCTCCAATCGGATACACTAAGTGCGATTAAGGCTTCCTCAGCCTGGTCCATCCAACGGAGGCATGCTCTCCCTCGTCGTCGTTGACCAGCGACCCTCGCCTCGAGCACTTTTTTCGCTGGAGCTTCGACGTCCATACGATGGACATGACCCAGCCAGCGTAGTCGCTGTACAGTTATACGTCGAACTACGTCAATGTCTTCGTAGACCTCATACAGCTCGTGGTTCATTCGGATGATATAGTCATCGCCGACTCGAACAGGAGCGAAGATTTTGCGAAGAACTTTTCTCTCGAACACCCCCAGAGCGGCTGCGTCAGTTTGCGAAACTACCCATGCCTCAGCGCCATAAAGAAGCACAGGTAGAGAGAGGACTCTGGAACTTAGTATTAGCACCTATTAGTAATTATTGTTGTTAGCTTTATCTCCAGGCTGACTTCGTTGTTGTTATTAATTTCGGTGGCACGGTATACGACCTTCTTGACTACTTCAAAGTTATAGCTGCTGGATGAAACGTGGCAGTCAAAACGCAGCGCTCCCTTGTTTGCAGACAGCATATACTTTGTTTTACCCTCATTTATCGTCAAACCCACTTTGGCTGATTCCTTTTCGATAGCGGTGAAAGCAGCGGTAACATCTCTCTTGGTTCTGAGCGTGAGCGTGAGGAGCTAGAATAATACCAGGGCAAGAAGGATGCACGAAAATTCTATCAACAGGTTAAGCGTCTAGCTCAAGGTTTCAAGTCCGGAGCATCCACTTGTAGAGACGAAAATGGAGATCTGAATACGGATACACAGCGTGTGCTGAGATTGTGGAGACAGCACATCTCCAATTTACTTACTGGCGACGATTCCTCCAATGTCGCCCATGGAGAACGCAGTTCAGTGCCAACAATCAACGATTACGGAGGGGAAGTACCACCACCTAGCCATGAAGAGGTTCGAGTTGCTATCCAACGACTCAAAAACAATAAAGCAGCGGGTGCTGATGGCTTAATTTGTATTTCTTTATGAGCACAAAAGCTTTGAAGTTGGCGCTTCTGATTAAAAGTCTGATTGTATTAGCGCCGACCTTAAAAGCTTTTGTATTCATAAAGACATTAATACATTTATGATAATAAAACATATTACTAACTATTACTGACTAAACTGATTACTACTGATTACTATTACTGACTAAAAAAAATTTTAGTCTCATGTGTGTACAACCCTCATAGATGCAATAGTCCTGAGCCATTTTTTTCAAATATTACTACAAAAGTCATTGATTATGATTTCTTTATAGCGTGTGGTGACTTTAATATAGACTTATTGCGGAATAACTCTGCCACTGACAATTTTTATTATTTGTCGTCAATGAGCGGCTTAGATGTAACTAACGTTGGTACTCCCACTCGTTACATGCATAATTGTGAGCCTAGCCTGCTTGATATTTGTTTAGTTTCTGATAGCTCTTTTGTGTTGAAATTTGACCAAATCGGGTTTTTGTCTGACCATGACCTAATATTTTGCTGTCTCAATATTAAAATAAGAAGAAAATCTCATGTCAGCTTCTCCTATCGCGACTATAAATCAATTGATTCAGCTGCACTAACTTATGACTTAACTGGCATAAATTGGTCTGACTGCTGGTTTTATAGTTCGGTTGATGATAAGCTTGGAGTATTTATGAATACACTTAACTTTCTACTTAATCGGCATGTTCCACTGCGTTCAATTCAAATTTCAAATAGTTCGTGTCCTTGGTTTACCAATAGTGTTATGTCCGTCATAAAAACAAGAAATAAGCTTTACTGTAAATGGAAAAGAAATCGAACAAATGATAATTGGGATATCTACAGAAGAGCTCGAAATGCAGCAACCCTTATGATTCGTCAGGCGAAGACAAACTTCTTTAATTCTAAGCTAAATTCTACCTTGAGCTCCAAACAATTATGGCAAAATTTAAAAAAATATAGAATATTCAGCAAAGAGCCAAGTGCATGCAATCTTGACCCAGCGTTACTTAATAACTTCTTTTTGAGAAATGGACGCCCCAGTTCTGCTAATACTTTGAGAAATAGTGAGTTATCTTTTCAATCAAGTAATTTTCTCTTTCCTTCTTTTGAGTTCACCCCTGTTAGCGAAGACTATGTAGGCAAATGCATAATGAAGGTTAGTTCTAATGCAGTGGGGATTGATGAAATGCCAATCAGGTTTATTAAACTAGTAGTATGTGCAATTGTAGCGCCTCTCACTCACATTATTAATCACTGTATAACCTCTTCATGTTTCCCCGAATTATGGAAATTAGCCACGGTTATGCCTGTTGCTAAAAGTTCTCCTGCTTCTGATCCCGAGGATTTCAGACCCATTAGCATTCTTCCTGCTCTTAGTAAGGTTTTTGAACGAATAATGTCCAATCAAATTTCTGAATACCTAAATGTAAACAATCTTTTATCGCCGCTTCAGTCTGGGTTCCGGACTGGTCACAGCTGTGGGACGGCAGCGATGAAAATTATGGATGACATTAGAATATCTTATGATAAGAACTTTACAACTCTTCTTTGCCTCATTGACTTCGCCAAAGCTTTTGATTCGGTCAACCACAATCTGCTTTGTTACAAGCTTAAGCATTTGTTTAAGTTTAGTGATAGTGCGGTTAAACTTTTATCTAGTTACTTAGAGGGCAGAATGCAGAGGGTAAGAGTTGGTAATAGTTACTCGTCTCTACAAACAGTTTCTGCTGGGGTTCCACAAGGATCAATTTTGGGTCCCCTTCTTTTTTCTATTTTTTTAAATGACGTCTTCACTGTTTGCAAATATGCAACCGTTCATGCATATGCTGATGATGTTCAGCTCTATCTTTCTCGACCTGCTGGACTCTTTGAAGATTTAAGCTATAGGCTAAACTATGATTTATCATTGCTCAACAAGTGGGCTGCTAACAACTTGCTTTTTATTAATCCGTCTAAATCGAAAGTACTGCCAATTGCTAGGGATGATTCTTGTTTTTTGGATATTCCGTCTTTATTTATAGGGGCTGTTAAGCTGACATTTGTTAGTAAAGTAAAAAACCTTGGCTATATTATAAATTCAAAACTTAATTGCAGTGATCATATTAATCATACCTTAAGTAAAATTTATGCTACCTTACGTTACCTACGTGCTTCTTCTGATTTTATTCCCCTTGAGACTCGGCGAAGGCTTGTAACACAACTAATAATGCCACACATAAATTTTTCAGATGTCGTATACAGCAAGCTGGACTCACAATCTCAACACAAGCTCCTTGTGGCCTTTAATAATGCTGCTAGGTATGTTTTTAAAATGCATCGATTTGAGCATATTGCTTTGCGAAGCAAGGATATACTTGGTTGTAGTTTGGTTGAATACCTAAATATGCGTAATATCATGTTTTTACATAATCTTATAAACACACAGTACCCTGGGTACCTTTATGAGAAATTACAGTTCTTCCAATCTGTACGGTCGAACAATTTGATTGTTCCTAGACACAACTATCTTAACAGCAGTAGATTCTTCTTCATTAGCACCATCAGACTTTGGAACTCATTGCCTTTATTTTTAAAACAAATAACTAATAGAGTCAGCTTTAAACGTGCAATTTTTATTTACTTCTCTTCTCTGTAGTGATCAATTTTCTGGTTTTTCCCTTATTTACTATTCTTTATCTGATTTAACTCTTTTCTTCTTACACCCTTCTTCTATTATTATTTTTTTTTTTTTCCTTGATAAGAATGCTTAAAATAATTTTTAATAAGGTTATTTTTTGATAATTTTTTACTCCATTTATAATAGTTTTAAGTAAAATATTATTTATGTTAGTTATAAGTGTATTAATTCCATTTTCCTCTTTTGATGTACTATAAAAGATTGCTCTTAATGTACAATACTTCAAAATTAAATTAAATTAAATTAAATTAAATTAAATATTAGAAAAAAACAAAAATAATAAGTTTTAAAATGTAATAATATGTATAAATTCTGACCAATCAAATATAACCAAGAAATTAAAAGGAAAAGTTGTTTTAAAATTATTTTTTACTTTATAGTGATTTTGTAGTCGGTTTTTTTAAGTTTATTTAGTTTATATATGAGGAAAACATAAACAAAGCTTAACTATTTAATTTACTGTTTTTCCTTAAGGCCAGCAATACATTTATTTAGAGGATATTAAAAAAGAGTGATATTGAGGTGACGGTTTTTACTAGAAGAAATTTGTTTTGAGTTGACAAATTTTTTCATGTCTCGACTCAAGTAATCACAAGCTTCCGGATTGTCCTCGCTATCCAATTCACCCTGCATAAAAGTTTTGAATGAGTTTTGAAATTGAATTGCTTTTATGGCACATAGTGTAAATATTTTTTTTTTTTTTTTTTAAATAAACAATGTCGAATTTTAAGAAATCTTACCTATCTTTTGGGAATGGAAAATAGGAATATAGCTTCACATTGATTTATTTACTTATGGACACCCACAAAGTGGAACTGCACAATGTGTGCATTAATTTATCCTTATGCGTGTGTTTGTTCACAAACATAAGTTATTCAGTTATGCGTTGTACCAAACATAAGCGTTAATAATTACGTTTGTTTTGTCCTGAGTCCGGTTAAGTCTGTCCTAAGTCCTCATAATAACTGATTAGCTTAATTGTCTTTCGATATGGTGGTACCGCTGCGCCACCGAGTTTTATTACATTAGTAGAGCGATTGAATGTGTTTTTGGCTGTGTGTATGTGTGTGCGTGCTTTAGAGTAAATACCCTGTAGGAAAATCAACTAATTTAAAAGTAGTTGATAAAGTAGTTTTTTGTCAACCACAACTAGTTGAAATTCTGACTTTTTTCCATAGAACGAACTAACTTATTTTGTATGGTGATGTCCGCTAAATAAGTCAATTGGCTGTCGTCTGCATTTATTTTCAACTACTTGTTAAATTAGTTACATTTAAATTATTTTTTTAATTGCTTTAAAATAACCAATTGAAAACTATTACTGATGGCCAAAAGTTAATAATATTTGATGAAATAACATGGTTAAATATATATAAGCTTGTAATCTAATAAAAATTTTCAATTAAAACATGCCAACTTCAGAGTAGTTGCCGCCTTAATATAATTCAAAGTAGTTTATCAATCACTGGTTTTTAAGTAGTATTTCAATTACTTCATATATTGAAGTGGATGCCGCCTTAATATAATTCAAAGTAGTTCATATACTGGTTTATTTTAAACTAGTTTTTTAATTAGTTGTTTTTAAAAACAAGTTTGTTTGTTCCTATAGGGTATCCACGTACTCTAATATGTATGACAACAACAACATATGGTGTAAATAATATCTAATCATCGATGCAAAGATTTATTCTAATTATTATTGTATGGAGATGATTATGATTATTGCAAATTTTGTTGTTGTTGTTGTGTTTGTGGTGATTGTTGTTAGTCTGCTTGTTGTAATTGCTAAATTCGCAACTAACTGTTGTTTTTGTGGTTTGTCTAACGGCACTATGCTCCCATATTTGTTCGTTTGTTTGTCTGTTTATTTGTGCGCATTACCGCGTTTTAGTTGACAGTATTGCCACCAGTTGGCAATGCTTGCACTGTCATTATGCGCATTAGAAGTGCACGTAGAACGCCTGTGACTGCACAATATCACACCTACTCTATTTACAGCAACTCAAACACACATACACTCGGTTTCACCAAATCTCATCGGCACACCAATTGGCACTGATCTTAATGGTTGTATGGACCCAGTTGGTGCGATTTGTTGGCCCGCTTCAACCGCTGCCAAATTCAATAATAATAATTGATTACTTGTTCCAAGCACACACACTCTCACACACACACACACACACACACCGACACAATGCAATTGTAATTATTTTGCGCCTTGGATTAGTGGCTCCATCTGTGTTGTGAATCTGTTTGTGTTCGCATGCATTAAATATTAATTATTACAATTGTATTGAGCAAACACCATGACTCGGTCTAATTTGCATTTTATGAATTTTTAATAATTTACTTTATAATGCTAAATCACGTATTTATGTGTAACACCTTATCCAGTGCTGTTAAGCTGGGGACATGTTTTTGAAATAACATGATTCTAAATAGTAATAAGCAAAAAAAAAAAAAAAAAACTGCTCTAAACAGATCTGGATTATGACAGTTTAGATTGTCACAAAAGATTGACAAAAAATTATAGTATTTAAAAACCTCAGATTGAAGGAATTTATTGCATAATTAAGTCCATAGATACGCTTAAAATCAGAAATCGTTACATTTATTGTACTTTTATCTGTTTATCATTATTACAAATATGTATGTCTAACAGTTATTTTCTAATCCTAGTTATCATTCAAAAAAATTGCCACAAGCTAGTTTTATTAAGTGTTGACGTAGAATTTTTTGTTTGAAATATTTCGTGATGAATTTTATGATCCTGTTCATTTTTATGTTTGTTAAAAATAAATAAATTTGAATGTTGTGTTTAATAAATAAAAAATATATATTTAAAAAAAAATTAATACAAAGGTAGTTATTTTTAAGTTAGTTTAAGAGATCTTAATCTTTTAAAATGGTAAGAATTGGTTTGTGCTACGAAAGATATGATATATAACTTTCCCATGAGATATTAGGTAGGTATCGTGCAAAAACAATGTCTATACATGATCCTCCCAATGTTGTGGAATACAATCCAGAAGCCAATTTCAAATCAACAAAACAGAGTAGATAAGTTATAAAAACTTACCGTATCCGAAATCCTCTACATACAAGTTTTCATGCAAATAGGATTTGGATTTGGATTTGGACTCTTTCGACGTTTTTTAAAATATTTCTACTACAGCGGCCTCTGGTGTTCCAGATAGAACAGATTAGATAAGTCATAAAAACTTACCGTATCCGGAAACCTCTACATACAAATTTTTATGCAAATAAGATGAACGATTTTGGACTTTGTCGACGTTTTTTAAAATATTTCTACTGCAGCGCCCTCTGTTGTTCAAGAGGGAACAGAGTATATAAGTCATAAAAACTCACCGTTTCCGAAAACCTCTATATACCAACTTTCATGCACATCGGATGAACAGCTTAAGAATTTTTTCACGTTTTTTAAAATATTTGTACTACAGCGCTCTCTTGTGTTCAAGATAGAACAGAATAGATGAGTCAATTAAACTCACAGCATCCGAAAACCACTATATACCAATTTTCATGTAGATCGAATAAACGGCTTAGGAGTTTTTCGTCGTTTTTTAAAATATTTTTACTACAGCCCCCTCTGGTGTTCAAGATAGTACAAAAAGATTAGTCCAAAACACTCACCGTATCAGAAAACCCTTGCATACCAATTTTTATGCAAATCGGATAAGCTGCTAAGGAGTTTTTGTAGGTATTTCAAAATATTTGTACTACAGTGCCCTCTGGTATTCAATATAGAACAGAGTAGATAAGTCATAAAAACTCATCGTATCCGAAAACCTCTACACACAAATTTTGATGCAAGTCGAATGAACGGTTTCAGAGGTGAGCTAAAAAAAAGAATGCCTGGAACCCGATCGCAGCGCCCCCTACCGACTCCAACCTTTTTTACTGGATAAAAAGTAGCCTATATGATGACTAGGTATATAAGGAACCTAGATGGCAAGTTTAATTTAAATTCATCCAGTGGTTTTCGCGTGATGCGCAGCGATTTTTGCAAAAAAAAAATTCCATCGCAAAAAAAATTCCAAAAAAATATTACATGTACAAATTCTTTTTTTATGGTATATATTGATATAGACAACAACACAAGCAGTTACGATTCTTGATTTATATAATGATTTATATGTAGTAGCGCTGCTTTTTTTTTAATACCAAATATAAACTAATATAATAACCTATGCATCGCTTCTTCATATTGCAACGTCTTATTTTTTCAGACATTAGGCGGACAAAGCGACGCCACCTTGACTGATTGGAGTCTGCCAGCAGACTGAAAGCTTCTTATCGGCGCAAGCATTTATATACGTATGCATTGCTTGTAAAGCTCTGAGAAATTCATAAAACGATTATATTCAAGAAGCTATTTGGGAGATGATATTTGGGAGCTTTCAGGGCTTTTTCGAGCCCTTTTTGATTCCGTAAGCCCCGAAGCCCTCTTAATTAAGTTTAGGCCCTTTTAGACCATCGATGTACAAATTTTAAATTTTGAATAAAATGATTTTAAATCGATCTCAGTAAAATACGCTCTGTTGAATTTTTTGAAATTATAGCTTTAGGAAAACTAAAAACTCAAATAGTTTCCCCCAGTGTTGTTTAAGCAATATTTAATTTATATAAGCCTATGCAGGTATGATTTTGGTAGGCTTCAGAAATAGAACACTTGAAAAAATTTATTAAAACTGAACAAAATTTTGAAAAAACTGACATTCATATATTTTGTTTAAGGCCACCATGTTAGTATTATGCAGAATAACCACTATTTTGTATTCGATTGACATCTACAGGGGAAACTCCTTTTAGACATTTGGTATTTACTATAATAGAGGAAGTATGAAAATTCCTGCACATCCTCCAAAAGAATATCTAAATATTTGAAAAGATTTTACTTTTAATAGTTCCCAAGGTCATTATAGGTTTGAGAATGGAATTTTGAGGTGGACAGCTTTATGTACGAAACATTCCTTACATCATTTTATCATGCATATAGATGAAAAGGCAAACCCACTAAAAAGTAGCCTTAACCGTATTAAAGTATTTAATGTCGTTAATTTTCAATGAATTTTTATCCATTTTGTTTTATTTAATCTGTACCAAAAAAAATTTCCGACGTTTGGTATCCTATATAAATTTATAGGTCGGAATTTATCTTAAATAAATGCTTCAGAAGTTGTTTCCATATGATTTTTATTTAGTGCCAACCTTCAAACGATACGTATAAAAATTTGACAACAATCTGAAAATTCGTGAGTTATAGCATTTTGTGTGCAACTATTGTTATTGAAAAAAAGAAATTTAAATAAGTGAATTTCGAGTTTTGATAAAGCATTGCTTTTTTATGTGGCGGCCGTGGCGTAGTGGGTAGAGTGTGTGACTCTTACGGCAGAGAACTCAGATTCGAATACTCCATCCGACACAGAAAGTTTTTTCAATTCAATTAATTTTTCTGTTCGGTCGTCACCTCTCTGCAGACAATGGCAAGCCTCAGAGAGTAAAAACTGCCATGAAAAGCTTCTTGAGAACATAAGCCGTTCGGAGTCGGCATAAAACATGTAGGTCCAGTTCTCGATCACTTGTGTGCAAACATTTCGCATCACACACAACACAATTGATCATAAGTAGCTCGGCCAAAGTCCTTTCAAGGGCTGAAATGGCCATTTCGTGTTTTTTGTTTTTTGCTTTTTGATGAAAAACAAAATACAGTGGAAAGCAAACAATGGCTTGATAAACATTATCCGAACTCTGCTCCATCGAGACAAATGGTAGAAAAGTGGATTGCTGAATTTAAACGTGGTCGTACCAGCACAAATGATGCAGAGCGCAGTGGAGGCCCAAATCAGACTGTTATTCCACAAAACATAAAAAAAATCCACAAATTGGTTATGAACGATCGCAAATTGAAGGAAGAGCACGAGCTTGCTGACATTGTAAAGATATCAGATGGTAGTGTTTTTACCATTTTACACGAACATTTGGGCATGCGAAAGGTATGCGCAAAGTAGGTGCCGCGTGAGCTCACAGTCGATCAAAAACCGCAACGAATTCATGCTTCAGAGGAGTGTTTGGCGCTGATAAACCGCAATAAAATCGAAGTCTATCATCGATATGTGACAGTGGATGAAACATGGCTTCACTATTACACACCAGAATCCAAAAGACAGTCAGCTGAGTGGACAGCAGTCGACGAACCGAATCCAAAGCGAGCAAAGACCTAACAGTCGGTCTTTGCAAAAGAAAAAAGTGTTGTTTCACCAAGACAATGCACCGTGTCACAAATCGATGAAAACGATGGCAAAATTGAATGAATTGGGCTTCGAATTGCTTACCCACCCACCATATTCTCCATATTTAGACCCCAGCGATTTTTTCCTGTTTTCAGATCTCAAGAGAATGCTTGCTGGAAAGAAATTCAAGTCCAATGATGAAGTAATCGCTGAAACTGAGGCCTATTTTGACGAGAAAGAGAAATTGTACTATAAAAGTGGTATCGAAAAGTTGGAAAATGGCTATACTTAATGTATCGCTCTCGAAGGCAACTATGTTGAATAATATAATCGATTTTTATAAAAATTTTGTTATTTTCTTACTTATCCTACGAACTAATGAAATGACCTGTAAAATGGCTTTGTTAAAAAGTTTTTGGAGAAATTAACTTGAAAAAATTTGTGAAAACACCCCTAAACAAACCGCGCTGTAAGACGTAATTCTACGTCAAAAACTGTACTGCACCTTTAGAAGAACTTGTATCTTAATATGTTAGAAAGATACCCTTGTTGCCAGACTTTAATACTTTGTTATCCTCCACATTTGTAAGTCATCTCCAATTTAAAAACATTCGTTCACATATAAAGACATAAGTTAAGAAGTTTGCTGGCTCATTTCATGAAATTTTATCAAAAAAAACAAAAAAAAAACGCCGCACCAGCTAGAAAAATATTAATAAAAATATATGTGAATACTCCAGCATTAGAAACCAAGAAACATTTTTTAAATTTTTTTTTTTTTTTTGCCATTAGCAATCGAAGCACTTCGGGGTCACAAAGAGACTGCGACCCCATAAAAAAGTTGGACAAAAATAAAAGAAGTGCTTCTATGATAATGAAATTTGGTATGCTAGGTAAATTTAGTCTACTTACAAAAAATTTCAAAAATAGTTTCAAGTCCGTCAGTCCCTCGGACTTTTATTCATTTTTCAGGTTAACCGATCTTAACAAAACTTGATCAAAATGCTAAAAAAATAGATTAATTGATATGTGCTAAAAATAGTTGAAATCGGTATGCCTTAGGGCATACCTCCCTTGGATCTACATATTAATTTTATACATGAATTTATATTTTGAAAATTTATTAGTTTGTTCAGCGATCAGTAAAAGTCGGCGAATTTTTAAGTCGGCGCAACGTACTATGACTTTTTGTTGATTATGCTACCAACGTAGCAACCACAGTAAGTGTCAAATAAATCACTAGATCAATTAGTTTTTCATCGTCTACCATTCTGAAACATATTTCAATTTTTATTAGAAATTCAATTTAAATTAAAATACTCAGCTTTCGCTTCAATAAATGAACGCAAACAAAGAAATATTACTCAAAAATCAAAGTGTGATGCTAACAACCTTACAAAGAGATAATTGTATACTGAAATGTCAGTCGACGTAACGCAGAAATCAAAATTCAACAGACTTCTACGTCGCGTTACGTTTTGGCTAATTAGATACACAAAAAACGCGTTCGGTAGATTTGTATGTGACAAAAGAAACGGCTGTGTTGCGTAGATCTATGTTTGGCTAATTAGGCCATTAGTCATGCTATGCATGTCAGCAAACAAAGAGTCTCCTTGTCGCATGTACATATACCATATACTAATATGGTATATTGAATTGCAACTAATTGAACTAATTGAATTGCAATTTCGTTCTAAATTGCAGACATTTCATTAGGATGTAGGCGAGATTTGACATGATGCTCTTCGTCTTATAGAAATTATCATATTCACAATGACTCACACTCATTAACCCTCCGATGAGTGAGAAGGTCCCTAGGGACCTTTTTGCCTTTTCAAACTGAAATTACTCCTACTTCGGCCACTACAACCCCCCCCCCCCCCCAAAGTTACTCTGCATTCCAAGAGTATTTTGTTGCGCATCTTTTGGAAAAAAAATCAAGCCGATCGGCTCATTACTTTAGGAGTAATTGAGGTTTTAGTGAGAATAGTACGCGGACGTGTGAATAGGTCCGTACGGACCTTGTACTGAATTTCACTAATAAATGCATGTTTTTGGGCATCATTATAATTTTTTTATTGTTTCAACACAATTTACTTGTTCTGAACACAAAGACCTAAACTCAAAGACATTAGGGATGATGGTAAAAACAAAAAATTCGAAGAAAAATTCGAAGACATGAACATTATTGCTTTCAAGGAAAGGCACAATATTCTAATTTTATACTACTAGCAATAAACCAGTTCTTAGCATTTTTTGTTCTTAGT
The DNA here is from genome assembly GCA_914767935.1 of Coremacera marginata. Taxonomy (NCBI): domain Eukaryota; kingdom Metazoa; phylum Arthropoda; class Insecta; order Diptera; family Sciomyzidae; genus Coremacera; species Coremacera marginata. The sequence goes on along the minus strand of OU612043.1, from coordinate 229,026,606 downwards.
ATTTTGTTCTTAGTATTTTTTGTTCTTAGTATTTTTGTTCTTAGAATTTTTTCTTAGAATTTTTTGTTTTTATCATCATTCCTAATGTCTTTGAGTTTAGGTAGACGTACGAAAGAGTATAAAAGAAGTTGTAGTTTCGTAAACCAAATCAGTCAAAGCTTAGACAGCGAAGAGTAAAATCGTGTGTGATAGAAACAAAAATATAAATATGGCAGATGCAAGTAATTTGGACGTTGCTGAAATTGTTATACGCCGTAGTACACGTTACCAGCAAATGACTGCGGATGAAAGGCGTGCAGCTGATAGTAGATTTGCAGATTTTATGGACGAAGACATGGATGAAGAAATTGATATTGCTGCAATTGATAATTATGAAGTTGAGGATGATGAAGATCGCACATACCAACCTGCTGAAGAGTCAGATGCTGAAACTGAAGGATACGTCGAGCTAAATGAAGATACTGATGACGACGATGATGAAGAGGAAGAAAATGATGGACAGGAAACGAATGAATGTTACTATATTGGTAAAGATAGCACCCAATGGAGTAAAAAAGCACCACCAACATCACGCACTCGTAATCATAACGTGGTCGACTTCACAAGAAAGAAACCAGAACCAACAGGAAATATACACGACCCCTATACAATAATGCGTTCAATCATGACAGAGGAAATAATACACTTAGTGCTATGTGAAACAAATCGTAAAGGCAGGGAGGTTACAGCTGCATGGAATTTGGCGAATCCCACGAAGAAAAAGGAGTGGAAGCCAGTGGCAGTGAAAGAGTTTGACGCCTTTGAAGCTATTCTTTTGTACGCTGGACTCACAAGATCAAACCATGAACCAGCTATGGAATTATGGGGCGCGACGCGTTGCCCAATATACAAAGCTGCGTTGTCGTACGATCGCTTCATGTGTATAAAGCAATTTATTCGATTCGACAATGGAAATACTCGACAACAGCGACTCATCAACAGCAAAACTGCGGCTATTGACGATATTTGGCAAATGTTGCAACATAACTTGGCAGCAGCTTACACTCCTCATGAAGCACTAACAGTTGATGAGCAGTTGTTCCCTTACAGAGGCCGCACCCGCTTCACACAATATATTCCGTCAAAGCCAGCTAAGTACGGTTTGAAAGTATGGTGGTTATGCGACTCACAGAGTTATTATCCTGTGAAGTGAATGGTATATTCTGGAAAACTGCCAAACCAACAACGGGAGATAAACCAAGGGCAGAACGTAGTGCTGGATCTTGTGGAAAAATATTTAGATGCTGGCCGTACTATATACGCGGATAATTTCTTTACCACTCTTGACTTGGCGCGTATTTTGTTGAGGAGGAAGACCGCATATGTTGGTACAGTGCGCTACAAGAAAACATTCATTCCACAGGAGTTCAAGAAGAACCCGAAGCGCACCATCAATAGTACATTATTTGGGTTCAACGAAGGGGATATAGCGTTATGCTCATACGTGCCGAAAAAAAATAAAGTGGTGAACGTGCTCTCCACAATGCACTACACCTGCCTCGTTGACGAGCAAACCGAGAAGCGGAAGCCCTATGCCATATTAGATTACAACGCCAACAAATGCGGCGTTGATACCATGGATCAAATGCTAGGCACTTACAGCTGCAAAAGAGCAACACAACGATGGCCGTTGGCCATGTTTTATAATATGCTGGACGTCGCTGCATTTGCTGCTTTTACGATTTACAACGAAATGAAGCCTATAAAAAGGAGTGACAGACGGCGGTCGTTCTTGTTACTGCTAACGAAACAATTGGCCACACCAAATATCGAAGAACGTGCCCTGAACAGCCATTTAACCTCATATCCAAGGATACGCATTGCGATGGAAGCATTCGATGTCAGGGTAAGAAAAACATCTTCAAATTCAAGAATAGAATATATATTTATTTGTTTTTTATTTTTCTTTTCATTTCAGGTATTACCAAGACCGATGGAAGGCAATGCACCGTCGTTTGCGGCTAGGTCAAGTAGACCGTCATGTCGCCTTTGCCGTTCTGAGTACGGGCGGCAGCGGAAAACGCGGGCACACTGCTTCGGCTGCGGCAACGCTGTTTGCGGAGAACATAGCACACTTTTACATCGCTGCAACACTTGCGCACAGGGCGGGGGACAAGAAGTACACGCTCAACAACAATAATTTTTAAACTTTTTTATAATAGTCTTAAGAAAATTCAGGCAAAAAAAAAAAAAAAAAAATTGATAAAATTATTTTTGTATGTAGAATTTAGTTATAAACAATAAAAACAAAAAAATTAAAAAAAAATTTTTTATATGAAAAAAACATGATTTACAAAAAAGGTTCAGAACTGTCACTCATCGGAGGGTTAAACAGATTCGCTTATGATTACTGAACACATCTTTTCTTCGCAAATTTCCGAGTCAGTTTTCATCAACTCAATAAATGAGTAAATTTAAGCCAACAATTGCACTGAAGTTTTCGTAAATTTTAGCATTTCTGAAATTTCAGCGTTGAAGTGAATACCCTTAGAGTAAAGTAGTGTGTTTAGTACAGTTTTGAAAATTGGTACTTTTATAGATTTCTATGTGCTTTTTCCGAATTTCGACTCGGATTGAAATATATATTGTAACGAACTTCTGGACGTTACTGATTTATGCCAGGGTATGCTCAGCGGATGTCCAGGATCGAGTACAAGAAATTTTTAAAGAGATTATTTGAATTTTAGATTATTGTTTAATTTTTAAATTTGTTAGCTTAATTCTAATGACATTATGTATATAGTATAGATATATTATATTTTTATTATATAAATCTTAAAATCTGGTGTCGCTTTACCTAGAGTCAATAACGTGAGTAGTTTCCAGAAAGATTGAAGTTAACGTATAATTATCTGCGATGGGTGTGGCAATCACGGGAGGATGGAGTAAGCCCCAACCTGCCAACATGTGAACCGAAACTTAGCGGGAAAACGAAAGGAACTGTGAGTGAGGCGTGGCAATGACGAGAGGTTGGTGCAAGACCCAACCTGCCAACCTGAAATTTAAATGTATTTATATTAGAGCCCTGCATGAGTATGCTTTTTCGCCTCCCTGAATATATTCTCTTGCTATAGAATAAAAAATTTCCTCTATCCCTTTTCTGCTTTGCTCATACCTGATCTTACACTCTCTTTGTTTTATTCAGATATAAGAAACGAAGAGAATAAGAGCACGATGCTTTACTTACAACAGCAGGTAGCAAATAAAGCAATAAAAAATAACAAAAATATCAGTGTTCATACCCTAAATATTTAGGGAATATTTTTTTATTCGTTCGTTCGTAGAACGAAAAGAATGTTTTTTGTATTGGGACCCAAAGAAGGGTGGTTGATAGGGGGTAGGTGTGTTGGGGAGAAATGTTGAGGAGCAAAATATAATAGGACCAACTCATGTATTTGACCCCTCTAGGAGTCCAGCTACGGCCGATATAAACTATTTTCGACAGCTTTTGTGTTTATTGCATGGTTCAATTATTGTATGGTAAAGGTGTACAGTTTTTAATGTTACTCACTACATCAATATCCATTCAGAATGAAATATTTTTTATTAATAGTAATGTATTTTTATATTAAATAAATTCGTTTGATTGCACCTCTTTCCAACATCAAACTTACTATGCATTAAGAATAGCATAAAGCTTATTGCGGTTTTTAACAACATACCTGATTCTTATTCAGGTCACTGCAGCAGGTTCCTGAGTATTCGTGTAGTTTATTAAGTACTCAGAGAAATAACTGAAACAACGCGTAGATCGCAAGCTCACCTCAGTGCAAAAGTGTATGAAAAGAGAACAGAGAACAAATAAAAAGTTATTCTCTTGCGCTACACGACCTGTTGCTACACGATATGTTGTTTACATTTATTCGCTTGCAGCTTTGCTTGCAGTGACTGCTACAGCATTGCTTGCAGTGACTGCTACAGCAGAGAATCAGGGTATATTCACTTGATGAATATATTCATGCAGAGCTCTAATTTATATATCTCATACATTTGTTTTTAAGATAAGATAATTATGGCGGCTTAGTCAAGAATTGAAGTGAAGTTACTAATTTCTTAGTTGGAAGCAAAGTGCGAGCTGTGGAATGTGCGCGATACCAGCTACCAGAATAGAAGCAAGAAGGAGAGTGCGCTAAGTTCAATTTCAACACTTACTTACATAGTACCTGAGTTTTTTCGAACATCCAAATCAGATTTAGATAACGATATGCAGTAACGAAATCAATTTCACAGCTAGATGGCGTTGTGTACATATGCAAATCGTAATAAAAATTCGATTTGCATTACGCTGTTAAATTTACTTTTTCACTGTAAATCAATGTCTAAATGGCATTTAAATGTCGGAATGTAGTATGAAAATAAGCGTAAATATTTTTTTAATGTTAATTTTGAAGTGTCTAGACAAGACTTTTATGATAAATTGAAAGAAATCATTTAAGACTGAAAAATGTTCCAAAGCATTGAAGAATAATTTTTGTTTTACTTTTGTTGTTAACTGTATATAGTTTTGAAATGCTTTAAAACTAGTATAAAGTTGGTTTTTTCATCATTGAAGGCTGTTTGTTATTATAAATTAAATTTTAATTAATTTAATTAAACATAATAAAAGCGTTAATAACAAAATAACAATTTAAATAACAAGAGAGAATTTAAGCAATTTCATATAAGCAATTATGTTAAGTTAATACCACATGTTTTTATATTACGAAACAAAGTGGAGGAGAAAAAGTACTGTAATTCAAAGAAGTGTCAAACGCAGATTGGCGTGTCGTGTGAGCTACCAACAATCTACCAACAATAAAAATTAAAAAGAGCGTAAGAAAAGTTTATTGATTGTCAATTAAACAATTCCGTGTGAGTTGGCCATTTGTTCCCTTTTCCACACATCAAGTTTTCTTGAAATCAAGTCGAGTTTGTGGGATAACGGGACATAAGGAAAGGGGAAAGAACAGACTTGAATGTACCTTCAAGTTTTTGACATTATGCCTTGCACTTTCTTTGTCCCATTATTTTAACGCTTCTATTTCAATTGCACACATGAACCCTTTCTAATGTGTTACTCTTCTTTGTTCTTTCGGTGTCTTGTTGCTTTCTCAAAACTTGATCGTTAAGTCTTGATGTGTGCAAATCAGGGGTCGCAAAATTATACATACACATTTTTGTGATTGTATTGCAAAGCTTTTCTTTTAAATGTTTGCACTGAACAAAAAGCACGAGTTTGTTCACTCGTACGATCACAGCATAACGCAACAATGATAGCTCGTCGTGTTCTATAATGTTGCGAAAAAACACATTGGAGCAGAAGGGATGCATGTGTTGGTATCTTTATTGCTCCAATGTGTTCTTTGGCTCGACTCAGCTATAAGCGTTCACTATGTTCGCAATCTTAGGCAACGCAGAATAGAGCGGCCACAACTTAACAGCATGAAGTTCGCACAGCAACTGATCGTATTATTTTATTCGGTGTAATTCGACTAAAAAGCTTTTTTAACTGAAAGCTGTCATATGCATGTGAAAGCCTTTTGCGTACTCCTGGTGTAAACTAAATCGTCAAGTTTAAAAGGAAATTTCAAAAACTTGACCGTCAAGACTTGACCATGGTACAATTATAAGGTAGGTGCATTTGAGAAACGCTCTCTCCGACAACAAAACAATAACAAAGGCGTAGGTATAATGTCAAAATCAACCGACGGTAATTAAGGCAGTTTTATTTTGGCTGCTTATATTTTACAACCGCGGCGCAGCTGCTGCTGCTGTTTTTGCTTAACACGAGGTTACTAGTAAAATATGCGGTATCATTCTATGATAAGCGAAAAGTCGCAGATTTATTAAAAAAAAATAAATTTAATGTTTTTCAGCAACAATTTCCCTTGCTAATATACATTTTGACAATATAAAGCAGCTGTACATAGTGACACAAATAAATTGGGTACTGCACAAAAGAACTAAGTAATCGAATGAAAAGGATATTAAATGTGAACTTTTATTTGCATCGTTCAAAGCCAAAATACAATTAATTCAGTATTATATCTAAAAAACCACGGTTAATTTTATTACATTTGTTAGGTATTTACTTACTTTTCTTACATTTCAACACATAAAATTTGGGTACTCAATTTATTTGTACGGTTACAAGTAAATTATACATTCCTATGGCTGAACGAGTATTGGCAAATGTCAAAAGTGACATTATACCTTCGCCAATGTTTTGCTTTTTCGTTTTTTGTTCTCCGAATTGCACCTACCTTATAATTCTATCATGAACTTGACGAGCGGAAATCGGGACTTACGAATATCACAGCATGCGTTCGTGCCAACTAAGTTTAGTGTTGCACGAGTTTGGTATCAGTCGCTTTAAGCGCTACGCCGTTAAATTGCTGACTTAGAGATACGCAAGCCGCCTGTGAGGCGATGTTTAGTGTTTAAGGTAATTTTTTTCTGCATTCGTGTTTGAGTATTTTTTGTTTTTGGTTTTGTTACTATTATCTAAGCTTTGTATACATTTCATAAATTTTTTTAAAATAACTACAAAAGCTCTGCACAGAACCATCAAGCATAGTAGTTATGTGCTGTTATTTTTTCTTATATCAACTTGTATCGGTTTCGCTTTTTAAGCATTGAGTATGCATGGAATATTTCTCTTTTAGATAACGCTGGAACAGGTATGAGAGAGTGAAATTACCAAGCACCAAAAATACTAGTTTGACAACATACGCAACAAACAGATAACCGGTAACATTGTTAGCTCTACTTGAAACATCTGGATATGGGACGTCAAAAGTATAAAGAATAAAGAGCGAATTATTTCAATAAAATAATTAAAGAAACACTTTATATAAGTTATAAAGAAACACTTTATATAAGTGGCAATGCATTCAAGTTTTAAATTTATTTCATAAAAAAAAAAAATAAACATAACAAAGGCATTTTTGTCGATAAGTTAATGAAATTAAAAATTATTTAATTAAAAATTCATAAATGTGGCACAAGTACCTAATATAAAGCTATCAATTCACCGAATCCATATCCATTACACCATTACTTTTATCTTTTGTTGAATAAAAAAAAAGTAATAGCACGAGATTAACACAAAGAGAACTATCTGGAATATTCATATTAAATGAATATATACACATATTATGCATTTGTACGAATGCACATCATTACGCTTTGATTTCACTTTCTGTGTCCATATCAATATATTTGATACAAATAAATATTATTTTATTCAGTATAATGAGTTCGCACCTCTACGGAAAAGCTTTTTTAGTTGGAAGCTGTTGTATGCATGTGAAAGCTATCCGCCCGTGGGCGGCCTTTTGCGCACCCCTGGTTTAAATGCATTCACGAGCTTTTATGCAGAAAATAATCTGTAAAATGCATTCCAAGCGATGGAAATGTGCTCTGCCCAATCAACAAAAAAAGTAGTTCCACCATGTGTGCCAACTACCGTTTGATAAGTAGTAGTAGCTATATCTTGATATCGCATATAAGGCCCTTTCGAGCGTTCTATGTGAAAGACGAGAAAAAGCAATCTGCCATCGACCAGATCCTTACGCTACGACAAATCTTGTAGAACACAGTAGAAAAACATATCGACAACCACCAACTTTATATTTTTACCCAATAAGGAATCCCCTATACTCCATAATGTCTGGTATACCTACAAAATTAATCCATATATGCAAGATGACACTGAGTAGCACCAGCAAAAGAGTTAAAATCTTGAAGGATCTCTCCCCGCCAGTTGTTACCAAACGAAGTTTCAGACAAGGTGATTCTTATCGTGCGACTTTTTGTAATGAAGGAAAAGATCATCTGAGCTGCTGATCTGAGACATAGTAGTATCATATTCTACAAGAGTGTTATGGTGCTAACGTTTACAGATGATATTGATATCATTGGCCATAATGTCTTTATATGTCTTTATTTAAGACGAAATATCTGGTGTCAACAAACGAGCAATCGCAGCATCTTGGAGCCCACGTCGCTGTTGACTACACCTCTCCTTAGTGATTATGAATGACTTCGTCTACATTAGATCAAGCTTAAGGTAGCAACATCAAATGAAAGATAACTCATCAACATCCCATAAATATAATAACAAACTTACCTCAAACAATAGAAAAAACCGTAGTGAGATCAAACAAGTTGAAATAATAAAAGTTTTTTGCCAGCTAGACACAAATTTTTCAAACAAAAACTTCGATGCCTTATTCAGAAATGAAAAGTTTAATTTTTAAAATGCAAAAATTTCAATATTTATCAAATTATTGTATAAAGGTTTATACTCGTACGCAGGTTTATGTAATAAAATCTATTTTTAGACTATATCATGTGATTACTTGCTTGAAAGTGCTGCCTGTGTTCAGTTCTTTTATTATCAGTTAAACAATGCTAAAGCCCGTATGATACTTCATTTTTTGTGTCCAATTTTAAAATCTGAAAACAAGTGGCGCGTGGGAAGGACAGACATATTTTGTAAGAAAAGGATAAACGTTGTTACTTTTTTATTTCTGGTGTTTTTAAGAGCAGCTGCATTTAATAAATTAATATTAGCTACAGTCAGTCACTTCCTATTCAGCATACATTTATCTTAAATAGTTTTGTTTACTCTAAAAATCTCAAATTACTTATTAACAGCACAGTAAATATTTGATCGAAACTTCACGAAGAACGAATTGAAAGAAACGGCAAACAAAATGCAAAGAAAATACAGTCCGTCCTACAAATTTTTCTCCAATTCGTATTATCTCACTCACTCACACCAGTTGAATCCATTCATTCGTACTATTTGAACTGCTCTAGTTTTCTTTTTCAATGACAAAAATTGAGCAAAAAAATGAAGTATCGTACAGGCTTAAGTAATGCAAGCAGCTGCTGTGGTGCAAACCTTCTTGAAATCGCGAGTACGTGAGTTCTAGTTCAGCATTGGGCAAGTTTCTAAGCGAATACTATTTATAATTCAAAATATTGAATTCTATATTGTAATTTATACAAACTGCCAATAATTGAAATTTGATTTTCAATTTTTATGCGAAAAACTTACACAAGTTACTTGTATAAATCTGTAAATATATCGTTCATTCATCGTTCATATAAAAAAAGAAGGATCAGCACTTAAAATCTTGTTTTCTTGACCAAGTACTTTACAGGTCTATCAGCCATTGAAGCCAGTAGATAGATTTACATAAGCTTATTGTTAATAATCCTTTAGTATTTTTCTCAGTGCATTTACATTATAACTAGGGTGGAAAAATATCAGCAGAAAATAGATATATTATAATAATAAAAACAAATATTTAGCTAATAAGAAACAAAACCATACATACTCATACAAGGATATGCACTCAAACAAACACTCACACACCTAAATATATACACCAATATCAGTGTTGGTTCTGTTGGTCGTCTTCTCGCTTGCTTGCAACAGGAGCAGCGACAGAAAAAAGGTCAAAAAATCAATCGTCCACGCAACTAATTCATTTAAATCTAAGAAAATCCCTGGCAACGACCTTCAGGATTTTCAGATTTTACGAATGTCAACCCGCAACAAAGTAGAGCTTAGGTACATTTTGGTAATAGTTGGCAGCACCATATTAAACAAAAATGAAATGCGAAATATGCGTGTGTGTCAGAGTGCTTGTGTGTGTGTGTGTGTGTGTGTGTGTGTATGAGTTCGCATTTTTGTGTGTTTGGTTGGAAAAGTTCGCAACTTTTTCTTGAAACGCAGAGAAGATGAGATTTTTAACAAACTCCCTAGCCAGCCCCCTATTTGTGTGTGTGTGTGTGTGTGTGTGTGCGGATGATTTTATTTTGCTAAACTTTTAGAGGCAACGTGCCCACGCATTAAGCTGACTCGCTCCTTTGCTCATTTGTTCGTATATTGACAGCATATCCTGGCAAATGATGGTCCTTGCACTAAGTCGTCGTTGATCCATCAACCAGGACATTGGGGAGCATTCAATAATAAATTTGTTGCCACTGCTTAAATAAAGCTTTGCTTGACGTTATCACACATACATGTTCCCAATAGTTATGTCCCATAATAAGTAGGTAACGTAATAAGATTTTATTTATACATCACGTTATGTTGGCATTCGTTTTAACCAATTGAAAAAGTATTTCTTGATGCAACGTAGAGCGAAATATTGTATAATTTATTTAAAAATTGAATTGTTCAGCATTTATTTAAATAAATAAATTTCAATTTCGTTATCTCAATTCGGCATGCAAATCCCTCACACAAAAGTCAGCAATCAAAGCAGATTAAAGTACGATTTGACTGCTCAGAGAGAACTAGTGCCAGTGTTCGTCTACCAGTAAACACCCAATGCACAGCCCATTTCTGCTGACAACGCTTCTATAATCTCACAACGAACACGTACTATCACAATCATGTGCTCACACACATTCATTCATCCATTCATCCATCCATTCGTTTGCATGATTTCCATATTTCGAAATATATTCAATATTGTAGAAACTTGTATCTGCTCGGAGTATCTTTATCTGATGCAGCTTGTTGTTGATGCTGTTGCAATTCATTTTTCATTTCATTCCAACAGATATAATTCGTGCGTTCATATTTTTTGATGCATGAATATGTTTTATTATTATTCAGGTGTTCAGCCGGGTGCACTTTCGAAATGACACAATGAAATATTAAATTCAATCTACATATCGTTTTAAGCTTAAAATGAAATAATAGTAAAAAGATGCTATTCATAGTGTTGCTTACTGTAACTTATGTCCAACAATTTCCGATTCTTAAAGCCACATTCAATTGGTATTCATTGAATGTATTAAGTCTTTCAGATGTAATTCAGCTTGGAAAAGTGAACATTATTTTACAATAACTGCACAGAAAAAAAAATGCATGTTAAATTAACAAAAAAAGTAGGTTAACATAACAAAAAATTTCGTTATTTTTGATCCAACCTAGTTTTTTGTTATGACAACAAAGCTGATTTTGTTATTTTAACATCATGAAATGATAACAAAAAATTATGTATTTCTAACCACATATTTTGTTGTTTTAACAAAATCTTAACAAGTTGAAATTTTACAAAAAAAAGGTAAAATTTTTTGTTAATTTATGAATGTTAATTACATAGGTTTTAACAAAAAAGCTATGTTAGGTAAACAATAATTTTGTAAGGGCAACGAAAGACTTTTGTTATTAAAACGCAAAATTTTGTTGCATTAACAAAAAAGTTTAGTAACCTTAACAAAGCATTTTTGTTATATTTAAAAATAATGTTGTAAGCATAACAAAGTATTTTTGTTATTTTATCAAAAAAATTTTGTAACCCTTACAAAGCATTTTTGTTATATTGACAAAAAAATTTAGAAATTTCACGAAGCATTTTTGAAAAATTTTTATTTTTGTTCTCTTCAATTTAACAAAACTTTTTGTCAAATGTACTATACGGCATAGTTTCCAGCATTTTTACCACATTAAGCTTATGGATTTTCCTTTTTCGGAGTATGTTGAAAATATCTCGAAAAGTACCGATTCTAGAGCCACCGAGTCGGTTGCCAGATCCTTGCAATTTTTCGCCCGATCGAATAAGCAATGGCTCGACTTTTCCGGATTTTCCGTTCTCCTGGAATAACGATTCTTTTTTTCCCACAATATCCCGAATTTCCCAAAAATGGGATTTTATGAAGTCGTTTCTTCAAATAACTAAATTTTTTTTGTCAATATATCTGGCAAAATACTGGCAACTATGAATATGCCTAATTACTTACCTAGGAACCTACACATAACCATTAAACTGTTTAATCAAAAGAATTTAAAGCTTTTTATATCACATATAAACATTTATTATCTATTTTCAAGATCGAAAAGTTCTTAGAATTAAAAATTTATGTAATTTTGTTAATTTCATTTTCAATTTGAGCAATTTTTTGAAAAGCGATATCATATTAAGTTTTTATTTTATAAAAAGAGTTTTGAATAAATTGCCACATGCCGACACTGTTAGACACTCTATTGACTGTTAGTAGTTAAAATATGAATAGATTTAAAATGAAGAGCAAGTAAAGCTAAATTCTCAAGCACTTAAAAATTTTGAAGCACTTAAAGCATTTTATACCTGCAGCAATGTCAGCAAAATTGTATGTATGTTGTAACTGTGTTTATAGAAAAGCTGAGCAGTGTTCGCAGTAAGCCAGAGTACCCTGTTTTAACAAACAAACCATTAATAAAAATTATAGTTAAGTTATGCTAATAAAATCAATAAAAACTTACCAAATCTCGTTGCCAGTTAAACAACTTCTTCTCAAACAAAATTCTTTAACCAACGGGTATGTAAGGTATTGCTCGAAAGATATCTTCTAAATAGATCAGCTTTATAAATTTAAGAGCTTCCACGTCTACTTCACATATCATCTCGTCATCTCGCACAAGAATTCTTGCAAGTTTTTATAATAAATAAACTTACCATGCAAAACAGTGGACAATTGATTTTGCTACTTTATCTCACTTAAAGCTTCTCTTAACTCCTAACAACTTAAACAATTTTCTAGAAATGTTTCCATTACTTGAAGAAACACACTTTCTGCCCGCGAATGATGGAATCGATATAACAAGCGAAGTTTTTTCAACGACGCTAACTATAAAGTTATATCACATTCTTTTTGTGTTAATTTAAGAAAAATTTTTGTTGTGGTTACAAAAATTTTGTTACGATAGAAACGGTTTTTGTTAAATTAACGAACATTTTTGTTAGGATTTGAAACAAATGTTGTAAACACTTTTCTATGTTAGATCAACGAAAATTTTTGTTAAATTAACTCTAAGTACACTTTGTTAGCGGAACAAAAATTGTTGTTGAATTTACATCCAATGGTGTTAAAAAGCGTCACATTTATTTAACATAGCCTTTTGTTAATCTTTGAGCTAACTTGGGGTTGCTTTAACAAAACTTTTGTTATCTCTTCTTTGTTAAAAATATTTTAACAAAATCAATTTTGTTGAGATAACAAAATCTATTGTATTTTTGTATATTTTTGTAAAAATATTCTTGTTTTAGCAACAAAACATGCGTTAAATGTACGAAATTTTTGTTATTCTGACGAAAAATTTGCCTGTCAAAGCTAACAAAAAATATTTGTTAAAAAATTCGTGATTATTTTTTTCGGTGTGCGTTTACAATCTTTATTTAAATATGAATTTTAAGTTTGTTTCTTTTACCCAGGAGTCCAAGGGTGTTAAATGTATAAAATATGTCACATTATAGTATCACATTATAAAAATTTACTAGATTTTGTATATTGATATTGCATTTACACTTATTGCAAATCATTACATTTTATAAATAAAAATGTATCTCGAAAACCGAAAAAGTGTTATTAACATCTCTTTTGAACAGCGTTGCTGCAGGAGAGTAGATTGCGAGAGTAAAAAAAAGGCCTATGCTTTAGCAGAGCTTTGCAGTTGTTGTTAAGTTTTCTTTCCCATTTTCTCAGACACACTCGATTCGCGTTGCTGACACAAAACAAAACAAAGGCCGTAATGAAAATGCATTTTTGACGTAGAATATGTCATTCTCGGAGGTTAGTAGGGTGGTTGATTGCGATCAGAAATCGGTTTATGTCACACTTTGAGCCTTTGGTGTGTAAAGTAAAGTACTGATCGTGCAATATTGATGTAAGCACTTGTTGGTCTGGTCACTGAGAGAAAAATTCATGTTTGAACTCTCTTACTTATATAAATTTTACACAATTACATGAAATATATAGCCAACATTTGAAGTTTTTGTAATAGCAAGGACAACAACCAAAGCATAGCACAACACAAAAAAAAGCACTACATTTACTGTGTTTTTTTATTTAGTCTTTTATTTATTTAGACTGTGTTTACAAAGAACTTATCTCAGAAATTAACGCAATCTATATAGTATTTTCTCATCTTTTCAATAAAAATATTAAAAAGATTTTAAAACGGGGGCCAGGGCGTAAGATTTATATTTTATTTTTTAACCTTTCTTTAAAAGGCTTTCCTTCAAAATTTTAAATGAAGTTGTATTTTCTTTTTTCCAAAAGGTCATGTTTTTTATATAAAAAAAAAAACGTTAAATAATTTTTTTTGAGTCCAACAACAAACCATGAAAAATAAAAGAATTCATGGCTGAAACATTTTATAAGAGAAATACCATAACTGATTGTAGCTGAAATAATAACGGTAAAAAAAAGATGTTTTTCTAATATTTTTCATCATTGTCTTCAAATTAGAAAGGTTACAAAAAAATTCCACATGGTGACCTCCACAGTTAGCCGATAATTAGTGTAATCGCTCATCGCACAAGTCATAACAGCCTAACTCAAAATATCGTAAAAAAAAACGATCTGATTCCCAAAAAGTTAACGAAAATAATAGTTGTCGCTATCGGTCATTGTGCATGCACAGTTTCATAGTAAATGACAATTTTCGCTAGTTAACTACAGCGGCAATCGTTGTTAAGTCGTTTGGAAATCCCGCAACTGGTATTTGTGCAAAATAAAGGCACATTCATGTATCTACAAGTTCCATGTTCGATTGTTCAGTTAACTATCTCCGTATCTAAAGTTCTATGTTCGATTTTTCCGTTACCTTCCAGGAAACAGACGAAGTAAGGAAATTAAAACATCCCGTATTTACGATATTTTGAGTTAGGCTGTTATGCCTTGTGACCACAAATATTTAGTTTAGAATATATTTAAGTTCTTTACTGCAAGAAAAATAATAATTTCATATTATTCCGATATATTTTTTACCCAAAATAAAAATTAACAATAACAACAAGTCCATCACCAAATATATCAAACAAAAAATTCTACGTCCACACTTACGATACTATCGAACTGTGTCTTTTTTGATTGCTTTGGAAAGTCAGCATGTTTACTAGTAAATCATATAATTTTTATTTAAATGTTTTGCTATTAAGATAGGTAAAATTTCTATATTAAAAACGCCTTTTTCCCAAGAAAGCGAGAGTAATAGCATGTTCACACAGAGAGTTTAATTTGAGTTTAGTTTGAATTCAATTTAAGGTGTTCACACCAGAGAACTGCAAAGAGTCTATGATTTGAACGAATGACTATAAATCATCCATCAAAAACCGAATGCGAGTGCGTGCGGTTGCGTATAACAACCGCCACTTCCACGCGAAGCATCCTCATAACAGCGATGAACAATGAGTGCCAATTTCACTCATCGCTCATAAGAATGCCGCTCAATGATTCTAATGATTCTAGAGTCATTCCTTATGATTCTAGAGTCATTAAGGGGATTTCCATGCAGTGTTATCGTTGACATATTTTATTATACATATAATATATAAATTTATTATTATACACATATAATACTAGCGGACTCGGCAAATGTACGAAAATAAATCTTAAAATAGTATTAAAAAAAAAAATTTAAATGCATATACTTAATAAAATAAAAATTTTAAATATTAATGATAGAAATTAGTGAAAAATTGTGAAAATATTATTGAAAAAGAAATATTAAAAATTTTTGGAAAAATTTTTTAAGAATTATTAAAATTTATTTGTAAATTAACTACGCCCTTCTTTCATAAGTTTTAAGTTATGTGTTTATATAACTCCAATAATTTTTCAATTATTAAAGGTTATATTTTTTCGAGCTCAAGGTCAATGCTGCTTTCCAAAGAAAACAACTGAAGAAAAACAACCAACAACAACAATAACCTATATAGAGTATTAATCACATAGCAGACTAGACAGACTGTTTCGTTGGCCGCTCATCAGTAGCCTTTTTTCGTGATTCTTTCTGTGATCCACTAAGCTCTTAATTTTCTACTTGTTTCACGAATGCAATTAGTAAATTACCCTGAATTGCATTGTACGAATACAAATGATATGAAAGCAGCTTAAGTTGTTCTAATTTTTGAAGCATACATAAAGTAAGTTCTTTTATTCGAATATAGATCAAAGTTGTTCTAGTTGTTGTATCTATTCTATTTCACAGTCGATCTTAGCTTGAAAAAAAAATTCATCATTCTTAGAATGCTTGGTTTATCTTTTATAAATATATTCATTTCTTTAAGATAGTATCTGTGAATTATAAATATTGTGAAGTCTTAAAAACAACACACAAAGGTTACGTCAACAATAATAACACATGAACTGTCCACAAGTTTAGTAGCGTGAACACATTACGACACAAGGTCAAAGGAGAGCATTTATGTATGAGAAAATTTACAGAAATGATTGGCAAAAATTTGTTTTTGCTCTGATTTTTACAAAAATATCCATTCTACCGAACACAATATAAAACTTGAAAATATACTTTTGCAAGTGATCGGCACGCATACACAAATCGCGATTTCCCTAACCTTTTCTCATCATTTGCAGATGTTCGAGCAACATTTTTCTCATTTCGCCGAAGTTTCCGGTTTAAAAGATGTACATAAAAATCCTTCTAAAGTTTGTAAAAAGTTTTTTCAAACCGACGAATGAGTTCAAAAATTATTTATATCAACTCCCGAGTTAATACAGGTATTCAGCTAGTTTATAAATAAAAATATAATTAGCAAAAAAATAAAACAGCAAAATCGGTCGTCTGTGCTATGAGGATCGAGCCTGGGATGACTTAAGTAATCAAATTAAAATTAAAAATTCTCTTGATAACCAACTGTGTCACGAAAGTAAAAAAAAACTGTGATCTTATGCTGTACGTAAGTATTGAACTTTCCAGTAAACTTTCCCATAAACAAAAGGGACAATTGATATTTCCCATGATATCGCCATGTTGAAATACTAGTTGGCTTTATGAAAAAGGATAATTCTTGAACTACTACTGGTATGCAGGCAGACTGCTTTTTAATTTGATTTGATTGCACTGAAGGAGAGAATGTTAATAAAATAAATTAGCAATCTTCCCAAAAATTGCATTTTTGAGTAAAAGTTTCACTTCTACCGTACGTGGCGGCCACATACATATTTTTTTTCCGACCAACACTTGTTTAATGTTAAATTATGGGCTAACTTAAGAAAAATCAGAGCAACCTTTATTGTACCTGATGCTATTTTGCATGCTTTTGCATGCCACATAATTATGGAAACATTTTGCCATGAAGCACCTAGAAGATATGCTCAGTCGTATATCAGCCATACCATTGGTTCATGGGCAATGAAAGCTCATGGGTGCTGCATGCACACTCATGTTGGTTTATTCAACACTTAATGTGTTATTTAAATGCTTGTTTTTGCTTGTACTCACATTTTTTGATATTTTAGTCAATATTTGCATTATGAGCGTTGTACTAGCATGTTCATTTTTTTCACTCAAGGGCGAACTAAAATACCCACCCAATACGAGTGATGCACACAAAACTGTTTGATGCAATGGAGATACCAAATTTTAAGGTATTCAATGATGAAATTTCTTTAGAAGTTTCTTTAACTTTCCACAATCTAAGATAGTAGATACAAAATGGAATATAAAGTGTAAGAATATGAATTTGAAGAGTACTTGGAGAAAACTTTTTGCTAAATTTGTATAGAGATTAAGCAAGACTTGAGCATAATAATCAGGTAGCTTAAAATTGTGTTTACTTTAAGCAGAAATCAACAAAATATTGCTATTTCGGCTTACTATAACTAAGCAAATAATTGCTGAAACTTAATCAAATATTGCTTTTTACAAAATATATGAGTACCCACTGAACCATAAGCGAAGGTTTTGAGTAAGGTGAGAGTTTTGCGAACGTTTTTGGTTAGAATTTTTTTTTTTAATTTTTTCTTTTCTATTTTGTCGCTTGCTATAAAAGATTAAATTCGTGAAAGCTTTTCCCATAAAGAACAATTGTACATATTTTGCGAAATTCATTAAAAACTTAATTTAAGTTGAAAATGAATCATTTTCTCCAAATTTTAAGGTATTTTTGTATCATTTCAGTAGGTAAGACTTCCTTGCAAATGAACCATTTTTTGTTCATAAATGAGTTTGGAAATGAATCATTTATGTTTCTTTTTTGCATTCTGAAATGAGTTCAGAAAAGAATAATTTTTTTTATCATATCAGTTGGAAACAATTTCTCATAATCGAACCATTTTTTGTTCATAAATGAGTTCACAAATGAATCATAAATGTTACTTTTTATATTCTAAAATCAGTTAAATAAAGGAACTTAAAATGAAAATGTTAACCTTCGTACAAACGTCATATGAACTTTTTTACCAGTGCGAGATGGATGTACTGCTACACGTATGAACATTTTCAACATTTCAACATTTCTATCAAAAATTAAAATCAGGCCCAAATAGAATGAAAACCACGAAAAAATGCCATGCAAAAAAGTAATCAAATAAATTCCCCAATTAATAGCTTAACTATTTTGATATATCATATATAATTTGGAAGTTTGTCAAATTGGAAAACAATCACGCCTTTCCCCTTTGAAACATCAATATCATGAAAAACACAATACGGGAATTCCAGCCCAGGTATATTAATTCTAATAACCCAATGATTAATATGATCTCTAATTTTAGCAATAATCATTTCTTCTTTAACAAAATATCGATATGTAATAACAAATAGTATTATGCAATAATAAAATTTATAGTTCAAAAAGGTTCTTTTTTCAACTCATTACTGAACAAAAAAAGGTTTGTTTTTGAGAGGCAATTCAGTCCAAAGATTGATACAAAAAGGGCTCATTTTCGAGTGCCGAAAAATAACTTTTTATGGTTCTTTTTTTAACTCATTTCCGAACAAAAAAAAAGGATAATTTATGGTTCTTTTTTAACTCATTTGCGAACAAAATAAGATTCGTTTTTGAGAGGCATTTTAGTCCGACGAATGATACAAAAAGGGTTCATTTATGAGTGCCGAAAATGAACGTTTCTACCCGAAAAGGTTCATAAATGAATTCAAAAACGGTAGTTTTGGTTCACTGGGTAGTGATTTCAATTCGGCAACTTTTCTTTAATCATACTAGAGTTGAGCGAACATTTGGTAATTTTTATTTGGTAAAATTTATTTTGTTTTTATTTATTTTTATTTATTTAGAATATGACGCAATTTTACATTAAAAGAAATCTTTTATAGTACATCAAAGAGAAAAATAAATTTAAGAAAGAAATTTTTAAATAATGACCATTTAGCTTAAAACTACATTAAATTAAAGAAAAATCAAAAGAAAACGCTTATTAAAAATTATATTAAAAAATACATAGGTACACTGAAGGAAATATGTGTTAAAATTAAATGAAATTGTGTTCATATTAAATGAATATGTTTTTGAAATAGAGCTTTAAGCAATTTCATTTAAGTTAAACACAAATGTTTGTAACGTAAAATTTAAAACAAAAGCTTTTGTTTTCAAAACAATGTTTTTAAACATTCTTTTAAAATAAACATTTCAGTTTAAAAACATTTATTTAAAAATAAAATTTAAAATTAAAACTTTTACATTGAAAACAAATATTTTCCACACCCATTTTATCGATGCCATTTTTTTAACTTTTTCGCGTTTTTGACGTCAGATTCGTGATCAGCAACCTCTGGGACCCCTTGAATTCTAAATGTAAAGTACATTGAAAGAAGCATTGCGGCTTAAAATAATGAAATATTTTATATATTAAAATAATTAATTAGTTTTTATTTCATCTTACCTTCACATTTTCAGGTCCAATTAAAACTAGTAAGGATGGAGCTTCGGCAAGGTACCGAAGCTAAAATACCCCCCCGCGGCCATATTGAAGTATATTCGAAATATTTAGCCACGATATACACGATGACATTCAGTTTTATGTATATTAACGGAAGTTTTCCTATTTTGATGACGTCACTTTGCATGGGAGCTAGGCGTGGTTTTGATCCGATTTTGCCAAATATAATAGAGATGGGTCACATTATATATCAAAGCTAATGTGCTAAATTTCAAGACATTTCTTAATTTTTGTGGATTTTTAAGAGATTTTACGATTAATATAAAGCCACTTTGTATGGGAAGTGGGCGTGATTTTCGTCCGATTTTGCCAAGCTTCATAGCCAGAATTAAGACTGAAGAGCAAAGCTCACCTACCAAATCAAGGCATTTCTTTAATTTTTGTGGATATTAAAGACATTTTACGGGTAAGATAATGTTACTTTGTATGGGAGGTAGGCGTGGTTTTCATCCGATTTGGCCCATTTTCGAACTTTATCGTCCTTTTTTGAAAATAAGTTTATATATTCAATTTCATCCCGATAGCTTAAAAATTACGGCTGTAATTGTGTCGATAATCGGACAGACGGACACACGGAAATCGATTCAGGAGGTGATGCTGATCAAAAATATATGCATTTTTCTATACCTGCCACGCCTCCTTCTTGGCGTTAAAACGGAATGACAAAGTGAATATACCCCTTACGCAGTACGCTTTGAGGTATAAAGATGCAAAATGAAAATTAAATCAAATAAAAAACAAAAATAAAAGTATATAAAGAGTATAAAGAGAGAGAGTATAAAGGTATAAAGACTAGAGAGATGAAAAGTTTTTAAAAATTGCATGTTTAAAGCTAAAAAAATGGGTAAAGAATTACGAAGTCTTATGGTGCTAGTAAAGAAATATCTACTGCTGTTAAGGGAGTATTCCTGATTGGCAGGCTGTTTTTGGACCCTTTTTGAAAAACTTCTCATTTGAAAACGCAAAGACTTATTTAAATTCTGTTTTTTTTATTGTATTAAAAACATATTAAATTCGAAAAAACATTTTTTTCCTTTGTACGAGGGCTGTTCCAAAAGTTGTTGGCCTTCAAAGTTGGGCGTCGAAAAAAAAGGTATGCTGCTTGCGGCCCGGTTAACTCGACTTCGGAACATCTGAAATAGAAAAATGAACGGCATTAGATTCAACACAGATGTAATTCTGGTCCTTGTAATACCTTAATCATAATTTTCTAATTATTTTTTACAAAATGGCGGTCATTGAAAAATGAAAAACCCATTTTGGGTCTTTTTTTTTTGTAGTTTAGTGTAAATAAAAAATAGTAAAAAATTGTTTAAAATTGTAATTGAGGTAGGGACCAGAATGGTGACAATTCTGCGTCGATTGCACTTTGTTTCTTCAAAATCGGTTCAGAACTACGGGCGCAGTCTGGGTCGCAAGCTCGAAAAACGTGGTTTCGAGATAAGCGCGTTTAAGTTTGAAGTTATTTTTTTGCATCAAAAAACAAAATTGAAATGAAAAATTTGAGCAAGTAGTTTTAGAAATGCGACAATTTTGCGTCGATTGCACTTGGTTTCATCAAAATCGGTTAAGTAGAACCGGAGAAAAGTGACTTACAAGTTCAAAAACATGATTTTGAAAAAACTCAAAGAAAATTTTAAGCAATAAAACATTTTTTTTTGTGAAATACTTACATATATCAATCTGCAATGTCAGCTCCATAAAGAACTCCTACCTCTTCTTCAAAAAATGAGGACTCAGCGTCTCTTTGTGCTCTTCGGGCAGTTCTACCTTCTTTTGATGCGGCCAGAGCTCTGGCCTTGGACCTTTTCAAACGTTCTTTGAGAAAACTGTATAAAACTCCAAAATTTCAAAAAACCCTTTTAGGACGATATTCTCAAATATCCAAGCTATAAAAATATGCAAAAAACAATCTAAAATTTTTGCCAACCAGGAATACTTCCTTAAGTTAGTTGTGTCTAGGAACAATGAGATTGGTTGACTGAACGGATTGTAAAAACTGTAGTTTCTCATAAAGGTACCCTGGGTACTGAGTGTTAATAAGGCTGTGAAAAAAACATAATATTATGCATGTTCAGGTATTAAACCAAACTACAACCGAGTATTTCTTTGCTTCTAAAAGAAATATGGTAAAATCGATGAATTTTAAAAACATACCTAGCAGCGTTATTAAATGCCTCAAGGAGCTTAATTGAAGCAAAACAATTGCTTCCTTCGAACAAAATCATTTTCACCTTGTAAAAAGTTGAATTTGAAGTCAACAACCTGCAAAATTTAATCTTTTAAAACGTTATCTAATGACTTAAAATTTTTATTGTCCATACTTCAGAAAGAGTAACCATTTTTTTTTAAAAAATCGTTAATATTCGAATTCGGTTTTTATTTTACCCAACATTAGCACTGTATTGCATGGACCTGGTAACCACTTATTTGACCCTCACTCTATGGTAACAATTTAAAAGCTAAAAATAATATAAAATTTCTACCGAACATTCTGCGAAATCTACATTGGCAACAACAACAACAACAACAATGACAAAAATAAACACGATGAATACAACGACAACAACAACAACAACAAGGAAAGGCTTAAAAAGGCATCAAATTTCATATTCAAAATGGCACTTTTACATGTCCAGCATAATTTATAAATGCGCACAAATACAAATAAACCGACAAACGCACACAGATACTCACGGAAAAACATGCCTCATGGTCTATTGTCATGAAGCATCCTTTAAACTGGCATGGGCACCATTGCGCTTTGTTACCATCAGTGTTGGCACTCTTCGCCCTTCCTCTTTCCCCTAACTCACTTAGTATGCGGCATGTCGACACTTTGAACAACAAACGCCACAAGCTGACACACCCCTTAACCCGCTACGTTTTTATGCATAGTATATCTTTCTTTCATATGAGTTGGTTTGAAATTTTTAATGGAGCTTTTTACTGACTCTTGCTTATTTGTGTTGCGTTGAAAGTGTTGACTGTTTTTTGTTTCGTGTCCACATCGAATGGCATTCATTTTAGCGCCTATGCCAGAGGCACTCAGCACGGGTTTCTAAGTTGGCCATTTCCACAGTTGATTGGTTGCTATTGTTTTGGTTGTTTTCATTGACGCTATTCTGCCTGCCTGCCTGCCTGCCAGCCTTGGTACTAGCCGAATTTGCATATTCCAAAACTCCATCAACTCCATGTTCCATCTGTTTGTGTGACTATAGTATTGGATTGGTTGCACGTCCAGGCAAGCTACAGTCTTCTGGGCTTTCGATGAATTTATGAACATAATATAAATTTATTTTGCAGTTGTTGAGAGATACTGCCATGTGCCCTGGAGCTCTGTTGAAATGTGGCCATGTTGGTTGCTACTATGGTTGTTGTTATCGTTGTTGTTATTGTTGTTGTTGTAGCTGGTCATAAACTTATGTACGAGTATGTGAAATTTTAACTTGCACGTAGCACATTTATTTATGCGAGTTCTGAATTCTAAATGAATGCCAAAATCTGCGCCAAAAATCAAGCGAGAGATTAATACAATTCAAAAATGCTTAAAAAGCGGAAGCTAAAATAGAGAAAATAAATTTGGAATCACAAAGAGAATCCTTCTACCTTAAAGTGGTAAAGATTCGTTTAAAAATTTCATTTGGTGAATTGTGTATCTGATTTATGGCATATTAGTAAATTCCCAAAATTGGAAATATACTGCAAACAATCAACATAGCACTTAGAATTTGAACTGACAGAAAATGTGAAAAGCCATTTCTCACATGTAAAAAAGGAGGACAACATAGAAAATATTGTAAAAAGCTCTAAAAGTGCTGTGATTCTTAAGCTATGAAAAAACTGTGAAAGTACCAGAACATTTCATCGATTTCAGCTCTTCCATTTACAATTAGTGAAAGGCCATAACTTAAGCCTTCCTTGTGTCTACATATTCTTTCTGATAACATATTTCTCTAAGATATTCTTCATACATTGTAGGGACATAAGTACTGTTATACACATTTTATGCTTTAAAGTTAAAATTGATCAAGGTTTTTTGGATCAAATTTGTTTAACATATTTATTGATATACTAACGGGACCCAGTGGTCCGCGGCTTACTTTTTTATTTGTGGGTGGTAACAGGGGGTGTGGCAAACTTTTTTCCCGTAAACTATCTCGTTCTCGAAAACAATCTACTGCCAATATTTCAACGCAATCGGTCCAGAAGTTTTGGAGTCTTAATGATTTCTTAAAAGTGAGCGTATTTATAGTGCCACCGCGCTCATTTTTAGTACAGTTGCCGAAAGTAACCATAAAAACTAAATTACCAAATTTTAGTCTCATAAAATCGAAACAGCCGGAAATATTGCATTTTTATTGATTTGTGGGCGGTGAAAGGGGGCGTAGTTAAAAATTAAATATGCAATAACCTAATCTACAACGAGAAAAAAAGCAATAGGTAAATCACCTAAGTTGGCTTGGGTAAAGAGCTTTGTATGGAAATTATAAACTTATGCTTATTCACCTAAACAGTTTATTGTTTAATACATCGTTTTGAAAGCACATACTTCAATACCTTGCCAAAAAAAATATTTGATTCACCTAAGCCCAAAAAACAAAAATACGAAATTAAAAAACATCTGGCATGGATGGCTTAAGCATAGTATTATACTATTTTCTGCAAAAAAAAAAACACGGTTGCATCATTAGACACACGAGAGAAGGATACATTTGATAATTGAATAGTTTTTTTTATAATTAAACTACTTTTAAACTCAAAAATAACATACCGTAAATAAAAAAACACACGTTAATGTTCACACCAGTAAATTTTATTATATTTCATCAACAAAAAGAAAAGAAAAAAAGTCGAAATTTTGGTGCCAAGTCCATCGCACTACCAACTGATCTAAGCAGCCTTGCTATTGCTTGCTGACATAACTGCAGCTACGTTAATTCACCTAAGCAATTTATTGTTTAATACATTGCTTTGAAAGCACATACTTCGATACCCTGCCAAAAAAAAAAAAAATATTTCATTCACAGATGTTAACAGATGCAGTATGTCGCAGTATTCTGTTGATAGCTGCAGCATAGCTTCAGTTGTAACCAATATTGAATAAATCACTCAGTGTAACGAAGGAGTTTGGCTCAATGCGTAGCGTAGTGTCTTCATACACAGTGGCATCGGGTTACTGTGGGTTCAAATCTCAACGGCAATCGAAGGTAAAATTTTTTTACTTGATATTTAATTTAATTTAATGTTCTTGTTATAATAGACTAGACGTCAATCAGCAAGAAAAGCCGAGAAGTCATTAATTTCTAAGAAAAAGACGGTGTTGATAAAAGACAAATTTGTGTTGTTGCCGATTTCAGGCAAGCAAATCACAGAACGAGAGGCGGCAGCTTAAAAAAAAAGACAATAAAAAAAACCAAAACCCGAAAAAATTTTAAAAGAAGTGTTATATATGTACATTTTTTTTTGTTTTTAAAAAGTAGTAGGCCAAAGCCATCTTATAAATTATACTAGGTTTTTTTTTCAATTTAACATAAGCTTTTTTCTCGGTGTACGACACAAGTAATACACGTTTTAAGTTTGAGCTAAATCTGTTCAAGCGTTTAGATTTGTATAATCATTTCTTAAAAATGGGCGTAATGTAGTACCACCACGCCCATTTTTAGTACAGTTGCTGACGGTAAGCATACAAACTGCATTACCAAATTCAGTCTTATACGACCAAAAACGTCTGAAATATAGTATTTTTATTGATTTGTGGACGGTAGAAGAGGGTGTGGCATTTAATTTTTTTTTACAAACCATTGCATTAATATCAACAAAATAAAGACAAGTCCATCCAAATCGGTTGAGCCGTTCATGAGTGCATCGGAATCAAACGAACACCATTTCATTTTTATTTATACATATAGAAGATTGAATGTTTCTCAAAATATTTACGTGAAAGTTGTTTATGTTGTAAAAATTTAAATCAAAAATTTAATTTTAAACTTCTTTTCACATGCCGTCATATTTATTAGCGGGAATTATTTCAGTTTTACACAACAATTAATTAACTAAGTATAAAATATCCCAACATTTCATTCCAATCAAAAGTTATTGCTAAAAATCAGTTATCGAAAATAAATATTATCTTCTCCAGTTGCTCTCAAAAACGCCAGGCTTGCCATTTATACTTTTGAATTTTATTATTTAAAGCAGAATATAACTATTACTTTCGGCGGTTTATTTTTTTGTAAAAGAAATAACTATTATTTTCTGTTATCGTTTCTATAGTTTGTTATATTTGGAAAACTATGAATGCTAGGATAATGAAATTTGGTATGGACGCTTGGCATTAAAATGAATATATTAAGAAAATGAGGGCCAACCACCAACCACTTTAGGGAATATTAGAATATCTCATAACCACGACACGCAATAATAATGAAATTTTGTATGTGGGAGCTAAGCATGAAGATCTATGTATTTAGATAATGTAGGCGGACCACGATCCGTTTTAGTGAAGACTACAATATCTCATGACCATGACACGCAATGATAATGATATTTGAGGTGTATTTGCTTGGCACTACTTACTTACTTTAGGTGGCCTTAACAACCGTTTTGGCCGACCTCATCAGCTCTCGCCAGGCGCCTCTGCTTTGCGCGCGCCTTCTCCAATCGGATATACCAAATGCGGTTAGGGCTTTCTCGGCCTGGTCCATCCATCGGAGGCATGGTCTCCCTCGTCGTCGTTGACCAACGACCATCGCCTAGAGCACCTTTTTTGCTGAAGTTTCGTCGTCCATACGATAGACATGACCCAGCCAGCGTACTCGATGCACATTTATATGCCGAGCTACGTCAATGAAGAACTTTTCTCTCGAACACCCCCAGAGCTGATTCCTTTTCGATAGCGGTGAAAGCAGCGGTAACATCTCTCTTGGTTCTACCGACTAATATCAATATTATCAGCGTACGCAAGGAGCTGGACACGTTTGTAGAAAATGGTGCCATTAGGATGCACACCGGCCTTTCGTACGATCCCCTCCATGGAGATGTTCAAGAGATCGCAAGACAGTGGATCGCCTTGCCTGAAACCTCTTTCTGTATTGAAGGTTTCGGAGAGGTAATTTCCTACCTTGACGGAGCTGCGTGTGTTGCTCAACGTCATCCTGCATAGTCTAATCAACTTTGCAGGTATACCGAACTCAGACATTGTTGCGTATAGACAATCCCTTCTCGGGCTATCGAACGCAGCTTTAAAATCGACAAAGAGATAGTGTGTGTGAATTTGATGTTCGTGGGTTTTCTCCAGGATTTGTCATAGCGTGAAAATCTGGTCTATGGGGGACTTTCTAGGTCGAAAGCCACACTGATAAGGTCCAATCAGTGTTTTTGTAATCGGCTTTAATCTTTCACACAGTACGCTTGAGAGAACCTTACATGCGATGGTAATAAGACTGATACCTCGATAGCTGGCGCAGATTGTGTCCTAAGTATAGGACACAGAGAAAAACCAGATTTACAATTACACCGGCCGTGTAGGCCTAATTAATTGGATTTATAAACCTAGGGTATAGTTCATGGAAAGGACGACCAGAACTTATGTGTTCATCCCATCTCAGACCCGCTTGTGGAATGCAGTGAACAAGCATACGGTCATCCGGCAAGGCTAGCACAAACTGGAAGTCTTTCCACAAACAGAAAGATTCATCCAGTGCCCTACCCTTGAAAGCATTACGATTCCAACATATCATACAATTGTATAACCATGGAACCGCACTGCTCCCAACAGGAGTACCAGTTTAACTACCAGTAATGACGTACCTTCATTGTCATCTACTGGTGCAGACGAGACCATACTAAGCAGGTATGCCAACCCGGTCGTACTACTACGCGACCCCGCCGGTCAATCTAGACCTGTGTAGCATATACAAAGACAGCCAGCACGAGTCTTTCCCAAGGGCCAACCCATGATATTCTCCTGGGCAACTCGGTCCCGCCAAAGAAGCTCCACAACATCCCAGCAAGGAGACAAAAAACTCATATGAGTTTTTGTATTTGGCCGTGTCCAATTAGAGCACTTAATTATGCTTGACCTGCAACTTCAATCCAGGCATGAAATTTATATTCACTTACCATGGAAGAAGTGCCTATACGCCCTGTTATGCAACCACAAGCAATACATCGAATATATGCATCAGTCACTTCGACTCCTCAATTCCTTCACCCAATTTTACAATCCTCAGATATCTCCTTGCCATGAGTAGATAGGGTTGTCCTCTTTGACGAGCATGACTATCCCCGTGCTAACAAGTTTTTAGGTTAATTGCTATACCTTCGCAAGCTTTTACCATTTCGATATATCGAATATGACCTGCTCCCAAGATGGGCGCCACTTGGTTGGCTCTAAACTTTTTACGGTATGGGACGTATCCCATTACCAACCCTTCTCTTTAACCTGGCTTGGGACAGGCAGGTTTGCGTCTTTCACACAGTACGCTTGAGAGAACCTTATATGCGATGGAAGTAAGACTGATACCTCGATAGTTGGCGCAGATTATTAGGTCTCCTTTCTTAAGTATAGGGCACAATAGATTTGTTGTGTTTAACGTTGACACCTGCCGTGAAGGTTTAATTCAACGTTGTTCCATAACAATTGGGACCAATACAAAGCGTCGGTCAGCGCCCCTTTGAGGATTCAAAGGTACCAAATTAGCTTCATGTTGTGATGACACTTCGCAACCCTTGGTGAGGGTGGAGGCCTATCTAAAACCTCTTCCATACTAAAGGGTATGGCGCCCGGTTTGAGAGTGCAAACCACACCGAGCTAGATAGCTCTGCCCGCGATATGGGTGGTAAACCACAGCCATCACAAAGACTCCCCGAAGGGCCAGCCCAATCCAGTCAGCTCAGTATATGCCAACAGAAGCCAGACATACACCGGGGTCCGCTGACTGCCCGTGGTACCAGTTTTAAAGTCCTTGGTCAGACCTCGTTGCACTAGCCCCGGCTACTCCCAGTTTTAGCCCATCACAGCTCTGGACTGGTCACCAATCAAAACACAAAAGCTCACAAAAAGGTGAGCCCCGCCCCACACTCACAAAGAAACATTCACATTCTGGACCATAGCCCACTAACATGCACACATTCACAAGTGAATATCACAACTTATGTCTGCCGTAGGCGCAGCCTCTCAAACACACCACATGCATACTGATTCAACCTGGAAACTTGCTCACGAGTTGCAAGCGCATTTCCAAGGTTGAAATCCCCATTCACACTGACAAGTATAGGGCACAGTACGCTGAGGTTCCAATCGTCGGGCATGCTTTCCGTTAGCCATATTTTGCTGATGAGCCGATGCATGCGCCTTATCAATTCATCGCCGCCGGTTTTAAACAATTCAGTTGACAGGCCGTCAGCCCCCGCTGCTTTATTGTTTTTAATTTAGTATAGAGCAACTCGAACCTCTTCATGGCTAGGTGGTGGTACTTCCACTCCGTCATCGTTGATTGATGGCACTGAACTGCGCTCTCCGTGGGCGGCATTAGTGGAATCGTCGCCTGTTAGTAAATTGGAGAAGTGCTGTCTCCACAATCGCAGCACATACTGTGTATCCGTATTCAGATCTCCATTTTCGTCTCTACAAGTGGATGCTCCGGGCTTGAAACCTTGGGTTAGACGCTTAACCTGTTGATAGAATTTTTGTGCATCCTTCTTGCCCTGGTATACCTCCAGTTCCTCACGCTCACGCTTTTCCTGCTCTCTTTTCTTGCTGCTGAAAACGCGCCTCTCTTCCCTCCTTTTTTTCGCAATAGTTTCCTCGCACAACTCGCGTTGCAGCTGACTGCAGCGTTTTCGTACACTCCTGATCGTACCATTGGTTCGGAGATTGCAGGCGCCGGAAACCAATGACTTCTTTAGCGGCAGCACGCATGGAGTGGGATATATGCGACCAAAGTCCGCCGGCGTCGTCGGCTCCAGAGGTTGGTTGGTTAAGCTTAACCAAGAGTTGAGCGGAAATTATAAATTTAATGAGAAAAAAAAAACTATAACAGAAGATTAAATTGAATAGAAGAAATAAAACTTCGAAGTTGTTTTTGGACTAACTTGAGGCACTCAGTACTTAATTTAGTATAGAGCATTTCCTGACTTCATCAGTATAATAAAAAAAATACTATAAATTCAATCTAGTAAAATCTTTTTAATTTTTATTTTAATGCTGATCTAAAGCATTAAATTTTATGATGTAGACTTTATCACTTGGGAAATGTATGCAAATTCAAATGATGCCCCTTTTATTTAAATGGATGCGTATGTCTTTAGCTGTGCCAACTGTTATTTGATGGGAATGGGGGCGAATAGGCAACGCAAAAATGGAGCATAGCAAGGTAATCAAATAGAATGTCACACACAAAGAACAAAAACAATAGTAGATGTTGGAGATGTGGAAGCAGCAAATGCAGGGCAAAAGGATCAGGAAATTTCCCTTTTATTCGCACCATTAAATGAATTCTAAGCCAACATATTCACTTTACTATCTAGCCACAACTTCTTGAATTAACGCCGCACATGCTTTGTGGGGTGGATGGCCGTAAATGAGTGGTATGAAGCGCCATGAATAAATGTCTTCATTCTGCACAAATCTTTGTATTTATTTTTTGCAATCACATGTTGTCAGTACCAATAGCAGCTGACTGACTAACTGACTGAGTTTATTTTTCAAACATATGTCTGCGAGGAAGGGATACGTAGCTTCTTTTGCTCTCGCTTAATGTGAGCTTCATCTACATAATCATAAAATAAAATAAACGAAGTGAAGTAAGTTCAGTTAACCTAATTTTATTTTCATTTAATATAATATTTATTCCATTCTATGCTGTTTAATACTGTCTACAAGGAAAAATTGAGCGTGTCCCTTTTATGGTGTTTCGCTTTGATGCTAAGCTGCCACACTTTCAATTTCGTCCTATGAGCACACACACACACACACACACACATACTTATATATGTATATATGTTATATATGTATTCAATTGAAATTAAGTTGATTTGAATGTTTAAGTGTGGAGAACTACAAAGGCGACCATTTTCTTTTCTGTCATTAATTTTTATTTTTATTTTATAACTTTTGTAGTGCACAATAATTGAGATTAACAAAGATGTCCTTCGTGAGTCCTATGATTATAAAATAGAAGAGATTTCTGTATGTAAGTTAATTTTTGGCCTTGACTTTGATGTTCGACCCTATATAGTACCTTAAAAATTTAACTCAATTTTTATATCCAAAACTCAAGATGGGGTAAAAATAAAAAAAAACAATTTTAAGAATTTCTGTAGA
Source organism: Coremacera marginata (assembly GCA_914767935.1). Lineage (NCBI taxonomy): Eukaryota > Metazoa > Arthropoda > Insecta > Diptera > Sciomyzidae > Coremacera > Coremacera marginata. The sequence goes on along the minus strand of OU612043.1, from coordinate 228,995,546 downwards.
TATTATTAAGATTTAAAATTTATCAAATTAAATGATTTAAGTATTTGACAAAACCCACCTAACGCGATTTTGTGAAAACTATTCTCAATTTTTAAAAATTTTATTGTCCCTTTGCCACGTGTAAAACTAGTAAATTTGTAAATATTATAAGCAAGAGCTGTTTAAATCGCACCTAATGCGATTTTAATGTGCTCCATCATGTTGTGCATGGTTAATATTGAGAAGTTTCAAACTTCAAAAACATGCAAAAACTGCAAACAAGCAAAAGTTTTACAGTTCTTTTACCATATTTCTCAATTCTATTTTCACAACATACATATGCCAAAAAAAAAAAAAAGTCATAAAAAATGTTTTTCCAGCGATTTGTTGCATGAATATTAACGCCCAAGCGACTACTTGTCATGGTGTCTCTCTTTCCATCCCACCACTCTCCACCCAGCAATCCTCAAATGCTCAGCGGAGTTCTTATTTTTGTTATTTCTCGTTCATATTTCATAAGTTTTAAGCTTCGAAGATGTATGGCCACGAATCCGCACAAATCGAAGCCCATAAGAAAACAATGTAAACCCAATTTAGATGCAATTTATGAGTAACTCTCTCTGGACGAAATGCCAAACGATGACGCTGCTAGCTGTAAAAGTATCTACAAGATTTATTTTGCGATGTGTTAACTTGAATTTTGATTGAGTTACGAGAATGGCCAAAAAATATACCCAACCAGTCTGGGTGCGCTTATGTGGCCCAGTATGAACGAGTGGTAAAAGTTTTAAGGAGATGAAATAACTTTACCATTCTGCTCATTAGGTTGGATTTTTTTTGTTCGCTTTTTTTTGGGAAATGTTTATTTATGGGATTTGTTTGCAGTTAGTTTGTTTATGAATTATTATTTGAAAAAGTTAAAATTATGTTTGGGATTTTTTGGAAAGATTTATTTGCTTTTTATGAATTTATAAAATGGGAGAATTTTTGTTTGCACAGTCTATTAAGGAAACATTTTTTAAACACAAATTGAGCAATTAAAAATACGTGAAGGTAGTATTACAGTTTGTAAGCAGTTAGAAACGGTTAAAAAAAAAAAAAAAAAAATCCCCACATATCTTTATATATAGGATGCAAAAAGCTCTTTGACCGAGCTTGTTATTGGGTATTTAAAAAATAATGAACGTTTTTCTGGTTGCCATCACTGTTACCGTCAAAAATCTGTCTTATATTGACGTATATGACATCTTTTGTGATCAGCTGTTTATTTAAATTTAAAACAAATAAATTATTTCTGTGTTTCTTCGGAAGTCATGTTTCATATACGCCATATTTTGCTCTTTTACTTTAGAGTCAGTCCAAATGAAAAATAAAAAAATAAAACGTAATGACCATTTCAACCCTTGAAAGGACTTTGACCGACCTTCTTATGATCAATTGTGTTGTGTGTGTTTGAACACAAATGATCGAGAACTGGACCTACATGTTTTATGCCGACTCCGATCAGTTTATGTTCTCAAGAAGCTTTTCATGGCAGTTTTTACTCTCTGAGGTTTGCCATTGTCTGCAGAGAGGTGACGGCCGAACAGAAAAATTAAGGAAACATTTTTTAAGAACAAATTGAGCAATTAAAAATACGTGAAGGTAGTATTACAGTTTGTAAGCAGTTAGAAACGGTTAAAAAAAAAAAATTTCCCCTCATATTCAATTGATTTTTATTCAATTCAATTGAAAAAAAGACACAGTTTCGATAGTATCGAAAGTGTGGGACGTAGAATTTTTGTTTGATATATTTGTTGATAAATTAGTTGTTCTTGTTCATTTTTATGTTGGTTAAAAATAAATTGTTTAATAATGCATGTATAATTGTTTAATAAAATTAAATAAATATTTCGGAATAAGATAAATTTATTATTATTTCCTGCAGTACAAAACTTACATATATATTTTATGTATAATTAAATATTTAAATTTGAACAAGCAAAATATATTTTTAATATACAGCCGTGGACACATAAATAGCACAAGAATACATGTAGGGTGTTTCACATAAATTTAAATAAAATACATAGAGGAAAACAAAAATAAATTTCATGGTATTTGAGTTTAAACATAAAAAACTTAAACTTAAACATTAACTTTGTAATTACGAATTAAAAATTTGAAAATTAGCTTTAGCTGAAGTGGAAGTATAAATAGCACAATTTGGATTCTGAAAAAAAGACATAGTGATTTATTTTTATTTTACAATGAGCTTACGAATATGCTTACTAGTACTTGGTACTGCATCCCGAATTGTCCAAAACAGCCCGACATCTTTGTCCCATACTCTCCACAAGCTTCCTGCCCCTATCCTTCGGAATAGAGTACCAAGCCTTCTCAATTCCACCCATAACTCATCTTTATTTCGAAAATTTTGGTTGCTTATGCTGACCTTCACATCATTCCATAAATCTTCTATGGGATTGAGGTCTGGGCTTTGAGTCGGCCGATTCAAAATATTTTTTTTTTTCCTTTTTTAGCCAATCAATCACAATCTTTGCTGTGTGTTTTGGATCATTATCGTGCATAAAAGTCCACCTAGTAGGCATGTTCTCAAATGCAAATGGTTCCAGCTGGTTATTAAGAATATCTAAATTCATATTTTGTCCATTATTCCTGGTATACGAAAAATTGGCCCAACGCCGTGGCAGGAAATAGCTCCCCAAGCCATTAAATTTCCTTCTCCATGCTTTAATGATTTTTTTTTTTGTATACTTTGGATTCAACTTTTGGCGTTTGGGTCACCGAACAATAGTTTTTCCATATGGTTCAACCCTATTAAATTTAGTTTCGTCAGTCCAGAGCTTGTTCTTCCAAAATTGGTCTTCTTTATTCACATGGGGCCTTGCAAACGCTAAACGATCCTTTAAATTTTTTTTACTTCATGTAGTCTCTTAGATACTAGTTTTCTTGAAACATTAAGGTTATTTTCTTAATTTATTTCCCTCATAATTTCCTTTGCTGACTAGAAAGAATCAGCCTTACTTTTGCGAACAATAAGTCTATCAGTAGAAGCGGTGGTTTTACGCGTTCTAGGACTGCGCGGCTTAATCTCGAAATTATTTGAACCATTTGATGTAACCAGCTTGAGTGCATTATAGACCATTTTTTGCGAAATTTTGAGAATATCCGCGATTTCAGATGGTTCTTTGCCTTTTCAACTTAGTTCGTGAATTATAGACCCTTTTTCCGGAGTGCAATGTTTGCCACGACACATTTTATTTAGAATCCGCGAAATTAACTGAATAAAACTCTAAAATTTTTACCAACACCCGTTCTTGTTAACTTTTATTCACCAACTTACATGTGTGCTATTTATATGACCTATACAGAACGAGATGGCCTGAGCAAATAAAAGTAAGTAACGGTACATCTCTCTCTCGGAGTTTTAAACAACGTCACACAGGAGTTTAAAAAAGTTATAACTACAGTTAATGAATGCATTACGTATATTAGGTTAAACGAAACGTTTAAAAAATAAGTTGACATTTGCGCTATTTATGTGTCCATGCCTGTATGTATCTATATATTAATACGCAAGCAAAAAAGTTTGTGATTCCTGTTTTCCTGTGTTAACTTCAACATATTCACATAAAATGTATATCGATGGAGTAGAATATTATTTTTATTCGAATATATTGTCATTATGAAAGGTAAAACTAAGCGAAAGTAAAAACTTTTTTCCCAATGGGTCAATGAGAAAGCAACAACAAAATACATACCGGCACGGCTATATTAAACGTCGTTGCTGTAGCATACACGAGCAAGAGTAGAATGCGAGAGAGTTGCAGACAGCTTCAAAAGAGCTGTGCATCATTTTTGTTGTTGGTGCTTTCTCTTAATTTCTCTCTCAACAAAATTAATTTGACACAGCGTCAGCGTCGTAAAAACTGTTAAGCTGCTGCTTACTTCATATGATAGATGAAAAGCCATTTTCAATTGTTTATTTTGTTCAATACTTCTGTTCAGGCTATGGGTTGGTGAGTTCAGCAAAAAAAAAAAAAACAAAAAAAAACCCGATTATGATACGGCCGAATTTCGGCCACAGGCGATACTAGTATATAAAATTAGTTCAATAATTTCGAATTTATTATATTTAAAAAATAAATGACGTCTTATCGACGTCTATGTAAACCTGCATTGTAGTATACAATTTTTTGTATTATGTTTGTATTATTTATTGTATTAATCTTGCTGAAGATTAACAAAAACAATAACAAACTATAAAACTACAGAAATATATACATATATGCAAATATTTCATGCATACGTATTAACAACAACACAAGCAGTTACTGAAAAATATTCGCAAAATGATTCTTGATTTATATAATGGTTTATGTGTAGTAGCGCTGCGTTTTTTAAATACCAAATATAAACTAATATAATGAACTATGCATCGCTTTTTTGTATTGCAACGTCTTATTTTCTGTGTTCATCAGACAGACAAAGCGACCTCACTCCAAATTATTGGAGTCTGCCAGCAGACTGAAAACTTTTTAGCGGCTCAAGCATTTATATACGTATGCATTGCTTGTAAAGCTCTGAGAACTTCATAAAACGATTCTATTAAAAAAAAAAACACGATGTTGCGTTCGAGATTTCGGCAAGAACTAAGGCAATAAGCATAAAAACGTCTGCAGCAACTGAATCATCAATGCATTTTTTCTCATACAAAACTTTGAATTTTTCTTCTTTTCTTTTGCTATCTTTTGTAGCTTAATTAAAGAAGTGGCAAAATACAAAGTTAGCTATTCTTTTTATGCACAAAATAACTGATATTTTGGCATAAATTTTATCTTTGTACGATGAATATTAAAGGCTGTTTAAGGCCCTAAAGTGTCCCCCAAAAAACGTTGGGGGAAAAAATTCAAAGTGGCCTTGAAAAAATTTGTGAAAATACCCCCTTGAAATCGGCGCTGTAAGACGTAATTCTACGTCACAACTTTCTGTGCCAAATGGGATCTGAACCAGAGTTCTCTGGTGTATGGGCCACACACTCTACCTACGGCCGCCACAACATTATTCAACATAATTACACAATTTTTTTGTATCTTCATTTGGTATAGTTTAAGAAAATATTTCCACAAGGTTTCATTGACATTTTTTTAATTTTTGATTTTCAAGATTTTTTTATTATAACAAAAACAAAAACCGACGAACTTGAGAACCTCCTCCTTTTTGAAGTCGGTTAAAGAGGAGTTTTTTTTCGAAAAGTTGAAAATCACAACTCTGTAGGTTTTCGTGCAATTTTTATGTTTGTAGCTTATTTTAAAGAAAAATTAAATAGAAAATGAACTGCGAACTTCGAGCTTTTTTAATTAGCACTTTTCTCCCATATAACCAAGTATTGACATGTACCGTTACAAGTCGGCACGGTTTCCCGTGGTCCTGGGTACACCAAATTTTTTTAACGTATTTCAACATCATACGAAAAAATTGAGGGGGTACCACATATAAAAAAAAAAAACATTTTCGACTTTTTTGGTACACCCTTACCCACACCAATGATTTATGTATTAAAAATGATATTGTTTTCTCTTATTTCGACAATTTTCTTTTCAACGATACAGAACATGCTGGGTTACTTTTCCATAGATTTTTTTGATTTTTGTCCAAGGAACTATGCGGCGTCACTCGGGAGTGGTATGGCGAAAAGGTCGAATTTCGACCACTAACCTACACTAGTTGTATATAAATAGTTGCCTTTACAAATGTTGATAGCCTTGAGAACAATAGCCCCCATCATAGTCCTCATAGCCCAATAATCCCCAACCTATATTCATGTATTAATATCTATGAAGAAATTAGTTGCAAAAAACTTGTTTAAATGTTATAAAATACTATAATATACATTATTATTTTCTTTTTTATCACATCTTTTTTATTTTTTAAACAAATTAACTTTGCTTACAAAATTTCGTAGATACTGAAATAAAATCTGCTACATAAATCTCATTTCTTCTCCATCCGACAGCAACACCAACGCCCATGACGACATGTTGGCTTCATCCTTTGCAACATGATTAATTTCAGCACGTTCACAACGTGATGGACACTGCATACACAGTACTTCAGATATATTAACTATTTGATAAGAATATTTGTAGAACAACAACAACAGCAACAACAAAAATGTTTGGCTATTTTGTGACTTGAGCTGGGCTTAATTCTTGCTGCAGTAAAATTTCGCAGCATTCGGTAATGTTTTTGAAACTAAATTGATGTATTTATATACCTACATACATATTTATGTCCTTTTATGTATATAATACACATGTGTGTTAACGTCTACATACCATAGAAACTTCAATGCTTTTAATCTTTTAGTTAGTTAATCTTAAAAAAAATAAATCTTAAAAATCTTAAAAAATCTTAAAAAAATTACTATAAATTTACAAACATGCAAGCTTTCAGCCATGTTTATAAATCTCATGGCAGCATTTACTTGAAGATACTTAATAGCTTAAATCTTAACTTTATTATTTTTTTGTTTTTCTTTATTTTGAATTCTAAGTGTTTCTCGAAAACTTTTAATTTAAATTTATTCCTGAATAAAAAGAAATTCAATAAATTGTCCTTTTTATCATACATTTTGTGCAGTCAAATCCTGCATTTGCCTGAGCTACATGAAACTAGAAACTCGAAAAAAAAAGATTGTTTTAAATTATTTATTAAAATTTTAATAAAACTTTCGAATCGAAATAAGCATGAATAACAAAAATAAATAGAAAATGTCCAGGAAAATCCTTGCCGAGCATTTTCTAATATACGATTTTATTATGTAAATCTGCAGGAGATCGTAGTCAAAGTCCTTTCGATTTAGATGCAAATTCATCATTTCCAATTTTACCTCTACTGCTGCGCTGCTATCGTATTACTATCTCTGCTGCAGCTTCACCTTCTTCGTGCAGAGCTTCCTCCTTCCACTACCAAAGCCAGTGTCCAGATAAAATGCGCTCTGCTTCATGCTGGACATTTCGTTCATAGTGTCCTTTTTGTAGCTTATTGTGGACTTTTAGATACTGGGATGCGCATTTAAGCTACGTTTTGCATGTAAAGTGAAATTGACTGAAGAATGCAATGTAAGGATATGAGAAAGGATTTATTTCCATACATCTACTTTAGTTAAAAGGAATTTGTATTACCCGCAGTTCAAGCTGCAGCAGCAGATATTGAGAAAAAGATTCTCTCAAATTGGCGTTGAAACGTCAGCATACCCTGCTGGCTTGCATCAACAAGTAATGTATTTAATTTACTATTCAATATTTTATATGTATTTTTTTTTTTTTTCTGAAAAGAAAAAGTTTATATATACATATTGCCCATGGGAAAAAATTGTCAATGTTTTTAATATTTCCCATGTTTCGACCAAACCATATCATACTATCATAGAGATCAAAATTGAAATAAATTCAATGTAGTCTTAAAATATCTACAACAACAAACAATCTCATAAGACTCTTTGACTTTAATACCACTTAAGCCGAACCAGGTTGGTTCAATCTTCCAGAACTTGTGCGCCGCCTACTATAAAGCAATTTAAAACAAAAAATAAGTCGAGTAAAAAAATTAGAAAACCAAAACCAACGCACGCCAATTTCATCAAATACAGCATCGCAGGAATGTGCTCCAAAATAACTCTGGGAACAAAACTTCACTAGAGACTAAATAGACATGAGCTGCACATTTGCAGCAGCAACAGCAACAGCAACAAGCAGTCAAACTGACAGCCTGCTGGAGAAAAAGAACATATATTTTTTTTATTTCTTTCAAGGGATCAAACTAGTTAATCCACCTAGAAATTGAAACTGACTCCGAAAACTTAACTAAAGACTAAAAACAACACTACAACAAAGACAACAATAAAATTGTAATATACGCGATTGTGCATTTTGACTTATGACTTCATTGCTGATGGATGCAAAGATATTTTATTATGTTGCATCTTGTCGCTATAAATAAAAATCTATACAATAGAAATAAAATGCAAGCAATTTCAAAATGTGGCGAGACACCCTAATTGAGTGCTTAAGCGTTGCATTTTTAAGATAATTATTAAGATTTTTCTTTATAAATTCATTATTTGAAGCTGTAGATGAAAGAAATTAAAGATGATGAATTAAATTATAGTTTTGTGAGAAGAAATTTTACTCAAGAGTTGAGACAAATGGAAAAGATATTAGCAACATTTTAAAAGAAAATTTTTCCACGTAATACTTTAATGAATTTTTGGCATAAACTTTGTTTTCAATTGAGCCAATATTGGCTAGATTTTCACATATATTTAAAGTAAAGTTTTCGTAAGTTTACAATTAAAATGTTTATAGGTGAGTACCTCTTAATACTTGTTTAAAAATTTACAAATAGTTTAGGTAGTTTTTATCTAATTAATGATTAAGTACCTGTTTGTAGTCGTATATTTTTGAAACACTGATTAAAAGTTTTCCTGATTTTTAGAAATATTACAATGATAATTTTACTTTCCAAAATGTTCCTACTACACTAGGGTGGTTTTAAAAATCGATGTCGGATTTTTTTTTTTGGGGCACCCCCTAAAATGTTCCATTTTGTAAGATTTTAAGATTGCCAAAGTTTGAACACAATTGGAAGATGTCAACCTGTGCCACTGGGGCCTCAAAGTTTTGAAAATCTCGATTTTTTGGCAGTTTGGCGACTTCGGCGACCCATATCTCTGGAACGGTTAAAGTAATTTGCCCGTGTCATACATCAAATTAAAGGCCATACTGTTTTTAACATTTTATATTCTGCACAATAAATACGCAACTAGTACTGAAACCGAAAAAATATAGCCAATATCCCTAAAAACGTGATTAGGTACCCTTGAGAGCGAAGATGCGTTATTTGTATTATTATTATTGCTTATTATGGACAAATACTTGTACTTTGGAATCCCATTTCATTTAAATATGTTTGCTGTGGGTCTAAAATATACCGTTAATTTTAGATCCACAACAATGTCTATTTTTTCCTCATACTGTATCACTGGCCACCCCAAGCAGGTAAAACCAAACTAGTTTCAAAATGTATTGGGTTACCCTACTACCTATATTTTTTTATATATTATATTATATTATATTTTAAGTAGCAGTCCAGGGGTTCAGAGTCTGTTATCAAAAAAAGAAAAATATAGCTAGGTGGTTCTTGCTTTTATGATTTTGTTTCTTGGTCAGTTGAAAAGTATTCGCTGAACAGTGAAAGTCGTATTTTGTTCTACGTTCGTGTGATCGAGTTTAAAAAAACCCACTAAATATTAACTACAAAAGACATTTTTATTTTAATTAGGTCGGTACCTACCCTGTAGGAAAATCAACTAATTTAAAAGTAATTGATAAAGTAGTTTTTTGTCAACCACAACTAGTTGAAATTCTGACTTTTTTCCAAAGAACGAACTAACTTATTTTGTATGCAATGTCCGCTAAATAAGTCAATTGACTTTCGTCTGCATATATTTTGAACTACTTGTTAAATTAGTTACTTTTAAACTATTTTTTTAATTGCTTTAAAATAACCAATTGAAAACTGGCCTAAAGTTAATATTTGATTAAATAACATGGTTAAATATATATAAACTTGTAATCTAATAAAAATTTGCAATTAAAACATGTCAAAATCAGAGTAGTTGCCGCCTTAATATAATTCAAAGTAGTTCAAATACTGGTTTATTTTAAACAAGTTTTTTAATTAGTTGTTTTTAAAAACAAGTTAGTTTGTTCCTATAGGGTACTAACACGTACTCTTTGTTTTAGTTAATGTCATTCTGTGTCATTTATTCTTTCTTCTAGTGAACATTTTTATTTCTCGTAAAAGTGATGGCTTCTACATCTGCCATTGACTATCCAGCTCATCAGATAACTGGATGTTCTACAATTTGCGTACTGTGAAGATAAATGTGAGAGACTCTGCCACAACTACTGTTGACGAGGTTTTCGTTTTTTGGACAAAAGCTCAAATTCCTACAAAACAAAAGAAAAATTTCACAGTAAAGCTGAAAAAACTGTACGAGGATTGGATAAAAATGCAAAAGTGCAAGGATAGAAAAACGGAAAGTGCAAGAAATGCTGTAAAAGAGTTTACCCTAAAGTTGGATGATATCTTTGATATTGCCCACCAAGATGCCCTGACAATGATGACTTCAGAAGAAGACAAGAAGTTTCTGTTGAAACAAAGACAGAAAGGAAGACCAGGCTCCATGCTCGGAGTTGGCCTGAAGTTGGCTCAAGCTGAAGAAAGACTACTACAGAAACAACCGAAGGTCTTGGACAAACAACTTGAAACGGGAAATTTGGGTAAGCATTAAAAAAAAAAAAAATATTTTCCTTGTAGCGAAACTTTATAAGATCTAGATCACAAGCTGAAATTTCCATCAATATTAACTTTATACTTATTGTCTCACCTCATTGTTCACAGAGACGGTGGAGCTCACTGACGACGAGACAACAGAAGAGTCAGAAGGACGTGAAACGCCGTATGAAGAGCTCGAGATGAACGTAGAATCTAAAGGAACATCTGCCCCCAAGAGAATCAAGCGTGGCTTCAAAGAGGTCCTAACCATGAAATTGTCATTGTTGCTGGACCGCTGTAAGGTGTCCGATAGGAACGCTACTCGTATCATTTTGGCTACAGTAGAAGCTCTCGGAGAGGATCCCAAAGAATATAAGATCTCCAGAAGCGTTATCCATGAACAGCGGAGAATAAACCTTGAAAAATACACGGAACAAATTCAAGACAGACTTAAGATACCCCAAAACGATTCTGTTTGCGTGCACTGGGATGGAAAACTACTACCAGGTATCCTCAAAACAGAGCAGAAAGAACGGGTTGCTGTTCTGGTATCACATGGGACTAAAGAACTACTACTGGGCGTTCCTGAAACTGACAGTAGCTCAGGAGAGGAACAAGCCCTAGCAGTGTACGAAAGCCTAGAGGAATGGGGTCTCGCCAGCTCGGTCGTGGCTATGTGCTTCGATACAACAGCATCAAATACTGGGAGACTCAATGGAGACTCCTGGAACAGATGTTAGGTCGAGAGCTCCTGTACCTTGCGTGCCGACACCACGTTTTAGAAGCCTTGTTGAGAGGGGTTTTTGACTGCAAGCTTGGAAGCACATCGGGACCTCAACCAGACATATTCAAGAGATTTCAAAAAGAATGGTCGGCGACTGATAAATCCAAGTTCGATGTAAGCAAGAATGTTTTGAAACTACTGCCCAAAGAAGAAGTAGAGAATATCAAAGAAAAACTGCAAAGAAAACTAATGGAATGCCAGCCAAGAGACGACTACAAAGAGCTATTACAGTTGGTCTCCAGGTCCAGTACACCATGCCCGGTGGATGGCAAAAGCTATTTACTGTCTGAAAATACAACTCTTCCGTGGCCAGTTTAAGCTGATTTCCCAAGAACCAAGAAGCACTCTGTGTTTTCATCGTTCGAGTCTACTGTTAAGCCTGGTTTAACGCCCCCAGAGCGTGTTTAGCACCAAAACAAGACCTAGACCTCAGAATATCAGAAAAAGGTATTAACAAAATGATAAATCACCTGTATCTTAGTCCTGAACTTGTTGCCCTGGCATTGTTTGACCCGACAGTGCAAAACACCGTAAAGAGCCAAATGGCGACAAAAATCTTAACAAACCAAGCAGAAGAAAATGAGAAGTGCTCCAGAAATATGCGAGCCAAACTAAAAAAAGAACAACTGCCGAAATTCCTAGAAAAAGGTCTCCCAGCCCTAATTACAAGTGTGACTTACCTGTTGTTCAAGAGATTAAACATTAACACCGAATTTCTGGAAAAAGATCCTGCAACTTGGCCGCAGAACATCAACTACCAGGAGGGGCAAAGGATGGTAAGCAACTTGAACAACTTGTAAAGTTGTGAACGACATGGCAGAGCGAGGAGTCAAGCTCATCACAGATTAAAACCAATTACTTACAAAGGACGAGCAACAAAAACAATAAGTTCTCCAAGTAGTCAGCAGATGCCGTCAGCTGTACCCAGATAGCCCTTGAATAAATTTAAATAAGAATAAAATGAAAAAGACATTTATTATACTTGATTTTTTAAATATATAATTGTTTTCATTCCAAACATTGATAATATAGGAAGGAAAAAGGGGTTTTTCACAATAGGTTCCATCATCGCTCTAAGGGGTATCTAGTCACGTTTTTAGGGGCATTGGCTTAATTATCTCGAATTCAGTACTACTTACGTATTTTTTTATAGCATATAAAATATTATAAACAGTATCGCCTTCAATTTGATGCATGACACGAGCAAATATAATTAACCGTTCTAGAGATATGGGTCGGCAAAGTCGCCAAACTGCCAAAAAATCGAAATTTTCAAAACTTTGAGGCCCCAGTGGCACGTGTTAACATCTTTCAATCGTGCTCAATCTTTGGCAATCCTAAAATCTGACAGAAAGAAACACTTTAGGGGGGTGCCCCCAAAAAAAATCTGGTAATTTTTTTTACCCTATGAGATAAAACGACCCTATACGACACTGATCATTTGGAATGTAAATATAATTAATAGTTTTATTATAATATTTATAATAACACTACACTCTAAAAACTTATTGAAAAGTCACTACAATAAATGTTGTGAAATTTCACGGCATTTATTGGCGATTAAATAAAACGCTATGCAGTGGTTTTTTTTTAATTATGTTAAAAACTCGGCGTTTTTTTTCAAAATAGGTCTATTTTCTCTATTTTTCGCGCTATTCCAGCGTGTTGTCACTCAGAGAGTTCCAAAAACGCTTCAGTAGCGTATTTTACGCTATTGGAGCGGGTGTTATGTTCTCTCAACCAAGGTTGATTTATAAGGTTGTCGCAAGGGAGAGAGCGAGTACCCATAATTGTCAAATCGAAGTTGACATCTCATAGAAAATCTGCAAGTGCTCTCTATTATCATCCGTTTTTCTTTCGTAGTCATTCGCAAAATTGGCTGGTTTTGACAATTATGGGTACTGAGAAGAGAGTGCGATCAGCCCTGCGACAACCTTATAAATCAACCTTGCTCTCAACGATGATTTTAAGCGTATTTTTTAACAGATACATAATTTTTATCAGTTTTATGTGAGCAGCGCATGGAATAGTAACTAAATTTTAATTATATTATATTTATAAAATATATATAAAATAAATTAAAATAGTGTTTAGAATAAAATATTTAAAAATATAACTAAAATGTTTAAGTGTAGTTTATGTGCGTACAAAGTTGAATTAATAATAATAAATAATATATAATCTTTCAAGTATCTTTTTTAAATAACAAAACAATACATATATTTATAAATTTTAAGATTATTACATTTTTTTTTTTTTTTTAGTGCTTTTTTTAAATTAATACATTTCTTCTTATATATAACCTACTATAATTGAACTTATCTTAATAATAAAATTATATATTTAAATGTTCTAACTTCAATTTAAATGTGTTTATATTTTATATACAATATTTTATACTTGTAAATGTTATTTAAACGGCAACAAATCGCAACAATTCATTAAGACTTCTGTTTAATTTCATTTAATTTTCATCCAATTATAGCCAAAAAAAAAAATCAAGCATAAAAAAAAGGAAGCTCAGCATATGCAGCATATACTTTGAAACAGAGAGCTTAAAAGAGATGCGTGTGAGAGACTTCACGCATTTGTAGCGTTTTTTTATTAGCAAAGACAAGAGAGAAGAGACATTTTTAGGAGAGAGTTATTTAACGAGAGTGCGAGAGCAATAATTGTAGGAGAAAGCAAGGTATATTTAACAAGGTAGTGTCGTCTCGGAGCGGCGGGTACCGCAGCTGACAAACACATACAATATTATAATTTGCAAATTTTGTTATTTGTTTTGCTTTTATTCGTAAAAACCTGGTTTTGACAGGTGCGGTACCCACCACAAGAGAGAATTTTAACTACTAACACTACCTTGTCTCATTATACCATGGGAGAAAGCATGGTATAATTATTTACAAGGTAGGAGTGACAGTTCTGTTGGCGATTTGGAGTTGTCAAAAACACATTGAAAAGAGAAAACGAAGAAACAGCAAAACAGATGAAAAGTTAAGCTTTGTATTGATTTGATAACTCCCGATCGCCGCTCGTGATAAAAAATGTAGTTGTCAAGGCTACCTTGTAAATAATTGTATCATGGAAGAAAGTTATTACGCATTTCTAGCGTGAAAAGTTTTGAATTTTGCTCTCTGAAATAAAACTATATTAAAAGAATTAAATCTGTTGCCAGCAATAATTGCTATAAATTCCCATCGATTTTTGTTAGAGTGTAGTCTACAAATTCAGGAAAATTTTTTTATCCAGAGACGTCAAATACTTTTCTAGAAGAACTTTTTACTTTGACTATATACCCTTTTCCCTTAATAGGTCGAATTTTTGAGATACAGGGTGATTTGCATTTTTTAGACTATGATTTTCCATTATAGAATGTCATTCTAGTATATCATCTAACAGATAATTAAATAAGCTATCCAATACGGTATTAACCATTTGTATGTCATGTTTCTTTTCTGAGATATTTAAGTCCAAACTTTAAATTTTAAGTTTTTGGTCAAAAATTTTTGACTTTGATTGTCTTTTTCATAATGTTTTAAACCATTTTTCAAAGTACTATTTCCTTGATAATATGCCAGTAACAATATGACATAATTAGGAAAAAATAAAAAAAAAATTAAAACAAGTTTCAGAGCTCAGTCAATATACAAGAACATTTTGTTTGTAAAAAAAGTAAACTCTTAATATGTACTTAAAAAATTTGTTTATTTTTCAAAAAAAAATGTTCTTTGGGGTCCATATAAATTGATTGAGAAACTTGGCTTTAAAACTTGTTTTAATGTTTTTCCTAACTCTGTCATATTAATGAAGGAAATTACAAAAAAAAAAATAATCATCTTAAAACAGCTTTGGAAAATAGTTTAAAACATTATGGAAAAGACGGTCAAAGTTTAAAATTTTAAACCAAAAACTTAAATTTTTGATTTTAGACTTAAATATCTCAGAGAAGAAACATTACATACAAATTGTTAATGCAATATTGAATAGCTTATTTAATTATCTGACAGATAACATACAAATGATTGTTTTATATGAAACAGTTTAGTTTCTAGAGTAGAAAAACTGAATCAAAGTCTAAAAAATACACACCACCCTGTATCTCAAAAATTCGACCTATTAGGGGAAAACTGAACATAGACGTAGAATCAGCGTAAAAAGCTCTTCTAGAAAAGTATTTCAGGTCTCTCGATAAAAAAATCTTGTAGACTAGTGTAATTCTTAAATTTGATAACTTATGCGAACACACAATCAATCCGTCTTGGTTCGAGATATATTCAAATAGTTAAACAACATACTACAAAATGAGTCATTACTTTACGTGTATCGTATTTCGTTTTTTCGTGTATGAAATTGTCATAAACGAACTTTTAAAATATTTCTTTTTCTCTCCATTCTAAAATGCACCTATTTTTTAAACTTGAATTTTCGCAAAAAAAAATTAATTCCGACTTTTTACCTCAAACATAAGTGTTGTTGAATTATAACATAATTCTTGTTAACAAAGAATTGGAAAAAGTATGTAAAATCAACAACTTTTCTTTGTTTTTTTTTGAGAATAAGCTTCATTGTTTCAAAGACAAAATCTGTTACTTTTAGGAATGTTTTCTTTAAAATCATATCTGTATACAAAGAATAAGAAAGTCGTGTGCGAGTGCCAACATTGAATTGTAATTATAAAAAACACACGTTAATATTCACACCATTTCATCAGCAAAAGAAAAAAAAAAAATGTATTTCCCCGCCGTGCGGAATTGAACTTGGAATTTTTGGTGCCAGTCCATCGCTCTATCCACTGAACCAAACAGCCTTGCTGCTGTCTGCTGACATGACTGCGGCTATGTTAACAGATGCTGCATTAACAGATGCAGTATGCCACAGTATTCTGTTGATAGCTATATTGAATCAATATTGAATATTGAATATTGAATCAATCTGCGTAACGAAAGAGTTTGGCTCGATGCGTAGTGTAGCGACTTCTCAATCGGTGGTATCGGTGGGTTCAAAACCCCAAGGCAGGCGAAGGTAAGATTTTTAATTTGATATTTGATTTAATGTTCATGTTAAAATAAATGCAAGCAGCAAAGAGAAGCAGAGAGAAACCAGTAATTTCATGGCTTCTTAAAATTAAATTTTTTAAATTAAAAAATCGAGGATCTAATATTCTGCGTCTTTGCCGTAACGAATAAAAAAAGTCTTGTGCCAAAGTACATTTACTTTTACGACTTTCCCATGCTTTTTTAAAGACGTATGTCTTTGCCACAAGAATTAAAGTTTTTGATTCAAATTATATTGTTCTTGAGAATCTATCAATCTTTGTGTCTTTGCCATAACAATGTTTTGTCTTTGAGCACAATCTAACCAATAAAAGTATTTGTAGCAAAGTGCATTTTCTTTGGTTTTACGATTTTTTTTCTCTGGGTGTATTTACGTTAGCACTGTTATGGCTTGCACTGTTAATACCTGCATTTCTGATTCAGCTACCTGGAAAACATAAAGCATAACAACGTTTTTATAGTTTTTGTATGGGGACCCCCAGAAGAGTAGTAGATACGGGGTAGGTGTGTTCAGAAGAAATGTTGAAGGACAAAATATAACACAAGCCGATATTTTTTACACCCTGAGACTACATTTTCTGTTTCCGTTCGAATCTGACCTCAGAATTTCTCTATCACAACAGGTCTTCGAGATATCCTAGCCTAAAAGTGCTAAGAGCAGATTTTTCCAATAAATTTGTGAATATATTATACAACGAATTAACTTATTTCCACAAAACTTGTTAGGGCAACTATGTAAAAGTAATAGTCTTGACCTGTAAAATGCACTTGAAGTTTCTGGGATATCTTTTTTTCCCGGAGAAATCGGGGAGTATCTAGTATCTAGGTCTAGTATATAGGTATGAAATTTTGTCTAATTTTGTTGGCCTGTGTAATTTTGTTGTTGTTGTTGTTGTTTGTAGTGGGTCCATGTACACCGCGACCCATAGGAGCTATTGTGCATGCCCTCGATTAACTTTCTAGATTTAGGCTTTTTATGAATTTCAGCATTGTTTCTGGCTTGCTGGCCTATTTTTTTGAAGGAGGCACTGATGCCCCCAAAATGACTAAGTCTTAGGCTGCAGATTGCCGGACATTCACATAGCATGTGCTCTGGAGATGGAAATTTTTGAAATGGTATCTCAGTAAACACTGACCTGTAAAATAACTTCATAGAATTTTCAGGTCTGCTTTGGTTAGCTTGAGTAAATCTTTCGATTTAGCTCTACTTGGATTTAGAAAATTTGCTTGCCTCTGTCCATTAGTATTGTTTCAGTGGCACCGAAATTTATTGTATCTACCTCTTTCGGGAGAGATTTTTTTCGAAAATTTTATGATTAATTTAAACGAAGGTTGTAAAATATTCGAAAAAGGCTTACAGAATAATTCAACGATATTCCTTTTACACTAAGTGGAGACATCAATATTAACTTTGCTGATGATAAAAAATTTCTCACTAATTGAATTTTTGAATGAAGCATTTAAATTGACTTTGTCCAGTGATCGAAAACACCATGCAACTGAACATAAAACAAGGATTGATGTGGTTTTCATATGATACCCTATAGGAACAAACTAACTTGTTTTTAAAAAAAAAACTAATTAAAAAACTAATTTAAAATAAATCAGTATATGAACTACTTTGAATAATATTAAGGCGGCATCCACTTCAATTCTAAATAGTTTTTATTGTATTATATATAATATAATATATAAAGTAATTGAATTATATTAAGGCGGTAACTACTCTGATTTTGACATATTTTAATTGCAAATTTTTATTAGATTACAAGTTTATATATATTTAACCATGTTATTTCATCAAATATTATTAACTTGAGGCTTCACTAACATTTTGTTTCAAAAAGACATATTTTTTTATTTACGACATTGAACTGCAAGACAGACGTGGTAAACACACTTTAAAACTGATTAACTGTCTCAAAACCCTGTGAAATGATTAAAAATTATTTATTATTTAAGATATTCAAATTACAAACTGTTAGTGTTTAGCAAACATTGCACAATTTGGACTCTGTACGGCAATTGATGCATTGCTTAACCATTCAGCAAACACCTCATCACTTCTGTAGTAAAGACGCACGCTCACATATAAGTGCAGAGTTCCTCCAGCTTCTGGAACTATCACCTGTTGGAAGTAGAAATAGTCCAATGAAGAAGGGAATAATGAAATTATATCTACCATCGCAGCGTACTTCTGTTGCGCTCCTTGAATGTAATTACCTTTTTTGAATTAACTGGCAATGAAGTTTGGCATGAATCACTTTTGAATTATTTTAAAATCAATTAAAACACCACAAAAAACGACATTTCGGAATTTTCCCATTAAAAAACTCTGATCACTTTTAACTTTGTTTATATTTTGCTTTCATATTTTATATTTCAGAATTTATTTGTGTCGACCAGAGAAATTTAAAATTCTTATGCTTTTAAATTCATCTTCAGTAAGTGGAATATTAAATAGTTTTCAATTGGTTATTTTAAAGTAATTAAAAAAATAATTTAAATTTAACTAATTTAACAAGTAGTTGAAAGCATATGCAGACGAAAGTCAATTGACTTATTTAGCGGACATCACCATACAAAATATGTTAGTTCGTTCTATGGAAAAAAGTCAGAATTTCCACTAGTTGTGGTTGACAAAAAACTACTTTTTCAACTACTTTTAAATTAGTTGATTTTCCTACAGGGTACTTACAGAAATTACAATCAAACATTTTTGTTTCTTACTTTAGTTCATGAGCGTATTGTATCCTTTTTGGAATAATAAAATGAATAAAATATGAATGATTTATACTACGATTAATTTTTAAATTAAAAAAATACTGTTATTTCATAGCTTTAAGTTTTCACTTCGGTCGGCTGTCCACCACTGCCTATTTTTTATATAAAAATTAATTCTAGGATCTATTCTTAAAAGAAGTAGGGTCAATCAGGCTGGGTCGAAAAGTATTCATTACAATTCAATTCCAATCCCTTGGAAATAGGGATTGGTAATTGCTTATTTTAATTCCTCAGGAATGGAATTGGAAAAAAACCGTCAATTTCATTACAGAAATTGTAATTGGTAATTGAACGTTTCAATTCCTCTGAAATGGAATTGGGAAAAAATCGTCAATTCCATTACAGAATTGTAATTGGAAATTGAACGTTTCAATACCTCAGGAATCCTGTGGGAAATTGGAAAAAAATCGTCAATTCCATTACAAGAATTGTAATTGTTAATTGAACGTTTCAATACCTCAGGAGTCCTGTGGAACTGAGGACCTCCTGAGGAACTGAGATGGCCAATTACTAATTCCTAATGCCAAGGAATTGGAATTAAGGCGGAATTAATTCCAGAAGGAATCATTACAACCCAGCTCTGGGTCAATGAAGTCAGTTTTCAGCCCCCTCTGAAAATGACTTAGAATGCATGGAATTCTGTAATTAGATTCATTCAAACAATATTATGTTAATTTAAGGCTAAAAGGATACATTTCAGCCACCTTCACCAACGCAAAATCCTCTTTTTAGAAAATATTGCAGTCTTAACAAGATTTCGCCATTGACTTTGAACGTTTGAACGTTGACGCGCAGATATCGAATATTTTGATGCTTGTATCGAAACATAGTCACGTTTGTCTCTATATTCCACTTCTGTCCATTTTTGACCATTTTTACGCATATTTTTAATGTTTCTGGTTGCAAGTTGGAGTAGAAGGTGAGTGCAGTGTATTCGTTTAGAACGTGCAAAATTTAAAAAAAAAAATAAATCGGAATACTCAAAATCAGTTTTTGGATAAAAGCGTCTGATTTGACATGGAACCACTGTTATATATACGAGTGAAAAATCATTTCATGGTTTTTGTAATATATAAAACCGAATACTATCGATTAATATCGCTATGCAATAAATTTCAATTTTCATAAATTTCAAATATTTTTCACTGAACCAATGCCAATGGTTTAAATGTTGCCATATTTCAAACACTTTAATTTCGATTATATTAAAAACATTTGCCCCTTGATTGGACTTTTCTATTTAATCCCGTTGTCTTAGCTGCTTCCGTTTTGACTTTACAGTTCGTGACTTTTGTGTGATTGTGTTTTTTTTTTTTGTCATTTTCGTCTTATTTGAGTTTTCTGTTCAAGCATTAAATATATTTTTCTTCTTCCGGAAACGCGCGTGATTTCAGCTATGTCAAAATTGGAAAATTTGAATGTTGAAATTTAAAAAAAAAAAATATTTTTTTGTTTGTTTTTTGGACTGCTACCCAAAAACAAAAAAATCCTCGCAGGCATACTTCGAATTATTTAATTAGGTTGCATCCTCAGTTTTGGACTCCTTATGAACCATGCTAGAATAATCATTTCATTATAAGTATTTCAGTTGGAGTCACTGACACACGGTTTTTTTTTTTTGCCACCTTCGCATTCTTATGCTCATCGCTAAATATCCCCCTACCCCATCCCCCACACTTCAACACCAAAAAAGCGCGCAGTATTACCTCGATTGACTCCGGTTTCCCTTCACTACGCTTCAATTCCGAAATCATTTCGAAAACAAATCAACAATGTAATGGAGCGTTTTGTCCGTTTGTTGTTTCTGCTTCACGCTCAGCGACTTTAGCTGAAATTGAAATTTGAATTTGAATTAAAGATGAAATCTAAAATTTAAAGGAAATGTGCAAGCTGAAATCACTTCGTCGCAGGACTATGTCGCGCGTTCGTTCGTATTTCATAGACAGCAATTGAGCGTGTCGTTTATGCTGTTGCCTAGCTTAGGCGGGAACGCGTGTGCCATGAAATTGGAATAATTAGTCGACTTTGTTGACTTCCGATGGGCGCGAAGCAACGGAATGCTACGATTATAATTAGTTAATTTAAATATTTTGTGGAGACAAACATGTAGTGTGTGTGTGCTTATAATTGTGTGTGAGTGTGCGAGCAAGCATCCTTTCGAGCAAGTTGAGTTTTCATTAATATGCTACTCCTGCTGCTACTTGCATCCTTATGTGAAAGTTTTTTTATTTTTACTCAATTTTAATTACAATTAGGTAGCAATACTCTTGTTCATAAATATTAAAAAGGTTCTCATTGTCAGCAGAGAATGACGCTGTATGAATAATTACAATAGAAACAACAACAACAACAAGAGCAGAAACAATAAAACTAATCAACCACCCACCACCCACTGGTTACACAAACAACCCCTTGTAAAACAGTCATCCTTGTGGATCCCTTTTCGCCTTGCACACACTCGCACGCATACTCACACACATTATGACTCCAACGACGCCATTAGTGCTGCCATTTTGTTTTCGCTGTTGTCTCTGTTGTTTGTTTTGTTATAATTGTTGTTGTTGTACCTTACTTGAATGTAACTAAAATTATAAATTTATGATTTCTGCATATTTAATGTAATTTGTGCGTTGTTGAACGTTCACATAGTTTTTGTTGTAGTGGTAGTAATTGTTGTAGTTGTTTGTTTTTCACAGCTTTCACCAAAATCTCAAAATACATACAAACTATGTATATAAAAAGTTGAGAAGAACAACTAAATTTACTTTATTCATTTCTTTAATTTCATTCATTTCATTCATTTCATTCATTTCATTCATTTCATTCATTTCATTCATTTCATTCATTTCATTCATTTCATTCATTTCATTCATTTCATTCATTTCATTTATTTCATTCATTTCATTCATTTCATTCATTTCATTCATTTCATTCATTTCATTCATTTCATTCATTTCATTCATTTCATTCATTTCATTCATTTCATTCATTTCATTCATTTCATTCATTTCATTCATTTCATTCATTTCATTCATTTCATTCATTTCATTCATTTCATTCATTTCATTCATTTCATTCATTTCATTCATTTCATTCATTTCATTCATTTCATTCATTTCATTCATTTCATTCATTTCATTCATTTCATTCATTTCATTCATTTCATTCATTTCATTCATTTCATTCATTTCATTCATTTCATTCATTTCATTCATTTCATTCATTTCATTCATTTCATTCATTTCATTCATTTCATTCATTTCATTCATTTCATTCATTTCATTCATTTCATTCATTTCATTGATTTCATTCATTTCATTCATTTCATTCATTTCATTGATTTCATTCATTTCATTCATTTCATTCATTTCATTCATTTCATTCATTTCATTCATTTCATTCATTTCATTCATTTCATTCATTTCATTCATTTCATTCATTTCATTCATTTCATTCATTTCATTCATTTCATTCATTTCATTCATTTCATTCATTTCATTCATTTCATTCATTTCATTCATTTCATTCATTTCATTCATTTCATTCATTTCATTCATTTCATTCATTTCATTCATTTCATTCATTTCATTCATTTCATTCATTTCATTCATTTCATTCATTTCATTCATTTCATTCATTTCATTCATTTCATTCATTTCATTCATTTCATTCATTTCATTCATTTCATTCATTTCATTCATTTCATTCATTTCATTCATTTCATTCATTTCATTCATTTCATTCATTTCATTCATTTCATTCATTTCATTCATTTCATTCATTTCATTCATTTCATTCATTTCATTCATTTCATTCATTTCATTCATTTCATTCATTTCATTCATTTCATTCATTTCATTCATTTCATTCATTTCATTCATTTCATTCATTTCATTCATTTCATTCATTTCATTCATTTCATTCATTTCATTCATTTCATTCATTTCATTCATTTCATTTATTTGCTGCACAAACAACGCTTACAGCTTTTTGAGTTTTTTTAGTACCAAGATCTAGGTTCACTTGCCGAATGCAGACTTCAAGAAAGTATTTTTAGGAATAAAAGTCTTTATAAATGTCCGACTTCAATTCATAGAAGTTAAAAAATAACCCTTAATAATATGAGTTATCTAATAAGAGTTCATTAAAAGTTATAAATTACTCTTATTTAATAACTTTATCACAATAAAAGATTCTTCAGACTCTTATTTTAAAGGTTTTTTGGTCACAAAGTCATAAAAGTGCCAACATCTGATCATAATAAAGTATGCTTTGGTCAAACCACGGGTATGTTGTGACGTAATGCGCAGTAGAAAAAAACGTAAAAGCGTGGTCCTGCATTTTATCAATCTTGAGTTGCTGATTAATAAATGAGATGTTTAATAAGCTTTTTATATTTAACTAGCTGAATACCCGGCTTAGCTTGGGAGTTGATATAAATCATTTTCGATTTCATTCGTCAATTTGAAAAAACTTTTCACCATCCTTAGAAGGAAATTTGTGTGCATCTTTCAAACCTTCAACATCTTAAAATTATGAGAAAAATTTGGGGAAATCTTGATTTGTGCGTGCGTGCCATCGATCGCATGCAAAAATATATTTTCAAGTTTTATATTGCATTCGATAGATTGCACATTTTTGAAAAAAATCAAAGCAAAAACGAATTCTTTGCAATTCGCGAGGAAACTGGACAAAAATTAAATAAGCATTGAAAATAGAAATTGAAATGTCAAAACAACGCCAACTTACAACGCAACTGACTTGCGCATGTGTTAATGCGTACTCAAGTACCACAGAATTCGGAATCAGCTGTCCTGATTTGCGAAAAAAGAAAGTGGAATATAAATACACATAAAGAAGAAAATAAGATATTTATCTCCCTATTTTGTAGTACAGCGCCCTCTGGGGTTCAAGATATAGCAAAATACATAGCGCCAAAAGACTCACCGCACCCGAAAACCACTTGTAAAAATCATACTTATCGGATGAGTTGTTTTGAGTTTTTTGCGGTGTTTGTACAACAATGCCCTCTGGTTTTAGAGATAGAATAAAAAAATGTCGCCAAAGCCCTTTCCACACTCGATAACAAATCCTATATATCCGATATACAAATTTTTATCTAAATCGGATGAGCGGTTTTTGAGTGTTTCACGATTTCTTAAATGATTTGTACTACAGCACCATCTGGTGTTGAGGATAGCACAGAAAAAAAGTCCAAGATACCCACCGTATCCGAAAACTTCTATGTATGTTTTCACGCAAATCGGATGTACAGCTAGGAGTTTCTCGACATTTTTAAAACATTTGTATTGCAGTGCCCTCTGGTGTTCAATACAGAACAAAATTCCCAGATAAGCTATAATAACAAAATTCGTGGAACCCGATCACAACGCCACCTACCGGGTCCAATTGCGAATCTGAACCATCCGGGGATTCACCTAAACACACAAACACACACAAAAAATTTCATCAAATTCGGTGCAGCCGTGTAGGAATAGTTTAATAACATGCACACGTACAAATTGTACAACAGCGCCCTCTAGTTTTCGAAACAGAGCAAAAGAGATAACGCCAAAATAGTTGCCCTACACGAAAATCCTTTAATAAAATTTTTTATCCAAATCGGGTGAGCGGCTTTCTACTTTTTCACTATTTCTTAAGAGATTTGTACTACAGCGTCCTCTGAGTGTTCGAGATAGAACAGAGTAAATAAGTTATAATAACTCAACGTATCCGAAAAACTCTACTTACAAATTTTCATGCAAATCGGATGAACTGTTTCGGAGATGAGCTAAAAAAAATAATGTCTGGAACCCGATCGCAGCGCCCCCTACAGGATCCAACCTTTTTTACTGGATAAAAAGTAGCCCATTTTATGACCGGGGATATAAAGAACCTAGATGCCAAGTTTCATTTAAATCCATCCAGTGGTTTTCGCGTGATGCTTTAACAGACAGACAGACAGATAGACAGACAAACAGACATACAGACAGACAGACAAAAATTTTAAATATGCGATTTTGGACTCAGCGTCATTCAAAATGTCCATCGCAAAAGGAATTGTAAGAAAATATTTCATGTACAGATTTTTCTTACAATTTTATATGTATGTATGTAAGTATGTTTATTTTTAATTGCTTTGCATTAATAAATGTTTAAAAACATTTGCGTTTTTCTCTTTGCGTTTTTAATGTGTTTTTTTAAAGAAATTTTAATATACTCACAAAATATAGGGCACAAAATATGGCTGTACTCAAGGTTGATTTATAAGGTTGTCGCAGGGCTAATCGCACTCTCTTCTCAGTACCCATAATTGTCAAAACCAGCCAATTTTGCGAATGACTACGAAAGAAAAACGGATGATAATAGAGAGCACTTGCAGATTTTCTATGGGATGTCAACTTCGATTTGACAATTATGGGCACTCGCTCTCTCCCTTGCGACAACCTTATAAATCAACCTTGGCTGTACTCACAAAAATATGGCTAGGCTGTTCGCATATGCTTAATGACTTTCGCTGCATGACTCTTGCACTGCCATCTCTTGGACACTAGACATGGTCTTTCATTAAAAACTGTATTGGTTTGAGTCCACACTGTAGTTAAAGTTAACATAGGCTGTGGTGTGTGTATAAAATTTTTTCCTTATTTAGTGAATGTATCTAATTTTCAATAACAGATTCATACTTTTCTCAATAGGAGGCGTAGAACAGGGTGGGTAAATTTAATTTTGCGATTCTCTGATTCTTAAGTTGTTTTTAGGCAAAATTGATGATTTTTGAAATTTTTTTACGGAAAATGTTTATTATATTCATGAAAAAATCTTTTTACAATGTATTCAGCAGCTCTTAGAGCTAACAAAAAAATATTTGTTTTTGTTGTCGTCATAAATAAAGGGGCAGCAGTAGCAGTGCACTCTAAAATAAAAAAATTAAGAACAGTCACATTTAAAATTACCTCCTTTAGTTCGCATGTGTCGTCATAAGTCAAAACACCACAATAAAAAGAAACATCCACGCAAATTTCTGACAAAAAAACGGATATGAAAATGTCGGGAAATGGCAAACTTTTGAAAAAATACACAGCTGTGCTCGCCAAAATAATTTTCGATAAACGGCTGAACGATCTAAGCCAGTGTTTCCCAACTTATTTATAGCTTACTACCCAAAAATAATTTGAATATTTATTGACTACGATAAATGCCAAAGATAAAATCTAAGAACAAGTTATCTAAAAATTAAACTTTATTTAACTTCAGAACTGTCACGTGAAACTTTGCGGATAGTTCTCAGCATTCTTTATCCCATATTATCGAATTGGTAAAGAAATTCTTAATAAAGAAATATGTTTTTTTTAATGACAATTTTTCTTTTAGATTTCCATCTGGATATCTTACATTTAGAATTTTTTACAACCTTACCGTACATCCATAATATGAAATAAGTTGTCGATTATGAATTTTTTATTATTTTTATGCAGGTAAATTTATTATAAGGGCACGGAAGTTAATGACCTTAAAAAACATAAGAAACATCTTTTATTTTTAATGCATAATGACCAATTAATTTAAAAAAATTCTTTTAAAAATTTCACTTAAAAATAAAGAGAAACCTTCTTCCTTTTAAAAAAATGTATTCATTTGGAAAGTATTCAAAAAAAAAAATAAATTAACTTATTAAAAAATTAAGTTAAAACTATAAAATGTCTCATCAAAAGTTGAAAATGTTGAAAAATTAAATGAAATGTCTAAAAAAAATATGTTTTTTACTACAATTACCGAGCTCTATTTGTTATATGTTACAAATTATTATTATTATTATCTTACTTACTTACTTACTTAGGTGGCCGTGACAACCCGTGTCCGGATTTCGACCGACCTCATCAGCTCTCGCCAGGCGCCTCTGCTTTGCGCGCGCCTTCTCCAATCGGATACACCAAGTGCGGTTAGGGCTTCCTCAGCCTGGTCCATCCATCGGAGGCATGGTCTCCCTCGTCGTCGTTGACCAGCGACCCTCGCTTCGAGCACCTTTTTCGCTGGAGCTTCGTCGTCCATACGATGGACATGACCCAGCCAGCGTAGTCGCTGCACAGTTATACGCCAAACTACGTCAATGTCTCCGTAGAGCTCATACAGCTCGTGGTTCATTCGGATGCGATAGTCATCGCCGACTCGAACAGGACCGAAGATTTTGCGAAGAACTTTTCTCTCGAACACCCCCAGAGCGGCTGCGTCAGTTTGCGAAACTACCCATGCCTCAGCGCCATAAAGCAGCACAGGTAGAACGAGCGTCTTGTAGAGTGTTAGTTTTGTCGATCGAGAGAGGGCTCTGGAACTTAGTTGCTTACTGAGCCCGTAGTAGCACCTATTAGCAATTATTGTTCTTCGCTTTATCTCCAGGCTGATTTCGTTGTTAGTATTAATGGCGGTGCCAAGGTATACAAACTCCTTGACTACTTCAAAGTTATAGCTGCCGGATGAAACGTGGGAGTCTAAACGCCGAGCTCCCTTGTTTGTAGACAGCATATACTTTGTTTTACCCTCATTTATCGTCAAACCCACTTTGGCTGATTCCTTTTCGATAGCGGCGAAAGCAGCGGTAACATCTCTCTTGGTTCTGCCAACAATATCAATATCATCAGCGTAAGCAAGGAGCTGGACACCTTTATAGAAAATGGTGCCATTACGATGCACACCGGCCTTTCGTACGATCCCCTCCATGTTGATGTTGAAGAGATCGCAAGACAGTGGATCGCCTTGCCTGAAACCTCTTTCGGTATTGAAGGTTTCGGAGAGGTCATTTCCTACCTTGACGAAGCTGCGTGTGTTGCTCAACGTCATTCTGCAAAGTCTAATCAACTTTGCAGGTATACCGAACTCAGACATTGTTGCGTATAGGCAATCCCTTCTCGGGCTATCGAACGCAGCTTTAAAGTCGACAAAGAGATGGTGTGTGTCAATTTTTTTTCGTGGGTTTTCTCCAGGATTTGTCGTAGCGTGAAAATCTGGTCTATGGTGGACTTACCAGGTCGAAAGCCACACTGATAAGGTCCAATCAGTGTTTTTGTAATTGGCTTTAATCTTTCACACAGTACGCTTGAGAGAACCTTATATGCGATGGAAATAAGACTGATACCTCTATAACTTGCGCAGATTGTAGGGTCTCCTTTCTTAAGTATTATTATTATCTAATAAATATAAAATAGGTAAGTATATAGAAACATTTTAAGGATGAGCATTAAAAACGAACATTAATGAATTGAAAAGGAAGTTAGGAAATCAAATTTCAAATAAAACATGTGACTTTCCTGGTGTTGGACTTGTTTATGTCTGGCTATATGTTGATCGAGAGGGCACATCGCAAATCGTGATTTGCATTCAAGAAATTTCTGTACTTTGTTTTCAACACATCTAGAGCAAAAAACTCAACTTCACCCATGGTGTAAGAAAACAAGGTGAAAGCGTTTTTTCACCACTCTCACAAAAATTTTACCCGCATCTGTCAAAAACAGCTGAAATAAATGGCTGTGCTCAGCAGATACAGCCATGATTCTATCATTATAAGGATCAATCATAAACAAAAGACACAGCTTCCATATTATCGCAGACGTAGAAATTCTTTGTTTGATATATGTGGTAATGAATTTGTTGTTCTTATTAATTTTTACGTTGGCTTAAAATAAATTCAATTCAATCTTATGTGTAATAAATTTCGGAAAAATATGAATTTATAATTATCCCCCAGCAGAGAAATTATCTATACATATTTTCAATTTTATTGAAAGTTTAAATTAAACAAACAAAATATATTTTTAATATTAATATATACAAAATTTATTCAATAAATAATTCGAATTTATTATGATATCATATATAAAAAATCAATGCAGTTTTCATAGCACTATGACCTCTATGCAGTCTCTGTATATTAACCTAGCGTAGAAGTAATACAATTGGCTAAACACTGGCTCTGTAGCACATCTCTGTATTATTTATTAAAGATCCGCACGGGTATGTTTGCAAGACATTTGTTTGTGGTTCGCATGCTGACTCTATTCAACTCTCATCTTAAAGCCTGTATGATACTTAATTAAATTGATCATTGAAAATTATAACTAGAGCAAGGTTGCCAGTCAAAATTCGGAACAATTCCCACGGAAATTACTTTTTTCCCACAGTACCATAAATTAAATACCACCAACATTACCACGGTCAAAATAAGCAAAAAAATTCCCACCGCAATCAAAAAATACCTCAAAAAATCACGCGATCATTAAAAATTACCACAAAAATACCGCGCTTTTTAAAAATACCACCAAAAATACCATATGCATTTCAAAATCCCATACGCATAAAAAAATACCACAATAAATCAAAATTTTCGGAAAATCTGGAGATGTTCAGAAAGCATTTTGCAATAAGAAATAGAAAACGTACGAACAAGGTCGTAACACTTCGTTTGCTCTAAACCTTTCCAACTAAAAAACCAATGATATAACAGTGGTATTCAATGAAAGCCGTATTTATGATGTTCATATCATAAGAGCGATATATTTATAGAAGCAACAACAAAAGAAGTATTTTGCAACAACAAAAATTTAAGGAATTTTACAAAGGTAGCTTACGACATAAAATCGTTGTGTAAACATAGCGTAAACATAGCGTATTAATGCGTATAATGGCAATGATTGCATATAAAGTTTTGCTTAATAAATGTGAAAAAAATCATTTGAATAAATAAATCCCAAATTCTCACGGCAATTAATAAATACCACACTGAATTCCCACGCTAATTAAAAAATACCACGCTGAATTAAAAAATACCATGGGAATTCTCAAAAAAAAAAAAATTCCCAAGGGCAATTAAAAATTACCAGGAATGGGATTTTTCCCACATAACTGGCACTTTGAACTAGAGCAGTTCAAATCGCATGAATGCATGGATTCAATTGGTGTGAGTGAGTACGCATATGGTACGAATTGGAGAAAAATATGTTGGACAGTCTGTATCATGATACAATGATAAGGTAGGCCCATGATACTAAGTGCTCTCACGCGTCAACGAAGAGTGGATAATGAGAAGCAACATTAATGTCAAAACGACGAATTTCGTAGAAATTGCAAATGAAGAAAATATTTTATCTTTCCAAGTTGCAAACAGTGCGGTCGCGGGTATTAAATTTGTGCTAATTTGATTGAAAATATTATTTAAAAAGTGTAATAAAAACTATAAAAGGTGAGTCTTAAAATTGCAAAAAAAAACCTGTAACAGTTTTAACCTAAAAACAACTGCGAAACGTGAGCATAAAGAAATTCGCGATGAACAGCTGATTTTGACATCAATGTAGCTTTATTCTGCTTTCTACTCCATTCCTCTCCGTGATGACCTTACCTTATAATTCTGCCATGGTCTGTATTTTCTTTGCATTTTTTTTGCCGTTTCTTTCAATTCGTTCTTCGTTAAGTTTCGATCAAATATTTACTGTGCTGTAAATAATTAATTTGAGATTTTTAGAGTAAACAAAACTATTTAAGATAAATGTATGCTGAATAGGAAGTGATGTGTGTAGCTAATTTTAATTTATTTAATGCAGCTGCTTTTAAAAATACCAGATATAAAAAAGTAACAACGGTTATCCTTTTCTTACAAAATATGTCTGTCCTGCCCACGCGCCACTTGTTTTCAGATTTTAAAATTGGACAAAAAAAATGAAGTATCATACGGGCATAAGCAGTATTTAAACATAAACAGCACAGAGAGCAAGAACAAATGAACATAAAGCATAAAGAAAACAAGAAAAGCTAGAGCTTTATCAAAGCAAGCATATAAAGCAGGCCTGGGCAATGTTCATTAATATAGGTTAAGTCACTTGAGAGAAAAGCACACTTTTTCTGCCTTTGCTCGAACTGTCAAAGTAGCTGTTAGCTAAAAATTGTACAGATTCAGGTTTTTTTTTCTTGATTTCCTTTTATCCATTCTGACAGTTCGACCGAGCTTCTCTCAAGTGACTTAACCTGTATTAATGAACCTTGGGCCTGGGCATTCTAACACAGTCGCGCACACTGAGTTCATACAATTTGCAGCGCAAAGCGACATAGGTCATCACAGCCATGGTAGAATAATAGAAGGTAGATGCATTTCGCACTGTGCTCTCTTTCTCATAGCCAAAATTGTCAAAACCAATACAAATCACTTTCGTGTTTATGTTTTTCCAATCAAAGCTTTCGCATCGCTCTCAGAATTTCTACGAGCTGACAAATTTGTTTTGACAGTTATGGCAGTCTGCCTCTCCGGAATGCATATACCTTCTCTTATTTTACCATGATCACAGCATCACCGTCAGTGAACGGCTTAATTATATTCTCTTGTGTTGTGAGCTTTGTGTGCATGTGAAAAGTTACACTCAGAGAGCGCTCAGTGAGCTATGGAGCGCCCAGGCCTGATATAAAGTTAAATTGAGATGTGTTGAAATGCTCAGTGTTGGGCAGAGTTCTTGGTTATTTCATTTTTATTTTTGAAAATGATTCGACAATGAAAAAGAATAAGTAAAAGAAAAGAAAAAACAACAACTTGTCAGAAAACAATGTATAATGTTATTATTTTGTGTTAAAAGGTTTTTCTGCTTCATATCAGAACAAAAAAAAAAAAATCACATCGGATGTAGTTATTTCTCTATGACAATTGTTTTGCTTGGTGTGCTCGTTAATTTTTGCATTGATTTGCTTGTCTCTATTGGATCGTATCGAATGTATGTACGTATCATTGTACGCGTATTTGAGTTCGAATTCGAACATTTCAGCGACACAATCACACGCACGAAGTTCTCTTATTCAGTTGGCGCTGAGACTGCTCAGTTTTTTGTAAAACGATTCATTTCAAGAAACAACGCGATGTTACGTTCGTGATTTCGGCACGAACTAAAGCAACAAGCATAAGAACATCAGCAGCAACTGAAGCGTCAATACATGATTTTTCTTATACAAATATGTGCATTTTGTTATCTTATCACTTTATTAAAGTAGTGACAAAATCCAAAATTAGATATTCGTTTCATTGACGATATAAATGATTTTTAACCTATATTTTATCTTTGTACTTTGAAAGGCCGTAACTATACTCCAAAGAGGTTGGGAAAGGCTGGCATCTTTTTGAAAAATATGAGAAAAACGCAGCTCTGATGAAAAGATTTTGGGAGCGTTCGAGAGAAAGATCCTTCGTAAAATCTACGGACCAATCTGCATCAATAGCTATACGCCGACATCGACATAGTAAAGCGCATAAAAATCGAGCGGCTTCGCTGGCTAGGTCATGTTGAGCGGATGGAAGACGACGCTCCAGCAAAGAAAATATTCTATTCGGTACCCAGCGGCGGACAACGCAGAAGAGGATGACCGCATCTCCGTTGGAGGGACCAAGTGGAGGACAACCTGACGAAACTTGGAGCTTCCAACTGGCGCCAGCAAGCGCAGAACAGAAATGGCTGGCGCAATTTCTTACAACAGGCGGAAACCGACTTACGGTTGTAGGCGCCACTAAGAAGAAGAAGAAAAAAAAGATTCTACTCATATAAAGAAGTATGAAACACAAAAATAAAACTTTTAGATGTTTTGAAAATAAAATTCAAAACGTTTTAAAATCTCGGTAACAATCTGT
The DNA here is from genome assembly GCA_914767935.1 of Coremacera marginata. NCBI lineage: Eukaryota > Metazoa > Arthropoda > Insecta > Diptera > Sciomyzidae > Coremacera > Coremacera marginata. The sequence goes on along the minus strand of OU612043.1, from coordinate 228,962,947 downwards.
GGTCAAATACAAAATATAAATAAAAAAATTAAGAAGAAGCACTAAAAAATTGTTAACACAACAAAACTTTTTCTATACATCTGTGGTCACAAGCATTAACGACATAACTCAAAATATCGTAAAAAAACGATATTTTAATTGAACTAACTACGACCATTTAATCTGAAATATATGACCTGTTACAAAAGAAATATTTGCACACATAAGTGGTAATGTATTCTGTACAAAAAACGGATTTCTGCACCTTTCCAAAGATTGGCAATAAAGAAAATGCCATATCGCTTTTTTACGATATTTTGAATTATATGCTTAATGCTTGTGGACACAGATATTAGAATTGTCCACTACAATATAAAAAACAAGAAACAACTTAGCATGCTATATTCTCAGTTAAACAACTACAAATAATGACTATATTTATATTTCATTCTGAATTCCAACAAATTTTACAAATTATTTTCAACTACCTATTAATAACTATGTGAAAATTATATTAACAATTTTTTTATAGTCTAAAAAGCTAACTATTAATATACATCTTTAAGCTTGTATTTGATTATCTGCAATTACTATGGGTTTTTTTTTTTCTCTTTGATACTTACAAAATAGAAAAATAACTAAATACTAAATAATTTTAAATGAATAAGTCAATAGTTCTGTTTAACAAAAACTGTGACTTTTTGTGAAGATGGAGTGAGGTTGAAGCAGGCCGCGCAGGTGTGACACACTCATGTTAGAGTTGGAACCATGCAGTAGCTGTTATTAAGACGATATTCGGCGTAAACAATACCTAGCCAAAGAGACAAAAGACTTATTTAAAAAGAAGCTGTCAATAAACAACATTCATTGAGCCAGCTAACCTGTATTGTGCCAATGATAGAAGGCACCCAATATGAACATGTGCCACCAATTGTGCGAATGGCCGAAGAAGTCCACTTTGCCTGTCAGCCAGCGCTCAGGTATTTTGGCAGCGTAGAATACAAAGGCTATACCGCACAGAACGTACATCATGATCACGCGTGGCACCATCAACTAAAAGTAGCCAAACAGATATTGCGAAATATATTTCAATTTAGTACAAAGAAAAAAGCCAACTTACCTGCACCAAGGCATTCTCTAGGCCACCCATGACCACCGTCCAATGACCCAGCGGTATTATACCATAAGCAGCCCAGCACAAAAGTGCAATGGTCTTGGCATTAAGTGATACGTTTAATCGTGGTATTTGCAGGGCCATAGCCAGAACGAACATACTTAAAGCGATCACAGAGTAAACTATCCGCAGATTCTATTGAAACGGAGACCAAAACCAGGATGTAGTAAAATATTATTTCTAAGAATTACATCTCATATTACCTCAAAACACCAAAAGGCATAGTACATGCCGCTTATGTAGATGGCTACTAGAGACAACGCTATACCTAGAAAATCCACCGACAAAAAGAAATCATAGTGTTCCTCCGATTTGCACGAGAATATATGATAGATCGATGAGAGCAGCATACAGAGGCAAAAACAGACAAGCAAACAGACTACCAGAATCTGGTCACTAACACCGGCGTGATCTTTAAGGAATTGAAAGTCGAATATGGTGAGGCCAATGAAGAGCAAACAGCCGAAAAGATGACTCCAAATATTGATCTGTGAAAGAGTTAAAGGTTAAAAAAGTAGGGAAATGAATTGTGATTTTGTTCGACAAATACTCACTGTTTCGTTTGTCCACCAGAACATGCTCAGCAGGCAGAGCTTTGTGGAAAGGAATGTGCGATAGCCACGTCGAATATAAGGATTGAACTTCAGATGATCGGGCGCCTGTAAATGTATGATGTAAAGCATGATGAAATTTGGTATACTAAGGACGGAATGGAATAAAGATATTATATATATTAAGGTGCCTCGACTTGTATGGGGGGAAAAAAGTTCCATTTGTACCCCTCTTAAAATTAACCTTGATGTATTTTATAACGATTCCCAAAATATTTTGGCAATAACAAAAGCCTCCAGTGAGCTAAACCATTTTGCAAAAACCTCCAAAAATCATGTTTTTCGTAAATATTTTTGCTAGTGTAATAATTGGAAAAAACAAAGTTAACAGAAATTATAGGCCTGAAAACGTTTTTCCGATCTGCATCAAATATTTTTGAAAATTTGCTATTGGATTAGAGAAACTGCTGTTTTTCATGCATTTTTTTATCTTTTTGAAGTGAAACTTTTATAGCCGCGTATACAAACAATACGGCGAGCTAGATGGGGGGGGGGGGGGGGGGGGAAACCAATGTAACGAAATCGTTCTTATGAAAACAACAACAGCACAGTAATTCGACGCACTAGTTGTATAAAAACCAAAAAATTGCTATTAAAATTTTTTATATTTTTGCTTCCACTGAGGATTGAACAGAGTACGTTTGTTTCCATAGCCGGCTGTTCTAACCACAGGGCCAGGTAGGCATATTTATTTGAGTAGCTCATACTTATGCTAAATCAACAATCCGTACTTCTCTCTTTCTTTTATGATTGAATTGAGTCTTTCGTTCAATACTCTGAAAGTACAGTACGGTCTAAAAATTTGAATCTGAACATAGTATAGGCATTTCTCAAATTGAGTTTTGATAAATTCAGATTGATTGCATTGATTGATTTGAAAACAGCACATGCTGCAATATTAACGCATGCAACTTTGAATCTAAAATTTGTTTTATTCTTTGATCTGTGAATTTCCATATAAATATCGTAACTTTCATATAATTCAAACAAAGTTTTTAACTCACATTCATATCGAAATAAAAAAATATTCGCACGCTGCGGTATTTTAACACACAAAATATTGGTTACAAGTTCTTCCATTACCAACTGAGCTGTCAGATTACCTACGATATGTTGGTCGAAACTAAAACATAGGAAGAATATGTTATTAAAATTTTGTGCCGAAAATTTACACTTGTCACGGCATATATAAACCACCCAGGGAAAGTTCATTTGCAATAAACTTTTATCAAAGAAAAATTTCGTATTTTTTCCTAATTGGCGATCAAAAATCGAAAATTATTTCATACCCGTGTTACCGCGTCAGTAATAATAAAAGTAAGTCTGAAAGTGCTAAAAAAGTTATCCGAGAGTATCCACCTTACAGTAAAAAAGTAGAAAATATAATTATCTTCGCATTTGTATTGATCGCTTTGGAATTGTAAACGAATAATTTTTCGAAACATAAGCGAACCTTCGTTTACGAAGTAACCGTTACGTCCGCCAAACGTATCTTTTTCGAATCGTAATCGATATCAAATTCGATTGTTATCATCGCAAATTATTCGTAAATTTTTAAATTGCGCTATCGAAGTCGGATTTTGTGCCGTGTGGTAAATAGCAGAATTTTTGTAATAGTGTTGGAGTTTCTTCTATATATATATAAATGTCTGCATCATTTAGCATTAATAGCCTTATTCTGGCGCTTGACAATTGTAAATTTATTGCCAACTTTTTAAATTTCTTATATTAAAATGTAATCAAAAGCTCATAACTAAACAAAACTGTCAACACCATTATAAAAATATACAGAACAAATCATTTTTACGAAGCATTTTGAAAATTTTTAACTCCTTGGACCAAAAATAGCACATAAAAAACTAGCTTGTCAGTGAATTTACAGTTGTCAATCGCCAGAATACGGCTATAAATACCGTTGCAAATGCAACATAAAATACGATGCACATCTTGTAACGAAAAACGCATCAACATTTTTAACTGTGTAGGCACGGTAAAATAAACCCAAACAAGTATGCGCGGTATCATAAGGTCAGAGCTTCTGACCACGAAACAAAGGTTTAGTGGTCCAAACTGCAGTTGAAATTATGTGCTTTTTAGATCTTGTGGAAGATCTTTACTATGCTTGCTTTCAGGTTTATTCGTATTTTGTTCGCTTTGATGCAAGGGAGGCAATGGTGAGACGGTAGCACGCTCAAGTTGCAGTCGAATTGTATGCGGTTCGATGCGAGTACGGAAAGGAAAAAGTGCATTATTCCCGACAAATTTTTTTCTTTTTAATATTTATAAATAATAATATATTTAACAAAGAAATAAAACAGCAAGATCTGTCGTCTGTGCTATGAGGATCTAGCCTGGGATGACTTAAGTCATCAAATTAAAATAAAAAAATCCTCTTGATAACCAACTGTGTCACGAAAGTAAAAAAAAAGAACTGCGATCTAATTCTGTACGTGAATATTGAACTTTTCAGTAGCAGCCCATAAACGAAAGGGACAATTGATATTGCCCATGATATCACTATGTTAAATATACTAGTTGGCTTTATGAAAAAAAGACAGTTCCTAAACTACCACTGGTATGAAGGCAGACTGCTTTTTAACCATTTGGTTGCACTGAAGGAGAGAATGTTAAAAGTTTCACTTCTACCGTGCGTGGCATCCACACACATCTTTTTCATTTTGCTAATAAAAAGATTGATTTGACAACATACTACAGAAAAATTAACTGAAAAATTGCAGTAATGATATAAAAAAATATACACCAAAAAAAAAAGTTGTAACATTAAGGAAAATTGTCTTCCTATTTAAATAAAAAACCGTTTAGTTTTGATTCCATCAAGATAACTTGTTACAATGTTACAAGACAGGTGTTGTTAAATACAAAATTTTAATAGTTGAGAATTCAACAAGAATGTTGTTAATATGAAAAGACAATCTTGTCATCTTTAAAATGTATCTTTAAAATAGCAAGATCATCAGGATAAATAAAAATTGTTGATGTTAATATAAAGATAGCATCTCTTCACATTTGAAAAAATCAATATTGATGTAAAAATTCTTGACTGCAAAGACACTTGTGGTTAATAAAACAAGGGTATGGCTTCGATTTAAAAACAGGTTTTCTTATAATAAAGAAGTTATATATTTAGAGGGGTGCCTTTTATATTTCGGGATTAGAGAACAAAAACAAATATTAATCATCGAAAATCACTTTATTGTTTTTCAAAATATTCTCCATTAAGATCTATACACTTTTGCATGCGTTTGAACCAATTGTCGAAGCACTTTTGCCACTCTGATTGAGGTATCTCCAAAACATGCATTCTGAATGCCGCAACCGCTTCTTCGGGCGTCGAAAATCGTTGTCCACGCAGTTTATTCTTCACGGTTGGGAATAAAAAGAAGTCATTCGGTGCCAAGTCAGCACTATACGGCGGATGACCCATCAAATCGATGTTTTGGGTGCTCAAAAATGCAGTTGTTTGAGCCGATGTGTGAGAGCTCGCATTGTCGTGGTGAAGAGTGATCCGTCTTCGGCGGTTGGTTTTCCTGATTTCTTGGAAGACAACTGGCAAACAAATGGTTGTGTACCACTCAGAGTTGACTGTTCTGCGTTGTTCTAGTGGTACGGTTGCGACATGTCCATATTTTCCGAAAAAACAGGCGACCATTTGCTTGGAAGTGCTTCGTGCGCGAACAACTTTTGTTGGATTTGGGTCATCTTGAAACACCCATACAGTCGACTGCTGTTTACTTTCGGGCTCATACGCGTAAATACACGATTCATCACCTGTCACGATGTCATAGACGTGTTTCGAAGCACCGCGATCGTATTTTTTGAGCATTTCCTTCGACCAATCGACACGAGCCTTTTTTTGAGCGATTGACAAATTGTGTGGGATCCAACGCGAACAAATTTTTTTGACAGTCAAATGTTTATGCAATATTGAATGTATCCCACTAATGCCTAAGGTTGCCTCAATCTCACGATAGGTAACATGACGATCTTGCAATATCAGTTCGCGCACAGCATCAATGGTTTTCGGAACAACAGCTGATTTCGGACGACCTTCACGAAATTCGTCTTGGAGTGAACTACGACCACGATTGAATTCACCATACCATCGATAAACACTGGTCCTTGATGGAGCTTCATCGCCAAAAATTGAATTAAGTTCATCCATGCACTGTTGCTGTGTTAATTCACGTCGAAAGTTGTAAAAAATAATCGCACGAAAATGTTCACGATTTAATTCCATTTTTAGACCGAGATGAATCTTTTAAGTTACTATAAACAACACAAATAGCGCTCGATGTCAAAACGTTCTGAGTACGTATAAGCCAACAAATGTCAAACTTTGCGATAGAGCTTTCAGTTCACAGATTGCAACACCAGGGTTGCCAAATCCCGAAATATAAAAGGCACCCACGTATATCCAACTGATTTTTTTAAAAAAATTTGTGTAATTAATGGCATTATTTTGCAAAACGCGTGCTATCACCTCATTGGGAGGTTTTTGTCTAATTTCATAAGAAAATTTCAGTGAGATTAAGAGTTTTTTTTTTACTTCATATGAGCACGGAATTGTGTGAGAAAAAACTCCAACTGAGGTGATTGCGTGCGTTTTACAAAATAAAGCCATTAATGAGGCCAGTTATAAGGCAAGTAATAAATTAAAGCAAGTACATTGATTTTATTTAGTGACTTAAGTAACAATTATGACTGTTGAGGTATAAATAATTTTTCTTTAATAACACTGCGACAACCAAAATGTATCGGAGAAACCGCTGCTTGTTCCAAGTAGAGGAATACTTCCAGAACACGGCCTTATACCATGGTAGAATTATAAGGTAGGCTCAAGTTGGAGCAAAAAGGAACCTGTATGTCAAAATCGGCTCGTCTAATTTTAGTTTTCTTATTGTTGTTGTTGCCTTTATCATTTGACGTTAAGCGTTCTCATAGCTTTGTTGTTGCAAAACTTGTTGTTTAAGCAGCACCTTATAATTGTATCATGCCTTATACTACGTCTTTATATATGCAAGTCATGCATCTCTTTTGCCCCAATGCGAGTTAATTTTTGAGTTAATTTTACCACACCTTACATATTATAGCTTCTAATTTATTGAATTAATTGAATAATACTCACGATTTTGCAAATTTTGTAAAATTTTCACAAAACAAATAATTTCTTTAATATTTGACTGCGTTTTTATGCAAAGCATCAGTGTGTTTTTTGATGTCGGCAACTAGATTGTTATTTTTAAGCATGCTTTAGTTACAAAACATAAATATTTTTTTGACAAAAGAGAGAAAAATGACAATAAAAACAGGAGTAATACATGATACAATGATAAGGTAGGGCCGCTTCGCTGAGTGCTCTCACGCATCAACGAAAGGTGGATAATGAGAAGGAACATATATGTCAAAACGACGAATTTCGTAGAAATTGCAAATGAAGAAAATATTTTATGTTTCCAAGTTGCAAACAGTGCGGTCGCGGGTGTTAAATATGTGCTAATTTGAGTGAAAATATTATAAAAAAAAGTGTAATAAAAACTATAAAATGTGAAAGAAGACTTAAAATTGCAAAATAAAACTATAACAGTTTTAACCTAAAAACAACTGCGAAACGTGAGCATAAAGAAATTCGCGATGAACAGCTGATTTTGACACCAATCTCGCTTTATTCTGCTTTCTACTCCATTCCTCTCCGAGTCGACCCTATCTTATAATTCTGCCATGGAGTAATACAATGATTGACAACATTGTTTTTAATTGAAAGATGCTCTCCTTATTATTACAAAATAAGTATGCAATGAATTTAACGAGAAGCATCTCTTTATAATAACAGGCATGTTGTAACTCGGCGGCCGTGGCGTAGTGGGTAGAGTGTGTGTCTCATACGTCAGAGAACCCAGGTTCGAATCCTCCATCTGACACAGAAAATTTTTTCAATTGAATTAATTTTTCTGTTCGGCCGTCACCTCTCTGCAGACAATGGCAAACCTCAGAGAGTAAAAACTGCCATGAAAAGCTTCTTAAGAACATAAGCCGTTCGGAGTCGGCGTATAACATGTAGATCCAGTTCTCGATCATTTGTGTTCAAACATTTCACAACACACACAACACAATTGATCATAAGAAGCTCGGTCAAAGTCCTTTCAAGGGCTGAAATTGCCATTTCGTTTTTCGTTATGTTGCAACTCGGAGAAATGGCAAATCTTAATATTAAAGATATTTTTTTTTTTTTATTAACAAGAGTCAGGTAATATTAACGAAAATTTTTACAAGAAATTAAACAATGCTACTCTTTTTAATAATACAACAAAATTTTTTTGGGTGTAGTCATTGCAAATTGATATGACACCTCTTGGGCTTTTTTTTTTTTTGATACAAAAAAATGTGACAATAATGACAATTCAAGCTCAAATTGATCGTTTTTTTTTCAGTGTAGGTTAATACTGAGAAAATGGGAAAGAGCTGTAGCAGCTGAACTCTATTGGTATTACATGTGAAAAATGTTCCTTTTTAACGCAAAAAGTTCCAACAGATAGCGCCACTAACCAGGCACTTTTGAAATACACCTTGTGACCATACCAACGTTAAAGAAGTTGATAAAGTGAACCAAAATTTTTAATCGTAAAAAACCAAATATGTAACGAAACCTATTAAACTCAACTATTTCAACGTTTTTAATAGGTATGTTTTTATTTCTCTTTTATTTTGCTACATTTGGACAGCGACCAAAGCTTATGTTAATAAAGTTAACCTTGATTTATTTAATTTTTGCATTTAATTATTTTTTTTTTTTAATTATTTTATGTTTGGCATGCTTCAATTGTGTTTTTTTCAATTGAAAAAAAAGTGAGATTTATAAATCTGTAATTACGTGTCCACAGAGTTAAGGTCTTTATGCTGAAATTCGTGAAATAAAAACTCAAACCCAGAAATCTAGTTTTTGATTTTATTGTTTATAACTCGAATTTTTTTTAAATGTTAGAAAGTGTAACAATTAAAAAGTAAATAACATGCGTTTTATTATTACAAGTGACAAAAAAAAATGTTTAATAAAAAGACTACTTTATAAACTTTATACCTGAATTAGGCTTATGACGATAGACTTAACTACATACATATCTATCTGACTATGTTAACCATTTAACTAAAACAAAACCACACAAAAGAATGGATAGCAATATGTAAGAGTCATTGACCGACTTGAATTGAAATTTTAAGTTTATGACCCATAATCATAAACAAAATAAAAGTCAGCTCTAAATAAAGTGCAAGCTATGTTATTTGACAACAAATTATATTGAAAATTTAAACTCGGTTTTATTTTGTTTGTGATTATGGCTCTATATGGTGTTACCTGTTATGCTCAAATCAAAATCAAAACCAAATAATAAAGAATATAGCAGACACTCCCCAGTATGGCCAAATTTCCAACTGAAGAATGAATTTTAATATTACTTACAAGGAAAGGTCCCAGGTGTCACTCGCCGATTTGAATGATTTTCGAATATGTGACAGAGGGCGAAAATCTAAGGTTGATGTATTTTTTTATACGTGCTCAATCGATGGTTAAGGGTTCCAAAATGGCGTTTTAAAATCAGCGGAAATTTCATTTTATTGCCATAATTTAACTATTTTCCATAGAAACATACGGAAAAATACACATATATGATGGCATCTAATTTTTAGAAAGAAGTTTTATTGTTACCCTGTAGGAAAATCAACTAATTTAAAAGTAGTTGATAAAGTAGTTTTTTGTCAACCACAACTAGTTGAAATTCTGACTTTTTTCCATAGAACGAACTAACATATTTTGTATGGTGATGTTCGCTAAATAAGTCAATTGGCTTTCGTCTGCATATATGTATTTTCAACTACTTGTTAAATTAGTTATATTTAAATTATTTTTTTAATTACTTTAAAATAACCAATTGAAAACTATTACTGATGACCTAAAGTTAATAATATTTGATGAAATAACATGGTTAAATATATATAACCTTGTAATCTAATAAAAATTTGCAATTAAATAACACAAAAATGTCAAAATTAGAGTAGTTGCCGCCTTAATATAATTCAAAGTAGTTCATATACTGCTTTATTTTAAATTAGTTTTTTAATTAGTTGGTTTTAAAACAAGTTAGTTTGTTCCTATAGGGTGTATGTTGTTGTTGAAATTTTTAACAGTATTTAGTCGATATCATAAAGAGCCCGTACACGAAATTGTTTGATTTTCACTTATGTTTAATTTCAGTTAATTCTAAAAGTTATCTTTTCATGTTTGTTTTTTTTTTTAACTTTTACCTTTTTATATAAAAATTTTCTTTATTCTAATTCTTTTTATTCTAATTTTTTTTTAAAATAAAATATTTTGCTATAGATAACGACCACATTATGGGTATCAAAAATTTTGTTTTTTTTTTTCAAATTTTTCGTATGTGTAGATATTTGATCCAAAATATTGATATATTACAGTGCTTCCATACAAACTGTGTGCTTCTTACTTGTTTACCCGAAGAATTTGAAAAAAATCATTCGAAATTTAAAGATATGACTTTCGATGCAAACATCTCCGCTGGTTTTTATATATATTTCACTCAATTCTTTTTTGTCAAAAAGTTCAATAAAATTACTTTATAAAAACTATTGCAAGAATACGATTTGCTGTGCGTTTATATATTTAACCTTTTTTTCAAAAATGCTCCAAAATAATGAATGTTTCTCAACAAGTTACATAAAAGTTATTTTTGTTGTAAAATAAATTTAAATCAAAAATTGCATTCTGAATTTCCTTTTATATGGCATAATTTTTATTAGCAAAAATTGTTACAGTTTTACACAAAAATTAATTAGCTGTTTCTGTCATTAGAAAACAAGGGGGGGATACCCTTTGATTTTTTTGATGAAATTTATTTTTTTAAAAATGTTCCTTTTATATTTTTTTAAAATAGTCTAGCTTAAAAAATATTTTATTTAAAAAATAAAGCCCAATATTTCTTTCCAATCAAAAGTTATTACTTATAAATATATTTTCATACCATGTGGAACTGTATTCACATTCTCATTTTTATTAAAATCTTAAGCCTTAAGCCTTGCTTATTTACAAAGTTTTAAGAGAAACAAATATTTTTGCATTGTTTTTACTTTTATAATACATTCTTTGAGCAACTGAAATACAGAAAAGAAGGTTGTGGTTACAGTATCTTTGATGTAAAGTGTAAAGAAAAGGTTTATTGTGGGAGCAAAATATTTACCCTAGAATACTAACCTTTTGAAAAAAAAATTAAAAATATAAATGCACAGCAAATTTTGACAAAAAAAAAAAAAGAATTGAGTGAAATATATTTAAATCCAGCGGAGATATTTGCATCGAAAGTCATATCTTTAATTTTCGGATGATTTTTTCTCATTCTTCGAGTAAACAGTTTGTATGGGAACACTAGGGAACACATACAAATTTTGAAGAACAACATTAGCTTCTTTTGAGATATTAAGCGTGTTTTTATTATTTACCATTCTGGAGTTATGGCTCCATATTTTAGCTTTTTGACCAAAAATTTGGATTTTTTCGAACTTTGAGCGACGAGCGGCACGGCTTAACGTCGTTTAATCGAGCTCAAATTTCGGCTATCTCAATATCTGGAAAAGGGAATCATTTTGTGGGGTCCAGACGAACAAGATTCCGACATTTTTTTTCCACCTCTTTCAGATCCGGTCACCCTAGGGAACACTGTAAAATATCAACATTTTGGGTCAAATATCTACACATACGGAAAGTTTGAGAAAAAACAAAATTTTTGATACCCCTAATGTGGTCGTTATCTTTAAGAAAATATTTTATTTTTAAGAAAATCACTGCATATTCCAATAAATAAAATTTTAATATAATAAGGTAAAAGTTAAAAAAAAAAAAAACAAAAAAATGTAACTTTTAGAATCAGCTGAAATTAAACATAAGTGAAAATGAAACAATTTGAATTTGACGGTTAGTACTTGAAAGTAATTTCTTTCAAAAAATTATATGCCATCCGATGCGCCTTTTCAATACCTTTTGTTTGATACCAAATATGTGTATGTTTCTATGGAAAATAGTTAAATTCTGGTGAAAAAACGAAATTTCCGCTGATTTTTAAACTCCATTTCGAAACCCTAAACCATCGATTGAGCACGTAAAAAAAATACGTCAACATTAGATTTTTGTCCTCTGTCACATATTCGAAAATCATTTAAATCGACGAGTGACACCTGGGAACCTTTCCTTGTGAGTTAACTTTTGTTGAACCCAAAACATTTTTGGCTCTAAATTATATCATGCTTACACATCTGTTGAACATTTCCAAATTCAAACTTACCTCTTCATAGTTCAGAAGTATTTTGCATGTATATTTCTCCTTGACAACGGTGGTGCAGCCATGTTGCTTTGTTGTAGCGACTGGTGTGCCATGTCCCAATATATTTGGCTCTTCATTTTCCGGAAATTGATGTGAATCTGCAGCCAATTTTGTTTGGCCATCGGTCTGTGTAAAAAATTAAAAAGATAAATTATATATAAAAATAGGTAAATAACATAAATATATAAGATTAAAAATTGTTTTTAAATTTAGTTCCATATATTAAGAAATATTTAAGTTCCGCATATTTTTCCATTTGGAAAATAAAACAATAAAAAAAACAACAGATGCAACAACATGTTTTCAAAATATTTATGCAAATCTGTCGCTGATGTTAATTTGGTAAACAAAATTATACAACAACAAATAGAGAACTAATGACAAGATTTATATGGCATGTTGTTGTTTATCACCTGCAGTACTTTTTTACACTATTAGCACTCTTTCTACAAAAGCAATTCTTGAGATTGTTTACACTAAACTTAAGCTTAATTGCAATTTGCTTGCGAGTAACGTCAGCGTTAAAAGGCCCACTACAATTAATTACAATGAATTAATTTATAAAAAAAAAATTAGAATCTGCATAACTCCCATTATAAAGTTACAGCATAATTAATAAAGTTCTATTCCAATAATATAGTTAATATTTATATAGTTCTAGGTTGAAACAACACTTCAATTAAAATCAATGAATTTTTGTTTATAGATAATTGTTCTGCGTATAGTACTGAAGGTATAAGAAATATATTTTTCTTTCAAATAACTAATACAAAGAAACATTTTGTCGAATATAAATACGTGGTTGTTGATGTATGTCATATTCTAAGTTATGTAAGAATGTTAAGTCCCTATAGGAACAAACTAACTTGTTTTTAAAAACAACTAATTAAAAAACTAATTTAAAATAAACCAGTATATGAACTACTTTTAATTATATTAAGGCGGCAACTACTCTGATGTTGACATGTTTTAATTGCAAATTTTTCTTAGATTACAAGTTTATATATATACCATATACCATATATATATCATGTTATTTCATCAAATGTTATTAACTTTAGGCCATCAGTTATAGTTTTCAATTGGTTATTTTAAAGTAATTAAAAAAATAATTTAAATATAACTAATTTAACAAGTAGTTGAAAATATATGCAGACGAAAGTCAATTGACTTATTTAGCGGACATCGCCATACAAAATAAGTTAGTTCGTTCTATGGAAAAAAGTCAGAATTTCAACTAGTTGTGGTTGACAAAAAACTACTTTATCAACTACTTTTAAATTAGTTGATTTTCCTGCAGGGGTATGTATACAAAGCCTGCTTTCGGCTTTGTTCGTATTTTGTTCGCTTTAAAACAAGAGAGACAATGGTACGATGGTAGCTTGTTGAACTTGTAGCCGTATGAAGCGCGGTTCAATGCGAGCACGGAGCACAGGAAAAAGCAATTGATTCCTAACAGTTTTTTTCAGAATTTCTTCTTTTAGATATTTTTAAATAAAAAATATAAGGAAGAAAAAAATAAAACAGCACGGTCATGCCATGAATGATAAGGCTGGAATTCAGGCATGACCTTTCCTTGAAAACACCCCTGATTTTGAAGTGATACTTTTATAGCCGCGTAAACAACAATACGGCGAGCTAGATGGGGAGGGGGTAAGACCAATGTAACGATATGGTTCTTATGAAAACAACAACAACATAGCAATTCGCCGCACTAAAAACGAGAAAATTGCTATTTAAATTTTTGTTTATATTTTTGCTTCCACTGAGGATTGAACACAGTATGTTTGTATTCATAGCCGGCTGTTCTAAGCCGGCTGATCTAACAACTTTATTTATTTGAGTAGCTCATATTTATGTAAAATCAACAATCGGTACTTCTCTCTTTCTTTTATAATTGAATTGAGTCTTTCGTTCAATACTCTGAAAGTGCATTACAGTCTAAAAATTTGAATCTGAAGCTTTTATTCAGAACATAAGCATACTTTTAGGCATTTCTCAAATCGAGTTTTGATAAATTCAGAAAGCAGTTTTTGAAGTAGGCTTTGCATTATTTGATTTGAAAACAGCACATGCTGCAATATTAACGAATGCAACTTTGAATCTAAAATTTGTATTATTTTTAGATCTGTAAGTTTTCATATAAATACCATATCTTTCATATAATTCAACGTATCTTTCACGTTCAACTTGCAGTCGAATTGTAAGCGGTTCGATGCGAGTACGGAAAGGAAAAAATGCATTATTCCCACCACAGGTTTTTCGATAAATTTTTTCTTTTAAATATTTATAGATAAAAATATAACTAACACAAAAATAAAACAGCAAGATCTGTCGTATGTGCTATGAGGATCGAGCATGAGTACTACTTAACAGGTTATTCGAGAGCAATACAAAGAGTATAGCGATTTTCCAACTTTTCGATACCACTTTTATAGTACGATTTCTCTTTCTCGTCAAAATAGGCCTCAGTTTCAGCGATTACTTCATCATTGGACTTGAATTTCTTTCCAGCAAGCATTCTCTTGAGATCTGAAAACAGGAAAAAGTCGCTGGCGGCTAAATCTGGACAGTGGAGGGTGGGTAAGCAATTCGAAGCCCAATTCATTCAATTTTGCTATCGTTTTCATCGATTTGTGACACGGTGCATTGTTTTGGTGAAACAACTCTTTTTTTTTTTTTGCAAATGTGGCCGTTTCTTGGCGATTTCAGCCTTCAATCAGAAAAAGTCGATGAATATTATTCCTTTCGCATCCCAAAATACAGACACCATCACCTTACAAGCCGACTGTTGGGTCGTTGCTCGCTTTGGATTCGGTTCGTAGACTGCCGTCTACTCAGCTGACGACTGTCTTTTGGATTCTGGTGTGTAATAGTGAAGCCATTTTTCATCCATTGTCACATATCGACGATAGAATTCAATTTTATTGCGGTTAAACAGCGCCAAACACTCCTCTGAAGCATCAATTCGTTGTTGTTTTTGGTCGACTGTGAGCTCACGCGACATCCACTTTGCACAGAGCTTTCGCATACTCAAATGTTTGTCTAAAATGGTAAAAATGCTACCATCTGATATCTTTACAATGTCAGCTAGCTCGTGCACTTTCAATTTGCGATCGTTCATAACCAATTTGTGGATTTTTTTGATATTTTGTGGAATAACAGTCTGATTTGGGCGTCCACTGCGCTCTGCATTATTTGTGCTGGTACGACCACGTTTAAATTCAGCAATCCACTTTTCTACCATTTGTCTCGATGGAGCAGAGTCCGGATAATGTTTATTAAGCCATTGTTTGATTTCCACTTTATTTTTTTTCATCAAAAAGCAATGCTTTATCAAAACTCGAAATTCACTTTTTTACATTTTTTTTTTCAATAACAATAAATGCACACAAAATGCTATAACTCACGGATTAATTGTGAGATTGTTGTCAAATTTTTATACGTATCGTTTGAAGGTTGGTACTAAATAAAAATCATATGGAAAAAATCTTGTAATGCCATATATGTGTCAACCTATGGACTTTTTGAACGTACTGTTAAGTCATCAAATTTAAAAAAAATAATTCTCTTGATAACCAACTGTGTCACGAAAGTAAAAAAAACTGTGATCTAATTCACACGTGAATATTGAACTTTTGAGTAACTGTCCATAAAAAAAAGGAACAACTGATATGTCCCATGATATCGTCATGTTGAAAATACTAGTTGGCTTGATGAAAAAAAGACAGTTCTTGAAGTAATACTGGTATGAAGGCAGACAGCTGTTTAACAATTGGGTTGCCCTAAACGAGGAAATGTTAATAAAATATATTAGCAATCTTCCTAGAAATTCCATTTTTCGGCAAAAGTTTCACTTTTACCGTGCATGGGAGCCACACACATCTTTTTTTTTCATACAAGTGTCCACCTCTGTTGTTTTAAGTTTTTTAAAATTTTTATTTATGATTTCTAGTCTGAATATCAGTTTTATTTCAAATTCAGATATTAGATCCGGCCCCAAATAAAAGAGGATTGATTTCTTGCTTAATTTAATTTTAGAATACGGGTCTGTAAAACCGAAGCCTGAATTATATAGACATAAATTTCAGCCTTGAAATCTGAACATAATAATGGAGGCATGATTATGTTTAGAAATTCAGTCCTGAATTCCAGTTTAACTATTTGAGGCCTGAGCGAATTTTGAAAGTAAATAAATTTCGCAATCTAGTATATGCGAAGTAGATGCAGATGATTTAGTAAAACGAGAATAAATGAGAGTTTAGTAAATTTTATGTAGAGAATTAAAAAAAAAAAATCATTTACAACCGAATGAATTTTGGGTAAAAAAGTCCACTTTGAATCAGTAAAAAATTTAGCAGTAATAATTCATAAACTTTTTTTATTGTATTATTTATTAACTCTTAATATTGTTTTTTTTTTTTTTTGTGGTTGGATGGTAGGGTTAAATTTTTTGTTGCTGGGAAATGGTTGAACAAGCTGATTTAAAACCAATTTTAAACTCCTTTATATAATAAAACGTGAGACTCTAAAAAAAAAATAACATAAAAAAATGGTTTTTGCTTTGAGCTGCCTTAGTTTTTGAGATATTAAATTGAAATTCCGTGATTCTTCATTTTCTTACCACCACTTTTCATAATTTCTAACGCGTACAAGGCTCAGAAACACTTTTGAACACACACACTTATCTATGTCACTATATATACTGTTGTTGACCAATTTAGAAGAATTCAATACTGAACTAGCTCAAATTTTGAGAACTTTCTTGAGAAAAAGAAGAATTTTTTGCAATACTTATAAATGTGGATTCGTGCTTTAAGATATTTTCTAATGCCTTTTATGGCTCTGGGGCGTTTACGCTACTACGCATCTACGCCACTGGCTAGATGTCATTGGTAACTTTGACAGCTGTTGAAACATAACAATTGGAAAAACTATTATTGTTATCTGGTCACCCTTCATGTCATCAAAATTTTATTTTCGCGACAATTTAAGTTGGATGGTTATCAATATAAGACCAGATGCTCGTCCGATTTTAATATAATAATTAATTAAATTTAAAAAAAAAATAATATAATAACTTAATTAAAAATAAATCACTATTGAGGCGATTTAATTTTTGTCGGAATCTTACCAAATTTATGATTTTTGATTTAACCGATTTAAAATTTCTCGTCAAACGCTTGAGCTCTGTGGTTGTAGTAGTTGTAATTTCCATTTTTTACAAAATCAGTAAATATTACAAAAAATACATCAAGTTAAATTAATTTAAAAAAAAAACAGAATTTAATTTTATATAAAAAAAACGCATTAAGTTGTCTCTTTCACATTGAAAAAATATTCACTTCACTTATTTTCTATCAAAGTTGCACTGGTTAATTTCTACCAAAGTTTCTAACGTCTAAGTTTGGTACACTTCTTTGGTTTAAAACATTTTGTAATAATTTAAATATTTTTAAAAATTTTCAATAACGAACCATGCCGCTAGCTGACTTAAACGTTACTAAATCGGCAGCTTGAATTAAATCAAATGCGACTAAATAGCTAGCGGAAAAATTTGAAGAACGAGAATGTGGTGAGAGAGGAGAAATGAGTATTGCGTATAATTGGGAGAGTATGTGAAGGAAAGTTTAAAAGTAGTGATGATCAGAGCTGCCAGAAGAGGGAATTTTGCTCGTTGCGCGGGATTTTTCAACCTAAAGGGGGAAACAATTTTAAAAAAGGGAATAAAAATCACTATCACACGTTTTTGTGTGAAAAACTTAATTTCGTCACATATCCTATTATTTCATTTTTTTTTAAATTATCAGAGTCAGTGTGAAATTAATTTGATTTTATTACTACTTAAATAAGCCTGTGAATTTCATTAGTGGGTTTTTCCAAGGGCAGGACATCCTTAGATTTCAGCTAAATACAAAAGTTTTATATAATTGACCATAAAAGAAAAATAATTTTATTTGCTTGTATTTTTTTAAATTATTTGTTCGTTCTACAATAAATATAAAAGCAGAAAATGATATTTGTTTTTAAAATTATTAACATTTTTTTCTAGATATTCGATATTACTACTCATAATCTTGTTATAAATTGAAACTCTGTCCAAAAACCAAGAAATTAATAACCGAGTTTTGTATAAAGCAACATGCATAGGAAAACTTGTTAGTTATACGTAGTGCCGTTGCATCACTTTTCAAAATTTTTGCATAAAAGAATCCAAAAACCCTACTCAGCTGAACAGTTGCCGAACAATGGGCGTCCAGCGGCCGTTTTATTTTGACTTGGCCTTGACATTTTATTAACTAAATCCTAGCTATAACGCCCAGTTATTTAGCTTTGCTTAACAAATTGTTAATTTTCGTTAGAACTTGTATTCGTTTATTAGGCTATGTTTTCCTAAAAATTTATTTTTACTCTAAAATTACTATTATTATTTAAAAATTATTATTATTATTTTATTTTTACTGTTCAAACTTGATTTTTTAATGTAAGTAAGCTTTTTTTAAATGATGACTTTTCACTTTTAATTAATAAAACAGTATTTATTTTATTTCTATAATCTCTGTATTAAGTTAAAAAATATAAAACTAATACAAATTTTCAAAATAACCATATGTTTGACGAAAATTGGTATGAAACTTCCTATAAAATTAAACTGAAACTTTTTTACACATGAAAAAGTCGATATGTGATTACACGTATTTTTTTGCAAGGTAGCGTGGTACATGTCCGTAACCGTGGATTTCCCATGAGAGAAGTTTTGTTAGAGAAATCTGCATCAGTAAAAAATAACAAACAGAACATAAGAATTTTTTCAAGCAAAATCGTTTACTTTTAAAAATTATTCTTGTCTGTGTCTTTTTTTAAATAGCTTAAAGAGAGATCACCAGGATTTATACAATTTTTTATTCGAACTAATAGCAAAAACTAAAATTATGTTTGTTGCCTGTAAAATTCTGAGAAATGGTCCAAATTGAGAGTTTTCAATTGTCTTTCAACAAAAACTAGCAGAAAAACTGTAAATTTCCCTCACAAAATTTCACTAATTCAAAAAATAAGTATAAAACAATAATAGTTAAAAAAAAAGGTATTACAAAATTTATTAATTTCAAAATTAATATTTAAATAAAAAAATATATTATAAAAACTTTGAAGCAGCTTCTTCAGTTTATTAAAATCAAAATTAAAATGAACAATGAAAAAATTAACATTTCTTGAATCAGTGTTCCCAATAAAATTTAAGTAATACTTCAGATTTGTTTCTTTTAAGTTATCTTATACTCCTATTGGGCTCTAGCTCGTGTATAAGATTTTGCCTTTGGCTCAAAAGCCCAATTACTTACTTACTTACTTAGGTGGCCATTACAACCCGTATTTGAGTTCCGGCTGACCTCATCAGCTCTCGCCAGGCGCCTCTGCTTTGCGCGCGCTTTCTCCAATCGGATACACCAAGTGCGGTTAGGGCTTCCTCGGCCTGGTCCATCCATCGGAGGCATGGTATACCTCGTCGTCGTTGACCAACGACCCTCGCCTCGAGCACCTTTTTCGCTGGAGCTTCGTCGTCCATACGATGGACATGACCCAGCCAGCGTAGTCGCTGCACAGTTATACGCCAAACTACGTCAATGTCTTCGTAGAGCTCATACAGCTCGTGGTTCATTCGGATGCGATAGTCATCGCCGACTCGAACAGGACCGAAGATTTTGCGAAGAACTTTTCTCTCGAACACCCCCAGAGCAGCTGCGTCAGTTTAAGAGACTACCCATGCCTCAGCGCCATAAAGAAGCACAGTTAGAACAAGCGTCTTGTAGAGCGTGAGTTTTGTCGATCGAGAGAGTGCTCTGGAACTTAGTTGCTTACTGAGCCCGTAGTAGCATCTGTTAGCAATTATTGTTCTTCGCTTTATCTCCAGTCTGACTTCGTTGTTGTTATTAATGGCGGTGCCAAGGTATACAAGCTCCTTGACTACTTCAAAGATATAGCTGCCGGATGAAAAGTGGGAGACTAAACGCCACGCTCCCTTGTTTGTAGACAGCATATACTTTGTTTTACCCTCATTTATCGTCAAACCCACTTTGACTGAATCTTTTTCGATAGCGATGAAAGCAGCGGTAACATCTCTCTTGGTTCTGCCGATAATATAAATGTCATCAGCGTACGCAAGGAGCTGGATACCTTTGTAGAAAATAGTGCCATTACGATGCACACCGGCCTTTCGCACGATCCCCTCCATGATGATGTTGAAGAGATCGCAAGACAGTGGATCGCCTTGGCTGAAATCTCTTTCGGTATTGACCTTGACGGAGCTGCGTGTGTTGCTCAACGTCATTCTGCAAAGTCTAATCAACTTTGCAGGTATACCGTACTCAGACATTGTTGCGTATAGGCAATCCCTGCTCGGGCTATCTAACGCAGCTTTAAAATCGACAAAGAGATGGTGTCTGTCAATTTGATTTTCGTGGGTTTTCTCCAGGATTTTTTCGTAGCTTGAAAATATGGTCTGTGGTGGACTTTCCAGGTTGAAAGCCATACTGATAAGGTCAAAAGCCCAATTCGGGTTTCGTAATATCGTAAAAAGTCAAAATATGACTTCCTTGGAAAAAAAAAATTTAATAATTCAATTTTCTTATGAAAATTCGATATCAAGATTAAAAAAATTATTCAATCCAACATAAGAATCACTAAATATTTTTTTATTTCACTGTATATTTTTCTGTAGAGGAATCTTGAGGAAGAATCTTGTGTGATTTTACAAAATCCGTTATTCGAAAACTAGGCTTTGCACAGGACGCATATTTAATACACAAGTTAGAGAGTTATGGAGGTAAGATCACCTGGAAAAAGAGAAAATTTGATGTTTCCTTTGTAGATTTGTTACTTTGAAAAGAAAAAATTTAAAAAAAAAAAAAACTATATTTTTTTAACATCGATAATATCAAATTTTTTGATATAATAAAAAATAGTTTTAAAAATTAAATTTAAAAAAAAATTTTATTGTAAATTTTTCTAAAGAAATCTTAAATCAATATTTACTGTTTTATATATTTTATATATTTCTTAAATTGTTTATATTTTTTTATAATTAATAATTTTTTTCAACTGAGACTCTTCTACGAAAAAAGTTATATTTAGATTTTAGGTGATTTTACAAAGCCCGTAATTCACAAACTAGCGAAGGCATAGGAACAAATTTTTCTACACAAATTGGAGAGTTAATAGGTAACCAAAAAAAGTAGCAAAATCTTATGGATAAAATATTTAGTTGTCCATTTTACTTAAAATACCAGTAATTTTTCAATTTGTGGAATTAAATTTTTTTTTTTTTTTGGGAGCTTACAACTTTTCAAAATTTTAAGAAATTCCATTCAAACGAAAATTTTCTTAAAGAAGTGTGTCCTATAAGCTTGAAAATTGCATAAAAATATGAAACTAGATTGAAAACTTTCAATAATATAAAATTATATATATTCGTGCAAGGCATAATTTTTTTTACTAATTTTTTTAAGATATCAGAGACTTTTTGAACATTGAAAGCCATGTCGACTATGGTACTTTAATATACAAACTTTTTATAGTTAACTGAAATATAATAATTATAACCTTCAAAGAAAAGTTCATATTTCGTTTGATCAAACAATTTTTCATTGCTCAAGCGTATTTTTTAAATTTATAAATTTGTAAATTTCTTAAAAAATTAAATTTATCATAAAAAGGAAAACAAAAATTTTTGATTGATTTGCCTTGTTTTTTCATACATTTTGGACACTGAGTTTTGAACACCGAAAACCTCTCTTTGGCTCGGGTGTGACGTGGTCATGGTGCATGATTTAGTAGAAGAGTAGAAACTCGATTCATGTATTATATAGAGAATATCAAGTAGTAAAATCGATTGGTTTTTTCTTAAAATTTTTCGATTGCACATTTCTTGCTGTGTCTCTTCGTCATAGAAAGAAAGAAAGTGTAAATATCTGCTTAGTATAGTAATCTGGAACATGATTAAATAGAAAAATATAAAATTTCGATTTTCAGGCGTTATAAAACAAGAAATTTATAAAACTAAATTCAAAAATTAATTTTTATTTTATTAACACGGCTTGAGTCTACTTTAAAGAACCTGCTAAATTTCAAGGGGTTGCTTAAGGCGGTCTTCTCATTGAGCAACTTTTTTTTTCAACTTTTTTTTGCATTTATTTATAGCTTGGGTAGTTGTGAATATGCCCCTAAAAGGATTTTTAGAAATTCGAAATACTTTAGAAGATACAGCCTTTTTTGTGAAGCAAGGTCTGATGGACAAGAAGGTGATGGAGGTAATAAAACCAGCTTACGAAGCGCTGTCGGCAGATAATTTGCTTGAAAGATGCCTTGGATCTGAAACTCAGAATTCCAATGAGTCCTACAATTCTGTTCTTTGGTCACTTTCGCCCAAACACATCAACTCAGGCGCACGCACCATCGAAGTGGCCAATTTCATTGCAACGTGCCTCTTCAACGACGGTTTTATACCCATACTTAAAATTATGGGTTTGATGGGTATTGCGATTGGCAAAAACGCATACGAATACGCACTATCTCGCAATGAAGACAGATTGAACCGATCAGAGACTCGAGCTGCGGCATCATCAAAAGCTGGCAGAACGGCTCGCAGAGCAGAGAGGGCAGCAGAAAGCAGTTTCTACGAAAAAGAGGAAGGTGGCCTGTATGGAGCTGTCATCGCCGACTAATATTTGTAAGTAAAAATTGTCAGCTCTTTAAAACTGCATTTAAACATTTTTGATTTTTTTTTTTTTCCCCCAAAAAAATTACTTCAAACTTTAAACGCGTTTATCTCGAACCCAAGTTTTTCGAACTGGCGGCCATGATATCTCCAGTTCAACTGAACCGATTTTCATGAAACAAAGTGGAATCCACGCAGAATTGTCACCATTCTCGGGTGAACCTCGACCATAATTTTAAAAAATTTTTTACTATTTTTTTTTTTACACTAAGCTACAAAAAAAAAAACCAGAAATTGAAATTTTTTTTTTGAATGGCCGCCATTTTGTCAAAAAAAATTACAAAATTAAGCTTGAGGTTCACCAGAGAATTACATCTATACTGATTATAACCCCGTTTTTTTTTTTCATTTCAGACGCTCCGGAGACCCGGAATCGTGGCCGCCGTGACGACACCTTTTTTTTCACCACCAACTTTGAAGTCTCATTACTTTTTGAACAGCCCACGTATCGAGGCAAAAAAAATTTTTTTATTTACTTTGAACCTTTTGTAATACAATAAATAAAAAAAGTTTTCAATTATTCTTTGCGTTTTCAAATAAGAATTTTTTTTTAAAAGGGTCCAAAAAACAGGTTTTGAATGAGAAGACTGCCTTAAGCCACAGCGGGGATAGTGGCGTTTTTTTCAATATCATTATATTCTACGGAAAAAAATTCAACCTAGTACGCATGATACAATTATAATTCTGCCATGCCTTGTACTAAGCAACTTTTTAAATTAAATTTATTCTTATTCTTATTTACATTACTAGCTATTTTTGAAAACGTGAACTTTCTTTATAGACATATTTTATTATTTTTTTTTTTTTTTGTTTTAAGAAAATACATATATGTATGATTGGAAATTTTTCGAATTACATAAGTAATACGAAAAGTAAACAACAGAGCCCGAGAAATTAGAGAAATTAATCTTATTATCAGCAACAATTACGTATGTGTGTGCTTGGACTTTACACTAGAATAGAAAATCTAACAAAATAGTTTTAATAAAATACACAATACTACTGAACACTTCAGCACAAAACAGATTAACCTCAAAAAATATTTTCTTCGTTGGTATTATTTTGGTTTTTCCTTTAAAGGGGTTACATGACATTGGCAGTTTTTAGAAATCAAAGAAAAAAAATTTCATGGAAAAATTCCTACGGGTTCAAAAGTTATAGCCGGATTAGTGAGAGCGCATTTTTAATTTTTGCGCTACCTACGTACGGCAGCTGTTATATACTTGTTTTACTTGCTACCTGACTTTTGGTGGTTGTTATTTCGTACCTATTTGAAGGGTGAAGGGTGAAGCCCGAATTGCTAAACGATTGCAAAAAACTTTAAGAAACAGCACAACACAAGATAAAGAAGGCATAAAGTACGAAGCAGGCATGGCAGATTGAAGGTAACCTTTCTTTTATTTGTTCACAAACTTTGAACGCGTTTATCTCGAAACCATGTTTTTCGTACTGGTTACGGCACTAGCGGGTTCATTTTTTGACGAAATTTTTTTTTTCTTTTGTATTTTGTTAAACTTGATTCGCTATTGTATGACAGAGCTTTTTTTCAATTTTTTATGAATTTTTAAAGTCAATATTTTTTTCGAAAAAACACACTTTCAAATTTGGACCATCACCAAAATTTGAAAAAAAATTTAAAAAAAAAACCTCATGTCATACGATAACCAATTTTGTTAAGATTTAAAAAAGTCATTTTTTTCCAGATCGGACAATTTTTGCAACTCCCAGCGCTGCAACCACGAGGCCCCGTTTTTTTCTCTGCCGCCAGTTTGGAGCTCTATAAAACCATGTTGGAGTGAAAAATATATTTTTTTGAATTTTTTTCTTGTAATTTGTTCAATTCTCTACAATAATAAAAAATTTGGAAAAATGTTTGTTTTTGACTGAGTTATGAACTTTTCAAGCAAGGTCTGTTTTCACTACCGCGAATGTCATGTCACGCCTTAAAGTTATTTCGACATGTAGTAAAGTTCTTAAAATTGTTTTATATAATTTGAAATATTTTTGAAAGCTTGCGCTCAAAAACGAGACTTACAGCCACTTTCTCTAATGCGAAACAAACTGATTTTACACGAATACTTCGTCAAACACACGAAAGAAACTAGTTTTTGCTTTTTATAAAACAATCATAGAACAGTTTTCATACGACTTTAACAGAAAATGGGAATATAACAGTTCAACCGACATAAAAATTTTCCTTTATGTTATGCGAACGTATGTTTTAAAACTTGAAAACGAATCGAATTAAAATTGTTCATCGTTTAATAGACGAGATTGCTAGCCTGGAAATTAAAACAATATATAGGTGGTAAAAATTTGAAATTTTTTGAAGAACAGTTCTCTTAAATATTGCTAATAGTGATTGACCTTCCAAACATATCTTTGAAATAAAGTTACCAATTTGTCTGAGCATTTGTGAGGGTTGTTTTTAAGAATGTTGAATAATCCTTTTGCTTTCTTTTGAAATAAGAAGTCTCGCTGCCTCAGGTTATTGTATCATTTCTTCTGCATACACCTTCAAGTAACAAATAAGAAAAAAATATTCTTCATTACATTCACATATTATTATGTTATATATCAGAGTTTTCAACGACATTTTTCTTATTGAACATCTATCCAATCCCCGAACACGCAATAGGGTGGTATAAAAGTGTGACCAACTATGGGGAAATCATACCTCCATTTGGTCAACATTTGCAGGACACACTTGAAAAAACCAGCGGCAGAGCATAATTATTACTGTCTTATATTTATTTTTTGCCTCCACACCCATCCCAGATCAATCTAACTTTTTATTGGACCGATTTGTGATTTCTGCGGTAAGGAGCTGGCGCTATCTCGTTGAATACTTTCATGAATTCATTTTTAGTCCAACAGTAAGAAAATGTCTTAATGATATTCTGTGGCCCATGGCAGGAACCTTGGAAAATTGAAAATATTTTGTTATGGCTACCTAAGTCATCAAACAGGAAAAAAAAAATTGAAATAAACTGTTTACACAAAAGATACAAGTGAAATTGAAGGAACTGCATCTGAACTCGTGGTATGGATTTGAAATTTGTCAGCTTTTGCAAACGATTTTATTTCAAATCTAATTTTAATAGCTTTCAGAAGAGTTCTGCTTCCCAATTTATAAATGGTATTCTAATACCAGGAGTTGAGTAAAAAAGAGGTATAGGTACAAAAACCTAAAAAAAAAACATTTAACATAAAAGATATTCCTGCAATAGATAATTTAAAAAAAAATTTTATTAACAAAAAAAAAAAAAAATTCTGAGTAGGATTTGATCCACACACCTTTAGTTGAAAAGACCGAAAGCGTTGCCTCGAAAATTTGTTGATTCGAAAATGTATATGAATAAAATATGAACAAGAAAAATAAGAACGTAATAAATATTGACAACCCGTTCATATAACACTTTGCTTTTTCGATGAATATACGAACATGTTCGAGTGATTAACAGAAAGTAAATTTTATTAGATATCTGATACAAATGAAGCATTCGCTTGCCAATCGTTTCGCATTATAAAAAGCGGACATTAGAAACAAAGCCTTATTATGTATATAATCAGGACAAATTCTGATCAAAATAAGACGCTATTCAATTAAATGCATAATCAGGCGCTACACGTATTACCCACATTATTATCATATATCTTGAAAATAAGTTTTAGGGTTGACACACACAATAACAATAGAATTGAATCTGAATGCATATTTAACAATAACTTTATTTCAATTCCAAATACAATCAGATCCTAATATACATATTAGAGAAATACTTAACTCTGCGTATACTTTTAAAAAAGGCGAAAAAATGGAAATGTTACTTGGAAAAGCATTCTGAGATGCATGGATAACACGGAAATGATCTCTACCAAAAATCTGGCAATACTAGTGATGATGCATAATTCAAGTTTTACGCAGTCGCAGCTATTGAGCAAACTAAAGCTTTTTTGTTGTTGTTGTGAGCAGATTGATTGCAACATGAATTGTTGCTTAAAACAACAATAGCAACAGCAATAAATATAAACAAAAGCTTATATATCTATTTGCAATGTTGCTTCTGAGCAAATCGCACACTAAGTACAAAACAGTCACAACTCAAAATTTACAAATTTTTACTTTTTTATGTAAAACTATTCGTAGTTTTAAAAGAACCTCCTCCTTTTTGAAGTCGGTTAAAAAGGAGATGATTCCTTTGACTGTCAAAATTTTGTACACATCTCTTTCTCAATAATTTACAAAAAAAGTTTTGTCTCATTATTTTCCATGGTAATAGCTTTTTGCTTCTCCTAGGAATTTTAAAATTTTGAGTTGTGGCTATTTTGTATTTAGTGTGCGAAATATTTAAACGTTATTTCGAGAATTCGACTGAAATTGGAACCGGATATGTAATACTTTTGAGCCACTGAGCTAATTAAACTTAAAAAAAGAGGAAAAAGGTTAGTCAAAAAACTGAATTTTCAACATTAAACATTGGAAGTAAAAATTAAACTCTTTATAAAACACAAACCTGGTTTTACCAAACCAAAGACTGGACAATATTTACATTATAAAACGTCAAAATAAGAAAGAATGTCTTAAATTTAAAAAAAGCTCTTCGACATGTAACAACATATCGGGTAAATTATGTTAGCTTTGATTGATGATTTGATGAAATACGAGAAAAACTCTCTCAACCGACAGAATGCTAAAAAAGAATTAACATCTTGTAACCAAAGGCGAAAAAGTAAACAGAATTAAAATATAACAAATAATCTCATGGATTGCCATCTGACACATACAAAAATGCGTTTTACCCATGATTTACTACAGTTAAAAATGTCCAATCATGTTCCGACATAAAAAAAAAGCATAAAAAAAAATAAATTGCGTAACCGTTTTTCCCCCCAATAATATACCACAATATCAACAGCACGTCAACAAAAAATGCAAACAATGCGACGTTGAACTTGTTTCTTGAAAATATTTTGGGAAACTTCATACTTAGTTTTGTTGTTGTTATTGTGGAGATGATTCCTTTGACTGTCAAAATTTTGTACACATCTCTTTCTCAATAATTTACAAAAAAAGTTTTGTCTCATTATTTTCCATGGAGTAATAGCTTTTTGCTTCTCCTAGGAATTTTAAAATTTTGAGTTGTGGCTATTTTGTATTTAGTGTGCGAAATATTTAAACGTTATTTCGAGAATTCGACTAAAATTGGAACCGGATATGTAATACTTTTGAGCCACTGAGCTAATTAAACTTAAAAAAAAAGGAAAAAGTTAGTCAAAAAACTGAATTTTCAACATTAAACATTGGAAGTAAAATTTAAACTCTTTATAAAACACAAACCTGGTTTTACCAAACCAAAGACTGGACAATATTTACATTATAAAACGTCAAAATAAGAAAGAATGTCTTAAATTTAAAAAAAGCTCTTCGACATGTAACAACATATCGGGTCAATTATGTTAGCTTTGATTGATGATTTGATGAAATACGAGAAAAACTCTCTCAACCGATAGAATGCTAAAAAAGAATTAACATCTTGTGACCAAAGGCGAAAAAGTAAACAGAATTTAAATATAACAAATAATCTCATGGATTGCCATCTGACACATACAAAAATGCGTTTTACCCATGATTTACTACAGTTAAAAATGTCCAATCATGTTCCGACATAAAAAAAAAGCATAAAAAAAAATAAATTGCGTAACCGTTTTTCCCCCCAATAATATACCACAATATCAACAGCACGTCAACAAAAAATGCAAACAATGCGACGTTGAACTTGTTTCTTGAAAATATTTTGGGAAACTTTATACTTAGTTTTGTTGTTGTTATTGTGCGTTGATCTTATTTTTTTCACCTTGCTTTGACCACGCTGATTACAGGTAGTTCAATAACTGTGCCAAACCAAGCTTTTATTTCATTAAGCTCAGACGTAAGCTTTTTCTTACTTTGGTGGTGGCACTACCACCAGGTTTTGTTGAAGAGCTTGAAGACCAAGTCGTTGCTCAATGGTGCGTTCGTTAGTCTTTGTATTGTATCTGCAATATGCACGTGTTTGACCTTGACTAATATTAAAGTGTATCTTTTTCATTTGTTTTTTTTTTTTTTGTAACTTGAATATTTTATAAATTTTAACTACAAATATGGTTTGCAAGAGCGGGTATTTTGTGCGTTCAATAAGTTTGAGTTTTGTAACTCCACATTTAAATTTATGCGTCGTAGTGTCGCGACGTGATAAACGAAGAATTGGCTTCATCAACTAACTTATTTCTCATTAGCAATGGCTTTATTTGTGACTTTGTAGAACACTTATATGAATATTGTAAATGTGCAAAAATTGGCACTCGTCAATTGACATAGTTAAACAATTTGACAATATCTATGTTTTATTTGTTCATAATAATGTCTTCGACTAAGGTCAAATTAGAATTCAAAAATTGAAAACAAGCATGTAATTATATGTATATGATTCGTTTTTATTAAGTAATTCAAAGCTTTTTAACTTGAACGCTGAAATTTGCAAGCTCGTATTCAACTTTTATGAGGTGACACTTCTTTAACCAAGTATACTATAACACAGCGAATTAGTTGGTAGGTAAAACCGATGTAACGAAAAGTTTCAATAACGACAAGCAAGAAAAGTTTGCTACAGTAGGCAGTAAAAAAACGGTAAATTTGTTATTTTAAGAGTCTTTTGCTCGCAGTGCAACTCGAACCCACTACCTATCGATCTTCAGACAGATCTTCTATCACCTGAGCAACGTACTCATGTCAAGTGTAGTTGCTGATTGACTGCTAAGCAAGGTTCGGAAAGGTCCGCTCGCGTGCCTTTATGAGCGTACCATTCAAAAAGGTACACAAGACATTGTACACGCTCGCGGACGTGTACCCTAGAAAATATTTTAACGCTTTCGTCCACGAGCGCGTACGTTTTGGTGAGACTTTGAAATGAGGTTTCATTACGTGTGCCTACCAAAACGTACGCGAGAAAGTAAATGATACTTTTAATGCTCATGAGACAGCTCATAAGCCGCTCACAAAAATGAAAAGCCACTTGAACAGATAGGTTTCAATTGCAATATTTTGGAACCAGTTGGGTCATTGAAGCATTTTGAATGTAGTGGACTCTTTGAATAAAATTTTTCTTGATAAATAGATTCCACTTGATCAAATGGATTCCACTTTTAATATTTTGGTTGCTAGTTGGGTCATTTAAACTTTTTGGGCTTAGTAGATTCCTTGGACAATATTTTTTTATAAAATAGGATCCACTTGGATAAATAGGTTATTACACTTACGCTATTTTTGGAACTAGTTGAGTGATTGGAAGTTTTTTGGGTTAAGTGGGCTTCTTGAACGCAAATACTGAATGCACGAAAATTTGATCAACAGGTTAAGCGTCTAACCGAAGGAGCATTAGTAGCCCGGAGCATCCACTTGTAGAGATGAAAATGGAGATCTGGTTACAGATACGCAGTGTGCGCTGAAATTATTGAGACAGCATTTCTCCAATCTACTAACTGGCAACGATTCCACCAATACCGCCCATGGAGAAAGCAGTTCAGTGCCACCAATCAACGATGACGGAGTGGAAGTACTACCACCTAGCCATGAAGAGGTTCGAGTTGCTATCCAACGACTTAAAAACAATAAGGCAGCGGGTGCTGACAGCCTGTAGGCTGAATTGTTTAAAACCGGCGGAGATGAATTGATAAGACGCATGCATCAGCTCATCAGCTGACTAGTGGAAAACATGCCCGACGTTTCGAATCTCAGCGTACTTTGCCCTATAGATAAGAAGGGAGACCCAACAATCTGCCCCAACTATCGAGGCATCAGTTTTATTTCCATCGCATATAAGGTTCTGTCAAGCGTACTGTGTGAAAGATTAAAGCCGATTACAAAAACACTGACTGGACCTCATCAGTGTGGCTTTCGACCTGGAAAGTCCACCATAGACCAGATTTTCACGCTACGACAAATCCTGGAGAAAACCCACGAAAATCAAATTGAAACACACCATCTCTTTGTCGAATTTAAAGCTGCGTTCGATAGCCCGAGAAGGGATTGCCTATACGCAACAATGTCTGAGTTCGGTATACCTGCAAAGTTGATTAGACTTTGCAGAATGACGTTGAGCAACACATGCAGCTCCGTCAAGGTAAGAAATAACCTCTCCGAAACCTTCAATACCGAAAGAGGTTTCAGGCAAGGCGATCCACTGTTCTCTTCGACATAATCATGGAGGGAATCGTACGAAAGGAAGGTGTGCATCTTAATGGCACTATTTTCTACAAACGTCCAGCACCTTGCGTACGCTGATGATATTGATATTGTCTGCAGAACCAAGAGAGATGTTACCGCTGCTTTCACCGCTATCGAAAAGGAATCAGCCAAAGTGGGTTTGACGATAAACGAGGGTAAAACAAAGTGTTTGCTGTTTACAAACAAGGGAGCGCGGCGCTTAGACTCCCACTATAACTCCCAGCTATAACTTTGAAGTAGTCAAGGAGTTCGTATACCTTGGCACCGCCATTAATAACAACAACGAAGTCAGCCTGGAGATAAAGCGAAGAACAATAATTGCTAAAAGGTGCTGCTACGGGCTCAGTAAGCAACTAAGTTCCAGAGCACTCTCTCGATCGACAAAACTAACACTCTACAAGACGCTTGTTCTACCTGTGCTTCTTTATGGCGCTGAGGCATGGGTAGTTTCTTAAACTGACGCACCTGCTCTGGGGGTGTTCGAGAGAAAAGTTCTTCATTGACGTAGCTCGGCATATAACTGTGCATCGACTACGCTGGCTGGATCATGTCTATCGTATGGACGACGAAGCTCCAGCGAAAAAGGTGCTCGAGGCGAGGGTCGCTGGTCAACGATGACGAGGGAGACCATGCCTCCGATGGATGGACCAAGCCGAGGAAGCACTAACCGCACTTGGTGTATCCGATTGGAGAAAGCGTGCCCAAAGCAGAGGCGCCTGGCGAGAGCTAATGAGGTCGGCCGAAACCCGAACACGGGTTGTTATGGCCACCTTAGTGAGTAAGTAACCTATCCCATGACAGTAAATGATGTGTATTGGGAAGCTTCTAGAGAAGCCAACGACTTGGAAGCCAACTTTACATGCTTGCTACAAATGTTGACATCCGACCGTCTACGTAAGTTTACAATCCTGAGCACATGAAGGTTGGTTCAAAAAGAAATTTAGTATTTTAGTCTACCTAAATTTTTTGGAAAGTT
This sequence comes from Coremacera marginata, assembly GCA_914767935.1. Lineage (NCBI taxonomy): Eukaryota > Metazoa > Arthropoda > Insecta > Diptera > Sciomyzidae > Coremacera > Coremacera marginata. The sequence goes on along the minus strand of OU612043.1, from coordinate 228,930,764 downwards.
GATCCTTATTGAAATATAAATATTATTAATTTTTTTCTGGACGCCATTAATGGGTTTCATCGCCATATTGCGATACTTGAATGGAAAAGGTTGACACACTGGACTTAATCTGAATTAAATCTTTTATTTAATTTTCTCCTTTAAGCCGCCATATTGGGACAGTTACCTTGAATTGAAAAATAGAACAAACAGCATTCAAAAAGAGGCACTTCAATAAAATGTCAAGCCCCTACAGATTATTTTTCTATGACCAAGAATTTTTGTAACAAAAAACCATTATATTTTTGTAAACTTTCATGCTTGTTGTTCACAGCTTTCATAGATTTAGTACTCTACGTTTGTCACAAAAAATTAGTAACCGAATCAAAATGTCTGTTACTTTTGGGACACCCTCTTTATTAGATGAAATTATAGAATATTTATAACAGAACAACAAAATTAACAATGCAAACGCAATATTATTGACAAAGGCTTTGATCAAAGCGAAAAATCGATTAATCAAATAAACAAAATAAAATTTTTCCAATATAATAACTACCTTTCAACTTAAATCAAACTGACAAAATCGTTTGTTGTCAACAACATTGACAAACAATTTATCAACTCAACCTAAGATTTAGTCAATATGAACAAATATTACTTTGAGTGAAATATTTCACTCATTTTAACGGAAAGTATCTGGAAAATTTCTTTTAATATGCTACTTACCATGTATTCATAATCTTTATCCTTGATACGTTTGTAGCATGTAGATTTAGTTGTGACTCCATTGTGGCAAAGAGTAGTGGCTGTTGTTGTTGTTGTTATTATTGTCGATGTTATTGACGCTGCAGTTTTTTGTTTGCACTCGGCAACAGTTTGAGAATTCATCACATTATCATATTGATGCATAATACTTTGCAAAATATCGTATCTTTTAATGGAACTGTAAACACCAAAGGTTTATTTTTTATTTTCAAAATATTTGCTGCAAACAGAGAAAAAATAGAAATAAAATTATTTATAATAGAGAAGCGAAAAAAAATCATATCTCCCAAGGGCGTAGCAAGGATTTTGTTCTATGATGTAGGGGGAAAGAAACAAAATTATTTTTTCATGTGACTTATAAATAAATAAAAAATGTGTCAGCTGTAAGTTTGTAAAAAAAAAAAAAATAAATTAAGATTTAATAAATATTAATAAATTCTGTTTTTTAATCATGAGAAAAAATGCTATGAGTTTCTTAATTGAATACTAAAATTTTTGTTTTTCTAATGTTCAGGGGGGAGGACTTCCCCTTTCTCCCCACCTTTGCTATGCCCATGATATCTACATATGACGTTATGTTAACAGTTACCAGACAATCGAGCACAATTAACAGATTGGTAGTGGTTATGTATTAGAAATGAAATTCCATTAATTATTATGGTAAACAAGTAATATATCGGGTAGTACGATACAAATGAAACTATCTAAACATGCGCCAGAATTCGAATGAATTGATTTTCGCATCTATTTGAGAGCACAAAAAAAAACAATTTCCCTTCTATAGGGGGCAAAATGTGTTTAAAGAAATACTAAACTAAATACACAACACTGGTAAAAACAAAAAATAAACAACATTACTGACAGATTAAAACCAATATCTAAGAGATTTTATATTTTAGTATATTTTAAGTGCTTTGCTAATGTTTCTACAAATACGAGTGTATTAAAATTAAAAGCAAAAATGCATTTAACTTTGTTGACGTGAAAATTATGCTAGTTTTACGACATAAATGACGACAATAACAAAATAAATAGCGGAAACAATTTATGCATTCTTAGATTTGTTTGTGTTTTTATTAATGTTTTTATTTTTGCTTCATGCAATCCTGTTATAAGAATCAGTTGGCTGGCTGTCTCTTATTTTCTGAACATTTTTATTTTAAATAATTAACCCTGTGAGATATATGTAAGTATATTTAATGCGTCCACTGACGTCATATGAAGTAGTTCATTCTTTTCACAACTAAGCAATTATTTTGTTCATAGATACTCTTGTATCGGATAAGCAAACCATATTTTAAAAGTTAAGCCAGTGACTGAATGTGTTAAAATATATTCGGAAATTCTTAAAATAATAAGAAAATCTTATCAAAATTATGTGATTTGCTTATAAATTTTCAAAGTTGTATCTTGATTTTTAAAAAGGAAATCTTATCGATTTAATAAGATTTCTTTTTTAAATTCAAGGCCCAGTTTATATTTTTTTAGAAAAATTTTCGATTTTTTTTTTTTTTATTTTACTATTTTCAACACATTCATCTTAAGAATGTGTAAAAAAATTCAGAATAAATTTCGAAGCCGTTTAAGAGATATTTAAGTTTTTATGAGTAGTAAACGCTCATAAAGTAAGGTAAACAAAAACTTGAGTAGATATTGTCATTAAGGTAGGTAGTATTAAACAAATGTAAAAACCCTTTTTTTATCCAATGGGACAATAAGAAAGCAACAATAAAATACATAGCGGCACACAGCTCTATTAAGCATCGTTCTGTAGCATACACGAGCAAGAGTAGAATGCGAGAGAGTCGCAGAAACTTCAAAAGCGTTGTTGTTGGTGTTTTCTCTTAATTTCTCTCTCAACAAAATAAATTTGCCATCGGCATGGTGTAAGAAAACCAGGTGGAAGCGAATTTTTCACCACACTTTAAATTGCCCCGGGTCTGTCAAAAAATTCTGACAGAGAGAGAACAACTGTTGATTAGTGCCAAATTTTATTGGCTGCGTTCAGCAGGTACAACTTTTGTGCAACCGGTTAGTGTGTGTCTGCTGAACGAAAAAATATCAGTGTCTAATCACAACATGGGAAAATGTCTGTCTTTCGCCGCACTTTATATTTTTGATACATTTGCTCAACGTTTTGAGTATTTCCAGTTAAAAATTTGGCTTTTTTAGAATAAGTGTGCTTTTATAACAAATGAAATAAATAACGCAAAATATAACGAGAAAACACAATTTTTCCCCTATTTGATCACTTATAAAACAATTGTGTTCACAGAAATAAAAAAGGAACGTAAACTGATACCTGATCAGAGACACAACATGTTGTACCCATTATTCAATTATTATTAGGTTGTTCAGATATTTGACGTCAACTCACAAGAATAATAGCTTAAACACATTAACGACGACAACAGCATTGCCGCATGATTCAATTATTATAAGGTTGTCCAGATATTTGACGTCTACTCGCAAGAATTTATACTTTTATTTGAAGAGGAGAGCAAAAGAGCAATTTTGTAAGGACATTAAAATCACGCCAGAATATCATACTTTTTCATAGTACAAACTACTACTTTTTGAAATACTTGCTTTTGTTGAACCAAAAAATTATTTGAGTAAAAATAAGTAAAAATTATATAGTCAGATTATATGTAAAATTTATTGGAATAATGTTTTCAAAATAGTTTAAAATAGTTTCTTTAACCAAAAGTATAAAAATAGTGATTTTTACATTTGTGTTTGGGAAAATCAAAAATTTTTACTTTTTTCCTCTTTTGACAAAAGACAGCTAGTTTTGTTCAGTCAACGCAGAACTTTTTTCTTATATTATATATAAAACTATATTTTATAGTTAATGGTTGTGTAAATATGTCTTCTAAATGTTTCGTGATAGAACCATTGGCATTTTTTTAAGAACGTAAAAATATTTTTGACGTAGAATTACGTCTTACAGCACGTTTGTCATTTTTGGGAGTCTTTTCCACAAATTTTTCCAAGCACATCCTAACGTTTTTGGAGGTCACTTTGGAATATACTTACAGCCTTTAATATTCATCTTACAAAGATAAAATATGTGTCAAAGATCAGTTTTATCTTATATCTACCCTATAGGAACAAACTAACTTGTTTTTAAAAACAACTAATTAAAAAAGTAACTTAAAATAAACTAGTATATGAAGTACTTTGAATTATATTAAGGCGGCAACTACTCTGACTTGGACATGTTTTAATTGCAAATTTTTATTAGATTACAAGTTTATATGTATTTAACCATTTTATTTCATCAAATATTATTAACTTTAAGCTTCACTAACATTTTGTTTCAAAAAGACATATTTTTTTATTTACGACATTGAGCTGCAAGACAGACGTGGTAAACACACTTTCAAACTGATAGACTGCCTCAAAACCCTGTGAAACGATTAAAAATTCTTTATTATTTAAGATATTCAAATTACAAACTGGTAGTGTTTAGCAAACATTGGACAATTTGGACTTTGTGCGGAAATTGATGCATTGCTTAACCATTCAGTCAACACCTCATCACTTCAGTAGTAAAGACGCACGCCTTTCCCTATGTAGCGTCGAGTCTGCTCCATCACTTCATTGCGACTGACACTTAAAATAAGCACTAAGCAAAATATCGGTGTGTGTCCATCGACCATGATTGATGGTTTACCTCATATTTTGAAATGAAGCATCAAAATTGCTGTCTTGTGTTAAATAACAGGCGCAGTATCCACACAATTCTGATCAATTGGATCGGCACCTTCACTCATGTACCCAGGCGTTGGCGTGCCCGTTTTTGGAAACTGCTTTCACAAACTGCATTCTCGTAATGAATTTATGAATATATTTTTAATATATACACAGCCAAATAAATTATCTCTTTGATGTATAGAAATTTAAAATTTTTGTGCTTTTATATTCATCTTCAGTAAGTGAAATATTAACTCGTTTTCAATTGATTTATTTTAAAGTAGTAAAAAATAATTAAAATTTAACTAATTTAACAAGTAGTTGAAAATATATGCAGACGAAAGTCAATTGACTTATTTAGCGGACATCACCATACAAAATATGTTAGTTCGTTCTATGGAAAAAAGTCAGAATTTCAACTAGTTGTGGTTCACAAAAAACTACTTTTTCAACTACTTTTTAATTAGTTGATTTTCCTACAGGGTATATAATAAGAAAAAAATCATGCATTGATGCTTCAGTTGCTGCTGACGTTCTTATGGTTGTTGCTTTTGTTCGTGCCGAAATCACGAACGCAACATCGTGTTGTTTCTTGGAATGAATTATTTTAAGAATATTTCTCAGTAACGGCTTGTATTGTTGTTGTTATTAATACGTATGTAAAATTTACATTAATGTTATATATGCATATCAGCTGCTTTCATTTTTATCGTTTGTTATTATTTTTGTTTATCTTCAGCGAAATAAATACAATAAACAATACAGATGTATTATAGATAAGTGCTGTAGAGCCACAATGTACCCTATAGGAACAAACTAACTTGTTTTTAAAAACAACTAATTAAAAAACTAGTTTAAAATAAACCAGTATATGAACTACTTTTAATTATATTAAGGCGGCAACTACTCTGATGTTGACATGTTTTAATTGCAAATTTTTATTAGATTACAAGTTTATATATATTTAACCATGTTATTTCATCAAATATTTTTAACTTTAGGCCATCAGTAATAGTTTTCAATTGGTTATTTAAAAGCAATTAAAAAAATAATTTAAATGTAACTAATTTAACAAGTAGTTGAAAATATATACAGACGAAAGTCAATTGACTTATTTAGCGGACATCACCATACAAAATAAGTTAGTTCGTTCTATGGAAAAAAGTCAGAATTTCAACTAGTTGTGGTTGACAAAAAACTATTTTATCAACTACTTTTAAATTAGTTGATTTTCCTACAGGGTAGCTACAAAAATGTGTATTACTACTACGCAGGTTTACATATACAGAGAATGCTCATGGTCATTGTGCTTTGAAAACTCTATTGATTCTTTAAATATCATTTTTTTTTTTTGCCAATTTAAGAATTCTTTCACATTTTAAAGTTGTTATTATACTGTTTTAATAATATTTTCACTCAAACTATCACAAATTTAACACACGCGACCGCACTACTTGCAACTTCCCTATAGGAACAAACTAACTTGTTTTTAAAAACAACTAATTAAAAAACTAGTTTAAAATAAACCAGTATATGAACTACTTTTAATTATATTAAGGCGGCAACTACTCTGATGTTGACATGTTTTAATTGCAAATTTTTATTAGATTACAAGTTTATATATATTTAACCATGTTATTTCATCAAATATTTTTAACTTTAGGCCATCAGTAATAGTTTTCAATTGGTTATTTAAAAGCAATTAAAAAAATAATTTAAATGTAACTAATTTAACAAGTAGTTGAAAATATATACAGACGAAAGTCAATTGACTTATTTAGCGGACATCACCATACAAAATAAGTTAGTTCGTTCTATGGAAAAAAGTCAGAATTTCAACTAGTTGTGGTTGACAAAAAACTATTTTATCAACTACTTTTAAATTAGTTGATTTTCCTACAGGGTAGCTACAAAAATGTGTATTACTACTACGCAGGTTTACATATACAGAGAATGCTCATGGTCATTGTGCTTTGAAAACTCTATTGATTCTTTAAATATCATTTTTTTTTTTTGCCAATTTAAGAATTCTTTCACATTTTAAAGTTGTTATTATACTGTTTTAATAATATTTTCACTCAAACTATCACAAATTTAACACACGCGACCGCACTACTTGCAACTTGGAAACATAAAAATTTTTCTTAATTTGCAATTCCTTGTAAATTCGTCGTTTTGACAACTTAGGTTGGCTAAGGACTCTGAGCCAACCGGCCGTACCTTATAATTCTGCCATGAATAAAGTGATACTTTCTGCTGATCTATTTTTTTTTTCGAAACGTCAAACGGCAAACAGCTGTTCGACAATAAATGTCTCATGTCTCAAATTTATTTTTTTTATGTTCTGTGTGCACACGTTTCAAACAAATAGTTTTAATTAAAAGCACTACTAAGCAATTTAATAATTTAGTTATTAATAAATTTAATATTTGGTATATTTATCTGTCAAAATAAAGTAGGCGTAAGCCGCTCAACTGAAGTAGCATAAAATATTTTCGCTACCTAAGATGGCGACCGCTCAGGGAACGCGTTGTGCGAGCACTTTATGCAACATACATACCATTCAGCCCGAAACTTGTTCAACAGCTACGTAGCAATTTTTCCGCTGAATGCAGCCAATGATTGAAACATGATTGTACCTGCTGAACGCAGCCATTTATTTCTGCTGTTTTTGACAGATGCGGGTACAATTTTTGTGAGAGAGGTGACAAAAACGCTTTCACCTGGTTTTCTTACACCATGGCCATCGGTTCAGCGTCAAAAAATCTGTTAAACTGCTGCTTGCTTCATATAAGACACGCAAAGACATTTATAATTGTTTTATTTTGTTCAATACTTCTGTTCAGGCTATGGATTGGTGCGTTCAGCAAACAAACAAAAAAAAATCTTATTCAAGGTTCAATAATATAGATTAAGTTACTTGAGACAAAAGCACTCTTTTTTTGCCTTTGCTCAAACTGTCAAAGTAGCTTATAGCTGAAAATTTTACAGATTCATGGCAGAATTATAAGGTAGGGCCGACTCGGAAAGGAATGGAGAAAGGTAGAAAGCAGAATAAAGGGAGATAGATGTTAAAATCCGCTGTTCATCGCGAATTTCTTTATGCTCACGTTTCGCAGTTGTTTTTAGGTTAGAATTACATGTTATAGTTTTTATTACACTGTCGTTATAATATTTTCACTCAAATTATCACAAATTTAACACACACGACCGCACTGTTTGCAACTTTATGGGAGGAAATTAAGTTGGTGCTACATGGCCAAGACATCAACTGCTGCTGGCCACCATGCGGCCTGCGAAGAGGGCAATGCTGATGTCTTGAAGGTAGCCTATGGCTCCTTGGTTTTAGTGTGCAAAGTTTTCTTCTCGCTTTACTTGCACAATTATCACAAATTAAAGACACGTGTCTGCACTGTTTACGATTTGAAAACATAATATTTTTATTTCATTTGACGTTTCTACGTACTTCGTCGTTTTGACATCTAACGAACCTTTTCGTTATCCACTCTTCGTTGACGCGTGAGGGCACTCAGCGAAGCGGCCCTACCTCATTATTGTATCATGTACAAATTCAGAGTTTTTTTTTCTTGATTTCCTTTCATACATTCTGGCAGTTCGACTGAGCTTCTCTCAAGTGACTTAACCTATTTTAATCAACCTTGATCTGATTTTGATATGGCCGAATTTGGACCACAGACGATACTAGTTATTTTTATACCCCAACGCGTACTTCCTAAGGGGTATATTAACTTTGTCATTCCGTTTGTAACGCCAAGAAGGAGGCGTGGCAGGCATAGCAAAATATATACATTTTTGATCAGCATCACCTCCCGAGTCGAGGTCCGTCTGTCTGTCCGTCTGTGGACACGATTACAGCCGTAATTTTAAAGCTATCGCGATGAAATTCAAAATATAAGTATGTTTTAAACAAAGGAAGATCAAGTTCGAAAATGGGCCAAATCGGATGAAAACCACGCCTACCTCCCATACAAAGTGACTTTATATTAACCGTAAAATGTCTTTAAAATCCACAAAAATTAAAGAAATGCCTTGAAATTTGGCACGTAAGCTTCGATCTTCAATTTAAATCCTGGCTATGAAATTTGGAAAAATCGGATGAAAACCACGCCTACCTCCCATACAAAGTGTCTTTATTTTAAATGTAAAATCTCTTAAAAATCCACAAAAATTAAAGAAATGTCTTAAAACTTTGCACATAATCTTTGATATTTAGTATAAGCCAACTCTATGATACATGGCAAAATCGAATGAAAATCACGCCCACTTCGCATACAAAGTGGCTTTATTTTAAAAGTAAAATCTGTTAAAAATACACAAAAATTAAAGGAATGACTTGAAATTTTGCACATAAGCTTTGATACACAAATAATATGAGCCACCTCAATGATATTTGGTTAAATCGGATCAAAACCACGCCTACCTCCCATACAAAGTGACGTCATCAAAATAGGAAAACTTTCGTTAATATATAAAACTGAATGTCATCGTGTATGTCGTGGCTAAAGACTTATATACTTAAAAGACGAATATACTTCAATATGGCCGCGGGGGGATATTTTAGCTTCGGTACCCTGCTGAAGCTCCATCCTTATTGTGCACGAAAAATTGAGTTTTTTTTAATTTATGAGGTTTTTTTAATTTTTTTTTTTTTTTATTTAAACTTTTTGTCAGTTCACTCAGAAGGCAAAACTGTTTTAAAAACTGATTTTATTTTTCGCTCCCTGGAGAGGAGACATCATGCAAGCCCTATAACTATTGATGCAAAATATAAAAAAAAAAAAAATAAAATTGTTAATTTAAGACTTGAATGAAAACAAGGAAGTTATTTCGATATTAAATAAAATAAAAAAAAATACAGTCCTTCAAAAAAGCCCGCTTTTTTTACTCATTGAAACTGGACCTTAATAAATTTATTTTTAAATTATAAGGAAATTTTTTTTAAACAAAACGGAATCTTATCAAACTTTCACCTGGAAATATAGTCTTAAATGACAATAAAATAAAAGAAAACTAGTAAGGATGAAGCTTCGGCAGGGTACCGAAGCTAAAATACCCCCCGCTGCCGAATTGAAGTATATTTTAAGACTTTAGCCGTCTTTAAAATGTTTATGCATAATCTGCAAAAAAAATTGTCATACGCTTAATTTAATTTTATCCTTAGCTGCCGCTTAGACTCATTTGTAAACTGCTTATTATCTTAAAGAATATATGTGCAAAATTTGATTGGTAGTATGTGCAAATTCATGCCAACGGTGTAAAATAATTTTGTTTGAAATTAAAGTGCCACGCACCCCGTTCAATTCCACCCAATTATCTAGACTAATTTCTGCTTATTATTCAAAAGAATATGGAAATTTTTGAAAAAATCGGACAAAGTCTGTAGAAGGAGTTCGATTTGAATTGAAGTGGCAGTCCCCTGTCTATTTCCGCCCAATTTTTCAGACTAATCACTGCCCATTATTTCAGAGAATCTATTTCCAAAATTTGGTTGAAGTCAGAAAAACAGTGTAGAAGAGTTCGATTAGAGTTAAATTGACACGCCCCTTGTCCAATCCCACCCACTTTTGTGGGCTTAAAAATTCTCATTATACTGAAGAATATATGTGCGAAATTTGACTGAAATCAGAGATAGGGAGTAGATGGAAATAGATTAAAAATAAAGTTCCACGCCCCCTGTCTAGTAACGCCCTTTTTTATAAACTTCAGACTGATCCTTTTTTAGAATATATGTAATTGGATTACGGTAACCTCAATTAAAATTGTAATTGGATTACAGTAACCTCCAATTACAATTCCTGTAATGAAATTGAAAATTTCAATTACCAATTCCTGAGGAATTGAGATGTAATGTTACATTTCCGTAATGAAATTGATAATTTTTTTCCAATTCCATTCCTGAGAAGTTGAGATGTTCAATTACCAATTACAATTCCTGGAGTGGAATTGACGACTTTTTTCCAATTTCATTTCTGAGGGATTGAGATGTTTAATTACCAATTACAATTCCTGGAATTGAATTGACGATTTCTTTCCAATTATATTCTTGCTGAGATTGAGATGTTCAATTACTAATTACAATTCCTGGAATGGAATTTTTAATTCCAATTCCAATTCCTTGGAACTAGGAATTGGTAATTGGTCATCTCATTTCCTCAGGAAAGTAATTGGAAAAATTCGTCAATTACATTAAAGGAATTGTTATTGGTAATTGGACACCTCAATTCCTCAGAAATGTAATTGACGAATTTTTCCAATTACATTCCTGAGGAATTGACAAATTTTTCCAATTATACTCCTGAAGAATTGAGATGATCAATTGCCAATTCCTAATTCCAAGGAATTAGAATTGGGATGGAATTAATTCCAAAAGGAATCATTACAACCCAGCTCTGATTATAACCCCAGTAGAGGTGAGTGTGACCAAGTACTGAAATTTTTCGATTCGACTTTGCCCGTATACTACGTAGAAGATTTTGAGGAAATACCTTGCCTTCATTCGTATAAAATCTTACTGATGCAGGAATTGAAGCCACCAGACCATTGTTCGCTGAATGGGCTTCGAATGTTCGGTGAATGGGCTGCAAATCAATTGGAATATCAACTGCATTTTTAATATGAAATCATCTTAAGCGGTGAGGCACATTTCTGGCCTTACGGGTGCATAAATAAGCAAAATTGGCATATTTGGAGTGAAAACAATTCTGAAGAGACTCTCCAGGCTTCCTTACACCCAGATACAAAATAAGGGGTGGTTAAATTTTAAGGGCCGATGTTGAATGTGAACCACACCTAAACGTCAAGTTTTTTTCTGCATTTCATTTGACATTTCTCAATTTCAAACTCACTCAATTTGAACCATGGAAAGATACACAATCGAGCAACGCGTTAAAGTTATTCAGGCTTATTATGGAAATGGGCATTCAAATCAAAATGCATAACGTGCACTTCGTGATTTTTTCAATCAATTTAATCGTCCAAATGTGCGTACAACCGGAAAATCGTGCAAAAATTTGAGCAAACCGGGTCTGTAGGAGATGTGAAAACACCAGTGCATGCTCGTACAGCTCGTACTGCAGAAAATATTGTATTTTTTCCAAAATGAGGCCGGTCAGGCAGTTACTGTGAATGGTGTAAAGGATGGGATAATTCAGCACATTAACGGCATAGAATTGCATTTCGGTGTCAATCTTTGCTTGTGTTTTTTAAATTTTCTTAAATTTTCCTTAAGTTTTGATATATTTTATATTCTTTGAGTTTATATTTCATATAACAAAAGCAGCAAAAATGATAAAGAATGTTGTTGCTCTTGTCAGCGGTGGAGCTTCCGGCTTGGGCCGTGCCACAGTGGAGCGTCTTGCTAGTCAAGGTGCTCGCGTTGTGCTTGCCGATTTGAGCACATCCAAGGGCATTGATGTAACCAAGGAACTCGGTGATAATGTGATTTTTATGCCAGTCGATGTAACCTCTGAGCAGGACGTGACTAATGTCGTTCAAGCCGCTAAGGACAAGTTTGGTCGTCTAGATATGACTGTTAACTGTGCTGGCACTGCCACTGCCATTAAAACATATAACTTCAACAAGAATATAGCGCACAGTTTGGAGGATTTTACCCGCGTTGTTATGGTTAACACCGTGGGTACTTTCAATGTTATTCGTCTATCTGCTGGTTTGATGGGTGTCAACGAGCCCAATAAGGATGGTCAACGCGGTGTTATCGTCAATACTGCTTCGGTTGCTGCTTACGATGGTCAAATCGGACAAGCTGCTTACTCGGCTTCAAAAGCTGCCGTTGTAGGCATGACTTTGCCCATAGCTCGTGATCTTAGCACTCAGGGAATACGTATCTGTACCATTGCACCAGGTCTGTTCAACACTCCAATGCTGGCTTCACTACCCGAGAAGGTGCGAAATTTTCTGGCTAAATCAATTCCTTTCCCACAACGTCTGGGTGAACCTTCCGAGTATGCACATATGGTGCAGGCCATTTATGAGAATCCTCTGATGAATGGTGAAACTATTCGTCTCGATGGTGCTCTCCGTATGATGCCTTAAATAATGGCTAATATGAATAAAGTGCATTTATTAAAAAAAAGTTTATTCGCTTGATTTCCATAAAGGAACGAGCTGGAATCATGAATTAATTAAAGATTCTTTGTATTTGAAAATAAAGTGGAATATTTATACATTGATAAGAAAAAAAGAACCTCACTTATGCCTCAGCGTCATCGAAAATTTGGACCATCGGATGGAGGTGTGCCGCCGAGGTCGCGTCGGCCATTTGGCCGATATTTTGTTCCATACATAATTGAACCATACCAATATTATCATAATAAAAAGAAATGACAATAATTTCCTAAATAATTTGTGTTTTATTCAAAATCAACATCGGCCCTTAAAATGTAACCACTCGTTACTATCTCGTGTGGTTTCAAGACTGAAGTCGGTGCCAATGTTACCGTCTATGGTGAGTGCTACGTGCAAATGATTCGCATCATTTTGGTTCCCCACGTCAATATCAATTGTCTAAGTGCTAAATAGTTCCAGCAGGACGGTACAACAAGCTATAGAGTGCGTGAAACCATCACTTTATTGGGACGAGCTTTTGGTGACTATATCATATCAAGAAATGAACCTGTCAATTGGCCATCTAAATCAAGCCACTGGTCTATGCTGATGGAGGGCCAGTTATGCTGGAAAAAGTGGTGTAAAACTCCACCGACAGGATGGCCTTGATAAGACGCAGTCGGGGTGGCTTGGTATGGCCGAAATATTGTTCAAATACTAAATGACTTAAAATGTTCATAAAACTAAAGCCAAAATAATGGCCATTTCATTAATTTTTCTGGTTTATTTGAAAAAAAACCTATAAAAACACACCCTTTATTAATAATATTGATTTTTTTCCAGTGTAGTGAATAAGTTAAACTTTTAATAAAGTGTCTAAGAGTTCAGCAACTAAAGGCATACACAAATTTGAATAAAACTAGTTAAAATGCCATCAAAAAACTTGACAGCCATCAAATACTGACATTTTCTCATCAACTAAGTAAATATTGCACAAATCTAAAAAGAAAACATAAATAAGTAATAAGTTTGTGAATAAATTTCACCTCATTCGAACATTTTTGAAGATTTTTCTTCATCACAACCATTTAGCAACAAAGAACTAATTAATCATTCAAAATAAAAAAAAATAAAAATAGCAAAATGTACACTTCACTGTTCATGATCGACAGTAGCAAAGTGAGTTATGTAAAACATTAATTATGATCAAAGAAAAGTAATTCACGTGCGCACAAAGCCAAACAAAAACGAGCAGAACGAACGATAGAACAAAAAAAAAAAAATACAAATTGATTTTTTTACATAACCAAAAGCAGTTGGAAAATTCATTCTCAGTGGAAAATCTTTTAGGAAAAACTTACCTACGCACAAAACGCATGCAACAAGGTTTTTTAAGCTTTTAAAGTAATTTTTTGAATATTATAATTTTATCACTTTTAAATTTATTCAAATTGTGTGTAGTATTACTCTTTATTTTTATTTAGCTAATTCACACAATCACTACCATTTAATTTATTGAATACTTGCAGCTTTTATTTTCACCGTCAGTTGCTAGCTCATCGGGCTCTGATTACTACTGATCACGCACGCGTTTCTTCTCCGTTGAACCGATAAAAATCGACTAGATTTGCAAAAATAATTTTTCCTGTTAGAACATCTCAACAACAACAACAACAACAACAACAACAACAACAAATATAAGAATACAAAAACTTTTATTAGCCGAATGTATGGAAAGAAAAAGAAAAACCAAAAACAAACACAACAAACACAACAACCTCAACTAAATACAATGTTAATTGAATTCGTTTGCACATTTTAATGCAAGAGAATCGAAAGAAAAAAAAATATGAACGCTCGATCGAGCAACGAGAGTTTTTAGCGATCAATAGTTTAAGAAATATTTTGTTGTCAAGTTATGGGAAGAGATTTCCCCTCCACCGTTTAAATATTAAGCGAATTATTAAAAATTTTCGACAGTGAGATTCCTATCACATTGATCATGAAAATGTTCAACGCTCTTTGTCGCCTAAAGTGCATAAATCGAAATTAACAATTTTGGGTTTTTATTTCTAAAGAAGCTGTTCCAATTTAAAAGTAATGTAACACGACGCGATATTCGTAAATTTGGTTTTTTTTTTTCATAATTCTTTTACCTCTTCATGATTCGTTATAATAAAGTCAATATGGCCAGTTTTCGGCACCCACTGAAAATGGTTCAAAATGCATTGAAATTAAAACTTCTTTGATGAGGAATACTTTGATTCTCATATCTATAAATTCTTTTTTTTTTTAGACTTAACCAGCACTCAGGGGTTGCCCCCTATAAATGCGAAAGCATTGTGTTGATTCGGAAGACGGGTGATAGTTAGTTGGAGGGTGGAAAGATGGACTAGTGTCGATGAAGATTTGATTTAAATTTACACAGATTGAAACTGCCGGGAAACACGCTCGCAGGGAGATTGTTCCACAATTTTACAGAGCGACCCAAGAACGAATTATCTCGGTAATGCCATGTTCTATTTGGCAAAGTTGCAATGGTAAAGGAATGGGCTTGGAGAGCTGCCGGAGTGGACCTAGGAAACACACGAGCTGGTGGCGTCAGGCCATGTATCTCCCTTGAACACTTCCCATGGTAGTACCTGTACAGAAGGCTTAGGCAACCAACATTGCGACGATGCCCAAGAGAGTTGAGAAAAGATGAAATATTTCCATCACCTATCAAATATATCTCACGTCTTTGAATCCGGTCCAGAAGCTCCAAATATGATCTTGAAGCCCCTGCCCAAATGTGCGAATATCTATCGGAAAGATCGGGACAGCAGTTAGGTTAGGTTAAAGTGGTTAAGTCGATAGCCGACTCGACACCTAGGCCAGTGTAGGCCCGTTGTGATGCCACATAATCTCTTTTGAACCCTAGAGATTTCCCTCCTCAAACCAGGTTGTGCGAGTGATGAATTTTAGGATATGCCTAACTTCCAGGTATGAGACTTCAGCAAGTCCGTTTAGAAAGGGATGAACCAGAGTTGCCATCCTTCTTTTAGCAACACTTTCTACTTCCTCTTCACATCTGCAGCTTCTGCAAAAATCATTTGCTATAAGTCCCAACCGAAGAGCATGTGTTCCGATTAGGCAGTGACCCGTGAGGATTTCAACTATTTTTGACAGGCTTACCCTGCTTAACTCAAGCAGTGATTTGGTGTGTTTTAAGTCGCAGGAAGGCCACGTCAGCTTAGCAGTCCTACATGTATCAAGGTGCTCCCAGTGTTCTTGTGCAAGACTTAAGGATTTGTTCATGCACTGGAGTTTATAGCAGGATATGGGTACATATACCAATAAGGTCCTCATTTAAGAGGGTGTTTAAGGCCGTACCCTTCCTAGCCAATCCGTCTGGCAAGGTATTGCCCTCGATATCCCTGTGTCCGGGTACCCATATGAGGTGGATCCTGACTAGCCTTGCCATTTCATGCCTTCTAAAAATGCTTCGCATTCGATGGTGTGCGATGCACTCTTTTTTTTACCTGTAAGAAGGTACGATCTAGTGACCATATTTTTATATAAATACCAAAAGAGTCGTCATTTAGACACCAAAAATCATAAATGTATAAGAATATGTTTTTAGCATAAGACTAAAATATTTACGGACCTTATGGCAGCTACGGGTTGTTAGCTCCTAATTGGTGACATTTAAAAAACTAATTATATCATCTGAATGGTCAGACAGACGTAACAAAAGATCAGTGATATTGTTAATCGTTCAGTTATAAATAATTTTTTTAGAATTTTATCCTTTTAACGGGCAGCCTATAGACATTTTTGTGTAAAACCAAGAATAGGGTCTGATGATATTCTTTAACCTTGAATTGACTTAATATTGTCTGAATGGGTCTAATTAAACTTTTCTATGCATTTTAAGCTATTTTTAGAGAGGTTTGAAAACCTAAAGTATTGCACCTCATCTTGTATTGACAAGATTTTATTTTGGCAAAAACCTACAAAAGCAACATTTTTCCAAAAAGAAATCAATCCTGGAAAATTTTTGCGGAACAATTGAAAAAGTAATTATAGGCCATAAAATTAGCTCAAAATGGGTTCTCGTTCAAATCATCATTTTAATCGTTTCATTGGCACTTAAAGAAAGAAACTAGAAGTTTTTCCTATTCGGTGCCACGCCCACTTTATTGTTTTTCAATTTTCTAGGTTTTGAATTAAATCACTCGAAGACCGTTCAGCCTACAGAAAAATCTTATATGACAAATAAAAGACCATACAGTTTTATGTAAAACAGGTGTAAGAACTTAAAAATTGCTCAAATAATAACCCAATTATGATAGTAGCAAACTTGGGAATTTTTCGACTTTTTAAATTTTTGCCGCAAATAACTCAAAATCCGTTTAATCTTAAGAAAAAATATTTCAGAATAAATTAAAGGCCATACAATTCTGTAGCGACTCTGTGTCACAAAAAAATAGAAAAAAAATTAGGCATTTTTTAAAATTTCTGGCATACAAGCTCCATAACATTGGTTCAGTTTTTTCCAGTTATCCTGGAAAAATTGTTGTACAGATTTTTTTTTTCTCATTATTACATACAACTCAATTATTGTTGAAGCAATTTTCAACTTCTGAGACTTAGGTGACGTACAATTGTATGGTTTTTAATTTGTCAAATAACTTTTTCTTTAGTATGAACGGTCTGGAATTTAGATCAAAAGACGAAAAATCGAAATTGCTGAATGATACACTACCGGAAGTCTTCGGAGAATTGGGGAAAATCGTTCTTCATCAGCACAATGCGAACTCCCACGCATCAGCTCAAACAAAAGTGTTTAGGAACATTCAAAACGTAGATTTAATAGGACATCCACCTTACAGCCCCGACTTGGAACCCAATGACTCTTTTTGCTACCTAACATTAAGAAAAAAATGAGTGGATATCGTATTTCTAAGACCGCACAGGCTATTGAGCCATTCAAAAACCTGGTTTCGGAGGTACCTACTTCAGAGAGGCAAAACTAACTCGATAATTGGTTTAAACGAATACAAAAGTGTATTGATCATTTTGGAGAATACTTTGAAAAATAGTAAACCATTTTAACTGATTAACCACTGTTTTTTCATTGTTAGGCGCAAGACTTAAAGAGCAGACCATATTTCTGTTGGAACAAACTAAACCTCTGTTGAATTTTACTCAAAAATTTACAAATTTAGTAGTATTTCGGAAACCATTCTAATTATCTTACTATTTTTATTTCATTCAAGTCAACGTGAGAGCTTACTTAGGGAATGACAATCAAAAGCAATGAATAACGGAATTTTAAATTTTTTAATGAAACTAGAGAGTTTCTTAAAGTCGGACACGTTTTTTCGTGCCACTATTTGGTCACTTTTTTTGAAGACATAATTTTCTCGCACCAAAATTAGCCTATTGTAAGCAAAAATCAGCCTGTAAGGCTGGATTCACTCATGGTATAATAATTTACAAGGTAGGAGTGACAGTTCTGTTGGCTATTTGGAGTTGTCAAAAACACATTGAAAAAGAGAAAACGAGGAAGCAGCAAAACAGATGACAAGTTGACCTTTGTATTGATTTGACAACTCCCGATCGCCGCTCGTGCGAAAAAAGGTAGGCTACCTTGTAAATTATTGTATCATGGTTTCACTGACCACCTTCAGCAAGTTTTGCAAGTTTTTTTTATATAAAGTTTTTGTGCTCTCCGCTCAGTGAGAAAGACTTGCTGCACGCTCTTCAACTTGATTAACATTATTTTAATTTTCGCAAAAACTTGCTGAAGGTGGTCAGTGAATCCAGCCGAAGAGGTTAACTCCAAATTTTGACTTATTACACTTTAACAGCACAAGAGCACGATATATTATTTATTTTGATTATTTTAGTTGCAATTTTCTTAAGAAAGCGCTTTAACTGCTATTTTTATAAAATGTTGGTGATGTTTTGTTTGCAAGGCGTGTACCATGGTGTAATTAATAAGGTATACGCCAAGGTTGATTTATAAGGTTGTCGCAGGGCTGATCGCACTCTCTTCTCAGTACCCATAATTGTCAAAACCAGCCAATTTTGCGAATGACTACGAAAAAAAACGGATGATAAAAGAGAGCACTTGCAGATTTTCTATGAGCTGTCAACCTCGATTTGACAATTATGGGTACTCGCTCTCTCCCTTGCGACAACCTTATAAATCAACCTTGGTATACGCATGGGGGAGTGCGAGTGACAGCGAAATCTGCAACTGTTCTCTGCTTTCATCAGTTTTTCTTTCGCATTCATTCGCAAAATGGACTGATATTGACAGCTGTGGTCACTACTGACAAAGAGAGCACAGTCAGGCCTGAGCCAACATTATTAATTCAACCACGGCGCACAATGCTCCGTTCCTTGAACAAAAATCTTAAAGTTCATGGAAAAGAAATCCAACATGTTTGATATCATTTCAAAGGAAACTATTCAAATAACAATAACGCAATTTAACAATAACGCAATTTTTGTGGATGCTGCAACACTTCAAACTCGGAAAATGTTCTTGCTTAAATGACCACTTTTAATGGTCAATAAAAAAAGTAAATACAGGGCTATTAAATATATACCTTTAACGCTTTGAAACATGTAATATATACTCCGCTTTTTTCCGCTTTTTTAATATATTGACTTTTTAAAAATGCTCTATCAGGCCATTTCTTCGCCGCATCAGAATCAAATTAGGCCTAAAATTAAGCAATAATTTTTGCATAAGTTAATTTTTAGCACTTTCTTAACACATTTTTGTACAAATCTATAACTAAATTTTTTTAGTATTTTGGCCGAGTTCCATTAAGATCGGTCAACTATTGTATGTACCTTCCATAGAAAATAATGTAAAAAATTAATATATAGCCAGGGTTAGTACCCTTAGAGTCTCACAGATTTCTATATTTCGCCTCTATAACTATATTTTTTTAGTATTATGGCTGAATTTCATAAAGATCGGTCAATTTTTTATATGCACCTCCCATACAAAAACATGTGAAAAATTAATGTAGGTCCAGGAGAAGTACCCCTAGGATCCAACCGATTTCAACCATTTTCAGTACACATCTATAAGTCTATTTGCTTTACTTTTTGACCAATTCGTTTTGTTAAATTTGGCCAAGCTTTGCTTGTACCTCCCATACAAAATCATGTAAAAATTTAATATAGGTCCAAGGGAGGTACCCCAAGGGACTGACCAATTTTAAAAATTTTTTAAATTTTTCTTAATTAGCTTAAACTGAAGAAGTAACAAAATTTAATTATCATAAAAGCACTCCTTCCATTTTTGTCCCTTGCTTCTATGGGGTCGACGCACTGTGCGGCGCACGTTGGGAAAATATGAGCAAAAATGCGCGCATGGCTTATTATTTGTTTTCATTTCTTTATTAATTGATAATTGTTTGAAGAATTCGCTTTGTAACACGCGTACCAAACAGTTAAACTTGTAAGAAATTTATATGGTAATAGTTGCAGGCAAGGTCAAATAAACAACAAAAATATAATAAGAGGGGGTCATGACCACACTCAAAATTATACACATGGTAAAAAAAAGAGAAATAGTATATATTCTTGAATGCATTAATTTTTCCACTAAAAAAAATTTTTTTTCTTTAATTAAGAAAAAATTTATTTATGAACTTCAATATTAACATACTAACCAGACATATTTATATGAATGCTTACATACCCAATAATCCAAACGAATTCGTTACGAATTCGAGATGAAACCGAGATCTCGCATATTCATTTCGAAAACGAAGTTCGTTCTCGATTTGCTATTGAATCCGAGAGCGGGAGAAATGCACACTTCATTCTCGAAACGATATTTTCAATACAATCGAATCACTTACGAAACGAAAATTTAAGAATTATCAAATTGTGTTCGAATAATTTTAGCAATTCGTTTTCGAAACGAATTTTTTTAAAATTTTCATTACTTACCCAAATCGATTAATATGAAGGTTTTTGCCCTAAGATATGCATTGCTTGCAACATTTGGCAGACGATGCTCGAAATATTGGATCACCAAATAAATTCAGTGCATTTATATTAAATATGAAAATTGCTTACTCAAATTCTTACTCAAATTTATAATAGGCAGGTAGAGCAAAGCATATGTGGAACACTAAATCAAAAAATATTAACCATATTAATATTGGTGACTTTAAGGAAGGGTCATTTTCTTTTCAAGCATCCCAATTAGAAAGTGGTTTTAACTTTTACTCTTCTTAGAAAAGTGGAATTTTATATTAAAATGCATTCGGTATTTTAAAAATTTTCGGATTCATCTCGAATTCGAATCGAATAAGAGACATCTGACTAATTCGAAACTAACCCGAGTTCGTTTTGTGGTTTATTGGGTATCTATAAATTAAAGTCAAAAAATATTTTGAATTTCTTTTTAATATTTTAATACTTTATTTTAATCAATTTTCATCATTTCTTCAACATCTCTTAGCAAATTCTTATTTTTTTTTTTTAAATGGTTGCAGATCGCAAACTTGTAATGTATGGATCAGAGAATACAAAAAATCTTAAAAAAATGTCTTTGAAGCTTCTATATATTTTAAAAGTTTTGTTGCAATGCTCTTGAGCTTCTTCTGGCAATTAATATATATAATTTTAAGATTATTAAAAACATAAAAATTAAGTTTAACTAATAAGATAAACGTTTCTTTAATCTACTTACTTACTTAGGTGGCCGTAACAACCCGTGTCCGGACATCGACCGACCTCATCAGCTCTTGCCAGGCGCTTCTGCTTTGCGCGCGCCTTCTCCAATCGGATACACCAAGTGCGGTTCCTCAGCCTGGTCCATCTATCGGAGGCATGGTCTCCCTCGTCGTCGTTGACCAGCGACCCTCGCCTCGAGCACCTTTTTCGCTGGAGCTTCGTCGTCCATACGATGAACATGACCCAGCCAGCGTAGTCGCTGCACAGTTATACGCCGAACTACGTCAATGTCTTCGTAGAGCTCATACAGCTCGTGGTTCATTCGGATGCGATAGTCATCGCCGACTCGAACAGGACCGAACATTTTGCGAAGAACTTTTCTCTCGAACACCCCCAGAGCGAATGCGTAAGCATAGATAGAACGAGCGTCTTGTAGAGTGTTAGTTTTGTCGAGGGAGGGCTCTGGAACTTTGTTGCTTACTGAGCCCGTAATAGCACCTATTAGCAATTATTGTTCTTCGCTTTATCTCCAGGCTGAGATCGTTGTTGTTATTAATGGCGGTGCCAAGGTATACAAACTCCTTGACTACTTCAAAGTTATAGCTGCCGGATCAAACGTGGGAGTCTAAATGCCGCGCTCCCTTGTTTGTAGACAGCATATACTTTGTTTTACCCTCATTTATCGTCAAACCCACATTGGCTGATTCCTTTTCGATAGCGGCGAAAGCAGCGGTAACATCTCTCTTGGTTCTGCCAACAATATCAATATCATCAGCGTACGCAAGGAGCTGGACACCTTTATAGAAAATGGTGCCATTACGATGCACACCGGCCTTTCGTACGATCCCCTCCATGATGATGTTGAAGAGATCGCAAGACAGTGGATCGTATTGAAAGTTTCGGAGAGGTCATTTTCTACCTTGACGGAGCTGCGTGTGTTGCTCAACGTCATTCTGCAAAGTCTAATCAACTTTGCAGGTATACCGAACTCAAACATTGTTGCGTATAGGCAATCCCTTCTCGGGCTATCGAACGCAGCTTTAAAATAGACAAAGAGATGGTGTGTGTCAATTTGATTTTCGTGGGTTTTCTCCAGGATTTGTCGTAGCGTGAAAATCTGGTCTATGGTGGACTTACCAGGTCGAAAGCCACACTGATAAGGTCCAATCAGTGTTTTTGTAATCGGCTTTAATTTTTCACACAGTACGCTTGAGAGAACCTTATATGCGATGGAAATAAGACTGATACCTCTATAACTAGCGCAGATTGTAGGGTCTCCTTTCTTAAGTATAGGGCACAGTACACTGAGGTTCCAATCGTCGGGCATGCTTTCTGCTAGCCATATTTTGCTGATGAGCTGATGCATGCGCCTTATCAATTCATCGCCGCCAGTTTTAAACAATTCAGCTGACAGGCCGTCAGCACCCGCTGCTTTATTGTTTTTGAGTCGTTGGATAGCAACTCGAACCTCTTCATGGCTAGGTGGTAGTACTTCCACTCCGTCATCGTCGATTGGTGGCACTGCACTGCGCACGTTTCTTTAATCACATCGATAATTTAACTAAATATAATATTACAGTAAATGACCGAAATTTAAATTTTTGCATAAAATTGAATGCCAAGTCTACAACTATCTTAAATCGATTTTTTTTTACATTCTAAATAAAAATTTTACATTGAATAAAATTTTTTAACATTCCAAATTATTTTTTTTTGTTATATTTCTTTTTCAGTGTAAAAATTTTTTTTCAGTGTAGAAAATATTTAAGATGTGATAAATTGTAATCCTTTCGCGAGTTAAGCAACATAAAATAATTTTAAAATAAGTTAAAGGAACAAGTTTACAGAACAAAACAAATAAATTTGATTTTTAGACAGTTATTCATTTACAAATAAAACGTATATGGGCAAGTATTGGCAGACAATATTGGTACCATTGTCTTCGTATATGAGTTATTACTATGCTGAGGATGTTTGAGGATTAGCCGAGATTACCTGTAGAAGTTCTATTCAAAAGAAAACAGCTATTTTATTTTTTTTTTAAATAGTGTTTTTTTTTATGAAGTATATCCTTTGATAAGGACCTTCAAAATTAATTTAGAAAATGCCAAATTATAGATCTATATGTATTGATTATATGAACAAATTTTTATTCGTTTCCATTAAGAAGTAATCAATTTATGGGCAATTTTCTAAACTCGTAATATCAAGCTGATTTAATATTAAAATATCGAAACTGAAGCTTTACTTTGAACCTAAAAATAAAAAAAAAAACGGTAAGACTCATAATAATATTTGATATGGGTTCTGGTCAGAAAAGGTATTTAAAATCTTAAAATAAAAAAAAAAACAATTTCAACATATTATTTTTTTTACCTCTATGCGCGCGTTTTTGTTCATTTTTCCCCAACGTGCGGCGTGTACAAAACAAATAGTTTCCAAGTGGTTTTATTTTAGTTCAATCATTCTTTTTTCCTCTCTATTTAAAGCGTTCTTACGCCACTGTAAGTTGCGCCAAATGCAAATCTTGCCATCAATAATATGTATTTTTAATTAAAAATTTAGCAAGTGTTTTTCACCTTCTTCGTCTTCTTTTTTGCATATTTTTGTTTATTTTATTTGTTGTTTACAACGTCGCCAAATATTTACGCCATGTGTGCGAACGCCCTTCACATTGGCCGTCTCTGCCTAGTGACCAGAATTAATTTTCATTGTTTTAATGTTTATTTTGTTTGCCTATTTATGCTAATGACGTTTTTAGTTTCTTTAACTAAATATCTAGCTTTCCTTGCACAATTATAATTTTTTAAAATAAGAAAGAATAAATTCGACAGGTTTTGTAATTAGTTCCGCATGTAGCTTTTTACTGCGTATTCGTTTAATTACACATTTTATGAAGTATCATAGGTACTAACGGGTATTACGCCGAAATAAAAAAAAAAATAAATGCAAACTACTTTAATGTTGATAATTTATTTTTGCCTATATAAACATAAGCGAAAAATTTAAACACTGCCGATAAGCGATTTTTACTTTTAATCACGCGATATATTGCAGGAGATTCTCTTGATAAGTGGAAAATCTGGCGATGTTTTTCACGTGAGTTTCATGATAATGCTGAATGCCACTTTTCAGCCCACGTGCATGGTAGAATTATTATAAGGTAGGTTCAAGTTGGAGCAAAAAGGTAGCTGCTGTATGTCAAAATCGGCTGGTCGAATTTTAGTTTTCTTATTGTTGTTGTTGTTGCCTTTATCATTTGAAGTCATTAGCATTCTTACATCTTTGTTGTTGCAAAACTTGTTGTTTGAGCAGCCATTTAAATGTGAGCCTACCTTATTTAATTGTATCTGCCCACGTGCAGGAAAATCGTTGTGTAAAAAAATTTAAAAAAAAAAAACAACCGACTACAAAATCACTACAAAGTAAAAAATAATTTTAAAAATACTTTTCCTTTCAATTTCTTTGTCACATTTGATAATTTATTTAAACATATTATTATATATGAAATTTTATTATCATGATTTTTTTTCTTATTTGTTTTATTACCATATATATATTAATTTCTTGATGAATACAAAAGCTTTAAAGGTCGGCGCTAATATAATCAGACTTTTAATCAGAAGCGCCAACTTCAAAGCATTTGTATTCATCAAGAAATTAATATATTTATGATAATAAAAGAAATAAGAAAAAAATGAAGATAATAAGATTTCATATATAATAATATGTTTAAATAAATTATCAAATATGACCAAGAAATTAAAAGGAAAAGTATTTTTAAAATTATTTTTTACTTTGTAGTGATTTTGTAGTCGGTTGTTTTTTTTTAAAAAAAAATTTTATTTCTTCCTTTTTAGAGAATATGATAAATTTTTGAAAAAAGAGTATAAACAACATTAGTACAATAGTTCCGAAAAAATTTGTTCTATTAAATTCTGAAAGTTTGTTGGTTATTTCAAATATCTGCCTCTTAAATTTAAATAAGATGTCACATGTTTTGAAATTATTATACCCATTCTTGTAACGAGTTTTATTACCCTAGAGTCAATATTATTCGAGATATAGTGTTTTTCTAATATTTCCACGCCCCTTTGTTATATAAGCGCCCACTTTCTTGAGCATTATTTCCAATAATTGTGCCTACCCCTGTAGTTTATTTCAGTACCCCAGCGTCAATATTAACTGCGATAGTGTTTATCTAGTATTGCCACGCCCATTTATCCAATAACGCATACTTTATTGACCATAATTTTTAAGAATTCTGCCTACCCCTGTAATACAATAAATTTCAGTGCCCTAGTGTCAATATTATTCAAGATACACTGTTTTCTAATATTGCCACGCCCAGTAGTCGAAAGCCGCCCACTTTGTTCACCGTAATTTTTACTAATAATTCCTACCCCTATACCAAACTGCAGTACCATAGTATCAATATTATTCGAAATATATTCTTTTTCTAATATTGCCACGCCCATTAGTCAAATAACGCCCATTTTCTTGACGGAAATTTGGAAGAATTGTGCCTACCACTACACTAAATTTCAGTACCCTAGTGTCCATATTATTCGAGATAAAGTGTTTTTATAATATTGACACGCCCATTTGTCGAATAACGCCCACTTTATTGGCCATAATTTGTAATAGTAATGCCTACCCTTATACTAAATTGCCGTACTATAGTATCAATATTATTCGAGATATACTCTTTTTCTAATATTGCCACGCCCATTTGTCAAATAACGCCCATTTTCTTGACCGTAATTTGTATTAACTGTGTCTACCCCTACACTAAGTTTCAGTACCCTAGTGTCTATATTATTCGAGATACAGTGTTTTTATAATATTGCCACGCCCATTTGTCAAATAACGCCCACTTTATTGACCATAATTTGTAATAGTAATGCCTACCCCTATACTAAATTGCAGTACTCTAGTCTCAAAATTATTCAAGATACACTGTTTTTCTAATATTGCCACGCCCATTTGTCGAATTACGCCCATTTTCTTGCCCGTAATTTGTACCCTATCAGTACCCTAGTGCCAATATTATTCGAGATACAGTAGTATTTAGTATTGCGAGATCTATTATTGCCACGCCCAGTTCTCGAATACCGCCCACTTTTACGGGCACCTCCATGCTTATGATATCTATCTGTTCCCCAAAAATTATGGCAATCAGGCATATGGTTTAGGAGTTATCGATGTACATACATTAAAAAAAAAAAAAGAGAAAACAGAAACAGAAACAGAGAAACCGACGAACTTGAGAACCTCCTTCTTTTTGAAGTCGGTTAAAAATATCATTAACATGATCAAACATGATAATCGGGTTTTTCCATAAAACCATAGGCAAAAGAACAATATCAAAATATAATTATAATTCCCAAAGGGTTAAATTTTAATTTTAAGTTTTTTGTCGCACTTGACTTTAAGTCAACTATAAATTATGTATAACGACATTATAAATTATAAATTGGAAATTTTGCAAGAATTTGAACCTTGAACACACCTAGTGTTGGAAAAAAAAAATAAATAGAAAGCTTTCCAATGATCGTGAAATTTTTAAATTTTTTACTTGAATAAAGCTAAAGGTCAAAATCTATTACATCTTCTATTGAAGCGGTATTACTACTAGTTTATTTTGAAAAAATTGATTATAAAAAAGAATTAAAAAAACACTAAGCCTTTCTTATTTTTTTTCCAACACTGTACATCTAACATATTCCATCACCCCAACCCCCAATCATAGATTGCCCCCTTCGAAATGACCTGTCTTTTTGAAATTATTTATTTTTAGTTATAAACAATATGCAGTTAAAACTTCACTGTGCCTCAAATATATTTATTTATTGATTACAATATCTTACAAATAAATTTGTAGAATATATAGAGAGGGGCTGGACTACTTTGCCGTTTTGCACCTTCAAGCGATTTTTCTCCTTTTACAGATTATATTTCACTAAGTAGGTTATGTTTGCTTAATACGTCATTAATTGCATTCAGGGTTTCTATTTTGCTACAGTCTAATGCAGTGGTGCTCATTCTACAACATAGACATTTTTGAGTCTGTGTTAGAGAGCTTTAAGCTTCCCAGTGGGCAATTACAGGAGTCCGAAGGCCTTCTAGCAGGCCTGCGTTAAGTTTTCATAGGCCTTACACACTCCTTGCAAACACCGTTTTATTGCTTGTATGAAATGGGAAAATGTGTCAGTACTTCCGCACTCCCTGCTATAGCAAGAGACCTGCTATAAGCACTCCTTTAGAAAGGCTTAAAGAAGAGGTTAACCAAAACAATTAAAAAAATATTTTTTTTATTTCTGTTTATGTATACCTATTTATTTATTTATTTTGTGATTTTATTTTATTTTACGTATTTTTGCCAGATAAGAATATCTCTAAGTCATGACGTTGCTTATTATTGAGTATATTTGAACTAACATATATTTTAACTTTTAACGAAAAAGTAACCCTGAAATATAAGCAGAACCAGTTTTTGTAGGAAAAATATAATTGTTGTACTGCCCTGGGTAGCAGTCACATCACAGAGAAATAACGAAAACTTCTTGCCTTCCTTTTAACAGGCAGGCCTTATAGAAGCCCTCACCGATGCAATGATGTTGTTAAGTGTGTTGACGCCAAAAAAAGCAGTTAATGCATGCCTTTTTTTCAAGAGGCCTGACTGAATTGCCCACTGGGTTCTTTACTAGTTTTTACTAGTGAAGTGTCAATTTGGCAACTAAGTAATTGTGGAATTTTTTTAGAAAATAAAAGACCATTTTTTCATGGAACGAAATAACTTTATTCTGTAATGTATTGCCCATTTTGAGCAATGACCTTTTGCCATCTTTCAGGCAGCATCATAATTCCACGTTCATAAAACTTCTGGTTTTTATCAGCAAAAAACTGAACCAGGTACAATTTGACATCATCATTATTATTGAAATTTTTACCATTCAAGGAGTTATGCAAAGATCGAAATAAAAAGTAATCAGATGGTGCAAGGTCAGGAATGTATGGTGGATGTGGCAAAACATCCCAACCAAGCTCCAATAATGTTTGCCGGGTGACCAAATATGTGTGTGGCCTTGCATTGTCATGGTGGAATACAACACCTTTTCGATTTGTCAATTCGGGCCTTCAAATGCATTGTTCAATTTTGTTAGTTGTTCAATGTAGACATCTGAATTGATCGTTCGGTTGAGTGGTAAAAGTTCAAAGTAGACAATTTCTTTGTAATCCCACCAAACTGATAACATAACTTTCTTTTGATGAATATCAGCTTTTGATGTTGTTTGAGCTGGTTCACCTGGCTTGCTCCACGGTCTTTTCCGATTGACATTGTTGTAAACAAACCATTTTTCATCACCAGTTATCAATCGTTTTAAAAATGGATCATTTTCATTACGGTGCTTTAACAAATCGCAGTTGTTAATGAGTTGTGTTAAATGATTTTCTTTCAGTTCATGAGGAACCCATATATCGAGTTTTCGTATATAGCAAAGTTGTTTTAAGCGATTTTCAATGCATGTATGTGATACATGAAGCTTCTCTGCAATCTCACGTGTTGTACTGTGACGATCCGAATCGATTATTGCTTTGATTTGGTCGTCATCAACTTCAACTGGACGACCAACTTCGATTACGTCAGTAAACCTAAAAATTCAACTAAAGCCATCTATGAGTGAAATCCGCATTTACTTAGTTGCCAACCCAATATTTTATCTGATCACTGCCAGAAATAATTTTGAACAATATTAAATACACGAAAAATATATATAATATTTTTAAAACTAAACAACGCAGTCTTCACCGCTTGAAGTGCCAAAGCGAACTGAGGTGATTTTTTATATGCGTGAGCTTTATATACGTGTGAACGCACAAAAGCTTTTGTGCACATTTGTGCGCCTTTGAGTAACAATGATCTAATGCGATCTCTAAAGTTGTGTTGATTTTTTAAACTGTGCAATCCGAAGCATGATACAATAATTTACAAGGTAGCCTTGACAACTACTTTTTTTCTCACGAGCGGCGATCGGGAGTTGTCAAATCAATACAAAGTTGAACTTTTCATCTGTTTTGCTGCTTCTTCGTTTTCTCTTTTTCAATGCGTTTTTGACAACTCCAAATCGCCAACAGAACTGTCACTCCTACCTTGTAAATCATTATACCATGATCCGAAGCATGTGTTTTACTCATAATGTGGTCGAGCACACGATGCATTGTTTTGAAGCGGTATTGTTAAATAGGTGGATAGAGCTAAATAGTGTAGTCCCAACCCGTATCCTTGCTAGTCTTATGCAGTCTCCTCGCGAAAAATGAATGTTGTATTTCTTTCGACTTTTGGTTTTGTTATGGAGATGTAAAAAAAAGTTAGCAGTGTCCCATTGGGCTTGTTCGAGCTGTTGTTGTACTTTGCTGTTATAATTTATAATTACAGTGTCTAAACATGGTGTTTGTGCAATAAAAGGATGCTTCGATGCGTTTTTAGCTTCTGCATCCGCAGCTTCGTTGCCTTTTATTCCCGATGTACTCTCTCTTAAAATCTATTTGAGCATTGTGCATTTTTTTTTTTTTTTGACGATTTAAGCACACTTAAGCTATCGGAGCAGATTATTGTGTCTTTGTTTTTCAGCATTGCATATTGAATTGCAGTTTTAGCATATCTCCGAAACCATTCATCCGACTTGCATGAAAATTTGTATGTAGAGGTTCACGGACACTCTGAGTTTTTTTGACTTATATACTCTGTTCTATTTCGAACACCAGAGGGCGCTGTAGTACAAATATTTTGAAAAACCTCAAAAAACTCCTAAGACGTGCATCTGAGTTGCATGAAAATTGGAAAATGGGGGTTTTTTGATACGGTGAGTGTTTTAGACTTATCTTTTTTGTGCTATCTTGAACACCAGAGAGCGCTTTAGTACAAATCTTAGGAGATAGTGAAAAACTACAAAACTGCTCATGCGATTTGGATGAAAATTTGTAAATAGCGATTTTCGAGTACGGCAAGTGTTCTGGTGCTATCTTTTTTGCTCTGTCTCGAAACTAGAGGGCGCTGTTGTTCAATTTGTACGTATGCATGTTATTAAACTGTTCCTAAACGGCTGCACCGATTTTGATGAAATTTTTTGTGTGTGTTTAGTGGATCCCTGGATGGATCAGATTCGCAATTGGACAGCGGTAGGTGGCACTGAGATCAGGTTCCACGAATTTTGTTATTATAGTTTATCTCCAAAACCATTCATCCGCTTTACATGAAAATTTGTATTTAGGGATTTTCGGTTACGGTGATTTTTATGACTTATCTAAAAAGAAAAAACGAAATGGCCATTTCAGCCCTTGAAAGAACTTTGACCGAGCTTCTTATGATCAATTGTGTTGTGTGTGTGTTGTGAAATGTTTGAACACAAATGATCGAGAACTGTACCTACATGTTTTGCACCGACTCCGAACGGCTTATGTCCTCAAGAAGCTTTTCATGGCATTTCTTACTCTCTGAGCTTTGCCATTGTCTGCAGAGGTGACGGCCGAACAGAAAAATTAGTTCAATTGAAAAAATGTCGAACCTGGGTTCTCTGGCGTATGAGACACACACTCTACCCACTACGCCACGGCTGCCACAATAGATTTTGACTTATCTATTTTGTTCTATATTGAACATCAGAGGGCACTGCAGTACAAATGTATTCAAAATCTCGAAAAACTCCTAGCTGTACATCCGATTTGCGTGAAAATTTTTACATAGGAGTTTTCGGATGCGGTGGGCATCTTGCACTTTTTTTCCTGCGCTATCTTAAACACCAGATGGTGCTGTAGTACAAATTACTTAAGAAATCGTAAAACACACAAAAACCGCTCATCCGATTTAGATAAAAATTTGTATATCGGGTATATAGGATTTGATTATCGAGTATGGAAAGGGCTTTGGCGTTATTTTCTATTCTATCTCTAAAACCAGAGGGCGCTGTTGTACAAATTCCGCAAAAAAACTCAAAACAACTCATCCGATAAGTATGATTTTGATAAGTTTGGCGCTATGTATTTTGCTTTATCTTGAACCCCAGAGGGCGCTGTACTACAAAATACAGTAAGGCCTAGCAAAGCGCGAAGGGTGATAAATATCTTTTTTCTTTTTTATGCGTATTTATATTACACTTTCTTTTTTAGCAAATCAGGACAGCTGACGCCGAATTCTGTGGTATTTGAGTACGCATCAACACATGCACAAGTCAGTTGCGTCGTAAGTTGGCGTTGTTTTGACATTTCAATTTCTAGTTTCAATGCCTATTTAATTTTTGTCCAATTTCCTCGCGAATTGCCAAGAATTCGTTTTTGCTCTGATTTTTTTCAAAAATATGCAATCTATCGAATACAATATAAAACTTGAAAATATGTTTTTGCAAGCGATCGGCGGCACTCACACTCAGATAACGATTTCCCTAACTTTTTCTCATAATTTTCAAATGTTGAAGCTATATTTTCCTCATTTCGCCAAAGTTACCGGTTTGAAAGTATGTACCCGCTGTTTGATCTATGTTGAGAAATTCAAAAGGTGTTTTGGGCATTTAAGTCACCGACAATAGCTGATGTCCTGAGCTATATTTTGGTATATCATTGGCAAGAAGATTAGGTATAAGAATGCCATCTGTTTCCTTATAAATGTTTGTTATGTGTAATTCGACCAAGCCGCGAATAGTAATGGTTTGAAAAAAGAGATTGTTCGAAGAAACAATCATGCTGATTGTGGAATCCGGCGGATCAGTGCGGCGGGAAAATGACTCGTTTCCGCTGGCTTGTCGATTGTAGAATCCGGCGAGTAGATTTTGAGTGGATCGGTAACAAAGTTTGCGGATCCGCAGTAATAAAAGGCGATTGTTGAAAACGCAGTAGATCCGCACTCCATACAAAATTACTCGCTTTTCATTCGCAACAAGTTTGGTGCGGATATGAAAAAAAAAATTTAAATAACGAAATGAGCTACATTAATTTAAGATAATTTAAGGTCGCTGAACCCGAAGCTGTAGTAATAAATTCTTTTAGGCGCCACAATTTTTTTTAATTATAAATGAAAATAAATTAATAAAAAAATAAAATATAAAAAGCATAAAGCAATTCGTTAGAAAAAACATTTTACTCTCCAATTTGATCAAGTCAAAATTTCAGTTTTCCAAAAAAAAATTATTTTTGCATATTTAAAAAAAGCTAATCGGATTTGAATTAAAATTTTTAGCGAAGAAATCAATTGCACATCTAGATAGTTTTGAAAATATGCACACGCGGTGAATGTAGATGTTAAAAGCTGCTTTTCTCATCGTCTAAAAAACAACGCAATAGAGTCCATTTCCTTTTTGGAAAGTATTTTAAACATGTTTATTTAATGCATTCCTTAAATACTAACATGTAGGCAATTCACAAGATGTAAAGTTGTATGTGAAAGGTTTTCTCATTTTCTCCCCTATTTCTTAAGTTATTTTTTGTACATCACTTTGTATGGGAGGCAGGCGTACTTCCGGTCCGATCACGCCAATTTCATATACATCATACAACCACTACAAAAAAACATGCAACCAAAATTTCAAAAGAAAAAGAAAAGAAAAGAAGAAAAAGAATCTCTTTACTAATAAGGGAGAAAATGAGAAAATCTTTTACTTACAACAATACAACAACATACAATTTTAAACCTTAATTTAATTGCTTAATTGAAACCTTTATTTTCGTTATTTAATTTAGTTTCCACTGTTTTGCATATCTATTAGTTTTTAATTTTGTTTTGGCAGCTCCGCAGCTGTTTTTCGGAGGGAATTTTGCGGATCGGTATTGCAGTTCATACGCACGGATTCAACAATATGCTTTTTTTGAAAAGTGAAGGGAGTGCGGATCGGATCAACTCCTGCCGCAACTGATCCGCCGTTTTCCACAATCAGGGTGAATATGCTGGAGAAACGTTCAGGTTGTCTCTAGTCAGAAAAGCTATTCCTGATTTGGCGTAGGTAGAAAATTTGTTGTGATGGTATGTATTATAGTGCGGTAGATGTATGTAAAGGTGTATGTTTTTTCTGAACGATGTGGGTCTCTTGTAAAATAATTCTGTCAGGTTTATGTTTGTAGACAAGGTTTTCCAAGGCATACTTATTATTAGCACAGTACAACACATAATTTTAGGACGCAATCCAATCAAATCTCCAATTTTAATATTTTTTTTTTTTTTTGCGACAATGATGCGTTTTAATTAACAACAACATTGTAAGAAAAAACGGAAACGTGCGACGATTACATACAAAATTAATACAATAAATATAATACTAGTGCTTCGTCGATTCGACGAAGCATGCCCTTCCAGGGTTAATAAAATAAACGTACTTGTTTACTTCCATTTATCTGTAAATATAAAGTTCAGAGAATTAGACAGAAAATACATTTAATTACACACGAAAAAATATAAAAATGACGATATTCATCAAAATAGAGAAATAACAAAAAGGCGAACGAATTTTAACGAAATGTTATTCAGGATAAAGATGATTATTTCAACTTTTTAAATAGCTCGATTTTGAGCTGCTATCTATAGCTTCCCATTTAACGACAGCCTGTTTTCACAATCTTCACAAACTCATTCGTCAATAAAATTGAACTCAAGAAGACTACACAAAAGAATTTGTTTATTTGAATTGTTATAATATATACTATAAAGTTAATGCCTAGATTTCGATTCATGTTGTTCTTCTCAGCATACTTATATCTTCATCATCATCATCATCATCATCATAACTATTAATTTGCTTTATACTTATATATTTATTATTTTTTTATTTATATTTTATTAGGTTGAATATGTAAAAAGATTAAATTAAAAGAAGTTTTAGAGCGATGCTATAAATCTATGTACTATGGTAAGGTGTGTGTGTGTATGTCTGTGTGTTAGCATAAATGCCTGAACAGGTGGATTGATCTGAAGGGCTACTAAAGGTTGCTTGGCATATATTATATATGGAAAAAATAAGCTCAAACACTCATAAATTACATTTTCATAGTTTTAAATAATGATTTGTTTAGATAAAATAAAAAAATTTTAAATTACTTAAATGATTCTAATTCGCAGTACAATTGATATACAATTAAAAACATTAACAAAATAAGCTTAAAATGAGCGTTAAAAATTTTCAATAAAGCTTAAAATAAATAATTAAAAAAAAAAAAAAACAAAAACCGAACAATAAAATTCCAACAAACATTGACAGGCAATGTTTGACCACCACTCAATACCGTTTGGCTTTCAGACATACTTGAAATTTAAAACCTAAGAAAATATCTTTTAGAACTTTTCCAAATTCGCTCAACTTGTTGGTCTCACATTCCTCACAGACATTAAACGAGTTTACTAACCCTCCCCTCCCCCTCCTCGCTCCCCCTTTAAATGAACACTACAGTGCTGCCATTTGATTTTTTTTTTCAATATTCTTGACATTGTCGCCTAACTTACTTTTCTTTTCCTAGTTTTTGATGAATTTTTGTTATCCTTACATTTTTTTCCGTTTTGTAATTTTTTTATTATTGATTTATCTGATTTTATCTTTGTTTAATTTCTTGATTTTCTTCTGAAGAATATAATCATAATTTATAATAATTAATTAATTATAAATATAATAATAATAAGTAAGTTGTTTTTAAGGTTTTGTTGTTTTTTTGTTATTTTTTGTATATTTTTTTTTTTTTCTCTTCTCAATTAAAGGTTTGCCTTTTTGTAATTTTATTTCTTTTCTTTATTTCTTCTGTTTTCTTTTAATTATTATTTATTTGTTGTTGTTGATTTGAATAAATGTTTTTTGTTGTAGTAGAGCGTTTTTCGGTTTGTTGCTGTTGCTGCTGCAGCTGCTGTTCTTGTTTATGCTGTAGTTGTTATAGCAACTCCTGCAGTTGATTTTATTCTTCTTGTTGTTGTTGTAGTTCTTGTTATTATTATTACATGACGGATCGATTGTACAAACTGGAACGCATCACATAGCATACTTTCTAGTCCACTCTCGTGCCAATTCGTTATATTTTTCCCGGTCCGTTTTATATATTCTTGCAATCTCTGGTACAAGTGGATCGTCTGGATTCGGATCACAGAGTAGAGAGCAAATTGATAATAAAACTGGAAATGATAAAAAAAAAGACATTTAATCATGATGATGAATGTGTAATGAATGTTTTTTACCTTTTGAAATAGTTAATGCTGGCGACCATTGAGATCTTAATATATCGAGACAAATCGATCCGTTACTGTTGATGTTTGGATGATAGATACGCGTTGTAAAAGCAACCTTTGGTGGCTTAAATGGATAATCTGTCGGAAAGTGGATTGTTAAGAAGAATACACCACCTTGATACGGACTGTCTGGCTGCAAGGAGAAACAAGAGTAAAAATTAAAAAAAAAGGAAAAAATCTCTGCATGTAACGTAATGTAATGTCCCAGCCAAACCATTTTGAAAAGTTTGTAATGCATTTGTTTAATATTAGCTCATATTAAATGCATTACAAAATGTTAGAATGAGACTGTTATATGCCTCATAATAATATTTTTTAATATATGTATAATGTGTTTTCATCGTTCTCTGTAAGAATTAAGTAATGCCAAAAGTAATTCTACGTTCCCAATGAGAGTTAAATGCGTTTTTAACGAAATGCGCATTTGCAATTTAGAATACTCCGTATACTCCTTGTAGGAGTAAAATAGACATATATATATATATATATATATATATATATTAGAGCCCTTCATGAGTATGCTTTTTGGCCTCCCTGAATATATTCTCTTGCTATAAATAAAAAAATGTAATCTATCCCTTTTCTGCTTTGCTCATACCTGCTCATACACTCTCTTTGTTTTATTTAGATACCCAGCAAAACATTTTCAAAATTCTGTAATGCCTTTACTTAATATTCGCTTATTTAATGCATTACATAGATAGGGGGTAGATAGGGGGTAGATGTGTTGGGGAAAAATGTTGAGAAAAATGTTGTATTTTTATCTTAAACAAATGAAATGGCCATTTCGTTTTTTTTTTTTAATGTATTTTTATCCTTAATAAATGCGTTTGATTGCACCTCTATCCAACATCAGTCAGTTTGATGCATTAAGAATAACATAAAGTCTATTGAGAGAAAAAACCAACATACCTGATTCTTATTCAGGTCACTGCAGCAGATACCTGGTATTCGTGTAGTTTATTAAGTGTTCAGAGAAAAAACTGAAACAACGCGTAGATCGCAAGCTCACCTCAGTGCAAAAGTGTATGAAAAGAGAACAGAGAACAAATAAAAAGTTATTCTCTTGCGCTACACGACCTGTTGCTACACGACTGTTGTTTACATTTATTCGCTTGCAGCTTTGCTTGCAGTGACTGCTACAGCAGAGAATCAGGGTATATTCACTTGATGAATATATTCATGCAGGGCTCTTATAAATAACAGTGATAAGCACACGCACACAACTTAAACTGCTTGCATGTATGTGTAACGTTTAAAGCTTCTCACTGAAAGAAATGTAACGTTAAAGCATTTTGAAAGCTTTCTGAAAGCCTTACGTACAAAAATAATAACAAATAGACGCGAATAGAAAGAGAATGAAATCACATTTGAATAGATTTTTTTTTTTTATTATAAGCCCAATTCTGAATGAAATCTCGCCGGAATTGAAAAAGGGAATTTTTGTATTTTTAACAATGTTCACAGAATTTTTGAAAAATTGAATGCAAACAAAAAAAATCTTTAAAAGTATTATCCCCCCTGCCTAGAAAATTAAAACTTCCTTTTTCAATTCCCGGGGAGATTTCATTTAGAATAAGGCTGTATACGTTATTATTGCGTATATTATTATATTTATTATTATCTATATTATGAACACGTATTAAAAAGAGTGGGATACATGAGACCGCGTATAACTAAAAACAAAACAAATATAAAATAAACTATTATAAATTTGCAAACTATGAAAACAAAGTGAGCTCACATAAATAAAAAGCGCTGCGTTTTTAGAGTATCAAATGTAAACAAATATAACAGAACTGCACATCATTATACACATAATTATATTGAAATTAATAGCCTCATTTTGCATTCCTAACGAAGTATTCAACGAACGATGGCTATGCGAACGATGTTGAATTCAAGCGGAAATATGTATTTCGAACGAAGCTTATCGTTAGCTTATTCGTCAAGCTTTTGTTTAATATGTACACTCAAACTGTTATACACAAGCAGTTGTCAAATGTGGCGCTGCCATATCAAACACTAGGGAAGTTTTCTGTATGCTTGCTTACTTCAAAGATGTTTTTAATATGTTGCTTCGTTCTTATATGTTGGCAGTGCTTTTTGCTTTTGTTCGGTTTGTGTATTCAATAAATAAACTTTGAGCAATTAAGTGGTTTGCAGATTTGTTTTTCATTATTATTGTTTTCAGTGATTGAGTGCTTGCTTTTGACATATCAAAATAAAATGTATGCAGCTATTGCAGTTTTTATTTTTATTTTATGTATTTAAAGTGCTTCACAGCCTTCAGACACTGTATACATTTATATATTCCATAATTTATTTACCTTTACGTTCAGAATTTTTAATTTTTTAACCATTCTTTTAACGTTTGCAACCACAACGATAGCATAAAAGTGTTCGTTTGATTTTAACGTTCGGATTCGTGGTTTCAGTGCTCGTTAGAAATACATATTGCAAATATGTAACTGTACTAAGGCATCGTTCGCTGGCTGATCAGCTGTTAACGTTGTTTGATTCTGTTCGAATAACAAATTTTAAAAAACAGGAACGAACACTGTTTTGAACGAATTGATTGATCGGATAGGAATACAAAATGAAGCCATAAGTGAATAAAGCGACATGAACCTGCATGCTTAGAGTGAAAGCTTTTTTGCAGCGGAAGAATTTATATACGTATACATTTTTGAAAAAAGCTCTTAGCTCGCGAGCTGATTTTGTACATAGCTGATATATATAGCATTTTGTGAATGCGCGTTTAGCGCTGTGTGAACGTATTAAAAAAAAAAAAAAAACGAAATGGTCATTTCAGCCCTTGAAAGGACTTTGACCGAGCTTCTTATGATCAGTTGTGTTGTGTGTGTTGTCAAATGTTGCAACACAATTGATCGACAACTGGACATAGAAGCTTTATGCTGACTCCGAGTGGCTCATCTTCTCAAGAAGCTCATGGCTTCTCATGGCAATTTTTACTCTCTAAAGGTTTGCCATTGTCTGCAGAGAGGTGGCCAAACAGAAAAATTACTTCAATTGAAAAAACAGTCTGTGTCAGATGGGCTTTGAACCAGGATTCTATCGCATATAAGCCACGCACCTCAACAAGTCTGCCACGGCCGCCACGTGTGAGCGTATTATAAGGAAAAAAATCAAAGTGGAAGATTTTAGAAAGATTTTTAGGAATTCATGATATAATAAAATAACGAAATACAATGTGTCCTTCAGAAAAGAAAACACAACTAACTAAGGCAGCATCATTATCTCCGGCGATATGTTATTTAACATTGAACTGGTTGCTTAAGTCGTGTTTCTGGAACGTTCAACAGCGTTCGAAAATTAAAAATTTTCGCCAAAAATATATAAATTCTATCCGATTCGAGTACTGTTGTGAAGAATTACGCTTTATAACTATGGAATGTTAGCACATCCTTGGTTGAAAGGTACGAAAAAGATCACAAAAAGTCAATTGCTCCGAACAATTGCTCAGTGATAAATAATTTTTTACTGTGTATATTATCATTGGCGCGATATTTTAGTTTTTGAAAACGATTCATTTAGAACACAAGTTGGGTATGAAATTTATTTTGGCGGTACTAGCTTTTTTTTGTTTGTACTCATTTAGTTTTGGTTTGGACAGTGAAAAAGAACATTAATTTTTTATGCCTGAATTTGTGGATCTTATTGTAAACAGGTAAGTTTTATTTATTAACAAAAAAAAAAACATTGATAAAACAAACTTAGCTATGAGAATCCTTTAAAAAAATGTTTGTTAAGTGTTTTCATCACATTTCAATGACACTTCACATGAAATATATTTCAATGTAGTGAAAAGCGTCCAATGTCCTTCCAGAATGATTCGGTGTTGCTAAAAATAGGTGGGCGTGGCATTTAAAAAAATACGTTTGGTGGGTTATTTACAATAAATAAAAACCACGTTTTGCGCAAAATTATCAAAAAATAAAAAAAAAATTAGGGTTTATCCGAGTTAACTTTCACTCCATTTGCAACGCACATACTCAAGGCGTGGCAGGTATAGAAAAGTAGGGGAGAATGGCCACC
This sequence comes from Coremacera marginata, assembly GCA_914767935.1. NCBI lineage: Eukaryota > Metazoa > Arthropoda > Insecta > Diptera > Sciomyzidae > Coremacera > Coremacera marginata. The sequence goes on along the minus strand of OU612043.1, from coordinate 228,891,226 downwards.
TGCTGAACAGGACCACCTACTAAACACTGCCAGTTCTGAAGCCTGTATAGATAACAGCACCAATGTGTGTAGCGTCAAAGAAACGTTGATTTTTGACAAATCAACGAGTTGTACGCGGGTGTTGCTTTAACCGAACGACCGTCGCAAAAACAAAATATTCGAAAAAAAACGAAGCCGATCAAAAAAAATGCATACAATTTAGTGAATTTTCAAGTTTTTTTTTATCGAAAGAAAGGTGGTATGTGTGAATGGAATTCATAGTTTAATATTTACTAGTATCGCCTGTGGCCGAAATTCGGCCATATCAAAATTAATATTAAAGTCTTCACTTAGTATCATAGTCACACAGTCAAATTATTCGGTATATATTTTGTCGAGTCTTTTAAAACCTTCTTTTGAATAACTCATTAAATTTTCGAATAAAAAAAACTTTCTTCTGAATTGACCCATTGAGATGATCCTCAATTTCTTCTAAACACACCTAACTTCTATATGAATGTCAATTATATTAGTTGGTCCTATTATTTTCCCCCCTTCAACAGTTTTTCTGAACACACTTATCCCCTCCCTATCTGCCAACCTCTGGAAGTCCGCATACAAGAAACACAAAAACTTTCGATTATAGTTTATAACTCCCGATTTTAGCCCTAGAGCTGTCAAATATATAAGCTGGTCCTATTATTTTTTGCCTTTCAACATTTCCAATTAGTACACATGCCCCTATCAGCCACACTTCTGGGGGTCACCATACAAAAAACACCAAAACTGTCGATTGTAAGATATATCTGTTCCAAATTGAACCCTAAAACAGGTCAAATATATGAGCTGGTCCTATAGTTTTTGGCCTTCAACATTTCTTCTGAACACACCTACCGCCATCTGCCACCCATGCGGGGATCCCAAAACAAAAGCGTTGCTATGTTATCTTCTTGCCTGGTAGATAAATCGGAAATGCAGGCATTAACAGTGCAAGCCTTAACAATGCTAACGTTAACAATGATGATATTAACAGTGGTGACGATATAGCATTGCTGACGTTAATATTGCTGACGTTTTAACAGTGCTGACACGAATTCATAACTTTTACACCTACCAAAAAGAAATTTTCGCTTCAAAAACCAACAATAACAACAATGCCACACAGCTCTGTTGAAGTGTTTTAGTCACTTTTCCATTTTACTCTTGAGCGCAATAGAACATCTATTATGAAAAAAGAAGCAAAAAAGAAGCAAGCACAATCGTTGGCACCTATTTGTATGAACAAAAATATAGTGTCCCAATAAGAGTGAACGATTTATTTTGTTTTGTCTCAACAACGCTCATCCGAGAGTTTCCGAGAAGATAGGAAAAAAAAAAAAAAGCAAAAACAACCACCACAGCTCTGTTGAAGCTTTTGACTTATTTTTCACTCTCGCATTCTACTCTCCCGCATTCTACTCTCCTGCAGTAACGCTGTTCAGCAGAGCTGTGTGGCTTTGTATTTTGTTGTTATTTCTTTTATATGGGGGAAAAAAGGTGTTTTTAGTTTCTAATTTTTACCTTTGTTAATAATGAAACATTTAAATAAAAATTTTACTGTCCACTTGGTATGAACCAGAGCTTTCAAATGATATATAAGTTTCATTACATATGTTGCCTTTAAGATAGGTAAAAAGGGAGTTAAACTTTGTGTTCACGCAATAATATATAGATTCTATTCTAATACTGGAATGTATTATTTTGTACGTAATAGAATTCATTACAAAAGAAAATGTTAAAACGAAAAAATTACAAACTTCAATTCTGTGGCAATAAGCAATAATCGCTCAAGTCGACTTAAGACAGATCTGAGTTAATGATATTTCTGTATTCGCTGAAAATATATCTATATACACTCAAAACTTGAAGCTTCTAGCGTGATTCTAGCCAAAGTTATGATATAAAAACCACAAAAGCTTTCATACAACTTATATGGCGATTTAAAACTTTGAAGCAAGATTTCTCCAAACACAGAAATCCAACTTAAGGGGTAACATGACATTGGCAGTTTTTTGAAATCGACTTTTTTTTAATAATTTTGTATTTTAGTAAATACTCTTAAGATTCTAAGAAAAAAAATATCATGGAAAAATTCCTACGGGTTCAAAAGTTACAGCCGGATTAGTGAGAGCGCATTTTTAATATTTGCGCTACCTACGTACGGCAGCTGGTATATACTTGTTTTACTTGCTGCCTGACTTTTGGTGGTAGTTATTTCGTACCTACTTGAAGGGTGAAGGGTGAAGCCCGAATTGCTAAACGATTGCAAAAAATTATAAGAAACAGCACAACACAAGATAACGAAGGCATACAGTACGAAGCAGGCATGGCAGATTGAAGGTAACCATTTTTTTCTTTGTTCACAAACTTTGAACGCGTTTATCTCGAAACCATGTTTTTCGTACTGGTTGCGGCACTAGCGGGTTCATTTTTTGACGAAATTTTTTTTTTTTGTATTTTTTTAAACTTGATTCGCTATCGTATGACACGAGCTTTTTTCTCGATTTTTTATGAATTTTTAAAAAGTCAATATTTTTTTCGAAAAAACACACTTTCAAATTGGATCACCAAAAATTGGAAAAAAATCACCAAAAAAAGAGCTCGTGTCATACGATAACCAATTTTGTTAAGATTTAAAAAAAGTCATTTTTTCCCCCGATCGGACAATATTTGCAACTCCCAGCGCTGCAACCACGAGGCCCCTTTTTTTCTCTGCCGCCAGTTTGGAGCTCTATAAAACCATGTTGGAGTGAAAAATATATTTTTTTGAATTTTTTTTTTGTAATTTGTTCAATTCTCTACAATAATAAAAAGCAATTTTGGAAAAAATGTTTGTTTTTGACTGAGTTATGAATTTTTAAAACAAGGTCTGTTTTCTCTGCTGCGAATGTCATGTCCCGCCTTAAGCTATTATTGCTTACCGAGACAGAATTATTGCTTTCAATTCTTGAATAATGTAGAATAGGTCTATCATTCTTGCTAACTGAGTAAGTGTATCCGAAAAGAGTAAAGAAAAAGCCACAACAACCACACAGCTGTATTGAACCTTTTTCTTTTTCAAAATTGTGTGGCATTGTTTATTGTTTTATATGGAGAAAAAAGTATTTTTAATTTTTACCTATCGTAAGACAGACAAAGCATTTGAATAAAAACTATATTGTGCATTTGGTATGAACGAGAGCTTTTTAAATGATATAAGTTTCATCTGAATCTGTTGTCACTAAAGTGGGTAAAAAGGGCCCCATCACCGTCAGCAAGTCAAATAAAAACTAGTCGATTTCGCGGGTGCAAACTTTCCAAGTATCATGCGACCTAAACGTCAAAAGCAGATGAATGAAAAAACTTTGTGAGTAGCCGGCGAATGCAGGATTTATTTACTTATTGATTTATTTGCTTATTTATTTATTTTATTTAGCCAAACAAGGCAATATACTTATTCTTACTTATTTTTCTAACAGGTTGTTATTTTATTTATTTTTGTTTTTCTCTCCTTTTTCCTTGTTTTAGGTGTAGAAGATATGCAATTCTCAGTGGGCGTAATCTGCCCACATGAATCGACACATTTTCAAAAACACGTCAAAAAGAAAAGACAAGAAGAAAAACGAAGGGGGAACTTACATACTAAGCTTACATACTAACCGATTTTATACACATAGTAAAAATATGTACTAATTTTTAATACTATGCTAAAATGTTATTAAGATGGAAAGCTAAATAGGAGAACAACTCAATTTTGTTTAGGTATGGGTGGTAGACGGTAATGTAAAAAGAGGCATTTGGATATGGAAGAATAGAGTTAATATTACAATGCCGTGTTTTACTTATTTAACATTAAAATTTTTCATTTACAATTTTTCTAGAAATGCTAGATCAAGGAAATAGAAGAGGGTCAGAATGGTGAAAAGGAGAAGATTCGCTTATATGTACCATTGGGCGCATAGGACGTGAATTGGTGTTTAATAAGGGGATAGTTATGTAAAGAAAAGTGATTTCAAAAAGGGAACGCTTAAATCTAAATTGCGATATTGGCAGTGTATAATGCTCGCTGATATTATTAAATATTTTACAACATCTATTCAAGGGCTCGTTCGATGCGTAAATAGTGTTGTGATGCGATTCTTTTCACAATTTTGCATACCTTGTTCGCCTTATTGATTCATTAAATTCTTGATCCTTGTTCGAGATGTATTCGCTACCGATGTTACCAGCAATAACATCAAATATAAAGCAGGAGCAAAGTAATATTCTCTTAATTTGCTTGCAATTTATTTCTTTTATGCAAAAGAAAATTAATTTTACCTTTTTTCATTATTTCACATTAAATGCATTTATTTCTAAGCTAATCTTTATAATTTAAACAACACTCTAATGCGCGTTATAATAAAAAAACACTTATACTCAGCAGTTCCATGAAATTGTGCAGCTGCTATTGGAGCAGGGCATAAATGTTCCTTGAAAAATATTTGAAAAATTCTGTTTCACTTGATAAAACTGTTTGCGTCTACACAATTGATCGATCCAAAGATTACTCGAAGGTGCTTACAATTTTTTATTTTACTATTTACTAAAGAAAAAACACGTTAATTTTTTGACGTAACTTTGTTTACTTTTATGTGTTTATGCTTTGACAGCATTGAATCTGCGGCGAACAAGTAGACTCGCAAACTATGATATGGCAGAATTGAAAGTTCACCAACTGAGTCGACTCGAGTAGAAAATTCGATTCGCGGACGGTGATAGGGGCGTAAATGAAACAGAAAAATTAACAAAATAGCCAATATTTTGGCTTTATTAGTTCGCAAATTTGATGGCATTTAGTGTTTTTGGGCTAAATTTTGGACATAGGGCCACCTAGGTTGCCAGATACTGAAAGGCTGTTGTCGGGTCAAGTCAAAAAAATTCCACGAATACTTATAAGACGACTACACAAAAATCACATTTGTGTACTAGTGTTTATCTAGAAAACCTATTTTAGACCGCTGCAGAGAGGGCCCAAATGGACGTTTGTGTCTCATAAATGCTTTTTTTTAAATTACTCTTGCAATCTAATCTGTATCTTTATGATACATTTTCATACAATGAAAATTTTATGAAAAAATTGACAGGATTCAGTTGTATGGCTTGCTAAAGTGTGCGCAAGATACAGTCCTATATGAGCAGCAAAATAAAAAAACGAAAAAACTTATTTTGTTTAAAAGATTTAATAATTTTTATCAACCTCTTTCCCCTTTCATCCCCCGCCCCCTCCCCCCTTTTTTTCATCTTTGATTAAGGTTTTAAATAGTTGCGCTGTCTTGCGCTGTTTTCTTTCATAGTGCATTTGATTCCTTAGTGTATGGGTGGGCACAAATCTAACTTGTGTTGCGACTGCGTGTAAGCAGCAAGTAAGCAGAGTGCAAAATCAATTGCTTGATGAATTTGGTGGTGAATCGGATTGCTAGACGCGAAATTGTTAGAGAACGCTTGAATTGTGTTAGCGCAGAACGTGTATTAATCTCACGTACAGAAAGATTTGGGCTTCAGTTTTCAAGGAAACGTCAAGTAGGTAGGACCTGTGCCTGCATGTTGTTTGAATATAACGGTCATTCAATAAGTCTGTAGGATAAGTAAGAAAAAAGAAAAAATTTTGATAAAGCTCGATTATATTATTCAACATAGTTGCCTTCGAGAGCGATACAACGAGTATAGCGATTTTCCAACTTTTCGATACCACTTTTATAGTTCGATTTCTCTTTCTCGTCAAAATAGGCCTCAGTTGCAGCGATTACTTCATCATTGGACTTGAATTTCTTTCCAGCAAGCATTCTCTTCAGATCTGAAAACAGGAAAAGGTCGTTGGGGGCTAAATCCGGAGAATACGGTGGGTGGATAAGCAATTCGAAGGCCAATTCATTAAATTTTGCCATCGTGTTCATCGATTTGTGGCACGGTGCATTGTCTTGGCGAAACAACACTTTTTTTCTTTTGCAAATGTGGCCGTTTCTTTGCGATTTCAGCCTTCAATCGATTCAAAAGTACACAGTAATAGTCGCTGTTGATGGTGATTCCCTTTTGGAGATAGTCGATGAATATTACTCCTTTCGCATCCCAAAATACAGACGCCATCACCTCTTACAAGCCGAATGTTGGGTCTTTGCTCGCTTTGGATTCGGTTCGTCGACTGCTGTCCACTCAGCTGACTGTCTTTTGGATTCTGATGTGCAATAGTGAAGCCATGTTTCATCCATTGTCACATATCGACGATAGAATTCGATTTTATTGCGGTTTAACAGCGCTAAACACTCCTCTGAAGCATCAATTCGTTGTTTTTGGTCGACTGTGAGCTCACGCGGCACCCCACTTTGCACAGAGCTTTCGCATACCCAAATTTTCGTGAGCTAGCTCGTGCCACCTTCAATTTCCGTTCGTTCATAACCAATTTGTGAATTTTTTTTTTTATGTTTTGTGGAATAACAGTCTGATTCGGGCTTCCACTGTGCTCTGTATCATTTGTGCTGGTACGACCACGCTTAAATTCAGCAATCCACTTTTCTACCATTTGTCTCGATGGAGCAGAGTCCGGATAATATTTATCAAGCCATTGTTTGGTTTCCACTGTATTTTTTTTCATCAAAAAGCAATGCTTTATCAAAACTCGAATTTCACTTTTTTCCAATTTTTTTTTTTTTCAATAACAATAGTTGCACACAAAATGCTATAACTCACGAATCAATAGTCAGATTGTTGTCAAATTTTTATACGTATCGTTTGAAGGTTGGTACTAAATAAAAATCATATGGAAAAATCTAGTAACGCCATTTATGTGTCATGCTATGGACTTTTTGAATGTATTGTTATAACGAAAAAGAGTACGACAAGTGTACGAGATTGTACACGGTATAAAATGTTATTTTATATAAAAAAAAAAATAATAGCTAAATATTTATTTTTTTAACACAAGACACTATTTCAAAAGCGATGAAGAAAAGTTTGAAGATCTATAACAATTTGTGTGTTAAAAAAAAATCAAATCTTCCAAAATTATTTATTTATACATTTTTGTTTTTTTTTATTTCTTAATTGCATTTATCACTTTCACATGTTCCCATCGCTGTCCCATTATGAAATTTTGTGAAGTTTTAGCTGAAATATATACATACCACATAATATGTCACAATAAACAAAATTTTTTATTAATAAAAATAACGGCATGGCGCATTTCATGGAGTGTCATAAAGATGTAAAGTTGAAAAATTTCTGCACAAAAACGTATGCCAATTTTATTTTCAGCTTAAAACATATTTGTACTTTTCGCTATTCTTCTGGCTTTTTACATGTCCGTCTGCTTAGCAGTATTTCACATTATCCGTCTGTCAATCTGTTTATTTTTCATAATCCGTCCACTACACATTTATTTAATTCGCAGTATATATCAGAGTACAAAAAAATCACATAATGCCTTTCAGATTTGTGCAAAATATCGCTTTAGAACTTCTTTGTTTTCAGTGTTTGTTATAGAAAACGTAAGAGCGAGAGAGTGCTATTGTGAAAAGCTAGTGTTGCATATCCAGCATATTATGAAGATTGTTTACAAAAAGGGAGTTTTTATTTTATGTTACTACCAGCAGCTATAAAATTTCTTTGGAAAAATCAAGATATATTTAACAAGGTAGCGTCGTCTCGGAGCGGAGGGTACATCAGCTGTCAAACACATAAAATTTTATAATTTGCAAATTTTTTTATTTGTTTTGATTTTATTCGTAAAAACCTGATTTTGACAGGTGCGCTGTACCACCACAAGAAAGAATGCAGACTCAAATACTAGAGTTGCCAATATTAGTAGAGCAAATGAAACAACGATCTGAATTTATGGAACGTAAAAGGCAGAATGAAAAAATATTTTATTTTCTCGATATTTCATGTCAACAGAAATAACAATAAATTCTAAATAATATAAATATGGTTCGTAACAAGTACTAATTGAACACCCCACTCGAACAATATTTACGGAAAAATTAAACCCATTTGATTAGAACAAAATAAATGTTTATCAGCTGACACCGATTTGGTTAGATCAATGGTGTCCAACCGGTAGTTCGCGGGCGCCTGGTAGCTCGCAACCGTATTTTTAGGCGTCCGCGAGCAACATAATACACAGAATAATAGAATCATTGATTTGTACAAGCATGCTTTCAAAATGTTCAAGCCGACTTAGTACAATATTTTAAACAAAAACAAGCTTTTAATTTAACACGGTCGTTCACACTGCCTATACTAGTTTCAAATTGACAGCGACAGCAGCTTTATAGCTGCAGAACTATTTCTTTGCAGACGCTACAATTTTTTTCTGTGCCACTCATGCCGTCAATAAATACTTTAGATACTTGTACAATTGTGTACTGATATAGAAGAGACCAGATCATCTTGCCTTTAAATTTTTCATTGTTTATGACTTTTTAATTTGCTATAAAATCTAAAAATTAATTTTTTTATATTAAGTGTCAAATTTTAAAGCTCTTTTTAGATTCAACAAGCAAACAAAAAGAGCTTTTCTGACGTTAGTAATTTAGTTATGTCAAATTTATAAACTTTTTCAGTTGTGTGTGTGCTTAATAAAAAAAAAATATATTATTATAAGGGTGGCTGACCACGAAGCATGGTCATGGTTTCAAAGTAGCCCTTTATACAAATTCGGTTGGACACCAATGGGTTAGATGGTCAGCAACCATTTTGTCAGTTCCGACACCAGAATATTTGACGATGGTAAACTCCCTCGTTTCACGAATGAAATGATGTCGAACATCTGTGTGCTTAGATGTTGCCAAATACTTGTTCGTCGATGTCAATTGAATTGCGCTTTGATTGTCACAATAGATTTGCGTAGCTTCTTTCTTTGTAACAGGATTTAGTTCAGCTTCCAGTCCACAAATCCACAACACCTCCTGCGTCGCACAGTGGCGCAGAATAGGTTTTCATTGGCCAAAATTCTATAACTTTTGAACCGATTGAGATATTTGAGTAATTTTTAATTAGCTGACAGATAATTATTCCTTGAATTTGTTGTGTTTAAAATTTTGTTTAAATCGATTGAGTACCTATTGAGAAATTCAAGGTCTTTTCTTATTTTTTTTAATCCTCTCTATTTATTAAAAAAGTCATATGTTGCTAAATAAAACATTTTGTTATCTATATATTTATTCCTGTAAGCGCCCCCTTACTCCAGCAAATCTACAAATGCTACAACAACACTTGATATATAATTAGAAAGGTCTTGAGGTGTAGGTGAGCAGAAAATTATTAGATTTTTGAAAAGTCATAACGTTTAGTAGATTGTAAAACGACTTAATACACGAACTCGCTTTAACGTGAATGAGAAAGTGTGATTTCCAAAGCGAAATAGGGAAGTACACCCGATTTTCGGGGCGTTATTACTAGTTAATTATTAATATGATTTTTTACATTGTGACATTTTTTTGTTTTTAAATGTTTTTTCTTTTGTATTTGTATTTGTATTTTTTTTTTTTTATTTTATTTATTTAAGATTGGTACAACAAGATAAGTATCTTATAGTTAGAGCACTAGCCGTACAGTATTGTAAATCTAGAATGTATTTGATTCTTATTTCTTATTCATCTTATTTTTTAAAAATTAACAAACATTTGTATTTTATTTTGCAAAAAGAAGACAATATATATAAAATATATAAAAAAGAAAGAAGCTGAAAAAATATAACAATTAAATATTTGAGTAATTAAAATAGCAAATTGTCGTTGTTATTGAATTATTCAGTTTAATAGGACACTTCACGTTGTATATAGAAATGAAAACAAGAAATGAAGAAAAAAAAAATGGAAAAGTTACTAGTAAAACATCACATATTTTAGAAGTTAGGTAATAAAAAAGCTTGGTTTTAAATTTAGAAGCATTGCCAGTATTTTGTATGTCTCTGGGAAGTGAGTTCCAAAGCCGTGTTGCATGAACAAAAAACTGTCGTTCAGATGTTAAACACGTATGAAGAGTTGGTACTATATTTTTATTTCGAACGGATCCTGAAAAACGTATCATTTAAAACAGTTCCAGTGGTGATTGTGTAGTTATAATTTTGTATAGTGTTAATAGTGTTATAAAATTTAAAAGTGAACTAAAACTCAAATCAAAGATTTTTTTAGCATATTCCGAGACGTGATCCCAACGTCCAAGTCGGAAAATATAACGAGCGATGTTATTATAAACAACGTTTAGTTTCGCTTTACTAACACTATCACAGTTTGCAAAAATTTCACTACCATACAGCAAAGTTGGAATTAAGTAAGTTTTTGCCATTAGTAATCTAATTTTTACAGGAGTTAAAAATTGCACTGTCCACAAGCTACGCAACATACCATACACTTTACCAATGGCTATATTTATATGATTATTCCAGGTTAGAGATCGATTAAACGTAATTCCTAAGTTTTTTGCACATTCGACGTATTTCATTTTTGTCTCGTTAATTTTAATGCTAGGAATTGAGTTAAGATCAATACGTTTTTTATAAATAACTAAGGTTTTGGACTTAGCTGGATTGAGGCATAGCCCATTTTTTGTTGCCCAATTATGAATTATCTTAAGGTCGAAGCATAGTTTTTCTATTCCCTCTGCAATTTCTGAAAATTTAGAGTTAACGTGCAATTGAACGTCATCAGCGTACAAATTAATATTGCAGTATTTTGGTATTACAACTATGTCGTTGATGTACATAGAAAATAATAAAGGTATTGATCCTTGAGGAACACCTCTTGATATGCACAAAAAGTTTGAAAATATATATGTTTAACACAGACAGCCTGTTTTCTGTTAAACAAATACGATTCCATGAATTTCACAGCAGTGTTTCCAGCACTGCATTGAATAAATTTGCAAGTTTTAAGCATAAAAGACCGTAATCCACAGTATCGAACGCCTTGGAATGGTCCAGGAGAGTTAAAAAGGTGACGTTGTTTTTGTGTAGAGCTTCGCGAATTTCTTCTGACACTTGTATTAGAGCAGTAACGCAGTTTCTTTTAGGTCTAAAACCCGATTGTTTTTCCGTAATCAAAGAATTTTCATTTAAATATCTAATTTCTTGAGTTTAAAGAATAGCGATTGGGCGATATTCAGAAGAACTCTTAGGCAATGGAATTATTTTTGGCAAGTTTCCAACAGTCAGGGAAAATTGAGCTGGTAATTGAAAAATTTTAAATGTGGGTAATGTAAGGCAACAAAGTAGGAAGAATTGCCTTCAAGAACACTGGATGCATTTCATCAAAGCCAATGGCATTAGATTTAATTTGCAAAACACATTGTAGTACCTCTATGTGGTCAACACAACTAAAACTGAAAGATTGCGCACTTACCGGGAAGTTATTATTCTTGTAGTCAGAATTATCAACTGTTGGCATGTTAATATTAATAAATTTCTTGTTTATTTCATTTATTTCGCTTACTGAACTATCTATAGTTGCACGTTTTTTATTATTAATACCAATATCTCTTATGAGTTTCCATTTTTGCTTCGAGTTTAACGCGTAGTCGAATTTAGATTCGTAGAATTTCATTTTTGCTTTTTTTATCATTGAATTAACAGATTTCCTAATTGTCTGGAAATATTTATACATACATAAATGTTTATGCTTGATATTTATTTGGTTGAAATATTGCTTGCAAATATTCCGTTCTCAGTTCTGAATTATTTTCGTCCTGTAGTAGCTCTTTCGCTTCTTTATATAAGTTCAGGTGTTCCACTTTCCATTGATGTTGCATGCTAGAGATGAGCGGATCTAACAATGCCAAGAATATATTAAAAAGATCTGCATTTGTGCAATTGCGTGACATTTTTCTGGTGTTGTGTTCTCTATAAAATCTGTAATCCTTATTCCTTTTTTTCTGAGCTTCCTCCGATATATCTCCAAGTGGTACTAGATGATAGTTAATGACATCTTCTCCATGATAAAGGATTTTGTGAACTGTTGCAAGCATATTTCTCCATGGGCATTTCGTTGTGTATATTTTTCCAGTTTCCTTAGCGTAATCACCAAATTTTTTCGCGTCAATTTGTTCATTGAATGCAAGTATTTCGATGATTATTTTAAACCTGGAAATAAGGTTTAAATCAACTCCTGTTATTTCAGATGCTCTTTCTGGATCTAAGAAGAAACTTATTGATGTGTTTCCATCATTTGTATTGCCTGCACCTTGTTTTGGCTAATCTATAGCTAATCCCTATTTTCGATATTCATCTTGGACATGTTTCTTTTTTAAACTTTGTAACTCCTTGTTGGTGTCGTTGTTTCTTACTGATCCTGACGGTCAAAAATCCAAATCGTAACTGATTTTTAGTATGTGTTCCATAAATCGTATTCTTGCATGTAGTGGTCATAATCCGAATTCATATGCATCAGTATTATCTACTGATTTGTCTGGGACTTGGTTTAATTGGCTTGATGTTGTTTGGCATATGATGCAGCTGGATGAACCCTTTGTTTCAGCCAAAGCCTGGCCTACTTTTCCATCAATCATTGTAAGCACTAATTGGTAGCTTACTTCCATTTCCTGCCCGTTAATTTCTATTTGTAATGGATGAAGCTGTGCAATTTGGGCTCTGATATCGCTTACTTCTTTCTTAATGGTATCCTGGGTTTCCTTTTTGAATTCAAATTTGATGGGCCTGCAGTATTTCGTGGAAGATGGTGTGCGATTTTTCCAAATATCCCGGGTGTGCGTTGTGCTGGTCGATGAATCTGAGTCTTCCAAAATCTTTTTTAATCGCAATGGTATAAATGACACCATGAACATATCTGTATCCAAGGTATTTTCGCATAACAATTGCTTGCATTGCTTCTGTCCGGAAGAACCATTACATCCCCATTTGCAAATAAGAATGAACTTGCAGTTTCCACATTGCTACAACTCATTTTCTTTAAATGATTGTAGCAAGCGTTGTGCTGTGTGATCAAGTAATGATTGTAGTTGTAACTCTGCCGAAATTGGTGTAATAGCAATAGTGTCGTTAGATGGCAAACAGTCCTTTTTAGCAGCAGTTATGTGATGATATGATGGATTCAGATTTGAACCTTTTTCAATCGCTATCTAAGCTCAGTATATTGGTGCTTTGTTAACTTCAAATCCAAAAATAATGCTAATGCCTACTCATTTGTGTACTGTCTTTCCTCGCTCGGTGTTGGTACACTTTTAAAGATCCGTTTTGTTCTCACTGGACTCGCATCAATAACTTTTTCAATGATTTCCAGTTTTGCATATTTTTTATCTGCCCGCACTTGATGAAGGAAAGTTTCTTGAACATTTTCACTTCCGATTTCATCACTGATATCCTTTAGCTTCCGCCTCTTAGATCTATCGCTGCAGTTGTCAAGTTATTTTTTTGATCTTCCTGCGCTGATTTTGTCGGTAGTTTTTGAAGATCTCTACAAAACTCTAGGCACTATTTTAATTGCCAGAACATGTATATATATTTTGTATATGCACCTTTCTTATAGAGTTGGAATAAAAAGGGTAAATAAAACTGCAAAAAATCCTTTAAATTGCATGCAATAAAATACCTAAAGTTTAAATGGAATACATCATTGAATACTTATAGAGATGCGTTTAAATTAGCGTCATTCGAATATTTGTGCGAGTAGTTTCAGTAAAACGAAAAAAGTTTCTACGGGGGGATCGTGGGGTGTATAAAAGTATATATGGGGTGAAAGAAGAAACTATCACCTTCAACTGGATGCTTTAAATTTTTTTATCCGTTTTAATCCTTAGAAGTTCTATTCCACTAAAATTAAAATTTATACAATAAACAGTAATTTTTAAAAGATTTCGTAACACCCAAATTATAAATAGTACAGCTACAACCTCATTTTATAATTTAACGATAATAGTCCAACCTAACAAAAAAAAATTCACCCCCTATTGATTATAGTTTGCGAGCAATGACCATTCATTTTCGATGAAAAAATAAAAACTCACTTTTTTCTGAAATTACGCCCACAATTTTAGATATTTTGACCTACATTTTTGGCTACCTAACTTTGGATATATTTACTACAAAATGGCGCAAAAATTTTAGAAATCGGTTACCACAAAAAATGGGTATTTTGGCCAATGGATTTAATTCTTGAGCCACAGTATGTCGTGAGCCGACAACGCCATGTATTCAGCTTCGGTGGTGGATAGTGCAACAGTTGGCTGATGTTTCGATGCCCATGATACCGCACCATTTTGTAGCATACATACATACCCGGTTATCGATCGTCGTCCATCAGGATCACTAGCCCAATCAGAATCAGAGTATGCGAGGAAATCTTAATTCCGAAAACTCTTCCGAACTTCAACTTTGCAGATTTTGTACCCTTCAAATACCTCAGAATTCTCTTCACAGCTAACCAGTGCACCTTCCCCGGATTGTTGTTAAATTTGCTGAGTCTGTTTTTTATTTGTGAGCGGTGAAAGGAGGTGTGGCAAACATTTTTTTCGTAAGCCATCTCGTGCTCGAAAACAATCTAGTGCCAAAATTTCAGCGCAACCGGCCCAGAAATTTTGGAGTCTTAATGATTTCTTAAAAATGGGCGTAATTATAGCGCCACCACTTCCATTTTTAGTACAGTTGCCGACGGTAAACATACAAACTTAATTACCAAATTTTCGTCTCATACAATCGAAACAGTCGGAAATATTGCATTTTATTGATTTGCGGGCAGTGAAAGGGGACGTGATTTAAACTAAGTATGCAATAACCTAATCTAGGACACAAGTAATACTTGTTTTGAGTTTTAGCGAAATTCGTTCAGCCGTTTAGATTTGTATAAAAATCAAACAAACAGAAAATGATTTCTATAAATATAGATTAAAATAGATGAAAATTTAAACTTTATAAAAATTATATTTTGGGCATTTTCTCTTTTAAGTATATATCTTTAAAAACATTTTCGCATTTAATACTTTTGAAACTCCGAGAATAATCTAATAGAATAGAGTCAATTTACATATGTATATTGTAATATTTTTGCGTATACATGCACTGAAACTTCATTGCATTGTCTAAGAAATTAGATTTTATATAAAATTTTCGAATTCGAGGTTTTTTGAGGGAATTTTTACTAAAATAGATATTCCAAAGAATACTTTTGGCATATTTACATTAATCGGCTAGGCACGAGTCTGTAATTTTCCATCATGACAATGCTTGACCACACGTTGCTACACCGATAAAAAATTTCCTGGAGAATAGTGGCTGGGAAGTTTAACCTCACCCGCCATATTCAACAGACTTGGCAAAACGCCCTCACTGGAATACGCTTTACTTCTGAACAATGCGTAAAAAATAAGCTTGATTCGATCTACATTTGTGATCGCTAGCGATGAACAATATTTTGAATACCATGTCATTTCATTAATTTATTAAAATAAAGCATAATTTTCATTCAAAAAAGTTCAGTTTGCACTGTTTACACTAGGGTGGTCCTTATTCATTCCTCTCACAGGAAAAGTTCCTTGGTGTCATTTGCCTAATTGAATAAGTTTCGGATTTGTGATTGAGGACAAAAATCTATGTTTAAAGGTTTAAAATGGCATTCGAAAATTTCACATAATGATCATATTGGAGCCGCCGCCATTTTGAATTTTAAATTTTTGACTCCAGATTCGTGTTTATCGACCCCAAAAACCCATAGGTACTTGATTTCATGTAGATACGAGGTGATCTTCTAGTTTTGGCAACTTTTTCCTACCATTTGTAGCAAATGGGACTTGGTAGCGACACCTAAATATCATTTAAAACTTCAAAAAAATTTACTAGTTTCGTTTAATTCCTGTGAAATTAAAAGAAAAAATTATTTTCCTTAGGAATAAGAACCATCCTAGTATACGCCCAATAGAATACATAGATTGCGCCGTTGGGGCACAAACAATTTTCGCCCTGCGTATTACGTCACAATATCAACCAAGTATCAACGCTGTTTAGACGAGCAAAAGCGCATTACGTCATAATATCCACGCTGCAAAAGTAGCGGACCTTGGCAAAGTGCCATCTCTTATTCTATCATTTTTGTTTCGACCCATTAAAAATATTTTTTACCGAATCCTCCGACTTTTTCTAAGAGATGCCATGATGCTAAAAAGTTTTTAAGCTTGGCCAACCATCAAAGATCACGTGAAATGTCATGCAATGTGAAAGAATGAATCCTTTTCCTCTAAGAAAAATAAACGTAACACATTTTGCGAAACGAAACCGCACCGAAAACGCACTGCCATTTCACTAACACTTGCATCATTTTTCATATAAAAGTAAAACGAAATTATTGCAAAGTAAAACTCTTCGTAAACGTAACGCTTTTGCAACGCCTTGGCGTTATAGTACCAATACATTCAAATGACTACTATTTTTTGTCTAATTCTCTTATTCCAAACTTTACATCGCCTGCGCGCTACGCTTACGTGCCGTTTTCCTTAGAGGGATGTTTAGAATAATTTTATTTTTTTACTCTATTTGAAAATATAGATGACATTATTACTTTTATAAAAGACCCAAAAATTGATGAGGTTTTAAAATTTTGAGCCGCTATTTCACCCTAAAAACGCAAAAAAAAATACCACAAATATTCAAGCTATTATTTCATAAATAAATTGTTTTTTACAGTACTCTATTTTACTTTTGGGGGCTTTATTTTATTATGAAATAATGCCCCATTTTAAAAAATGCAATAAGTCCCAAAATAGAAAATAATACCCCAAATATTCGTTTTGCTGGTTTTTATAGAAATGCTTGGGGCCTTATTTCATTTGTACTTTGGGGCCTTATTTCATAAATCCTAGCACTAGTGAAGTGGCAAGGGAATGTAATGCAAAAGTTAACAATTGAACAATTTTACGAAATGCGCATTTGCAATTTAAAATCATCAGCCGTATGCTCCTTGTAGGAGTAAAAGGGACAAATATATATGTATATATATGCATATCATTTAGTCTATGCGCATTTAGCTCTCAGTTTGAACGTATTGTAAGAGCTTTTAGAGTTCGATAAAGACAACTACATATCCCATTCGAAAGTTTATACAAATAAAATTTGGTCAATTATAAAGAAATATCAAAACATATTTATGTATCGTATTTAGAATTTGTTGTGGTTCTTAAGCGTCAGTTTTTGTAATTTTAACGAATTCTAAATAGAAGCTGAATATACACACAAACATTTGCATTATATGTAGTATTTATATGTATGTAGATGTCATGATTGTTTATTTGCAAATAATGACTATACCAAAAAATATCATTAAAGTATCAACAAACTATAGATTAATTCACAATTGCTTGATTGTTAAAAAGTAATAAAATTAGTTCAAAGACTATATCACGTATGACAGAATGAAAGTGAAAAAGCAAGAGAATATAGGTCTCAAAAACGATCATTGTTGCCGCGCACCCGTTGAATAGTGTTTTCCAACAAACAAATTTTATAATCTTTTTAACAATTGCTTCAAGATTTTAATTTCTCTGTTCCCTTTTCTACCTAATTTTGGTTTATAATTCCCCTGTATTTCCCCCGGGTGTTATTCCCCTCTATGATTTTTTGTTTATAATAAAAAAATATTGAAATGCTTAAAGCGAACAACAAAAAAAATAGATACAATAAATATGCTTACCGGTCCCATTATTGTTGCCTGCCAGTGAAATACTGAAAATATAGAGAAGAAAAAAGTGTTTAAAATTTTTTATCTAAAATAAATACAAATGATAACATGTAGATGAAAACAAAAATGCGAGAACTGCAGCAAGAAAATGTTGCAAATAAAGCACGTAAGCAAAATTTTCTTAGCTACCATAGATAAAAAGAAATAATCTAAACTAGTCTATTTATCTCTTGTGTAGATAGTGTGAATATATAAACAAAAACAATAATTTCGTATATCTAACATAAATTAGAACAATATAAAATGTTAGTGGAATTGTCGTGAATTGCCTGACTTTTGCCTGTGTTTATTTATGCATTTTATTGTTTAAACAAAAAGCAATATTTTTAAAATTTTTTCAGACTTTCACCGAATTATTAATAATTGTATCAATTTCCTTTATTAATTTCATAAGTGATATTAGTTCTTTTATAACGAGCTATTAACCGGAAGCGAAAGAAAACAACAAAATGTTAATTTTGTAAAGCGGTTAATAAACTTTGTCAATGTCTGGGGAAATACACTTTGGAGCAAAAGTAAACACTTCAAAACCAAGTATGTATGTACTAATATTTTAACTAAACGTTATATTAGCTTCTTTTAAGCTTATTTTATATTTATAGCTTCATTTGTAAAATTTTAACAGTTTTACAATGAGTATAAATTTAAATGAAAACAAGTAATAACAAAAACTTAAATCATATTTTTACTATTTGAAGTTACAATTAAAGATGAAGTGTTAAGCAGGTGCCTAAAATAACGAATATTTCTACAATATGTAGAGACAAAAAGGAAATGAAAGTTTCTCGGGCCCCAATTTTAGGAAATTTTTTAACGTCCCTCTTTACATAACATCTTTTTGTGCAATTGCACTTTAATATAAGTAAACAAAATAAAAGCAAAATAAAGCATGTACATGAAAAAATTAATCTCACTCAAACGCGCCGCAAAACTACAAAACTTGCCATAAACAGGTTCTGTAAAAGCAGAAATGTAGTAAATCCTAGCAGTTTTGTTTGTTGTCCTTCAATTGCAAAAATGAGCTTAAAAAAGGAGACACAAAAAGTTGCAAAATCTAAGTTTGTCGCACAAGATCTTGGCAAAATTATTAAAAATCCCGAAGTCTATGGCCACAAATACTTGAAAAAAGGTGTGTGTGGCCGCCACGCACAGTAGGAATTAACCTTTTACCCAATAATGGAATTTCTGGGAAGATTGCTAATTTATTTTATTTAACATTCCCTTCTTCAATGCAACCAAATAGTTAAAAAGCAGTCTGCCTTCGTACCAATATTAGTTCATGAACTGCCTTTTTTTTATAAAGCCAACTAGTATTTTCAGCATGGCGATATAAAGGGAAATATCAATTGTCTCTTTTGTTTATGGACAGTTACTGGAAAGTTCAATATTCGCGTACAGAATTAGATTGCAGTTTTTTTTTACTTTCGTAGCACAGTTGGTTATCAAGAGGATTTATTCTTTTAATTTGATGACTTAAGTAGTACCCAGGCTCGATCCTCATAGCATATACGACAAATCCTGCGGTTTTATTTAAAAGAAAAAATTTGTCGAAAAGCTTGTGGCGGGAATAATGCATTTTTCCCCTTCCGTACTCGCATCGAACCGCGTACAATTCGGCTGCAAGTTGAACGTGCTACCATCGCAATCTTGCCTCCCTTGTATCAAAGAGAACAAAATACGAACAAGCCCGAAAGCAAGCATAGCGTACATCTTCCAATTTATTTCATAGGATTGATGAGAAAAAAAAATTATTGTTTATCCAAAATAATCATTAATCGATTATAACTCGGGCTTTATTTATATAAATCTATTTTAAATTTTTCTTAAAAAAAAAACTAGAACTGCCAGTGTAATTGTAAATATTTTTAATTAAAAAAAAGCACAAAATTTCAACTGCAAAAAGGACCACTAAACGCTTGCTTAGTGGTCAGAAGCACTGCCCTTATGCTACCGCGCATATATATATAATAAATCGGGGAGTGGCCGAAGCAGACCACAGTGGGTCCCTTTTCGTCCCATTGAACAAAGGATGCTACCGCTCGGAGCCCTCATACGTGAGCATGCTCCTTACATAAGCATCCTTTGTCACCTCAAGCATATCCTTGTAGGTCAGTTGACCAATCTCGGGTTCGCCAATAAATGGACGTCCCAGAATGGTCAATCTTATGCTTGCCAACGCCGGACACTGGCACAGAATGTGTGCTGCTGTTTCCGGCTCCTCTAGGCATAACCTACACGCATCGTCCTCGGTCAGTCATATTCCTGACATGGTACATGTAGGGACCGTGCCCTGTGACCAGTGCAGTAAGCCAGCATAAAGTCCTTCGATTGTATGGGATAACTTTTGCTGCCTCACTACGGGACCACTTCACGGCCGCCTTTGATTGCCTGCAATAAACAGCTTCTTCCCAACTTGTACGGTGTTCCGAGTCCGTCCATTGCTTAATTAAGCCTGCCACCATGTTGTCGCCTATGACGATACATTGTTCTGATCCACAGAATTCTTCTGCTGATCCCTCTCTCGCTAAAGAATCAGCATTTTCATTCTGTTCTATGCCAGAATGTCCTCTCACCCACATAAGTGTGTGGGACACACTTGCCAAGCTGAAAGTGACGCCTGTTCGTTGAATGCACCTAATCACCGACTGATTGTCAAGGGCAATGACAATTTTCTTGCCATTGATCCGGTCATCTATCAGGTGGTCCAGTGCATGCACCACACCAAGCATTTCCGCCTGATACACAGACACAAACCTCCCTAACCTCAGTACACAGGATAGGCCCAACTCTTCTGAGTAAACTCCTGCCCCGGCTCTGCCTCATCTCATCAGAGAGCCGTCTGTGAATATACTGACATCGTTACCAGCGATTTCTTCACAGACAGCTCCATCTGTTATAACATTTTTAACATTTTTCTGTTATCCTAACTCTCTGCCTTCCGTCCATAGGCATACTCGCCTCCCTGACATCTCTATGTACAATATGAAGAATGCGCATATGACAATGTAGGGCCGTTGATCCATGCCACATAGCACTTCGCAACATCCTGAGGGCTGTTAGCGCCGCCGTTTTCTTTATTTCTAAATCCAAAGGCAGCATACCTAACAAAATCTCCATTGCGCTTGTTGGAGTGGTGCGTATTGCACCTGTTATTCCAACACACGCCAGCCGTTGGACTCTGTTCAGTCTCTTCCTAATGGTTTTCTGGCTCACTTTTGTCTACCAAATCACCGAAGCATACGTGATGACAGGTCTAACCATCATAGTGTAGACCCATTTCGTAGACTCTGGGTTTAGCCCTCATTTGAGACCACAAACGCGTCTACACTGAAATAGAACCCTCTTGGCTCTTTGAATCCTATCTTCTACATGCTCGTTCCAGTTCAGTTTGCTATCAAGGGTTACCCCGCTACCGCGCATATACTTGTTTAGGTTTATTTAACCGTGCCTACACAGTTAAAAATGTTGATGCGTTTTTCGGTACAAGACCTGCATCGTATTTTATGTTGCATTTGCGACGATATTTCCCAGTAGTCCAAGTCTTAAAGAACTGATAAACGAATCATGAAAGATTTTCTTTTCATCTTTGACGAAACATGCTGATTCGGCCATACATTTCATTGACGAAAATCCCATATAAAATTCCCAAATTCGTGCACGAACGCAATACAGAAATGTTGAGATTTTTCGTGCATAAATATGTTACTGAATCATTGCGGAAGTTTCAACAAACAGGACAGAAATATGAAAAAAATTGTTTAACTAACAATTAAAACTTGTTGTTTTTTATATATTCTTTGACTTTATTTAACATGTTTTTTGATCAGATTATTTCTGATTTGTAATCTTAGATATATCAGTGATGCAGTCTATTATCACGCCACTTTTTTTAAATGATTATATTATAACTTTTTACGAAAAATTACCCCGAAATATAAGCCTTTGTAGGGAAAACATGCACGAACACAAAGCAGAAAAGTTCAAGAACTTTTTTCTGTTTGTTTATAAATGTTGACGAAACCAATGCAGACGAGTTAAAGAATAACAGTACGTTCAAAAGTCCTGAGGATGACACATAGATGGCGTTACTAGAGTTTTCTTCTATATGGTTTTATTTACTACCAACCTTCAAACGATACGTATAAAAATTTGACAATCTGACAATTGATTCGTGAGTTATAGCATTTTGTGTGGAACTATTCTTATTGAAAAAAAAAAATGAAAAAAAAGCGTAATTCGAGTTTTGACAAAGCATTGCTTTTTAATGAAAAAAAAATACAGTGGAAACCAAACAATGGCGCTTGATAAACATTATCCGGACTCTGGTCCATCGAAATAAATGGTAGAAAAGTGGATTGCTGAATTTAAACGTGGTCGTACCAGCACAAATGATGCAGAGCACAGTGAACGCCCAAATCAGACTGTTATTTCACAAAACATCAACAAAATCCACAAATTGGTTATGAACGATCGCAAATTGAAGGTGCACGAGCTAGCTGACATTGTAAAGATATCAGATGGTAGTGTTTTTACCATTTTATACGAATATTTGGGTATGCGAAAGCTCTGTGCAAAGTGGGTGCCACGTGAGCTCACAGTCGACCAAAAACAACAACGAATTGATGCTTCAAATGAGTGTTTGGTGGCAATAAAATCGAATTCTATCGTCGATATGTGACAATGGATGAAACATGGCTTCACTATTACACACCAGAATCCAAAAGACAGTCAGCTGAGTGGACAGCAGTCGACGAACCGAATCCAAAGCGAGCAAAGGCCCAATAGTCTGCTTGTAAGGTGATGGCGTCTGTACTTTGGGATGCGAAAGGAGTAATATTCATCGACTATCTACAAAAAGGAACCACCATCAACAGCGACTATTACTGTGCACTTTTGGATCAATTGAAGGCTGAAATCGCCAAGAAACGACCACATTTGCAAAAGAAAAAAAGTGTTGTTTCACCAAGGCAAACAACAAAAAGGAACCACCATCAACAGCGACTATTACTGTGCACTTTTGGATCAATTGAAGGCTGAAATCGCCAAGAAACGGCCACATTTGCAAAAGAAAAAGTGTTGTCCACCAAGACAATGCACCGTGTAACAAATCGATGAAAACGATGGCAAAATTGAATGAATTGGGATTCGAATTGCTTACCCACCCACCGTATTCTCCAGATTAAGCCCCCAGCGAATTTTTCCTGCTTTCAGATCTAAAGAGAATGCTTGCTGGAAAGAAATTCAAGTCCAATGATGAAGTAAACGCTGAAATTGAGGCCTATTTTGACGATAAAGAGAAATCGTACTATAAAAGTGGTATCAAAAGGTTGGAAAATCGCTATACTCGTTGTATCGCTCTCGAAGGCAACTGTGTTGAATAATATAATCAAAATTTTTTCCTTTTTCTTACTTATCCTACGGACTTATTGAATGACCTATTAGTATGACCTGTCAAAAGCTAAAATATAATAAATGCACGGAATCGCACAGAATGCGTAGTACGTCTGTGGCACGTAGCTGTAGTTGTAACGCAAGTTCAGCTAACTTTAACTTTTGAGTACTACGCTGCTCTAAAACTTGTATTAAATTATGCTTTTTTTAGCATTGAGTATTTCGAATCGATACTGCAGCAAACGTTGTCGGTATCGAAATAAGTGTTCGAAATGAACAATATTTGTAAAACCGAAAAAATTGATAAATAAGTGTTCTCTGAAGCGCTCATGCCATTGTGGACATATTTTTTGGCGTAGCGTGCTACACACTGAACAGCTGATGAGGCTACTACATGGAATCCCTACAACTACATCCACGCTTAACTTATGCTTACATGTTTAAGATTGAGCAGAGAGCGTATCATCTCTTTCTCTGGCTCTCATTGTAGTGTGTTAGCTTTTTTTCTCTTTATCAGCTCCACTAAGCAGAGTAACTGTTTTAACTATTTTTTAAATGGATATTCCAGATAGTTTTCTTTGTGTTAATCTCATGCTATTACTTTTTCTATGCTACTAAAAAAAATTAATAGATTAAAACATGTGCACAGAAGGATGAATGCTAGAAATATTGGCAGCAATTGAGTTTTTAATCACGTCTACATCAAGCCTATCAGGAATAACTTCTGCATAAATTTGCTCGAAGTGGCTACGAAGGAAGAAGGAAACGACGGACAGCTATCCGCAATTCTGATGAAATCAAGAGAGTAGTCCTGCAACCACCTTAAGAAGCATCTGCCATTGCAATTTTCGAAGTTGTCACCCCAAGCAATATTTCTTGCGTTGAAGTCACCCCCAATAAATGTGCCTTCGAAATTTTTGGACATGTTAGCGATTTCACATAAACTTGCGTGTATCTGTGAAACTGGGAAATTGCATGGAATGTAAATCGATCCTAATAGAAAAGACTTATAAGTGCCGTGACCAGATAACGATAGTTGGACAAAGCAATGGGGAAAGGATACTCCTTGAATTGTAACACGAGAATAATTAAATTTGTTCTTTAATACCACTGCTACACCGACCGATGAATTATCGGCGATAAAATTATAATCCTCCAAATAAGCTTTATTGTTTCGTAAGTGACTCTCCTGAATAAAACCGAAGTCGAAAGCATGGCTTCGCAATATATTTAACAGTTCTAACTTTCGACTATTATCCACCAGCGACCTTACATTAAAAGACAGAAAGTTAGAAAGTTTTAGAAAGTTGTAGGTATTACGGACCATAAGATGATTTAACTTGAGATAGCAGACTTAAAAATTGCTATTTTCTTGATCCACTGGAAGGTTTCTGTAATTAATTAAAAAATGTTTAACTTGCTGCTCAAGAGACAACTGTTCAGGTATTAAAAAGTAATCGGCAAGTTTGAGAAAGTCTTCAATAAATGAGGGACGTTTTGCAGAATGTGAAGAATTCACAGCAGGCTGTAGTGGCTGTGGATAAAAAAGACTTGCAAAGGATTTATTTGCATTAAAAAGCCCAGAATCAGAAACGGCCTGTGCTGTATTATGGTGTGCAAATTTTTTTAAGTCAGTACCTCGCAACCTTTCCAGTTCGCCGGATGCCCTACTTGCTTACAGTTAACACAGTATGGTTTCGCATTATCGGTCTGGTTTAGAGTACACTCCCCAGGTTCATGCTTTTCACTACACTTAACACAAGTGTATTGACGATTGCAGTTACGCGCTATATGCCCCCAATGTTGGCAGCGTCTGCATTGAAATTCTCTAGATTTTGACTTCGGAGACTCCCACACCACCGTCTGGCTGAGGAGATATTTGACGTGGCTAATATCTCTCAGATTCTTACCCGGCTTAAGCGAAACGAGGAACAGTCCCGTCTCTGAATTGTTTTTAGTTGAAAAAGGAGTCGAAAATTTTGATACCTTGCTGACTGTGTTAGGTACAATCTCATCGAGCGCGTTTTGAATGTCGGACAGGTCAGTAGAATAAAAGAAAACTAACGAAATCTGTCTAAGATTTTTGGGTGTGAAAGAGTAAGAATCTATTTTCCTCTCTTTAAGGAAGGCCATCATATCGACGTATGCCAAGTAGTCGTCTAAGAAAAGCTTACTTTTAAATTTAGAAATGTTTTTAATTTTGAATGAAACCTTAGGCTCCAAAGCATTGAGCCGAACAATGAGATTTTTTATATCTACGTTGAACAGAAAAATCGGATAAATAAAATAATAAAAACAAAAAAAAAAATACTGTTTAAATACTAAACATAATTTTTAAAAATTCATTTTTGTACCATAGCGTAAATATTTTAAATCAGAACAGGAAGTGAAGCAAGAAGACATATTAATATGTTATAAAAGTCAATCAGAATTTATTTTTCACTGTTCAATGTTAAAAATTATAAATAAGATAATTATAGGAACTTAAGCACTCAGTTGCTACTATATTATATAAATCATTAAATTTTAGATTTTTAAAATAAAAGTTTTTATAGAGATTTTAAGTATTTGTAAATAATACTTCATACTCCAAGTAATGACCTCTAACTTTAGTCATTTTAACTTCGATGTTTTTTCACTTCTCACTTTCATTCATAATTAAACTACTACATCCATGGGCCTGGTCAGACCAATAATACGCTCTCTGCTCATGCCAAATTCTCAAACAACCTAATACAACAAATTTGTTGGCAATGCCAACAAATATTACAAAAAAAAAAAAAAAAAAAGAAGTACTTCAAGTGTGTGCTTCAAAACCAAATAAAAGAGCCTTGGAAGTCGATGCAGAGCAGTGTAGTGCAGTGCTTTGTGCTGTGCAATTCGTAGTTGCTTATATACTTGTTTTTTTATTTATGTTTTATTTTGTTTGCTGCTGTTTGATTTCATTGATGTTTTTGTTATTGTTTTTGTTGTCGCAGGTTTTTTCATCTCTTACCACATAAAAAGTGGTAGAATATAAAGCTCTGCGCCAACCAACAAAGACGACGACAGCGAGTAGCAACAAACAAATCCCTTGGAAGGGTTGTCGACGACGATAGGAACAGTATCAGCAACAACAACAATCACAAGAAAGGCAAACTACTAGCGAGTCTCGTTCGGTATAGTGAGATTCGTTTGTAATGTTTTGATTATTTAGATTTTCAATAATTAACCCTCCTATGAGTGAGAAGGTCCCTAGGGACCTTTTTGCCTTTTCAAACTGAAATTACTCCTACGCCACTACAACCCCCCCCCCAACTCTGTATTCCAAGAGTATTTTGTTGCGCATCTTTTGGAAAAAAAATCAAGCCGATCGGATCATTACTTTAGGAGTTATTGAGGTTTAAGTGAGAATAGTACGCGGACGTGTGAATAGGTCCGTATGGACCTTGTACTGAATTTCACTAATAAATGCATGTTTTTGGGCATCATTATAATTTTTTTATTGTTTCAACACATAATTTACTTGTTCTGAACACAAAGACCTAAACTCAAAGACATTAGGGATGATGGTAAAAACAAAAAATTCTAAGAAAAATTCGAAGACATGAACTTTATTGCTTTAACATGCAATAACAATAGAGTTCAGCTACTACAGCTATATCGCACTTCCTCAGCATTAACCCATCTAAAGCCACTACCCAGTAATCATTGAAAATATCAATGTTATGGATACCCGTGACCACAAACAAGTTAATGTGGGAAAAATTTACCCACCAATGAATGGGTTGGGCTCAGGGACAACACAAGACGTAACAACTAACCATGCGTATACATAGATCTATTTACACAACTAATTTTAATCTACTTTTGAGTTGACCTTTTGACAAATTAACATCAAAAACGCTACAATTGTTAACAAAGGAACTCATGCGACTTAAAGGAGCAGTAGCCATATAATTTGTTCTACTAAATGGCAAATAAATTAAGTTGTTAGCGTTTCTACTGCTTCTACGGTTAGTGTTAAAATTTATGTGAGAAAGAAGTTCTGGAGAATCGAATACACCTGTTATGAGCTGGTGTAAATATACGATATCTGCCGATTTCCTTCGATCACCTAAAGACTGCATTTTTAATAGTTTTAAACGATCCTCATAAGGAGGAAGGTCTAATATGTCAGTTCCACTTAAGCCCCTTAAAGCAAACTGAACAAAACGTTTTTGGATTCTTTCTATTCGATCAACATGCACATTGTAACTTGGGGACCAAACTTGACTTGCATACTCTAAGTGAGGACGCACGATTGCATAATACAACGTTGTAGTTGTAATCATGCTATTAAATTCTTTGGCCCAGCGTTTTACAAAACCAAGCATTGAAGATGCTTTTTTACAAATATTATCAATATGAATGTTAAACGACAGCTTAGAATCCATGCATATACCTAGGTCTTTGACGGTGTCTACACGACTCAAGGCAGTATCTTTAATCTTATAATCAAATATATAATTATTCCTTTTTCGCGAAAAGGTCATAGTTTGGCATTTATCTGAATTTAAAAACAATAATGCTTTCAAGGAAAGGCACAATATTCTAATTTTATACTACTAGCAATAAACCAGTTCTTAGAATTTTTTGTTCTTAGTATTTTGTTCTTAGTATTTTTTGTTCTTAGTATTTGCTACGTACGTTGTACGTTGCTGAAATTGTTGTACGCCGTAATACACGTTACCAGCAAATGACTGCGGATGAAAGGCGTGCAGCTGATAGTAGATTTGCTGATTTTATGGACGAAGACATGGATGAAGAAATTGATATTGCTGCAATTAATAATTATGAAGTTGAGGATGATGAAGATCGCACATACCAACCTGCTGAAGAGTCAGATGCCGAAACTGAAGGATACGTCGAGCTAAATGAAGATACTGATGACGACGATGATGAAGAGGAACAAAATGATGGACAGGAAACGAATGAAAGTTACTATATTGGTAAAGATGGCACCCAATGGAGTAAAAAAGCATCACGCACTCGTAATCATAACGTGGTCGACTTCACAAGAAAGAAACCAGGACCAACAGGAAATATACACGACCCCTATACAATAATGCGTTCAATCATGACAGAGGAAATAATACACTTAGTGCTACGTGAAACAAATCGTAAAGGCAGGGAGGTTACAGCTGCATGGAATTTGGCGAATCCCACGAAGAAAAAGGAGTGGAAGCCAGTGGCAGTGAAAGAGTTTGACGCCTTTGTAGCTATTCTTTTGTATGCTGGACTCACAAGATCAAACCATGAACCAGCTATGGAATTATGGGGCGCGACGCGTTGCCCAATATACAAAGCTGCGTTGTCGTACGATCGCTTCATGTGTATAAAGCAATTTATTCGATTCGACAATGGAAATACTCGACAACAGCGACTCATCAACAGCAAAACTGCGGCTATTGACGATATTTGGCAAATGTTGCAACATAACTTGGCAGCAGCTTACACTCCTCATGAAGCACTAACAGTTGATGAGCAGTTGTTCCCTTACAGAGGCCGCACCCGCTTCACACAATATATTCCGTCAAAGCCAGCTAAGTATGGTTTGAAAGTATGGTGGTTATGCGACTCACAGAGTTATTATCCTGTGAAGGGAATGGTATATTCTGGAAAACTGCCAAACCAACAACGGGAGATAAACCAAGGGCAGAACGTAGTGCTGGATCTTGTGGAAAAATATTTAGATGCTGGCCGTACTATATACGCGGATAATTTCTTTACCACTCTTGACTTGGCGCGTATTTTGTTGAGGAGGAAGACCGCATATGTTGGTACAGTGCGCTACAAGAAAACATTCATTCCACAGGAGTTCAAGAAGAACCCGAAGCGCACCATCAATAGTACATTATTTGGGTTCAACGAAGGGGATATAGCGTTATGCTCATACGTGCCGAAAAAAAATAAAGTGGTGAACGTGCTCTCCACAATGCACTACACCTGCCTCGTTGACGAGCAAACCGAGAAGCGGAAGCCCTATGCCATATTAGATTACAACGCCAACAAATGCGGCGTTGATACCATGGATCAAATGCTAGGCACTTACATCTGCAAAAGAGCAACACAACGATGGCCGTTGGCCATGTTTTATAATATGCTGGACGTCGCTGCATTTGCTGCTTTTACGATTTACAACGAAATGAAGCCTATAAAAAGGAGTGACACACGGCGGTCGTTCTTGTTACTGCTAACGAAACAATTGGCCACACCAAATATCGAAGAACGTGCCCTGAACAACCATATAACCTCATATCCGAGGATACGCAATGCGATGGAAGCATTCGATGTCAGGGTAAGAAAAACATCTTCAAATTCAAGAATAGAATATATATTTATTCGTTTTTTATTTTTCTTTTCATTTCAGGTATTACCAAGACCGATGGAAGGCAATGCACCGTCGTTTGCGGCTAGGTCAAGTAGACCGTCATGTCGCCTTTGCCGTTCTGAGTACGGGCGGCAGCGGAAAACGCGGGCACACTGCTTCGGCTGCGGCAACGCTGTTTGCGGAGAACATAGCACACTTTTACATCGCTGCAACACTTGCGCACAGGGCGGGGGACAAGAAGTACACGCTCAACAACAATAATTTTTAAACTTGTTTATAATAGTCTTAAGAAAATTCAAGCAAAAAAAAAAAAAAAAAAAAAATTAAAAAAATTGAAAAAATTATTTTTGTATGTAGAATTTAGTTATAAACAATATAAACAAAAAAAAATTAAAAAAAAAAAATTTTTTATATGAAAAAAACATGATTTACAAAAAAGGTCCGTAGGGACCTTTTCACACGGCCGTGAAGTTCAGAACTGTCACTCATCGGAGGGTTAAAGTATAGGCGAATGTCACACATAGCGTTGTCACTTGAAATTTTTAAATAGTGGTAGAGTGCGACTAAAATGAGTGGAAGATTAAGAAAAATGAGTGGAAGATTAAGAAAAATGGTGGTCGATTTTTTTTTCTCCTTAAAAACAATCTGATTCAATATTTAAAAAATAAACAGTTTATAAGCGATAACATAGATAACATTTTGCAACTTCTTTGCAAACTTAAAAACAGCTGATTTTAATCAATTAACACTTTTACAATTTTTGCCAGAAATAATTTCTCGGATTTAAACTTGTAACTTTTGACAGGTAGGAGAAATTTTTTACTCTCATGATTGCATTCTCTTTTATCATTTTTTCGAGTACGGTACAAGTTCTCGGACTAAAACCTGCAAAACCAATGGTCAAACGATGATAATATAGAATAGCCTGACAGTTCGATTTTGGATAAATTTGTGATACTCATTAAATCATTTTTAGCTCATGTTCATCCCGAAAAATTATATACAAAACGGTGCATTAGGTAGGAGCAATTTGTTCCAGGCGAACATTTTTTTTTATGCTGGTAACATTCAGTTTCAGATTCTATATGAAATTCTGAGTTAAAAACTCCTTGGAACCATATAACTCCGATAATATTTTTCCCAGCGAAAAAACGTTTAAAGATTCCCATATAATAATTTCATAGATTATTCGCTTCTTACTGCCTGTTCGCTTCTTACTGTCTGACTCGTTCATTGTTCGACCCACAGCCTAATACTACGTTCACACTGAGAGCTAAATGCGCATTTAAGAAATCTTATTTTAATGTATATATTTGTCTCATTTACTTCTACAAGAAGCATATGGCCACGCATTCTAAATTGCTAATACGCATTTCGTTAAATGCACATTTAGCTCTCAGTGTGAACTTAGTATAAACTACTTGGCCTATTAAATTTAATAAGAATATTACTTTAATGATGTAGATAGGGACTTAAAAAATAATTTTAAAAATTATGTCGTTAAAAGGTTAGAATATGGTAAAAAGGGTTCAAAATGGGTAACGGGCTACTTGGAGTTATACCTGAGATGTCAGAGGTCTGTAGACGGATTCTGATTAACTTCATTAAAAGGTGGTTAACAGGTTAAAAGGTTTAAAAGGTGTTTTCAAGAGTTTTTGAACATTTAAGGAGCTAAAGGGTTTAAACTGTATTTTTTAGGGAAAATTCAAAGTGTCATAAGTAACTCACATATACATCACTTTCGGAATGAGTTTGAAACAATTTAATTGAGTTGATTTGAACGACTTTGATTTTTCTAGTTCAGAGCTTAGTAACTTGTGTATCTAAGTCGGTTTTCAAGTCAACTTTTAGGAAATACGCAAATAGTTTTCTTAAAATTTTGGCACGCAAAATCCAAAGCAGACCAATTTTTTTCTATTAAGTCTAATTGAAAAGTTATAACCCGCTAGCGCCAATTTTTCATTTTGGCTGTAACTCCTTAAACTGATTTGATAGAGGAAAAATTGATCCGGATTTTAATATATCCAAATTTTCACCTTAGAATCGTGTGATCTGCGACCCCAAAAACCAATGTATACGAAATTTGGTTCTCGAAAAAACAATAATAATATAGAAATCACAATGGTCATGTTCGCATTTCCGAAGCTGCCATTTTGATTTTCAAAATTTTGACCCTGGATTTATGATCAGCAATCCTGAAAACCCCGAAGTAACATTTTTGTGGCGATCCGTAGCTCCTGAAAAAAAATTTTTTTGATAAGGGAATCTATAAACGATTTTTCGCTGGGAAAAATTTCATTGTACCTATATGGTCCTATACGGAACTTTTTTTATCAGAATTTCATGTAGAATCCGAAACTAGATGTTACCAGCAAGGAAAAAATAACTCTTCTCTAACATACATATAACATTATTAAAATACAAACATGTAAGAAACTTGTATATGAAAAAACGAAAACCGTTTCGAAACGACTAAAATTTAAAAATATAAAAAAAACGTATAACAAAAAAAAAAATAATAAAGCTATAAGAAAGAAACAATGTTATCAGAATGCTTTTTTTAATTAACAGCAATGTTCCAAAAAATATTTTTTCTTTTCACAATTCAGTTTCAGAGGTCAGCATTTTTTTAGAAAAGAATGAAAAAATACAAAATTCTAAAAGAGGGCAGAAAAAATTGACAATTTTTCGAAAAAGAAAACACTATAGGAGACGATTAAATGTTTGGTTTGTAAAAAATTTACTATAACCAAAAAAAAACTGTTTCCGTCTTTTTCAGGGAATCTCACGAACAAATCTCGGTAAGAAAATGCTTAAATCGCCAACTTATCCAACACGCCAAAGCATTTTCTCACGCCAAAGTAGCAACAATGCTAGGGAAGTGTTTGGAAAAGAAAGAGAAGCTGCTTTTTTTTAAGTGAATTTCTTAGGCGGCGATGTGACGATTTCTATGGGGGGAAACATATAAAAAAAAAACACTTTTACATGTTTATAAACACGTAACAAAAAGGTGAAACGTTTTTGCTTAACAGTGGAAAAGTTTTTTGTAAACATTGTATATAAACACGTACAATGTATGTAAGCGCTGCTTAAAATAGACACCGTGGTTGGCAGTTTTAGGGGAATGCTGGGTTCGAATCTGATGTCAGGATTTTAAAATTCAAAATGGCGGATAGCATTGCCACCTCGTTTTTTTTTTTGTTACGAAATCGGTGCTGACGAGAATACTAGGTAAAATGGGTCGCTGAATTCGAATCCGTTGTCAGAATTTCAAAATTATGTAATTTTTTACAATATGGTTGCCACCTAATGAAATATATTTTTAAGCGTTTTAAACATCATCTAACAGTTTTAGGAGGTCGCTGATTTCGAATCTGTTAGAATTTTAAAATTAAAGATGGCCGATAAAGTTGCCACCTAAATTTTTTGTATTGTAACGAATTCGGTGCTGGGGCGAATACTAGGTAAAATGGGTTGCTCAATCCGAATCCGTTGTCAGAATTTCAAAATTATGTAATTTTATTTACAATAGGGTTGCCACCTAATGAAATATATTTTGAAGAGTTTTAAACATTATCTAACAGTTTTAGGAGGTCGCCGATTTTGGATCTGATGTCAGAATTTTTAAATCCAAATGGCGGATAGAGTTGACACCTACATTTTTTTTTGTAGTTTAGTGAATTTTTTAAATTCTGACAACAAATTTTATTTTGAATCTGACATCTAAGTCTTAAAATTCAATATAGCAGATAGAGTTGCCACCAAAATTTTTGTTTTTTATTTTTACGAATTTTTATAATTTTGAAATTCTGACAACGGATTCGAATTCCTAAAACTACAAAACATTCAGGTGGCAACGCTATTCGCCAACTTTAATTTTTATTTATCGTTTTCATATATCGTTCCCTACTGATTTACAGTCAAACAGCTGTTGATGTTCTTGGTAGAAACAAAGATAAAATGCCTATGATACTCGGCTGAATCTTTAACGGAAATTTCGCATCAAATGATTATTTACCGCTAACTAATTTTCTACTTAAAAAATTTGGTTTTCACATAAATAACAATCCCAACGAATCAACAAAAAAATCTAGAACTACAATAGATTAAATTTTTTCACGTTATCTCGAAAATTTTAATCATGTCCGTACCATATTTTAGGTATCACAAACCATTAATATCAGTACTACCAACTAAAGCACAAATCTATTCTAACTATTGAATAAACAGAACATTATTTTATGGAATTTTGTATTGCACTTTCTTTCTTTTTTTTTTTTGAGATCTATCTTTTTCTCTTTGTCCCTTACACTAAAATCTTTCTTATTCCAGAAGAGAAAAAGTATATACAGAGAAGAAGTCTCACGTAACTGTATACACGCTATACTGTTTCTGGTATTTTTTGTTTTTACTCATGAAAATAGCAAATAGTTTTCTTTGATGTTTGATGTATAACATCAAAAAAGTTATAAAAAGTGTATAAAAGAAAAAGTTGAGAAAGAAACATTAATAGACTCTTGAATAAAAAGCAGTCAATGAAATAATTTTTAACGAAATTTTGTAGTATTTCATATAAGATTAGGTACATTAAGTTTGATTCAGCTTGCAATCCAGTGTTGCACATTCGTAGCATTTCTAAGCTAAAGGTCTTAAGTGTTGCATTGTTGCAAGAACCTAGCAAGTGCAAATATGTGTATTTTGTTAGTGTAGTGCAAATATATGCAATAACATTTTGCAAATGCACTCATGCAAGACCATTTGCACTTGATCGTGAACTCCACTAATATTCTAGCACGGAGCAGAGCTCATCAGAGCTTTGACCGGTTTGTTTAGCAGCAACTAGCAACTACTAATTTTTATCAATTTATAAATGTTTTTACTATCCAATAGCAAAGTTCAACACACACAAACACAAGGGCTGTGTGGTGTAAAAGTGTATTGGTGGTGAATCCCAGCATAGCATTGGCGCTTGCCACACATTGGCACTGTTTACACGTCATTCCAATTGAAGGATCAAGGAAAAATCACGTGTGAGCAGCTATTCAATCAAATATCTCGAAGAGAGTAAAAGAGAACAAAAACCGCGATATTCTTCATTCAATTTGAATGACGTAATTGTCCGCGTGTCGGTCAGATTTTGGAATTTTCGCCATCTTTTTTTCACTCTCTCATTGTTTTGTCCACGGTATGCCACACATAGTTTTCTGTGCGATTATGGCGAAAGCAAAATATGCTATGTTTTTGCTACCATTTCGTGCAGGCAATGTTCCTTTATGTAATCGATTCAATAAAACGGCTACCCTCTATAGGTTATTTATATGTGCTTATTTATGTGTGGCATTTAAAAGTTTGTAAAAGTTTGCAAAATTCATCTTTTTTCGAATACAAAAATATCCGTATTTTTTATACAGAAGAGTAATTCTAAGAATAATATATACAGGGTGTCCCGCAATTGAGTGCAACTCTACGGAGCTGAAACATTATGTCAAGTTGAGCAAAAGATTGTATGGGAGGGGGGGGGGGGTCTATTTTCACATTCTTAGAAGCTACAAGGATAATTAATATTTCACAACTTTGATTCACGTTATTGTTTCTAGCAGAAAAACTAACTTACAAAAAATCAATGATATCTACTGCATAACTAATTGTAATGTCATTATTTATCATTATTTTCTAATAAGTATAACTTGTTTACTACAACCAATTTTTTTATTTTTTAAGATATGTTTATGTTTTTGGTGCCATTGAAAATAAAATTTAATAAATTACAAAATTTATTTAAAAAAAAAAAATTCAATTATTACGCAAAATTCTGAGAAATGTACACTCAAATTTCGTAATTTCAACCGATTGATTTCTTCTTCACACGATCGCAGCTCGGTAACGGTTAAGTTGGTAGGGTTTGTTGATACACCGTTGGAAAGATGATTTAATTGCTGATAACAATAAAAGATGATAACAATAACTTGAATCAAAGTCGTGAAATATTAATTAACCCTGTAGCTCCTAATGTGAAAATAGACCCCCCCCCCCTCCCATACGATTTTTTGTTCAGCTCGACATAACCTTTGAGCTCCGTAAATAGTTGCACTCAATTGCGGGACTCCCTGTATATATATATATATTATATATATCATTGTAAAAGAAATATTGACTGCAAATTTCTATCCCACACTTGAAAAAATTTCCCGCAATTTTTAATAAAAATTTTTCTTGAATTGACTATTATAAAGTTATAACAAATGTACATATTTTGTCAAAACTCAACTTCAACATGGTTAATAGTGTTGTAGTATTTTTCACAATAATTTTCCTCGTAAATTTCAACATGTCAAAATTTTGTGGAATTAGCTTGCACGCACTTAAAAATTTCCACTGAATTTTCAAACATTTACTATATTTATCTGCTAAACTATTCGACAAAATAGCACCAATAGGAGTTAAGGAGGACCTATATGATGCATAAAATAAAAATAAGACAAAAAATATTTAACAGTGGGCCCTAAACTAAGATGTTACCGCACTTTCTAACACACTATCAATAGGTCTGTTCCGTACTCACTTCAAGTAAAGTTCGAGTAAAGTTCGGGTAATAGAGAGTAATTTGATTATGTCAAAATGAGAAAATTTATCAAAAAGTACGGAAAAACAACTTCAAGTAAACTTCAAGCGCAACAGCTGTATTTTGATAATTGAAATGAAATAAACTTTCCGATAAGCTGGAAGCATCTGGTAGAAGTATATTTATTCTAAAATTTACCATTTCGGTTAATTTTGCATATTTTAACTGTTATTTTATTAATTTGCTAACCAATTGCATACATTTATTTACAACAAAGCACAACAATAAAATTTTGTCATTTTAACGATCAACTGTTTGAAGCTCGAGATTCGTGCTCGAAGAAATTTTTCAAGTAAAGTTCGAGTAATAGAGTGACATTTTGCTTGCTCTTCTTCTCTCTCGTGCTGGGAAGAATGTGTAAAGAAACACGTTCGAGTAACTTCAAGTTGCTTGAAGTGAGTACGGAAACAGACCTAATATTGTTAACTCTAATTATGTTAAGTTAAAAAAAAGTTAATAAGGCATATGCAGATATGTATATACAAATTGTATGTAATGCGCTTTAACACAATTTCATATTTCAATAATAAACAACAAACATCAAATTATTGATCAATTCAAATAGTACATTTCCTACTACAGAGTAGTTTTGTTACTACTTAACGTAAAACATCAAGAAAAAGCAACCGTTGTCCAAATGTTTTCAGCTTCGGTCCGTGAAGAAATATTGTCGGTTGATTGGAAATGTTCGGATGAAAGAGAAGCTCTCTCACATTCCAGTTTTTTCTTTTACCCGCGAATACAACAACAAATTGTCCGTGTCGGGCTTAGTGTGACAAGCCACATTGACAATAAATTTGTTGCTTTTGCTTATGTAGTAAAAATCAATGTTAATGGTTATCATGTCACATGGTAATGTATGTATTATCTATACAAAAAAATATACATATATTAGAGTCGATATTAATTTTGTGTAAAAAAAAATAAATTGCATTAATAATTAATAAGCATTAAATTTTTCGTTACTGTATTTGTGTATAAATTTATGTTGTATTTTTTTTGTTTTTTTTTTTCTTCTTTTGTATTGGAGTGATAAAGCAAAATTTTGTTATTGTTGTTCTTCTTGTAAGTAACACGCAACTCAGCAGCTGATAAGCAATTTTGTTATAATATATTTAAAAGATAAAAGATAACAAATGCGGCTAAACTATTACCGCAACGCCATTGCTTTTTGAAGATCCAGATAAGCAGCGCAACATTTAACGGAAATAATTAATATAAAAAAACAAGCAAGAAAAGAACCAAATGCTAGAAATTGTTGACGGATTGTTCAACTAACTTGGATTTCAGCAAGGATTTATCTACATACAAGTCATCAAGGAAATTGAGATTTAAGATGTTAACACTAACGGACAAAATTCTTTTCTTGGCAAAAAGGTCAGAAAAAACGCAAGAACAAGAGTTATATCTGGAATAAAAGATTTTACACTGAACTGAACTGAACTGAACTACAAGCAATCTAGAAGTTAACTACTGTTTGACGTGAAATTAATTAATTAATTGTTGAAAAGAGCTAGTTTTGAGAACGGTTTAAGGGTAGATATTTCTATTTTTTTATTAATTTTTGTTCTCGAGCATTTAATTTATTTACAACCAATAATTAAATTTCCTGACATTTTATTTAATCCAAAAATTGCAAGTTGCACTGCCGAAATTCGTAAAAGTTCTCAATTGTGAATCGAAAAAAAAACTTTTTGTTATTCATAAATAAAACTTGGCAAAGGATTCATAAACCAAATTGGATGAGTTCCTAAACGCATTTATGCAAAGCATCAGTGACTTTTTTTCTGAATTGGTGCTTAGTTGATTCACCAATACTGCGCAAATAGGTTATTATTTTTAAGTACGCTTTAGTTGCGCAGTTTTGGTGAATCTACTAAGCACCAATTCAAAGAAAAAGGTCACTGATGCTTTGCATAAATGCAGTAGAAAAAAGTGCCTTGAACAAATTCGTTTCTTTTGTTCAAAAATTAATCATTATTAACGTTTTTTTATTGTTCGGAAACGACTCTGTAAATTAATCACGATTCTTTTTTTTTGTTCGAAAATAAGTTTTCGAATTAGTAACAATTGATGATTTTGCGAACATAAATTACACTAGTCTTCAAATTCAGGAAAATTTTTTTATCCAGAGACGTCAAATACTTTTCTAGAAGAACTTTTTACGGTGATTATACGTCTATACTCAGTTTTCCCCTAATAGGTCGAATTTTTGAGACACAGGGTGATTTGCATTTTTTAGACTTTGATCCAGTTTTTCCATAGAGTAGAATTCTGCGTCAGGTAGGAATTGAAGCAGGTTTCTCTGTCGCATGGGCCACGCACTCTACCCACTGCGCCACGGCCCCAACAATAATTATTAAATGTTATTATTAAGCATGTTAAAATAGTGGTGTATTTCGAAAATTGAGGTCGCCAAAAGTAAATTTTGTTAAAAGCCAAATTTGCAATCTTGAATAGTGCAGGAATGACTGTAAAGAAATATTTTTCAATTTGGCCACTTCAAGTCATGAGCGCGGCCAAGGATAGTTCCGGGGTGCAAACCTCCCACACGATCCAGAAAATATGAAAAAAATAGTAAGACATTTTTAAAAACAGCACTAGATTTTTAAAGAAAAATTGAGAAAATTATGTAAATTTACTTTAAAATAAGGAAAAGAAAAAATCTTTTACTAAACAAGTTTTAAAAAAAAAATCGCTTAAGCAATAAAAAATTGTTTGCTTTTTCAAACAAAGGAAAGTTTTACTTTTTCGACTATTCAATGCTCAAAAAGTCTCTGATATTCGAAAATAAAATATATATATATATATATATAAGAAAATATACCTCAAACCAATCAATTCTTTTAAATTGTAGAAAATTTTTTAATTTAAAATTTTATGATTTGTTATAATTTTATCTAGAGAAAAGGAAACATTGCCTCACAATCTATGCGCTTGTCCGGCTTGTCCGGTAAGATGTAGATTTAAAAACATTAGACAAAACCCTTCTTCGCCAACCTAGATGAGGTCTCAACCCTGAAAATCAATGAACTGCTTACATTTCTAAGTCGTAATGGTTGTTTATAATGGCTTGCAATCTTAACCATTCAGCACTCGTTCACACTTCAACGCAAAAGATTAAGAAGTTGTGGCACCAAAGCCGCTCAATGGAGCTAACTGGATACTGCCTGCAGTAGTATCACCACTCACATCAACCAACCAACCAATCGGACTAAAGGTGATGTCTTATACATTTTTTTATATAAAGCACTGGTCAAAATTATAGCGCACTCTATTATTTACTTTTTGAACTTAAAAATGTTGTACTAAAAGAAGAAACAGAATTTGGAGTTTGTACGAATTGTTATTCTGGTTTATGGCAAATTAAATTAAATAAGAAAAGTAATGTTTTACACAATGAAAAGAAAAAAAAATAGAATGAAGAGAACATGACAAAGTTGAGTGTGGCAAAATTATAGCGCATGAACAATGGAAAAGTACCGAAACTGAAAATAACGGGAATTAATAGCAAAATTACCAGAGAGTAATACATTTGGTTCAGTCTTGCAGAGTTGTTGATACAAGTGAGTATATATTTTACATTTTAACAAAGAAAAACTGAATTTTAAATAATGGGTCGAGAAAAGGTGTTACTTTTCAACAAAAAATATCAGTTCAAAAGCTACTTCGGAAAAAAATATTCACATTCTGAAATTGCAAAACGATGTAAGGTTTCACGAAAATGTGTTTACAATATGGCCAAAAAAGTTGAGACAGGATTGCCACTTAATAATGATGCGCCAAGTCAAAGACGTCGTAAATGCACAACTTCAGCTCAGGATATTCATTTCGTTAAATTATGTTAAAAAAAAACGGGCAGCAAGTAGCAAGTAGTAGCCGCTTGCAAGCGGCGAATGGTAATTTTGTCTTGAAAACGAACGAAACGTTCTTGCATACATTTACAAATACAAATACATTTTGACTTACGGGCAAGTTAAGGATTTTGGATGGGAAAAAAAAAAGATCAAATCTTGCATATTCTTTTACCACAATACGACTTTAGTACTGCCTGACAGTAGTTGCCCCGTTACCCTTCTATTACAAAGCCCGAAATGTGGTGCTGATAGTTTCCTTATGAGCAATCGTCAGCCTGCTGAAAATGGTTATAAAATCGAATATTTTTTTTCCTATACTTTTGCTGTACTTGAGTGGAGTAAGAGCTCCATTGTTTTACGTGAAAGACAACGTGGGTATACAGAAGTTAATCATAGTAGAAATTAAAAAGATATTTTGAGATATGGCCTATGGCTACATTGCCTATGTCTAAGCTGGTTGACTTCAAGCAAATCATTCCTTAAACCCTAAAAAGTTGTTGAATAAAAACTTTTAAGTAATCAAATTTACTTGAAGAAACAATGTGAAGAGAATATACGTATAACTGTTTCTTATTACTGATTATTGCCTTTGGGTGATTTCAACCAAGGATTATACGTCGTTATTGGTTTTTACTGTTGTAATTTATTGCACTTCTTGATACAGTCTTAGGTTGTGGATCGAAAAGTATGGATCAAACGTCGCAAAGCCTTTACCAAGGCAATTTTACGGTAACTTTCTTAAAAATCCACTTACTTTATGCTTACCGAAGTGTTTCACTTGAAGCATAGTTGCTAATCTGTATCTTTTTTTATATATTTGGCATTGTCTGTTAAAAAAGTTATTTATCTTTCCAGTGGAGTATGAATTAATTAGAGGATTAAAAATTGTGTGTATCTTAGTGACTTGATCTATTTTTATTTTAAACATATCTCGAAAGGATTTGAACCAATGTGAGAATTTTTGCAACATGTTTAAGCAACACATTACATATTCTCGTTCAAAACTTGCCTCAGACTGCAATAACGTTTTCTATAGTAAAGATTATTACAAGCACATTGTTTCTCAAAAAATTTTCTTGATATTCACAATTTTTCCGTGTTTTCTTCCGAGCTGGATTCACTTTTAAGTAATTTTTAAAAAAGAAAAGTTCTTTTTGATTACTTTTCATTTTTTTGATATGAAAATTATGCTTTACTTGAGAGCTGGAAACAGGCCTTTAGGCTTAAATAGCAAGCCAAAATAAAAAAAAAATAAAAAAAAACCAACAATAGTTTTTTTTCAAACTATCGGGTTATTCCATGGTAACTCATGTTACGATCGCATACCATATTCTATTGACCAAAAACTGAATAATTTAATTTCTCAAGAAATTTAATTAATGAATAAAACAAAGAATGTGCATGTAATTTTATTTAAATTTTTGCGTGTTTAGTTTTTTTGTAATTTCTTTAGCAATGAATGGTAACTTACGCTACATTTGGTGATTTTTGTTATCGAGTAAGTATAAACTTGAATAAAAGTATGTTCTGTTAAAAATTAATAGAATAATTTAAACACCAAATAAGTTTTTATGTAATGTTAACAAAACGAGATCACACACAGTTTTCCTGCATTTGTTAACAATTTTTTTAATCCGAATTAAATAATGGCCACTCACGTTACACAGAATATGGTAACTCAAGCTACAATTTATTCGAACTTTTACATAATTTTGAACATTGAAAGGAAAATTTGGGTAATGATCATAATACTTACAATACTATAACAGACAACGGTATGGCATCATCTAAGCCATCGGATTCATCAGATTCATATACTGTGTGCTATAGTTTTTATTTTATTAATTTATTTGATTCTGTTATGGATTCGGTTTTTACCACTCCCTTAACAGTATAGACATGGGCGTAGCCAGAATTTTGTTCAGGGGGAAGGGGAACAAAAATTATTTTTTTTCATGTGACGGATAAATAAATAAAAAATGTGCCAGCCGTATATGTATGTTGCCTGTTTATTTATATACTAAAGTATCATATTATCAGTAAATCGTGCCAAATAATCATATTTTATTTTGAACCTACCATGTCGCATTTCACTGGAAACACCCTATAACTTCAAAATTAAGTTTTCACATAGAGTAAATTCAACCTTTTTAAGCAAAACATAAATAAAAAAAGCTTTTTGTGTAACCATGGATGCATACTTTTCTTTACCTGACACG
This sequence comes from Coremacera marginata, assembly GCA_914767935.1. Taxonomy (NCBI): domain Eukaryota; kingdom Metazoa; phylum Arthropoda; class Insecta; order Diptera; family Sciomyzidae; genus Coremacera; species Coremacera marginata. The sequence continues at coordinate 228,849,077 of OU612043.1, read as the reverse complement.
CCTACGTTACAAACGGAGTAAATAAGTGAAAATACCTGTACGCATTACGACCTAACGCAATGAGTAGAGAAAAGTTATACTCGATCGTGTTTGACAAACTTGATATGGCAGGGTTGCTTGCTGTCAATGGACAACCAAACTAACACAACACTGTAAATGTTAAATTAGAAGAAAATGCATTCTGACAGTTCATCTTGTAAAGTTCCTACAACGCTGATACAAAGTATGATCAGCGCAAAACGCACTATTACAATTTAGCTGCAAAACATTTGCACTATCTTTCAATAAAACTTCATTTAAGACACTTTTCTAAAATGTTCATGCAAAACATAAAAAGTGACTTATTCAACCTAGTCTGCGGTTCCCTAATGTTGATGGTAAGCTCTCTGGACGACATGGTAACCACGATAAAGATCGATCTGTCGTTGAGAAAACACTTGATCCATCAAAGTTACAACCAACACCATAGCGATTAATTTTGATGCGAGTTCCTTATTACGCACTCGATTAAACGCCTTTAAAATATTTAATTCAAATAATATATATTAAAGTAATAGAATATCATATCGCTCGTTTTCTTCCTTAACGACACAATTAGAAAAATCTGATTTTTCAGAAGCATTTTAAGTTTTGAAGAGATACCAAATATACCAAATACGCTCCTATACTTTAAATATTTTGATCCTTACACACTGACACAGACAAATAAAACTTACGATTTTCTATATCTTATGTGGGTAAATTAAAAATATATTGAGCTTAAGTAATTACATATTCTGCTCTCACGCGAAAAGTAAAGAAGTTATCGTCACCAAAATTACATACAGTATTAATCATATTACACGTAATTAACTCAAATTGTTAGTTTTTTTTGATTGTGACGTTATTGAAAAAAACTAGCGTTATGTTCATGAATACATAAATAATATGTATATAATACTAATTTTACTGCTAATACTAATAAAAAATTGGAGTGAACACAAAAATTCAAGTTCTCAACTAATTGTTATAGAGTCTTAATATGTATATGGGCATTTCCAAACTGGCGTTACGTACGATTTGTACGAAAAAATAATCACAAAAAAATAATTTAAAAAAAAAATTAAAAAGTCAAATTTTTAAAATTTTTTTTATATTAGCCTAGTAATTAAGTAGCACTATATTAGGTAAGAGAATTACAATAATCGTTTCAAAGGATTTAAAATGATAATCAAAACTAGGTTCTGGCGTGACGTTACAAAAAGCAGAAGTAGTTTTCGACTTGGATTACAAAATTTGCAAAACTCTTCGAATTGGGCAAGACTTTTTGTATAAAACCTCTTTTAGAAGGTTTTGAAATAATATAAGTTTATTTTCCAAGTAATCGAATATAAAAATCTTTTCCCGCTTTTTTGTTTTTAGGCTAAGTCGTCTGACGTGACGTTACTGGCGTTACGTTACTTAAATTTCCATTGTAATTCAATTGGGTAATTTAGCTGTTAGGTATTTAAGTAATTATATAATTTAGTAAATAAAAATTTAATATATTCTGCCTCTCCTTGCCTCAATCATTATCCATTATTTTTAGGCAATGCCTTTCATTTTTACCAAAACAAAAACGTTTACGAAACATTTACTGAACATTTACTAAAAAGAAAAATTACATTTGTTAAACAGTGCAGACGATTTGAACTGGAAAAGTAAATGAGTTTATGTTCAAATTGCATAAATCAATAAAATCTAAATGTTTCTCTAAGATAATATCATTAAATAATAATTTTTTTAACAACTTTTAATTTTCGTGTCACGGTGGACTTTTTTCTGGAAATGCCCATATATATATATAACAAATATAAATACATCAATAAACGCTTTAACTAAGCTTATAAAATAAATATATTAAAAAACTATAATAAACATAGACCTTATATTTATATGAACTAATAACCTAGTTCAACATCGATAAAATACTCACAATCGTCACCAACTGGGCCTGCTGAACATTGTGCAGGTGGATCTCTGCCCAAATCTTGTAATTCCTATTATAAAGAAAATATTAATAAACATTTTAAAAGAGTACAGAAGAATGAAATAATCACAAATTAAAATGCATTTTAAGAAGTTCGCAACACATTGACAAGTCAAGCGAGAGATAATTATACAATATTCAAAATATGTTTGTATGTTTGCAGCTTAATTGTGTTCACATGGATATAATTCATAATTTAAAAAGAAATAAACTGCGTGTATACAATAACACAGGTAGCAGCAGCAGCAGCAGCAGCAGCAGCACCAACACGTTCGGACTTTTTTGTCTGTATTTACACCCAAAAAAAAAAAAAATATCAAGTTCGTTGGCCCTTTCCAAATTCTGGCAGACTGTGGTGAGTGAAAAGAACAGCAGAGTGGGTAGAGAAAGAATCACTGACGATGACACGGATCCGATTAACGAAGCGAGAAAATGAACAAGAAAACGACGCCAAAACAGTGCTCCATGATTTAAAATGAGTTAAAATTAAATATAAATTATATCGAGTAAAGATTCTGTTGTCAGATTCAGGGCGAAAAGTAAAATTTTTTAAATTTTCTACACAATTTTGCAAAGGAAAATATCGACTACGTCTACGTCTACATCACACCAAAAAACCGTTGCGTAACAAAAAAAAATTTATTAATAAATAAACCCAAATAGACAGGAACAATTTTTCAAAAAGTTATAAAACAATTCTCTAAACTTTTATTTAAATAAAATCAATCTCATTTTTAACTAGGAACGATAACTACTACAAGACGAGGCGTGAGCAAGTGCTTAACTGGAGACAAAAAGACAGGACAAGCAAAAAAAATAAAAACTAAAAAACTGGAACAGGATTCTTGTACATATAGTGAAGAATATGCACAAAAGACAACCGATAATAGTGGCAAATATATTAGCAACTTTAAATTAGAGTAGTATAGGAAAGTAAGGAGTAGAAACAGTAGAAGACGAAATGGGAAACCTTGACAGGGGTTTGGTTTGGTTTGGTTTGGTTTGGTTTGTGTTGTGCTATTCATTTTATATTTCTGCGTTCATTTTTAAATATGTATTTCATACCTTTGCCAGAGTCATAGAGCGGTGAGTCACTCGCAATGTCACATTGGGAAAACTCTAGCTTCTTCCCGTCTCACAACAAACAAATACAATTTCATGGGTGCAAAACGTCAGCTGTATGTAGAGCAGCACAGTTGCCAGCAGTGTGCGAAACAACGAAACAACAACTTGTGGTATTCTTAAAATAATATATTGTGGTGGTTATGGAAAAATAGCATATTTTTATACTCTTTCGAATTGAGATTTAAAGATGATTTTATTTATTTATTTATTTAATTAATTCATTTGATAATCTAAAGCCTTCACTTGGCCAAAATGATTACAATGTTCCGTAATGGCAAGATATTATAAAAGTTATTATTACAAAAATCAAGTTCAGAATCTTATATAAATATTAAAACTACCTACTAAGTACGAATATAAAGGAATACATTGAAAGATATTAATAAACGACAACCCGTTACGCAACCACTTACAGAAATTTTCAATTAATGTGCTGTGCTAAAAAAGAAGAAAAAACAATTCTTTAAATATTAAATGCAGTTAATAAGAGAGCTTTAAGATCAAATGTGGCTGCTCACAATTGCTTTGAATTCTTTAAAGTGGGTGAAAAATTGCGTTCATAAAACAGCAAAACAGAATTAAACAGACTAGTAACCCGTACAGCAAATGATCTCTGCATTACAAGAGTAGTAAATCTTGGATATTTAAGCGAGTGTGTTCTTGTAGAGTTTGAAAACTTAAAGTGATCATTAAGACACGTCGGTGAATTAAATTTGATGCATTTGTAGCAGCAGGCGTAGTTTAATGAAATCTCCGAAATTGTTACCCAAGGAGTCCAAAACATGTGCTGATACATGGTCGTGCAAGCGAAGTGTGTAAATAAACCGAATAACGCGATAAAAACATTTTTTTAATTTGTCCATATTTTTTTGGGATATTCCAGTGAACAGTTCAAGTCCATATACCAAAAAAGTTATAAATAAAGCATAGCCAATTTTTTTCTAATTTTAAAAGGGAAATAATAATTAATATGATTCTTAAAGTCAATTATACTTTCGAAATAATGTGGTTAATATGAAAATCAAATGACAACCGATTATCGACAGGGAATCCCCTAAGGACTTATAATGCGAAACAAATTCAATACCTTCACTGTGCAAAACTAAACTTAAGGAATTTATTTGGCTATTTATACAAAATTCAATTCAATCCACACCATTCAATTTTGACCAATTTGCAATATTTAGCAAATCGTTATTTATTGCCACAACTAAATCTGCGAGATCTTTGTTATCCCCAGTCGCAATCAACTGCACATCGTCAACATAAATGCGACCTTCGCAAAAGAATAAGCGCAATCAAAAATATCATTTATAGCATACATAGAAGCGGGCCTAAAATATCTCCCTGTGGGACTTCCCTGTGAATTTTCTTAATCGCTGAAGATGCCTCATCAACTTTCACAAATTGTTGGTGGTTATAAAGAAATGAATGTATTAAATTACAAAACGACAATGAAAACATAAACTGTCTAAAAAGCTTATCGATGAGAACATCATGATTTATTGAGTCAAACACCTTTTTAAAATTAAGAAAAATCAAAGCTGAAATAACCTTCTTATCCACGCTCTTGAAACATGTTCAAGGATTTGGCTTTTTAAAATAACTTACAATACTTTCGAGCATACAGGAAGAACACTGATTGATCGAAAATCAGAATATTCCCTAGGAATCTGAACTTTCGGGATTGGAATAACCTTTGCCAACTTCAAACACTGGGGAAAAATCGATGTTGTAAGAATAGTGTTGTAAAGAGTCCGCCAAATAACTTTTTTTTTTTGAAAATGCAAAAAAAAAAGTACTGAATATGTTCTCAAATTTCTTTTATTATTTGAATGTACAATCCTTCCGGTTAATAATGGAAAATAATTTCATTGAAATGGCTGCCTCGGCTGACCATGCAGTAGCCTACACGATCGGTCCACTTTTTAAGCACATTATCGATTGTGTGCAGCTGTATTTCACCAATGGCTTCACGAATATTGTCCTTTAAAGCGTCAATTGTCTCTGGCTTGTCGGCGTAACACTTATCTGTGAGGGCACCCCACAAATAATAGTCCAACGGTGTCAAATCGCAGCTCCGAGGTGGCCAAACGATATCAGCTCTGCGGCTGATAATGCGATCTTCAAAAACAGGGCGCAAAACATCGAGTGTATCTTCGGCTGTGTGGCACGTAGCGCCGTCCTGTTGAAACCAAATGTTGCCAATATCCTCCTTTTCAATTTTTGTGAACAAAAATTCGTTCAACATGGCCCGATAACGATGGCCATTGACTGCAACGGCCACTCCTTGCTCATTTTCGAAGAAAAATGGCCCAATTATGCCTCTGGACCAAAATCCGCACCAAACAGTGACTCGTTTTGGGTGCATCGGGTTTTCAATGTATGCGTGCTGGTTTTCTGTGCGCCAAATGCGACAATTTTGCTTGTTTACATACCCGCCAAGATCAAAATGAGCTTCACCTGAAAAGATGATTTTATTTTTGGCAAAATCGGCATCTTCTGTAAGTCGATCGCAGGCAATATTTCCCAGCGTTAGATGGCGGACCCTTTACAAATGTAGTAAGTGGCAAGAGATAACAGAGAAAATTATTTTAATAAACTTCAGAGATATTCCAACAGCGCCTAGCATTCGATTTTATATGCATAATCGATCGCATTCCAAACCTCAATTTCATTAACTATTCTAAAGGAAAAATCAAAACCACCAGCTATTGGCAAAGAAAAATACTGAGAGTGGCCTGTGTGTTAAATGGAGGGGGTAAAATAAAGCTATCATTGCAATCATCCAAATTTGACAAATTAGAATTCTGATCAACAGATAGGACACCTACGTTTCTCAGCTTATGTCGGAAATGTAAAGCATATCACTTCACTACCTTAATGTAGAAAGGACCTAACTCAATTCTTTTACATTATAGGAGAAGAAAAAAACTTGATTAAAATAAAAGTTCTGCAATTTATGCAGTAAAAAAAAATTGTAGCATAACAGAAAATTATTTTTTATAATAATAGCATAACAGAAAATAGTTTTTTCTTTCCTCTATTGAGTTGGGGCCTTTTGAGACTGGGCCTTTCAATATTAAGGTAGCGATATGAAATATTTGTGGTGCCGGGACTACTTATGTAAAAATAAAAACAGACAGGTAAATTAGTAACTAATGAGATAAACTAAGCTACAAACTTGAGATTCCGCTAAACTCTAAATTAAAAATTTTTTGATTGGTAGTTTCATTTTTGAGTAGTAAAGAGTTACCACTGTTTCCTAAATTTCAACACCTTATCTTCACATGATATTCTATCTATCCAAAAAGTTTGTTTGATATTTATTCACCAATTGTCGTTTACTGTCTGAAAGATGTCATTTAAATGTTGTTCATTTGTCTTAATTTTTTAAGATATATGTTTGACGAATTCAAACGAACTTCTCGTCTCTCGTTTAAAATAACTTTACTTGTACGCAAATTCGACAGATTCATTAACCCATCAAAAAAATTAAACTTCTTTTACAAACAAAATTTAATAATTTAATATAAATATGCGCTCCTAATAATGTTTTTCAAACGAAGTTTTTGCAATGACTATTTTTTCCAAAGAAGTAAGTCATAATAAATCTTATTTTACAAGGGAAATTTTTCTTTATTTCAAACCGGCATTTCTAGTGTTAAATTGCGACATTTACATTTAAAACATAGATACACGTGTAAATTATGTTTGATGCGGACACAATGTGCACAAAAACGGATGCGGATTCGTTTCGAGTCCGTCAGTATGCACTTCGCTTTGTTATGTTTCGAGGGACCCAAATAAAACTACTTGCCAGAATTTTTAAATAATTATCATGAGTGAACAAGTTACATGTGACTATAGGATAGCCGTACACAAAGATATTTTTCATAAACTATTTTTAATAGCGGTAATTTTGTACGCTTTGTCATTATAGCTGTAAAAGTTATTGGGATGCTTCAAGGAAAAATAATATTAAGCTGTTTGAAAAAAAAGTAGGAGTTTCCATGAACTCATCAACATTGTACTCGTTTGAACATGTTTGGTATTTTGAATTAATTTTTTTACCATTTAAACGATGCAATAATAGAAGAGTAATGTTCAGGATAAAATAGCATTTTTAATTATATATTTCACTTATTACATAATAATTACTATTAATCACTGGAAACAAATTAAAATAAAAATATAAAATTTTGCATTTAGCTTAAATCCGTATTATTTAAAAAAACGTGTCCGTCCCAAATTCGCATTATTCACCCCAATCATGAAGCATTTTCCGTTTTTTAGAAAAAGTCTAAAAACTTTTTGGAACTTTTTAATGCAAATTTATTCATCAACCATCAATATTTGGGTGTAAAATAAAAAAAAAAGTAAGATGTCTTTATCTGCTTTATGTTAAAAACGGAAACCCCATTTACAACGATTGGAGTGATTTAGAAAAAATGAGTCGGTATCGAGTTCACGTTTTTTTTTTAAAAAAGAATCTGTCACGAATTCGTATATGAAGTCCGTTATGAGTTCGACACGAATCCAAAAAAATTTAAAAAACGATTTGCGTTTTTGAGAGGAATTCCATACAAAAACGGGTAAATGACGGATCCGAAACGCAATCCGTTTCGAAAAAAATATACGAAAAAGTGAGTCCGTCTTGCATTCGAAATGGATCCGTTTGGCACCAATTCTATTTTCATTGTACCATGCTACAAGCCACGATTTCCACTCGTCAAGTCTTGGCGGTCAATATTTTGACATTCCCTTTTAAACTTGACGATTCAGTTTACACACCAAAGAGCACCAAAAGAGCAAATCATAATGTGAAAAACTTGAAGGTTCATTCAAGTCTGTTCTTTCCCCCTTCCTTATTATCCTCTTTCCCTCAAACTGGACTTGACTCCAAGAAAACTTGACGTGTGGAAAGGGGACTAACTGTAACTTTACACATTTTTCGAGCTCAAAAGAGAAGAAGAACAAGCAAAATGTCACTCTCTCGAACTCGAAACTAGCTTGAACCATGGCCAAGGTCATTAATATAGGTTAAGTCTCTTGAGAGAAAAGCACTCTCTTTCCGCCTTTGCTCGAACTGTCAAAGTAGCTGTTAGCTAAAAATTGTAGATTCAGGTTTTTTTTTTTCTTGATTTCCTTTTATCCATTCTGACAGTTCGACCGAACTTCTCTCAAGTGACTTAACCTATATTAATGAATCTTGACCATGGCAGAATTATAAGGTAGGGCCGACTCGGAGAAGAATGAAGTAGAAAGCAGAAAAAGCAGGTTAGTTTTCAAAATCAGCTGTTCATCTCGAGTTTCTTTATGATCATGTTTCGCAGTTGATTTTAGGTTAAAATTGTTACAGGTTTTTTTTTTGCCAATTTAAGACTTCTTCCACGTTTATAGTTTTTATTACAATGTTTTTATATTTTCACTCAAATTATCACAAATTTAAAACACGCGATCGCACTGTTTGCAACTTGGAAACAACATATTTTCTTCATATGCAATTCCTACGAAATTCGTCGTTTTGACAACTAGCCAACCTTTTCATTATCCAATCCACGCTGACGCGTGAACAGAGTCAATAGGCCCTACCTTATAGTTCTGCCATGGCTTGAATCATGGTTGAATTATAAGGTTTTCGCAAAGGAGAGAGCGAATACCTATAATTGTCAAATCGGACTTGACAGCGGCATGGCAGAATTATAAGGTAGGTTTCGATTCGCCTAGTGTCCTCCCGCGACAACGAATAGCGGAAGATGAGAATGCCGGCTAGTTGTGAAAACGACGAATTTCATAGAAATTGTAAACGAAGAAAATATATAATGCTTCCAAGTTGTAAACTGTGATGTCGCGTGTGTTAATTTGTGATAATTTGAGTGAAAATGTTATAAAAACAATGTAATAAAAACTATAAAATGTGGAAGAAGTCTTAAATTTGGAAAAAAACTTGCAGCCTAACCTAAAATCAACTGCGAAACATGAACACAAAGAAACTCGAGATGAACAGCTGACTTTGACAACTAGCCGGCATTTCCTCTGCTGTCTACTTCATTCTTCTCCGAGTCGGCCACATGGCAGAATTGTAAGGTAGGGTCGATTCGGAGAGGAATGGAGTAGAAAGCAGAATAAAGCGAGATTGGTATCAAAATCAGCTGTTCATCGCGAATTTCTTTAGGCTCACGTTTCGCAGCTGTTTTTAGGTTAAAACTGTTAAAGATTTTTTTTTTTTGCAATTTTAAGACTTCTTTCACATTTTATAGTTTTTATTAACTTTTTTTATAATATTTTCACTCAAATTAGCACAAATTTAACACCCGCGACTGCACTGTTTGCAACTTGGAAACATAAAATATTTTCTTCATTTGCAATTTCTACGAAATACATCGTTTTGACATATATGTTCCTTCTCATTATCCACTCTTCGTTGACGCGTGAGACCACTCAACGAAGCGGCCCTACCTTATCATTTTATCATGAGTCGGCCCTACCTACAAATGCTCTCCATTTTCACATGTTTTTCTTTCGTATTCATTCGCAAAATTTACTGATTTTAACAATTATGGGTACTGAGAGAGTATGATCAAGGTTGATTTATAAGGTTGTCGCAAGGGAGAGAGCGAGTACCCATAATTGTCAAATCGAAGTTGACAGCTCATAGAAAATCTGCAAGTGCTCTCTATTATCATCCGTTTTTCTTTCGTAGCCATACGCAAAATTGACTGGTTTTGACAATTATGGTTACTGAGGAGAGACTGCAATCAGCGCTGCGATAACCTTATAAATCAACCTTGTATTGGAGTTTGCATGGCAGAATTATAAGATAGGGCCGGTTGGCTCACTGTCCTCACGCGTCAACGAAGAGTGGATAATGAAAAGGTTGGTTACTTGTCAAAACAACGAATTTCGTAGAAATTGCAAATGAAGAAAATATTTGATGTTTCCAGTTGCAAACAGTGCGGTCGCGTGTTACATTTGCGATAATTTGAGTGAAAATATTGTAAAAATAGTGTAATAAAAACTATAAAATGTGAAAGAAGTCTTAAAATTGCAAAAAAACCTGTAACAATTTTAACCTAAAAACAACTGCGAAACGTGAGCATAAAGAAACTTGAGATGAACCGCTGTTTTTGACATCTAGCCCGCTTTATTCTGCTTTCTACGTCATTTCTCTGAGTTGGCCCTACCTTATAACTCTGCCATGGATCAGCCCTGCGACATCCTCATAATTCAACCATGGCTTGAACTTTACTTGCAAAATTCCTTCGTGCAACACGTATCGAATAGCTTATCGTGAAATTGTCAGTTCAAAATTTTCTATTGATTTGTGAAAATAAATAAAAATTTTGTGCTCTCTATAAGTGCTACTGTTTTAAAAAAACTATTAAAAAAAAAAAATATTTTTAAAAAAAATTTCAGTCATTTCCGTACTTTTTGATGAGTTCTCTCCTTTAGACAGAGAACTTACTTTCAAGTCCTTGAAAGTGAAATTCACTTGTAAGCATTTTTTTTAATCAGGTATTGTCTATTCTAGTCTGTAAGAAATATATTTCATAGAATAGTGAAGTGGAATAAAAATAGTAGCTTCATTGCCAATCCAATCCAAATATATTTCCAATAACTTTTGATTTGCTAAACTATTATCTAAAGAAGCATTGGAACAGCACTTCTCTCCCTTCTATATAAACCTTACCGTCACATTCTAACTATAATTACATGGTTAATACAAGTTAATCTTAAATACAAGTTCTAATGGAAATCATTATTACGCCTATTTTTTTCAGTACTTTTCCAGACTAAAAATTGTGTATCATGAATCTAACTAGAAAATTGCCATTTACGCCTATAAACTCCATTTATTATGCATCCCAACTGTATATGGTAAATTAATTTTCTTCCTGTTCCTAAAACTATCTCTAAAACTCAGACATTTAAACAAAACAAAATTAACTAAATATAAAGAAAATTAACATGAGAAATTTAAACCAAGATATCCCTTTATCAATAATTCTGATATACTCGCATTTCATCAACAACACTGTTTACTCTCGAATACTACCAAAAATAAAAAACAACAGTCTATCCTCAACGCAAAGTTCGCAATTAACAAAATCCAACCAGACGCAGCGAGACAAAGGGAGACAGCGACAAGTGTGATCGCCAACGGTGCAGTGCGGCAAATTTGACACTCAACAAAACGAGACAAAGCTAGTGTTGGTGGAACTGCAAATAGAAGGGGATCGCATGAGTGGCTTATCGGAAAAATTATAACGAACAAGCAGAACGATAACAAGCGAGCGCGAAGTAATGGATGACGGCGCTTTTGTTAGCTCCACAGCGGAGCGGTGCGGCGAAATAGTGGAAGCTTTTTTCACAGCAGCAAACTGACTTTTGCGGGTTGAGCTGCACAGGGGCTGACGACAGAGCTGATGACTATCAAGCAGTCGACGTCCTCATGAATTAGCGGTGCAAAAGAGACAATAGCATGTAACACAACGTAGGTGAAAAAGAAGTAGAAAGTCGTTATGGCGAAGTCGACTGCGCCGTTACTGCTTCGCTGCCTTCTTGTGTTTCCATATATATCTCGAAGGTTTTCAAAGTTGATTTTTTTCCTTCAATTAATTTTGATTTTGAGAAACTGGAATGATTCATTTTGGCCAAAATATGTTTATGAATCAAATATGTCCAACACCCAAACTAGTTAGCTGATCTGAGTGTTTTTCCTTCCTTAAAAATTTCCGAAAAAGTTAGGTTAGGAACCGCTGCTAGATCTGGTAAACCTGTCAGACTGCGGTGCGTATACCCAATTGGGTAGCAATTCCAGGGATTGAGCGAAGGAGTGCTTTTGCATAAGCAGCGAAACGGGTTGCCCAACAGAAGTGTTTTACAGCTGGGGCTGTTCCCCGGTCAGACAGACATTTGCAGCAGAGCACACCTAAAACGAACTAAAATTTTTGCACTTTCCAAATGGTCAAGGCAGTATTATCTACTCTTAAGCTCCAAAGCAGCAATGGACAGTAATTAACATCCAAAATGCTGTATTTATATTTTTCTATCTTCTTCTTGGATCAGCACATTTACGTCGTCGTTCGTTTCGTTGATAGCCACGCGTTGCTGTTGCTGCTCCACCATGGAGCACCCACGGCAACTTCCTCCGCACTCGTTCCAGCCAACTGGACCCAAAGGCGTGAAATACTTTCTACACATTCTTTCATCATTGTCTCTAATTGCAATTTTGTACATTTCATACGATGAACATACTTTTTTTTCTGCACATTTTGTTTCGTGCTTCGTCGCCCATTTTTTCGATCAATTCTTTTCGCTTCTTGCATAAAAATGTTGCGATTTTCACTTATCAATATGCATTTTAATTAGACATTTTCAATTTATACTTAAAACATACCTTGTTGATTCTTTTTAACGCCATTTTATAATCGAAATTTGATTATTGTGTGTTGAGCGAAGCGCACAAAATTAAATGTGTAATAAAAAAAGAAAAATTTTTTCCTTCCTTCAACTTTTTGAGAGTTTGCGAGTGTGGCTGTGTTTGTGAATGCAAAGAATTCCAAATTCACAACGGCGACGGCAACGACGACGACGACGAATTCAATTCAATTCTCGCAGTAATCGCACTCGATTCGATTCGATTCAGAACGACGAGACGACTTTTTTCAATTCAACCAACTACGACCACGACGAAAACGAAACGAATTCACTTCAACTTCAGCAACGACGGCAACAGCCAGCGACGTCGTTGATTTCAAGCCGAATTAGCTGAATGCGTGAAGAGCGAAACTAGTACGCCAACTTTTCTAAGACAAATTGCTGCGCAATTCTGCCCAATGTAGCCGAAAGAGATGAATAGCGTATGCTAATTTTTGACAGCCGATGTCGAAGCGAATTAAAACAGCAGTTTGTCTTTGTTTGTTTTTAAGCGAATACTTTTGCCTTGGTTCTTTCGCTCGAATTTTTCACGAATTCGCTTTGGAAAAATGCAGCAATTATCCACCAGTTAATTTGCTTTTTTAGGAAAATTTTCACTTTTCCTTTGATAATCACCCAAAAGTTTTGCCTACTTCACGTTAATATTCTACAGCAAGAATTTTCACTTTTCCCTGACTCAGAAAAATCGAATTTTTTCGCAGAAAAGTGCAGTTTTATCTGGTTGACTGGCTCACCTGCAGTGAACTGTTTCGTTCTTTTCGTGGAGTTGAGTTGCCTCTGATTCACTGTTGATTTCGCAGCAGATATTATTTCGACAACTCTAGTTGTTTCTTTTCTCCGCAACAATATTTATTGTAAACAGCCAAATTGTGAAATTCAATTGCAGTTAGTTTTTCGTCTTCCCGACTTTGATTTTAATCAAAAATACTTATTAAAAATATTCCAATTGAAATTATTTGCTCAATTTAAATTAAAAGATTTTGATACGCTTAAAATTTAGAATAATTTTTTCGAAATAAAATGCTTCTCCAAACTAAGAAAATTCAAGTGATGTACCGTCAGAAGTTCGCTTCCAATATATTTGTCTCGTTCTATCGTGAGCCTGCCACCCTGCTTACTTCGTTCTTTTAGCATTTTTCACATTATCAAATTTTTTATCCAATAAGTCATCAAAAATTTTGACAAGCAGATATATATATATGGAATTGAACGAGAATTTGACAATGTGAACCCTCATCAAATTGTTTGATGAGAATCAAGATATTTGGATTTTTCGGTTGTTTGACCAACGATTTAATGAAAAATTTGACGATTTGAACACTCATCAAATTTTAAAGAGCGATTTCGTTACTTAAAAAAAGATTGCAACGTGAACACATCAATTGCACGATGAGGAAGATTTTTGCAATGATTTTATTAAAACTTATAGACAATATCCAGAATTGTGGCAGATTAAATTGGAAACAGGTTATTAAAAAACAAAGCATATGGATTCCTGCTTACAAAAACTGTACGAAAAAGCGCCCAAGGCAACAATAGAAACATTAAAAAAAATTATTTGTCTCAGAACAAAAGAAATCGTCGGGAACTTAAAAGGTTCGTTTCACCTACAATTTCCCCTCTTTTTATTATATCAGCTTCTTCTACGTCCTCTAATAAAATATCATCAGCAAGCGCTGCAACTTTTTGTTTCGGCATCGTGATGTTTTCACTTCGGTGTGCAACAATATAATGAAACTTGTCGAAAAATTTGATAGTATGAACACTTGCGTGGTCAATCTGTTTGACCAACGATTTGACGAAGAATTTGATAATGTGAACGGCTCTTTTTAATAAATCCAATTGCTGATTGAATGGACGCAATATGAGAGGCCTCTATACGTTAATGTTTAAATCATATTCTAAGTTTGTATTCTAAAGGAAGTATCCTAAATCAAAGGCCAATTATCATAAACAAAATTAAAGTGAAATTTTATATTCTAAATTTAGTGCAAGCTGTTTAGCAACAAATAATATTGAAAAACTGTCAAAAATGCTTATACTAAATTTAAAGTCGGCTTTTAATTTGTTTATGATAGTGGGCCAAAGGCTATAAGGGGATTCAGACATTGCGTATCTGGTAAGACTACGCACTGTTGATGTATTTTTATATGTATGTAAGCAATTTGCGTAAAACTTTGCGAACCAAATTTGCAAATAATTAAATTACATAAACAGCAGGTCTGTCAAAATAATATATCACATAGGAATAAATAAATAAAAAAAAATAGAATATCAGATAAAACTTCTGAATTTTGCTATATATGTTTTTGCAGAGTTTGCAGAGTTTTGCAGATGAATTATTGGAATTTAAAGCGCTTTTCCGTATGTGATAGTTCTTCGTACATACGATAATATTATATTCAAGTGATAACTGAGTGTCACATACGACAATGTTTTATTGAATATCTTGAAAACTAAAAGAGATATAAAAACAATGGATGACGGCATTCGAAAGATCTCCTTCAAAAATTAAGGATGCCATCATTACCAAAAACACAACAATTTACACATACGGCCTTATTTTACTCAGGCGACGTTGTGTAAAATCATCGAAGCGATTAAAATTCCATTTTTTTATTATACATATCATTGGACATCCACTTTTCAACTGATTGACATTATCAATAAAAATAAACACCATAAGGACAGTTACACAAAATACTCAGTAACCTGTTAAGCTGAATAATTTAATAACATAGGCATATAATCATAAGCAAAATAAAAGCGCCTTTATATTGAATATTAGCAATTATGCCAGCTTTTTAATATTTTTTTTTTGTCAAAAAGCTTATTTTGTTCATGATTATGGGTCATAATGTTTTTATTTTCTTGTTTGGAATGTGATTCAGGCAATCACTGTTATTTATAACGAAAGCGACATAGTTTGTTCAAATTAGAACACTTTCGAACTATTAAAACTATTTTAATATTTCCAGTGAAAATTATTAAAAACTATCTCAAGAGACCGTTTTCAATTCTTGACTGACTGTTCAATTCTTAAATTGATTTCTTGACTGAATTGAATTCAACTTGACTTGAACTTTCTTTTCGCATACTTGAGCATGTGCATGCCTGTTTCTTTTTCGGCTCAAAATCTTGTATCTCGTTCACACTACTCAATTTTTATCCATTCTTGCTTACACTTTTTGCCATGGACATGGCGGTCTTAGCAGTCAACATAATAAAACTGGCATGAAAATATAAATATTTAAGTTTGTTAACAGCAATTCGGATCAAAATCTTGCATTTTATTTTCACTACCCAATCCTTATCGCTCACACTTTTCGTCATGGGCATGATGGTCTAAGCAGGCACTAAAGTTTATTTACTACGCACAATTTTTGTTAACATAAGGAGTATTCACACTTATGACATTATTTTCTCGGCAAAAATTTCTGCCCTCTGACGGTGCAAAATTTTTTACATTTTGATCTGAACTCAAAAATTTGTAAATGTTATTAGTCAAGAAAAGACCGCAAAATATTTCACATTTTTTCAAGGATGTGTTGACTGCCCTTTTATTTATTTTTGCGAAATTTCCAATTTATTCGACTTGAAGTTTTAGAAAACTTTAATAAGTCGTAATTACATTTAATCATGAAAAGAATTCCCGATAAATTTTGGGCTTTTTGACATCCAGTATAAATTTGCTGATGTATTTTGCAAACATTTTTTGAGTTAATTTTATCGTATTCCGCAAAAGAGCTCAAACTTTAACGAAATATGAAAGATATTAAAGGTATTCATGCAATGGCGAAAATGCGCCTAATATGCCAAAAATCGGAAAAACTGTAAACGCTGAATTTGAACTGTCATAATTTGTATGGAATCTGATATTCGCATAGTTTGCTGGATGATTTTGATGCGTAAATAGCACCGAATATTTTCGCCAACCAATTGTTGACTACCAGTAATGAATACCAACAATATTAAAAGTTTTCCTTATCAGCCATGTCACTTGCTTCGACATTCTATTGAATTTTTTTTATTAATAATGTACAGAAGAATGCAAAATTCTTAAAGAAAGCAGCAATTTGAATTAAGAATAATCTAACATTGTAACAACGCTAAGTGTAAATATCGCTATAGATTAATAAGTTTTTGATGCAGTTTGAACTGGAGCAAAATGTCAAATTACAGCTGACTTCGGTTAGTTCATAGATTTCTTTACAAATATATTTTTTTAACTTTATTTAACAGATTTATTTAATTTATTTTTGAACAGATTTAAGAATATTTAAAAATTTGCCTTGCAGGAAATTTTCTTTATTTGGTATGAACACAATTTTTTTATTTCCAAGCTGAAAATAGATTTTCAAGCCATTGTGTGCTTATAGTAACAGATAATGAATGATTTGAATGTTGATAATAATAATATCAATTCTAATATACGTATTTCATAGTAAGGTGATTTCATAGTAGGCTCTAAAATATTGGGTACATACATATGCTAAATCCTATAGCCACTTACAAAATATGAATGGAAATATCATGTGATATTGAAGGAGTGATTGAGTGTGCAAGCCTACAATAATAAAAGCTTTTCCAATATGAAAGGGGACAGCATTTTCACTAAATTTTAAAAATAAAGTGACATTTTTTTCTTATTAGTCACCATTTTTTTAAATATCTATCAGAATTTTTGAATCATTGAATTTAATGTATCAATATTTTTGATAAATGAACACGACATTATTTCTAAAGAAGGTTTGTTTTTTAGAAATAAACGAAAAAATCGAAACTTTTTTATCTGAAGGCACAAAAAATGTAGAATTTTTTCGAGATATTAAAAGTTATTAAAATCCCCTTTTAAATTTTCCACGTAAAAATATACCCTATAATAATTACCACTATATACCACTATAATAATTCTGAAAACATGTTCATAAGTGAATTAAAGAACAAGATTTTCTGATAAAACTACTATTTTAGACATGTAGATATTACGATAATTTCTCGTCCCGATTTTCTGTTTGTAGACGCGGAAGCTGTGGAGAAAGTGTAAATAAAAATCGGCAGTACTAACGATTTTAAGACGATTTCTTGCACTTAATCTTGTGTCGTAATTAACATTGAGCAAGTTTTCTCTAAATAAATTCACTTGTTACAAAAAGCTGGAAACAGTGCTTATTTTGATCAGTACAAAGTTTTTGTAACATTATTGCCAGTTCATATTCACAATCAGTTTTTTATTTGGTAGATCTTTATTGAAAAATTTATTTGAGCCAAAACACAAGAGAAACAATGAGGAAAATGACAAACAATGAAACTTCAAAGTAACAGACGTCTAAATGAATCGCAAAATTTTTAAAAATTATGCTTGAAGTAACCTGTCACCTTCCCACCCTACCAGAATGCGTCACAACTAATTCGATGCACCGCCCAACGTAAGACGCTTGAGAATAGGCTCATTGTGTTGGTACTTCAGACAGTCTACACTTAACACTTAACACTTAATTTGCCAGAGTTCAGAATAATTTTTGTATACTTTAATAGACTCATTTCAAAAGTCTTTTTCATTTTCTGCTTCCATTTGAACTTGATACGCTTAGTATGAAATCTTTTTTTTAAATTACCGAAATTGCAGTAGAAAATTAGACAAATGTTCACGTTTCCAAATTCTTCGTCAATTTGTTGGCCAAACAGCATAAAAATTAAAATATTTTGACTTGTATCAAACGATTTGACCAACGATTTGATGATTGATCACATTCGTCAAATTGCCATCAAATCCAAATCAATCAAATCAAATCAATATATATCAAAATATATATTTGTGCTTATTAAATAGTTGGATAACTCGATTTGATGAGTGATTTGATGAATGTAAACGCTGCTAATAATTACCAATTGCTTCTGCAAATTTGCTATTAGGGGGGTTCAGATGATAGCACATGTTGTCACGCCAGGTGTGATGGCTGGCATAACTGTAAATTTAGCATTGCGGCCAAACGATCCACCATGTTGTCAAACTTCATTTAGCAACAAATTTTCAAGCTGCGAGTTTCGTTCATTTATGTAAGCAGATAATATTGTGAAAAAAAATTGTTGCTTTTATTTTGTTGCCTTGCTAAAAGCCACTCTAGCCAAAAACTTTTATGTAAAACTGCATTAATTTTAATTATTAATTAAAAAATTCTACATAAGCACAACGTGTTCTCCCTTTTGAAATTTTTTTAATATGTTAAACTTTGACGTGTTCGTCCAACACGTGTTCACACGAGTGTTATGACTGCTCATCAAACCTTGAAATCAAAACTTTTTGATTTCAATCCAGCATGTTGTCAGTCTGCTGTTTCGAGCGTTCGAACGGTCAAATACCTGGTTTGTCCTACCATGACCGCCAGCATGTGCTATCGTCTGAACCACCCTATTAACTTTCGAAATCAGTGTATCTTAATCTGTATCCACACGTGTAAGTAATCACTTGCAAGTAAACAATATATATCTTCTTCGAAAAAGTTTGAAATTTGCTGCAAGTAGCTTCAGCGTTTACATTTGCAAGTGCAAATTCATTTAAAAATATTGTTGAATGCGAAGGTTCTCCCTGCAATTGCAGTATTGCTTGAAATGAAGAGGTTAGAAAACGAGGAACACACGTAGCAGTGTTGCTTCTTGTATAAAATTGCGGAAAGCCCAGAAAATCCACAAAAAGCTTCACTTTGATTCCCCTTTTTGACATTTACTTGTAACAAGCGCCAAAATTCACTGCCTCTGAAATTTCCTTGCAAGTAGCGCTGCAAGTAGGCTGCAAGTCCGAAAATGTGTGTTAGTGAAGTGTTCGAGCAAGTGCATGAGTTCGAAAAATTCAATACATGCAGACATTTTTACTAACACACTTACATTTTCGGACTTGCAGCATACTTGCAGCGCTACTTGCAAGAAAATTTCCTAAGCAGTGAATTTTTTCACTTGCTGCAATTAAATGTCAGAGAAGGGGATAAACGTGATGTTTTTGTAGTCCTTTTGTAGATTTTTTTCAGGGATTTCCGCAAGCAACATAAGTTACATATACTCCTCGTTTTCTAAGTTTTTCATTTCAAGCAATACTGCAATTGCAGAACTGAACTAACACTTGCATATGTTTCGAATAATGCATAACTTTTCGAAGACAATAAATATTCTTTACTTGCAAGTGATACTTGCACATGTGGCCACAGGGTTAATTAATAAACGGGCCCCAACGCAAGGTTCATATTAATGAACCTTGCCCAACGTCCTATCCAAGAACTGCTTTATCGATTGCAAAAATGCTATATATTTATCTCACTTTTGCACATGGGTTTCATATAAGCTCACCAATTTTGCGGCAGCATTCCTGCAGCTGTCAAAATAAAGATGAGGTAAAATTGCACGAATGCGGAATCAAATGGACGAAAATAGTAGGAAAAGATAAATGAAAAAAAAAAATTTAATTGTCAATTTCTGTTCGTCGCGACTCGCGTATCACAACGAAGCAACGGCAAATATTTTCAATAATTAATTTCGAAATAACTGCAAATTGCATCGACTGCAATATAAACTAAACAAAAACAATTGCCAACTAAGCACTAGACCCCGAAATCATTGGAAAACCAAAAGACCTTAAGTGCAGTTAAATCTCTGAAAACCTGTAAAAAAGAAAGTGTCTGTAGTGATGTGGTAGAGTAGGGGGAAAATAAACTAGACACAAAGTGTGTAAAAAAGCTTTAATTTTCCAACTCGAATGCAGCAGATTTGGCAAATGCTTAACATTATTAATAATTAAAAAGAACTAACTAATTATTCAGTATATAACAGCAAATAGAAAGTCTTGCTCGCAGCCTCCACCAGTGCTGGCTGGCAGTTGTTGCAATTTTCGTTTTGCACGACGTTCTTCGTCTATGTCTTCGTAACCATTGTCTGCTGCTCCTCTTTAACCATTTTGGGTGACTCCCAACGTTGCGAATACCAAGACGCAACAAAGTCAACGAAAGACAAACGGAGCTTGGAACAATCTATAGCTAATAGAAGAAAAAACTATAAATTGTGTAAATTATTTGAAAAAATCTTGTGAGTCAAAGTCAAAGGTTGTAACGCTCCTGCATGTGCTCAGCATGACGCAGCGACCAGACGTCGTTATTGCTATCGTTCCCGTCGACATGCTGGTACAAATGAATGTTTTATAGTGTACCTAATTGCAGGAATTTGGACAGAGCCACAGCTGAAATATGCCAGCTACAATAGCAGCAGCAACAACGACAACAAAAGAAGCAGCAGCAGCAGAAAAAACCACAACAGCTGGTAGCTGTCGCAGCACCACAGCACCGCAAGGAGTAGGTGCTGTAGGTGTTGCTGACACCGCTACTACCATTGCCATCATCGATGAGGCAGCAGGGTGCGGCTCTACAATAACGTTAACAGAAGTGGGCGAAGACTTGTCAGCGACACTCCACAATATAGAAGATGATACAAATATGACGCAGGAAGCAGCAGCGCTGGTCACTGAAGTGGCTGCAATCGTTCCAGCGACAATAACAACAGCTGCTGCAGTCAATCGCAAGCTGCTGCTCTGTCGACGTTTCAAGGATTCTGGCGGTCTTTTGAGGAATTTTAATTCCTTGCCACTCTTCGTTTATGCAACATCAACAACAACTCATGCAACATCAGCAGATGGCGTTGGTGTGGGCAGAGATGCGGCTGCAGCCGTAGCTATAATTGGAGGCATGGTAAGTGGAACAGTATTGGTTCGCATGAGCTGCGTTTTATAAGCTTTTTGTTCAATTCTGGCAATCTTAATTTTTTGATTATTGAAAATGTACAAAAATTTGTTTAATATGAATGCTTCAAACTCCACGATTATTTTGAAAAAAAAAAACAATGGATGATCTGAATATAAGCACCATTGAAGAGGTATTCCTTTTTTTAAGGAATTTTTTTATCATTTTCTTTGTTTCTCGTTTTTTTATTTAGTATATCTTTTTGTCTACCAGCTCCTCTGTTCCGTTCCGCTGTGCATTGTTTATTCTTCCGCACACTGTGTGTTTGGAAAAAGAACATGAAATACATGCATCTGTTTTCAGTTTCTGGTGTATTTTTTTATAATTTTTTTTTACAAAGTTCTGCTTGGCTGACTGACGCCCCCTGCCTATATACATTGCGATCACCCACCCATTGACGCTTGCTGGTGTTCCTAACCAAGCCTCGACGTTGCTTGGGTTACTCTTTGGAAGAGTATAGAACATATTTATGTGTATTGTTTTGAAGCGATTTACAATAAATGTTGTAGAAACTTTTCCAAAAACCAAAAGAATAAAAAAGGGGCGACATGGATGGAAGGTGGTGCACTTGTAGTGCAGACACTGACTGACTGTATGTGGATGACGTGAGTGGCTGACATGTGAAAGGGTGAGTTCGATGAATACCTATTCAACCAGCGCTGCGGTGAAACAAGACAGTGGAACAAATAAACTATTTAAATTAATTAACAGTGTTATAAAAAAACCTTTATAATTCCTGATCTATATCAATAAAACTCATTGTTCGTTTGATAAATTCTTATAGATTTAAAGCTTGGTGTCAGTGTTGTTGAAGATTATTACTTAGATTATTTGGCTCGGTCTCGATTTCAACCAATAAATATAGATGATAATCATCTAACTTAACCTTATATCTATAAAATATATTTGGTGTGGATTCAGTATTGAAATTCGCACAATAGTGTAATGGTGACGTCAGGAATCAAGCAAGTAACATCGAAGAAATTTATTTGTTGAGTACAAAACTCTTCAGTGCTCCCCCTTCAATGAATACGATGTTGGTTGATGACGGAGAATAATTCTCATCACTGAGTTCGTACGAGGGCAAACCCTAAAAGTTTCCGCAAACGCCCACTAGGTGTCTTTTGCTGGGTACAGTAAAAAAACCGATGCAATCAGAAAAAAAAACCAAAAGAAAACGGTCGCATCATTCTTCATAATGTCAATGCCAGATAATCACACAGCACATCAAACAATTGACTGCTTGATGGTAAAAAAAGTAGAATTATTGACTAATTGTGCGTATTCTTCTGATTGGTCACTTAATAAATTCTTTTCCCCAGTCTCCGACTATCTCTCTTTGAGTGCGGTTGCTTTTCTTTAGTGCGATCTAGTTTCCTATTTGCTTTTGCCTAATACCGTTATACGTGTGTTTATACACTAGTTGATCATTGTTGATTTTTACATACTTTCCCACGTGTTGCATATATTGTACACACTAGAATTTATTAAATTGTGTTAATATGCCCTCTGGGGCTCCCAATTTCGGGGACAATCGGTTTGCTCCGCTTGCCGTCAGTCCCCGTGCTAAAAAAAAACGTCTTCAAAAACCCCTATCAGAGTTTCCTGAACTCCCGATCCCCATAACTACCCTTCCAAACCCAAAATATGTTGTGGTTTCTTCCGTGAACACTGATAAACCATTATCTAATTTTTCATGCTTTGCGGTGCAAAAATCGCTTTATCTCATAAGCAAAGATATTGAAAGTATATCGGAACTCCGTGACGGCAGCTTACTGTTGCTCGTTAAAGCTCCCAAGGTGTTGTGAGTATTCATAAATTTACCAGAATTGTTGATAGTAAACCTCAACCGAGTGGAGTGGTACTCCTAACATTTGATCTCTATAACCTTCCCAAGACTATCCAGATCTCCTGGCACCAAGCTCAAGTAAGGGAATACATTCCAAACCCTATGCGTTGCAAGTCCTGCCAACTACTAGGGCATACAATGAAACGCTGTAATAACAGCCCAGTCTGTGTAAACTGTAACCTCCCTCCCCACACTGGGGATAATTGCACTCGCATCCAATGCGCTAACTGCACAGAAAATCACCCATCTAACTCAAACAATTGCAAAAAATTCGTTCAGCAAAAAGAGATCTTAAAAATAAAAACCCAGAAGAAGTGTTCAATTCGTGAAGCCAGGCAAATCTATAAAACACAGCTTCCACAAAACTTCACCTCCTACTCTGAAGTTCTTTTACAAAGTTCTAATAATCAACCAACATCTAAAATTCAACCAACATCTAAAATTCAACCAACATCTAAAATTCAACCAACATCTAAAATTCAACCAACAATGAGCACACCAAAATCAAATTCAATACTACCACCAAAAACACAACCCTTGCATAAAAACACTGATACGTTAAGTATCGATAATTCTGTTTCATCCAACAACAACACAAATAGTAAAGTTATAACTGAAACCTCTGTCTCTTTGCCATGCACCTCATCTTCTACCTCAGATGTTTGTATGTCCAATTCATCAATTTACGTTTCTCCCATTGCCAAACTCACACAAACTTTGATTGAAAATAACGAATATTACATAACACCAAATAACTCGAATAACCTTGATATTGACTACCTTTCTGATTCTTTTTAACCTTTTTCCTCATTTACTTTAATCAATGACATTTGATATTCTTCAATGGAACATGAAAGGCTTCTACAATAACTACAATGATTTGCAGCTCATAATTAAACAGTTCTCCCCTTCTTTTATCTCCCTTCAGGAAACTCACCTTCCCTACAACACCCATGCACCTGTTCCAAAACAATACAATAGTTATTTCCACAACTTGCGCCATAACATCTCTAAAAAGCAAGGCATTGCAGTATTGATAAAAAAGGACATATCGCACAAATTAATTCCCATCCAATCCCCGATCGCTACCATAGCCATTGAAATCAATCTGGGCTTTACTTTCACAATCATTTCTTTCTATACACCACCGCAACAGTCTTTTAACCATAAACACATTCTAGACATAACTTCAATGTTTTCTAACCCCCTTCTTCTTCTAGGAGATTTCAACGCCTGGAGTACCCTCTGGGGCTCTGAAACCACAAATCGAAGAGGGAGAATTCTCGAAGACCTAATCCTTTCAGAAAACTTAATTATTTTGAATGATGGCGCCCCAACACATTTTTCCTCTCATAAAACATTTACACACATTGATCTCTCAATTTGCTCAGCTAATATTGCCCCAAAATTTTCCTGCTCAACAATTAATTATTTATACGGAAGCGATCATTTTCCACTTTTAACTAAAATGTCTACACCACTTTCCAAAAGTTGTTTACCTTCCCCTAAGTTTAAAACTGAAAATGCAAACTGGTCTTCTTTTCAGAAATCATCTGAAGAGTACCTATTAAGTTTCCCACTATCCAATAATGTTAATAAGGAAACTGCAACCATACAGAAAATCATTCGGTCTGCCGCACACGCGTCTATACCTCAAACCCACTACAAACCCCTTAAACACGTTGTGCCATATTGGAGCGCAAACTTATCTTCCCTAAATGAAGAGAGGAAACGTTTATGGTATAGTTTTAAAAGAAGTCGTTCCGAAGCCAATCTTATGTTATACAAAAAAGCCAATGCGCTTTTTAAAAAGAAATCAAAAGAAGCCAAAAGGAGATCTCTAGAAAAACTAACAGATTCAATAAATCCAACATCCAACCCTAAAGAAATCTGGAGCAAAATTAAAATACTTGCTGGCAATTACAATCCACCCACAATTAAACTGTTAGAAACAAGCAACGGTCCCATTTATTCCCCAGCGGAAATCAGTAATTTTCTGGCTTCTTCCTGGTCTTCATATTCCCATGACTCCAACTTTGATCCTCTTTTTATTTCTCAAAAACTTCAAACATTGAACGTTTGCATTGTAGATCACTCCCTCTCTAAATCCGCAAAACAAATTGAAGAACCTATCACTTCTTTCGAATTTGACCTGACCATTTCGTCTATGACAGGCAAGACACCTGGAAAAGATAAAATTTCGTACCCAATGCTGAAAAATTTATCGCCAGCATTAAAAAAAAGGCTCATCCTCCTTTACAATAATATCTTTGATAAAGGGATTTATCCTCAAATCCTAAAACACGCAACCGTCATCCCAATTCCAAAACCTAATCATTCGGCTACAGTCCTATCCGGTTATAGACCGATATCGCTATTGCCTTGTGTAGGTAAAATAATGGAAAAAATCATAGCCAAGCGTATTATGTGGTTTGCACAATCAAACAACTTCATCAGTCCTCATCAAGTAGCTTTCAAACGTGGGCACAGCACTATGGATGCCCTCCTTTTTTTCGAAAACTATGCTGTCACGGCTCTTGCCACAAAAAACCACACTACCGTTCTAAGCCTAGATTTTGAAAAGGCCTTCGACAGAATTGGAGTCCATATCGTGCTTCGTCAATTATCGAAATGGAAAGTTGGCAAAAAAATTTATAACTTCGTCAAAGCTTTTTTAACAAACCGCACATTTTGTGTAAAAGCAAACCACATATTTTCTGAATTACACAACCTTTACAATGGCATACCGCAAGGTTCGCCTCTTTCTGTTATTTTATTTGTAATAGCTTTTGAGGAATTAAATAACATATTTCTTAATTACAAATGCATATCCCACGTTATTTACGCTGATGACGTGCTCTTATTTACAAAATGTAAGGATTTGGAACATGTACATGTCAAATTTAATGAAGTTCTATCAGATATTTCCAATTGGTCAAAAACGTCAGGAGCTAGCATTTCATATAGCAAGTGTAAAACTCTACACATTTGTAACAAAAAACACTGTACTTCTATTAATTTATCATTTAATAATATTGTTATTGAAAATTGTGCTAAACTTAAGATCTTAGGACTTATTTTTGATAAAAAATTAACTTTTAAAGATCACTGTAAATATCTTAAAAGTAACTTAGCTCGTAGACTTAATGTAATTAAATATCTTTCTTCCAAGCACTGTCATATTCATATAGCAACTCTTATTAATATTACTAAGGCACTTATCTTGTCTAAAATTGATTACGGATTGGCGATTTACGGGCACTGTTCAAAAACAAATTTAAAACTTTTACACTCATCCTACCACTGTGCTGCCAGGCGTAGCATCCGAGCGTTTCCTACATCGCCTACAAAATGTGTCCTAGCAGAATCGGGTCTACCAACTATCCAAGAAAGATCAATATTCAACACTTTGAGGCTTATTCCCAAGTTAACCTGTAGTGAAAACAACCTTACAAACAAAGTTGTAAATTCCCTGCTAATAAGGAAAAAAACGTTAAGGAAAAAATCAGCCATCAGCAGATGCATTGAATATGCTACAAAACTCGACATCCCAATATCAACAGTGAAGTCAAAATCAAAATCAATTGTCCATCCACCGTGGGAATCTATCAAGTCCTCCTTCCTGCTTCAACTTACAAGACGCCCAAAGGACACCACTCTGCCGATAGTTTTTCGACAACTTTTTAACGAATTTCGATCAAATCTCCAGTCCAGAAACTGGAACTTTCTCTACACAGATGGGTCTAAATCTGACTCAGGTACATCATTTGCAGTTGTAAATGATCTGGGCAACACTATATCTGTCGGACGTCTGAACCAGTTTTGCGCGGTATTCACTGCAGAAGCCACTGCAATATTACAGGCAGCCCAATTTGCAACCAGAAATAAGAAAAAGTTTATCATCTGTACTGACAGTCTTAGTACAATTGAAGCCCTTCTGAAAACCAACCGTAACTCGCAGCTTCTGAACATGATACGCAGTATACTAGCACAAAATAGTAAATCGCTGAAGATCATGTGGGTTCCTAGCCATATAGGAATAGAAGGCAATGAGGCAGCGGACCGTAGAGCAAAACTGGCAGCAAAAGAACCAATTTTGTCTTTTAATATCCTTGATAAAAAAGATATATTCCGTCTTATTACTAAGCAATTGTTCCTATCTAAACAACTCGAATGGACAAACTTTCATCACCATTACAAAGTGTTTAATTCCGGTTGCAACAAAGTGATTTTCCCACCATCTTCTTCCTGCAATGACTTACAAGCCTTTGTACGTTTACGTATTGGACACACCATCATCACGCACCAACATATTCTTGTAAAAGATTCCATCGCTCCACAATGCCCGTTTTGTAACGCCAACACGCTGTCCGTAATTCATCTACTAGACAACTGCCCTCAATTTACTGTGGTCAGAAATAGTGTTTTTCAAGATGTTACTCCTTCAACTCTTCTCAAATCTACTTCAGCAAATAATATATTAAAAATTAACAAATTTTTGCTAAAATCGAATTTAAAAAAACTAATCTAATCAATTCATTCTTTCCAAAATATGTATGTTTTATAACTGCGGTTTTGTTATCGATTTTATTATGTAAAATGTTCATCAAAACACTTTTAGTTATAAGATATTTAAGACAATTTTAGATAGTTAAGATATTTTGTTAACCTGAGAGCCGAAGGTCCTAGTTACTAGTGCTCCTTTTCCTGTAAATTTGCGATTGATCGCTCTTTTTCATATTTAATAATAATAATAATAAATTCTTTCCCTTTCCTTTTGTCAAAAAAGTTGAATTTGATGTGGAACAACTAGAAGTTGATGTTTAAAATTATATTCTGAGACGGATTCGGATTACCCACTGCACAGCACCGAATTTGTAAACATAAAATAATTTAGGTGGCAACCCTATCCGTTATATTAAATTTTAAACTTCTGACAACAGATTTGAAATCAGCGACCCCCTAAAACTGCTAGATTGTGCTTAAAACTCTTCAATATACATTTTATTTGGTGGCAATCCTATTGTAAACAAATTACATAATTTTGAAAGTCTGACAACGAATTCGGATTCGGCTTTTTAGCCAGTGTTCGCCCCAGCACCGAATTCGTGAAATTTAAAAAATTTAGGTGGCAACCCTATCCGCCATTTTTAATTTTAAAATTCTGACATCAGATTCGAAATTAGCGACCCTCTAAAACTGTAAGATGTTGTTTAAAACTCCTAAAAATAAATTTTGTTAGGTGGCAATCCTGTGGTAAAAATTTAGGTGGCAATCCTATCCGCCATCTTGAATTTTAACATCAGATACGAAATTAGAATCGAAACTCTTAAAACTGTGTAAAACTCGTAAAAAAAATATAATTAGGTGTGTCAGTCCTGTGATAAAAATGTAGGTGGCACTCCTATCCGCCATCTTGAATTTTAAAATTCTTACATCAGATGCGAAATTAGATTCGAAACTCTTAGAAACTGTTTAAAACCCGTAAACAAAAAATATAATTAGATGTCAGTCCTGTGGTAAAAACTTTGGTGGCAATCCTATCCACCATCTTAAATCTTAAAACTGATTAACTGTGAGATTAGATTTGTTAGAATTTCAAAATAACAAGGATTCGCAAAAATACAAAAAAGTCGAGGTGGCATCCCTATCCGCTATGTTGAATTTTAAAATCTGGACAGATTCGAAACCAGCGATCCCCTAAAATTGCCAACCATAGTGTTTATACAGCGCGGCGCTTATATACATTCCCAGCGAACCATATCTCGGTAGAAAAATTTGACGATAGTCTAATGATATCGTTACGATATCTTAACATAAATAATAACATAAATATGCGATATCGTCCCTCTAATACAGTTAACGATAGCATTTCGATATCATAACGATATCTGTATTAGAAATTTCTAGGCATCATCATGATAGTATAATAACAATGGCATTTCGATATCGTAACGATATCTATATTAAACAAATACTAGATATCATTACGATAGTATAATAAGGATAGCATTGCTATATCGTAACGATATTTATAATAAATAATTACTCGATATTACTACGATAGTATTAAATTAACGTAGCACTGCGATATCGCAACTATATCTATATTCCAAAAATTCTCGATATAATTTCGGTGGTACCCATATTTAAATAAAATAAATCTCAAAAGATTTTTGGATATATAGCTTTAATTATTTTCATTTTAAATATATTATTGGGCCCAATCGCGGTACTGTCAAATTTTACGCTCTACGGAAATCATGGTTTCCGACGTAAAGGAAATTGTAATCGAGGTATCCTACGCAATCTCTCATTTTCGATATTTATGTGAGAATTTTGAACAAAGTAAAAATGTATTAAGCTTTCTGAACATAGGAGATTAATAAAATGGTATTTTCATATTATTTAACTCTTTTAAGTCAATGATTTAATGTATTTTTGCTACAAATTTAAAAAAAAACTTCTACACGGACGGACATGCGAAATAGCCAAAAAGAACAAAACAGGTGCCTTCCTGCTCTGGAACACTATTCACGGCGATTGGTAAAAGGGCTTAAGAAAAATGTAGAAGAGAAAAACGCCAGAACCGCGAAGTTGAAGCACTCAAGCTTCAAAAGTTCGAGAAGCGCGTGAAGGTAAATTCGTTAAGCCGACGCTAACTTAGCAAAGACACAAACCAATGTTTCCTTAAAGTACGAATTTGAAATTCGTGCTATTAAAACGTACGAATTTAACTTTGCGTACTATTGCACAGTACGAATTTAACTTTGGGTACGAACTTATATATAAAAACTACGAATTTGTCTTCGTTTGATAAGAAATTTCTTTGATATCGACCAGGAAACTTAAAATTCAAAACATATATAAATTATAATAAAATTAAGGGAAATATAATATAAATAATACATCATAAATAAAATAAAAGAAATACTAATGGGTTACCCAACTCCATGTCTTACAAAGGCGCGCGTTCTGAGCAGTTAACACAATCTGTAACTTCTTCGCAGACTATTTCAAATCTGTTTACTCACATTCCGTAGGTGTCTCTACTTCCTTTGCTACTACCCCTCATGATAATTTTGTTCTAAATATCGGTAGCCTCAGTATTGATCTGTGCGATGTTTTTACTGCCTTAAAAACTCTTAACTCTAACACTAAGGAGGGCCCCGACGGCATAGCGCCTATAACCCTAAGAATCTGTACAGAGTCGTTGTCAGTTCCATTGTCTATTATTTTCAATAAGTTCCTTAGGGTGGGTCAATTTTTAGATGTTTGGAAAGTATCGCTTATTGTTCCAATTTACAAATCTGGTCCTAAGCAAGACGTGTGCAACTACAGGCCAATCTGTAAACTCCTTAGCATTTCTAAAGTTTTTGAATTGATTGTTTATAAAAAGCTTATCTTTCTTGTGAACATTATTTCTTCTCAACAACATGGTTTTTTCCCCGGCAGATCGATAGTAACGAACCTTACTATATGTAGTAGCTTTATTTTAAATAATTTTTCCAATGGTTTGCAAACGGATGTAATTTTTACAGATTTCGCTAAAGCCTTTGACAAGGTAGATCATAATATCTTACTTTTAAAATTATCGTCGTTGGGCTTCCACTCTAACTTTTTAAGCTGGATAAAATCCTATCTTCTTCTATCGCCTATCAGATTAAATTTTTGTTACCTCTGGAGTTCCACAAGGAAGTCATCTAGGCCACCTTCTATTTTTACTTTTTATAAATGATCTTCCCTGTTTTATAAAGAATTCCAACGCCCTTTTGTTTGCAGACGATTTAAAAATATTACGTGCTATTTCATCGGATAATGATTTCTTGTTACTTCAAAGAGACATAGACTCAATTATAACATGGTGTGAGATAAATAAACTACCTCTGAACATTTCTAAATAACAATGTTTTTCTTTTTCTAGGTCAACGTCTCCAGTCTTGTGGGATTATTCGATCAATTCAGTTATTCTTAATAGAGAGTTTTCGTTAAGAAGGACTTGGGAATTCTGATGGATGTGCGTCTTAATTTCAATGACCATTTAGATTTTATAATTAGCAAAGCTAATTTGATGTGGGGTTCCCTTAAAAGGAACTCTAAAGACTTTTCGGACCCGTATGCGTTGTTGACACTTTTTTCTGCGCAATTTTTCAAATACATTCTAATCGTATTGAAAATGTTCAGAAACGGTTCACTAGGTTTGTTGTATACAAACTTAATTGGTACTTATCGGCCGTGCGTTCTTATAACACCCGTTGCGGTCTAATTAATATTTCCTCGCTTAAAATAAAGCGAAAAGTTTCGTCAATTATGTTCATCTGGGATCTTTTACACCATAATATTCAATGCGAGGAACTCTTATCTCAATTGAATTTCCATTTCCTATCCAGACACCTCCAAATTGAACTTTCGACTGTTGCTATAAAAGTTAAAATTAACTCTTATTTTGTGCCTTTTATTTTTTCGTGCAAAAATAAAAGTTTTTTGCATCTCATTTTGTAATATCAGGCGATTTGTATTTTTTCAAAAGTAGCTTGACCGACTAAAAAACTCTTGATACCATTATTTTTGTCTTATCAACGAGCTTTTGAGCAAATTTTTGACCAAAAAAATAAAATCCACAAAATAACTGTTATTTTTGACCGATAAAATAAAAGCCAAAAGTAGCCGTTATTTTTATAGTAACAGTCAAAAGTTTGATAGGCATTTAATATTTGTGAAGTTGCGGCCATTAGGATCATAATGGTATATTCAAAAAAAGACCACCGGCAAATTTTCTTTATGCCTTCTTCATTTGAAAATTGTAAAATAACAGTTATTTTCGGTCCCTGTTCCGATAGGGGATTTTGACAAAATATCAAATCATCGCATTCAAGTCGGGAAATCGTAACTAATCCGATAAATCGTATCATTTAGCAATACTGGCTACGACCTAGTTTTAACTTTCGATATGAAATAGAAACGGAATGACAGGGTGTTCTATTGCTAATTTTAGGTTAGAATTTGTAATACATATATGGTAATACTTAATCGTTTGGCAATACTGTCAATACTTGCTGCAAACTCGTTTTAACTTTTATAGCCTTATTCTGTTGATTGACAACTGTAAATTCATTGACAAGCTAGTCTTTTATGTGCTATTTTTTGGTCCAAGGGGTTGAAAACATTCAAAATGTTTGGCTTATTTATTTGTTTTTGCACAATACATTTTTACAGTTGTCAATAAATTTACAATTGTCAATCAACAGAATAGGGCTATTAATATGAATTGGAAACGGAATGACAGGGTGTTCCATTGCTAATTCATTATGTAGTCATTACGTAGACTCAAGCTTTAGATTAGTATTCTTGTTATCTTAGTTTTTAAGTACTATTAAGTAATCTGTGAGGGCTTAGCCCAGTAGATGAATTCGAAATAAATAAATAAATAATTAATTGGAGTTTACAGTTCGTAATAGAAGTATGTTGTTGTCCAATCTTGATTTCTACATTTTATTTGAACAAAGATTTTTGATTGTAAGCGCAAACATACCGTTAAATTGATATTCCTCTTTTTTGACTATTCCCTTCACTGTTGTCTATCAACGTCATGGCCAAATGCAGCTGTTGTTAATGTGCTGGTGGCTCATTGTTGTTGCAATAATGATTATCACAATAACAATATTTTAGATAATATTTCTTTCTTTACTAAGTTTGCCGCTTTTGAAAAAATCATTCAATTAAAACGCACAGTATAAATACAACAACAAAATTGTTGCTGCTACCATTGCATGTCTAATGTTCACTTATTTTTGTAGTGAATTTTAGCTGTGCCTGCTGCCTCCTCACTTTTCTGCAAACAACGTTTGCTCTCGCTCTTTCGATTTAGTTTCATTTCCAATTATCGAGCTTTAAGCATATTACAATTGTAGCGGTTTTATACAACGTCTGACTACTAAAGCACTGGCTTTTCCGCTGCCACAGGTGGATATGGCAAAGGCTGCATTTGCGCACACTGCTCCTCTGCAACTACGCTTGAATTAAGCTGCTGTATTGAAGTGGCTGCTTCGGCAGCGGAGTCATGGTGTAATTCACTGAATTGTGACGTGCTCATAAACTTCATCGCCGCCAAAGTAGTCATCGTCATCATCATTATCATCATCATTATCAGCTTTACCCCACCACCGTCATCAGTCAGACCATCTCAACTGATGTGGTGCAAAATAACATTCTTTTGGGTTTATTGTTAAACTTATTTAGTTGGTTTTTGTTGTTTAGCAGGGAAATGTTGTTAGTTGTGAATTTTGAAGTTGCATGTTGAGAGAACATTTTCAGTTGTAGCGGATCTTGCGAATATGCTAAATTTAATGCAGCTCGTAGTTTACTTAATCAACTATTAATGAGTAATGAATTTGACGTCGAGCGTGTTAAATTGTATTAAGACTTCCTTACCTACACTTCATCCACAGTTTTGTACTGTTAAAATCCAAACTATTAAATATCTGAAGTGAGTCTTAAAAATAAAGTTCTGTCCAGAGTCGGAAGGTCGGAATTCCATTATTGCTGGATTCCCTTTAAATTCAAAAATTAAAATGCCGTTCATATATTAAAGGATGACATTGTAATAATTCTCCATATATTTTAAGGCTAAAAAATTTAATCTTAATAGTTGACCTCTTAGTTTGATGGAAGAACGGCGCAGTGTCGAGGCTCTATATAAGCCGACGACAAAAAATAGAAGGAGTTGCTGCAGGATCATGAAATTTCGTAAGAAATAAGTTGAAATCTCGTTGAAATGGGATGAATGAGAAGTCCATCTCCCATATAACCGAAATTGGTAATCTAGTATATTTCTCCAAAAAATTATCCCAGAGCAATGAAAATTGGCATATATGGGTTTTTTTTTGTCACAGAAAATAGTTGAATCAAATCGGTTGACTAACACGCTCATTCCTCATATAACCGAAATCGGTAATTTGTAGACATAGTTTTTTTTTTTTTTTAAAACAGAAAATAGCTGGTGTAAAAATCAACAAACTTGGTTGACTCGCCTACCATATAACCGAAATCGGTAATCTGGTATATTTTCCCAAAAAATTATCCCAGATCAATAAAATTCGGTTCGAATAATTATTTTATAGTAAGATATAGTCGGTGTAAAATAAACCAAATCGGTCGACTAATACATCTACCTCCCATTTCACCATTGCTTGGTGAATGGTTATTTCAGCCCTTGAAAGATAGGACTTTGACCGAGCTTCATATGATCAATTGTTTTCTGCGTATTGTGAAATGTTTAAATACAAATGATCGAGAACTGGACCTGCACGCTTTATGGCTATTCCGAACGGCTTGTATTCTCAAGCAGCTTTTCATGGCAGTTTTAACACTCTGAGGTTTGCCATTGTCTGCAGAGAGGTGACGGCCGTGCAGAAATATTAATTCAATTGAAAAAACATTCTATGTCAGTGGGATTCGAACCTGGGTTCTATCGCACAAAACCCACGCACCTCAACCAGTATGCCACGGCCGCCACCGATATAAATTTATATATATTTTATAATAAAAAATAAACGCTTTGCTTTGAACTAACATAACGACCTGAATGTAGTTTTAGCAAAATGTACGTTTATTTAATTCTAAAATAAAAATTATGTGCAATAAAGTTTTTTGATTCTTCAGTAAAGTTTGTGAAATTTAAGGTGCCAATGTTTGGCCATCGATCTTTTGTTAAGCTTGGGTTTTCATTCTTCGAATTTAACGGGAATTCAAATTTGTGACCCTTTTCCCCCTTTGTCGCTAATCATAAACTGCTTGAAATGTGCTCGTGTAAATTTGCATAAAAATTCAGGTTTATTTGGCGATCGAAAATAATGTTTCTCTAGAAAATGAGATCACGAAAAAGTAAAAAACAATAAAAAGTTGGTCGTAATTATTTATTTTATTTTTTTATAAGGAAGAGTGAGGCTTTCATCTTACATGAAAATCAATATGAATTTGATTATATTTTCCTTATTAGTCATCCATCCTCTTTAAGATTATAAAATAAAAATACCGAATTTTTGGCCCCAAATCTAAATATTTTAACCTGAATTGTCGTATCTACACAAAATAGTTATCATTCCAGTATAAAATTTAAGCCTGTATGATACTTCATTAAATTGCTCATTTTTCTGTCATTGAAAATTAAGCTAGAGCAATTCAAATAGTATGAATGCATAGATTTAATTGGTGTGAATGTGATTTTCAATGCATTGTTTTTGACGTTTCTTTCAATTCTTTCGTCGTTAAGTTTCGATCAAATATTTACTGTGAAAAATTTTGCTGTTAATTAATAATACAAACTAGTTTTCAGATTTTAAAATTAGAAAAAAAAAAAATTAAGTATCATACGGTCTTTATAGCTTTTATCTTGTAAGAAAAGGATAAACGTTGTTACTTTTTTTATTTCTGGAGTTTTTAAGAGCAGCTGCATTTAATACATAAATTTTAGCTACACTCATCACTTCCAATTCAGCATCCAATTTTCTTAAATAGTTTTGTTTTCTCTTAAAATCCAAATTAATTATTAACAGCAAAGTATTTCACAGTAAATATTTGATTGAAACTTAAGGACGAACGCACTGTAAGTAATATGCGTACTCACTCACACCAATTGAATCTATGCATTCGTACGATTTGAACTGCTCTAGTTTTTATTTTCAATGAGAAAAAATTAGCAATTTAATGAAGTATCATACAGGCTTTATGACGGCAGTATTGTAGACTGTCAATGTCTTCCATGTTCCATTATTAATATCTTCCCTTGAACTCATTGAGCTGCACAAGAACTGTACAAATGACTTGCAAGCCATTAGCTCTGCTTTTAACTACTTCCGCTCACCTACTCTCTCATATCAAAACAAGCACTTCAGTGAAGAAAGGTTTTGATATACAAAACAACACTGCACGAAGAGACACTAGAACATTCATGCAACAGAACAATAGAACAAATCTGAAGTAGAACAAAACTGAAGTAAAACCTACTGCACTGTCACTGAAGTACTTACAGGTAAAACGAATGGTTTGTTTTTTTTTTTTTTTTTTTTTGCTATAATCTGTTTAGCACGATTTGGGTACATTAATGCGTTCCTTCGGTTAAAGTTTTTTTTTTTTATTACGTTTCATTCATAGATTCCTACCAAAAAAGTCTTAAAACATTTTAACACAAACAAAATTATTACATATGGACAAAGTTTACAAAGTTCGACACTGAAGCAAGCACTCGCTATGCTTGCTATGATTTACTGTTACTTCACTGTAGTGTCGCTTTATGTTTTGATATTCTGCATCATAACATAAGCACTGTCTGTTACTTACTTACTTACTTAGGTGGCCGTGACAACCCGTGTCCGGATTTCGACCGACCTCATCAGCTCTCGCCAGGCGCCTCTGCTTTGCGCGCGCCTTCTCCAATCGGATACACCAAGTGCGGTTAGGGCTTCCTCAGCCTGGTCCATCCATCGGAGGCATGGTCTCCCTCGTCGTCGTTGACCAGCGACCCTCGCTTCGAGCACCTTTTTCGCTGGAGCTTCGTCGTCCATACGATGGACATGACCCAGCCAGCGTAGTCGCTGCACAGTTATACGCCGAACTACGTCAATGTCTCCGTAGAGCTCATACAGCTCGTGGTTCATTCGGATGCGATAGTCATCGCCGACTCGAACAGGACCGAAGATTTTGCGAAGAACTTTTCTCTCGAACACCCCCAGAGCGGCTGCGTCAGTTTGCGAAACTACCCATGCCTCAGCGCCATAAAGCAGCACAGGTAAAACGAGCGTCTTGTAGAGTGTTAGTTTTGTCGATCGAGAGAGGGCTCTGGAACTTAGTTGCTTACTGAGCCCGTAGTAGCACCTATTAGCAATTATTGTTCTTCGCTTTATCTCCAGGCTGATTTCGTTGTTAGTATTAATGGCGGTGCCAAGGTATACAAACTCCTTGACTACTTCAAAGTTATAGCTGCCGGATGAAACGTGGGAGTCTAAACGCCGAGCTCCCTTGTTTGTAGACAGCATATACTTTGTTTTACCCTCATTTATCGTCAAACCCACTTTGGCTGATTCCTTTTCGATAGCGGCGAAAGCAGCGGTAACATCTCTCTTGGTTCTGCCAACAATATCAATATCATCAGCGTAAGCAAGGAGCTGGACACCTTTATAGAAAATGGTGCCATTACGATGCACACCGGCCTTTCGTACGATCCCCTCCATGATGATGTTGAAGAGATCGCAAGACAGTGGATCGCCTTGCCTGAAACCTCTTTCGGTATTGAAGGTTTCGGAGAGGTCATTTCCTACCTTGACGGAGCTGCGTGTGTTGCTCAACGTCATTCTGCAAAGTCTAATCAACTTTGCAGGTATACCGAACTCAGACATTGTTGCGTATAGGCAATCCCTTCTCGGGCTATCGAACGCAGCTTTAAAATCGACAAAGAGATGGTGTGTGTCAATTTGATTTTCGTGGGTTTTCTCCAGGATTTGTCGTAGCGTGAAAATCTGGTCTATGGTGGACTTACCAGGTCGGAAGCCACACTGATAAGGTCCAATCAGTGTTTTTGTAATCGGCTTTAATCTTTCACACAGTACGCTTGAGAGAACCTTATATGCGATGGAAATAAGACTGATACCTCTATAACTTGCGCAGATTGTTGGGTCTCCTTTCTTAAGTATAGGGCACAGTACGCTGAGGTTCCAATCGTCGGGCATGCTTTCTGCTAGCCATATTTTGCTGATGAGCTGATGCATGCGCCTTATCCATTTATCGCCGCCGGTTTTAAACAATTCAGCTGACAGGCCGTCAGCACCCGCTGCTTTATTGTTTTTGAGTCGTTGGATAGCAACTCGAACCTCTTCATGGCTAGGTGGTGATACTTCCACTCCGTCATCGTCGATTGGTGGCACTGCACTGTGCTCTCGATGGGCGGCATTGGTGGAATCGTCGCCATTAAGTAAATTGGAGAAGTGCTGTCTCCACAATCTAAGCACACACTGTGTATCCGTATTCAGATCTCCATTTTCGTCTCTACAAGTGGATGCTCCGGGCTTGAAACCTTGGGTTAGACGCTTAACCTGTTGATAGAATTTTCGTGCATCCTTCTTGCCCTGGTATACCTCTAGTTCCTCACGCTCACGCTTTTCCTGCTCTCTTTTCTTGCGTCTGAAAAGGCGCCTCTCTTCCTTCCTCTTTTCGCGGTAGTTTTCTCGCACGGCTCGCGTTGCAGCTGACTGCAGCGTTTTTCTATAAGCGGCGTTTTTTACTGCAGTCGCAATGCGACACTCCTGATCATACCATTGGTTCCGAGGTTGCGGGCGCCGGAAACCAATGACTTCTTCAGCGGCAGCGCGCATGGAGTGGGATATATGCGCCCAAAGTCCGCTGGCGTCGTCGAGTCCAGAGGTTGGTCGGTTGAGCTTAACCGAGAGTTGAGCGGAGTAGGCTTCGGCAGTCCGTTGTAATTGCAGCTTAGCGACATCTAGCTTTCGTTGCATTCCTGTGCGTATGTTCTTGGCATTGCATAATCGCATGCGGATCTTGGCTGCAACAAGATAATGGTCGGAGTCAATGTTGACCCCCCGAAATGTACGCACATCTAGAACACTAGAGGCATGCCTTCCGTCGATTACAACATGATCAATTTGGTTTCGCGTTTTTTGATCCGGGGACAGCCAGGTGGCCTTGTGGATGTCGAGGTGCTTAAATCTGGTGCTACTAACTACCATGTTTCGTGCCGCGGCGAAGTCGATCAGTCTTAGACCGTTGTTTGTGGAGGTCTCGTGAAGACTGAACTGACCGACAGTGGGGCCAAAGATGCCTTCCCTTCCGACTTTCGCATTAAAATCGCCGAGGACTATTTTCACGTCATGGACCGGAAGGTGGTCATATACGTCCTCAAGACTAGCGTAGAAAGCGTCCTTGACGGCTTCGTCCTTTTCCTCCGTCGGGGCGTGCGCGCAAATAAGGCTTATGTAGAAAAATTTTGCCTTGATGCGGATCGTGGCCAATCTTTCGTTCACAGGTGTGAACCGGGAAACAAGGTGGCGTAGTTTCCGGCTAACGACGAATCCACATCCGAATTCGCGCTTCTCCGCATGGCAGCTGTAGTAGATATCGCAGTGTGCTTGTTTAGAGCAGCCTTGCCCTTTCCATCGCATTTCCTGGATGGCGGTGATGTCAGATTGTATTGTTTTGAGGGCTTCCGCCAGTTGGGTAATGGCACCTTCCCTATAAAGGGTCCGGACATTCCAGGTGCATATCCGTAAATCATTGTCCGTTTTTCGTTTGCGGTGGTCGTCAACGTAATTGGGGTTCTTATCCGAGGCTGGTTTAGTTTTCATTGGGCAGTAGTAATGTGGCGGGACCCAAACCCTGCGCACATTCCATGTTTAAGGTCTATGGAGTGACCCGCCGCTCAAATTAGCCGTCAAGCTGACGGATGCCAGTTTGCCGTTGCCCAGGGAACACCACTTGGAGGTTTGAGTCGACTTGAGACGATTTCGACATGGATAATGCTGGCCTCGCCAGGTTGAGGCGGTCAGACACGTTGCCATGTGAAGGTTCGCCCCCTGTTCCCAGCACTGTCTGTTACTGTAGCGAAAAGCATTTCAACTGATGAAGTGCTTGTTTCGTTGCTGAGCTGTAGCATAGAACTAGTGTATGCGATGTCAATGCTGCAGTGAAATACAGTGCACTGAAGTACTGTACAGCAGTGAAGTGTCGCAAATAGAATGTTTTGTGCAGCTCTTTTGTGTGTATAGAGTTACTCGATAATTCCTCGAGTAACTTGATAATTCCTCGAGTTACTTGAATATCGAGTTATTCGAAAAAACGAAATTCTCGAATCGAAAATCGAGTCGAGTTGCACTACTCGAAGCAACTCGCACAGACCTAGTAGCAATATGATCAAAGCAAAAATTTAATTGTCAATATCGTCAAACTAATAAAAAAGGGCATAGCCCGAACCTAAGCCATGAATAAAAAATGAATAATGACTTACAAATGAATAATGAATAAAAAATAAATAATAAAGGACAATGAATAAAAAATGAATAATGGATAATAATGAAAAATTAACAATGAACAAAAAATTAATAATGAATCAAAAATGAATAATGAATAAAAAATGATAGTTGAAAATTCTGAAACTCCTTGTGAATTGCATTCTCTTTGAATAGCATTCATATGAATAAAAAACTGATTTATTATTCTGAATCTTGGGCGTATCGAGGGTAGCGCAGGGTGCCGCAGTTGCCCCTCCCTCCCATTGAACATTAAGAAATTCAAAACATTTTTTCTTATAATTGAAAATGCATAGAATTTATTTATATTTATTAAAGCTTAATTTATTTTTTATTACAAACTTAGGGCTGACACAAGTTTTATTTATTTATCAATCACATGAAAAAAATAGTTTCTTCCTCTCCTGTACAAAATTCTGGCTACGCCCATGTTCTGAATAACGAAAACGAATAATTGAAATGAATATTTAATCAATTTTTGAAAATTGCATGTGAACTAAAAATTTTAATTTTTCAATCAATCAATTGTGCATTTCATTGAATGATATTCTTATATCGTTATTCACTGAGTCAAAGTTTTTTAAATAAAATTATATTTAATGCATTCTTCTACAGCTCTGGTATTCAGCTAGTCACCTTATAAAAATGAACATATTAATAGTTATTCAGTTCTCTGCAGCATATTCCGAAATATTTGTGTAGTTTACCAAATAGGTACTCAGAGAAAAAAACTGAAACAATGCGAAGCTCGCAAGTTTCGTTTAGTGCAAGTGTGTATGAAAAGAGAACAGAGAATAAATAAATAGTTAATCTCTCGCGTAGATTTACTCTGCTCAACACGACCTGTTGCTTACATTTATTCGCTTGCAGTGTATTTCTACACCAGAGAAGCAGTGTATACTCGCTTGGTGAATATGTTTATGCAGGGCTCTAATATAGAGTATATTTTCACTAACTATATGCGAAGAATAACTAAAAGAAATATC
Source organism: Coremacera marginata (assembly GCA_914767935.1). Classification (NCBI taxonomy): domain Eukaryota; kingdom Metazoa; phylum Arthropoda; class Insecta; order Diptera; family Sciomyzidae; genus Coremacera; species Coremacera marginata. The sequence goes on along the minus strand of OU612043.1, from coordinate 228,807,852 downwards.
AAACTCTTATCTGGGACACACTTCAAAGTTTATATTGTATTAGCTAAGATTTATTCCAAGTGTAATCCGACCACTGATAGAGTTTTCCTGATTGAAATCGAGAGCAATATTGAAGTCACAATATTTCGATTATTACAAAATTTCTCAAAACTCATTTTAAATTGCAACGTAATGTTGATGTGAACAAAAGTTCCCTTTATGTAATCAAAATAATAGAGAAATGATCTTATTTATGGAAGTGAATAAAAAAAAAATAACAACAATGAAGATAAAAGAACCACATGAGCCATATTTGAATGCGCGTTATAGACAGAAAAAAAAGCGTCTCTTACAAAGTAAAGTGTCTGTGATATGAATACCAATAGACAACAGATTGGTAGCAATAGCTACGAGGGGGGAAAGGATAATAGACTCAACAGAAAAACAAAAATTATATTACAATGAAATTAACGTCTTGCTTCAAATTGAATAATAAACAAATGCAACGAGCAACATTCGCTTAAATTTTAAAATTCAATTGAATAGAAAAAAAATTGAGAAATCGGAGCCCTTCAAAGTCATTTAATAAGTCATAAAATTTTGAGTGCACAAGCGTTGTATATTGAATGCAGCTAGTTGTCTGAATGAACTTCATAATGTGGCAAATGCTATCGTATGTTAACATTATGTAAGCAACACAAAAAGCCAAGTGGCAACGCCAGCATTTGTCACATGTATCGATTTATGGTGAGTGGAATACAGACGTTGGACAAAGTAGCGACATTAAATATCTATGCATGACACTTGAATGACCTTAAAGCAGAAAATCAAACAAATCAAAACTTTTACCAGTCCATTAAAGGGTGCTGATAAGTTCCGGCGCCCCTAGATAGAGATGAATTCGAACAGCAGTACCTAATGCGTTAAACATTTCAACTTTAAATCAATTGAGGTGCAGCAAGAGTTTAAATGCTAAAGTTAAATGAAATTAATTTCAGTTTCGCAGCGAACACGCGTGGCAACGTTTTATGTGTTTTAATATGTTTTTCAACTCTTTGAACTCATACAATACCAAATAAACACATAATATAAAAATCTTTTTCAAACCAAGGAAACCATCGAGTACAAAGAAACGAAAGAGCTTGAAGACAAGAATCTAAAATGAAAAGATATGAAGTGATACAACACAAGGAAGCTTTGTTCATAAAAAGACATTCAAGTTCATAAACAAATTGGCTCATTTTGCTTCTTAACTGAAATTATCAGTTACAGCCTGTTTGCTGCAAGCGACTCGAATTGCTGACAGGTGCTGTTAGTGGCGTTGGCGTTGCAGTTGTTAGCAATGCTAGACACGTTAACTGCTGCTGCTGCTGCTTTTCGTTCATATCTATTGTTTGTGTGCAGTTATTTCGTCACAGCGAGTCAAATTTTGAAAATGAGACGTTATTGATGACGGCGACGTCAACACTGTGTCGAATTTCTTTTTTGCATCTGTAGCTTTCTTGTGGTTGATTCGTCACATGTTCAACTATTTTATGGATACTTTGGTTTTTAAGGTAGTATTACAGTTTGTAAGCAGTAAAAAAAGGTTATAAACAACCATTTTTTTTTCCTTTATAACATCATATAAAGAAATGAAATTACTTGTTTAAATATATCGATATATATATATCTTCAGCATAATATTACTGACGCCACTTTACGCGATCTTTAAAAAAAAAAACCTTTTTTTTATTTTACTGGTAAACAGAGAGCGCCTAATTCAAGTTAAAAAAAAATCCGATCTGAAAAAAGAAAAATAATTTTGAAGCTGATACATGTTTTATTATCACCCTTGAGCCCTATAAAAAATGTATCGAACGAAAAAAAATGACGCTTGATTAAAGAAAAAATTTCGAAAAAAATGTTTTTGACGTAGAATTACGTCTTACAGCGCGGTTTGTATGGGGGTATTTTCACAAATTTTTTCAAGGTCATGCTAACGTTTTTGAAGAACACTTCAGGGTATACATACCGTCTTTAATATTCATCGTAAAAAGATAAAATTTATGCCAATATATCGGTTTTGTTGTCAATAAAAGGAATATCTAACTTTGGATTTTGTCACTTCTTTAATAAAGCAAAAGATAGCAAAAGAAAAAAAAAAAAAGAAAAATCCACATTTTGTATGAGAACATCTGCATTGATGTTTCAGTTGCTGCTGACGTTCTTATGCTTGCTTTAGTTCGTGCCGAAATCTCAAACGCAACATCGTGTTGTTTGTTGAATAGAATCGTTTTACGAATTTCTCAGAGCTTCCAAAGCAATGTTAACGTATATAAATTCTTGCGCTGCTAAAAAGCTTTCAGTCTTCTGGATACACACAAAAAATAAGACGCTGAAATACGAAGAAGCGATGGTTCCTTATATTAGTTTATATTGATATTTCAAAAACGCAGCGCTACTACATAATATAAACCATTATACAGGGTGTCCCGCAATTGAGTGCAACTATTTACGGAGTGAAAGGTTATGTTCAGCTGAGCAAAAAAATCGTATGGAAGGGGAACGGGGGGGGGGGGGGGGGGGGTCTATTCTCACATTCTTATGAGCTAGAGGGTTAATTAATATTTCACGACTTTGATTCACGTTATTGTTTCTGGCAGAAAAACTTATAGAAAACTTATTTTGACAGCTTAGTGCAAAGGTAACAAAATTACCTTTCCAATGGTATATCAACAAACCACACTGATTTACCGACCGTTAACGAGCTGTACTCGTGTAAAGATGATATCAATCGATTAAAACTACCAACTTTAAACTTCGAGTGAAAATTTCTCAGAATTTAGCGTAATAAATGAAATTTTTTTTTATGATAAATTTTGCAATTTATTCAATTATTTTTTCAATGAAATTAAAAACATAAACATACCTCTTTAAATAAAAAAGCCCCCTAGTTTAACGTAGAAATAGATACTTTTGTAACTTTGAAATGCATTAGAAAAATTTAAATAAATTTTATCTAAAATTACTCTCCGAAAACCGGATTTTCGAACAGAACCGGGCCGTTTTTGACAATTCTTGTACTTTCAAGGGTTCTAATTAGTTCATTTGCAATCATCGTTTTTTTCAGGGGAGGGGGGCATGGAGGATCCTAGATACTTTAACAAATTTCATACAAATGTGACTTGCTCTACTCTACAGTCATACTTGAATTATGAATTTTTAATCTGATATATTGTTTTTAAAACGATTGTCACGCCCTTTTTCTAGTCCCGCCCACTTTTTGCATAGTGCTTGGAATAGACCCTACCCATCCCTTTGCCAAATATCAATACCATGATGTTTATATTTACTGAAATAAAGTATTAAAATTAAATTGACACGCCCACTTGTCTAATCTTGACCAATTTTCTAGAATGCGGACTGCTCATTACACCAAAAATATATGTGCAAAATTTAGTTGAAGTCGGACAAAGGGTTTAATCCCGCCCCTTTTCTATTCTGCGAAGTGTCCAAAACAAAAGAATGCTCAAAATTTAGCTGAAGTCTTAAAAACGGCGTAGAAGGAGTTCTGTTAAAATTAAAGTCATACGCCATATTGTCTAATATCGCCTACTTATCTGGACTACGAACTGTTTCTTATTAAAAAAAAAAATATATGTGCAATATTTAGTTGAAGTCGGAGAAACTGTGCAGAAAGAATTCAATTGCCGGGATTCATATCGACTAGTCCCGGTCTTAAAGAAAGCCGGGATCCCTTCCCTAGTTGCCACGTCTAGAAGTTCCGGTCATTAAATTGAGAAAGTGAGTAAATACTATTAGACATAATTATTTAATGAAATATTGTTGAAATTAGACAATGTTGCTTGACATCTCCCATATAAAGCTGAGACTTAAAACTCGATAGCTGACCATGTGTTGAAGCAAGGTTCTTAGAAATAGTGGGGTCTTTTCTTAGTGTTGAAGCAAGGGTCTTAAAATTGAAGACGGGATTGAGTATAATCAAATATAACTACTGTAAAATATATGAGAAAGATTGAGTAGAGGCGTGGCACCTTCCATACAAATCTAAATCTAAATATACGATAACTTTCTATAAATTTGTATATACCCAGTAGAAAATGTAATGCCTGATCAGGCTGGAACGCAGACCTGACTGTCATGACCGATGCCGACCTTTCCTTCAAAACAGCCCTGATTTTTTCATCCGCCTCTTCAGACCTAAAATTTGGTATTACATTTACTAAATGGTCATCTATTAAATCTACTAAATGGTCTGCATATTAATTTTTATTTCAAAATCAGATCTAAACTCTGATTTGACATAAAAAAAGGACTTGTTTAATTTCAGGTTAGAATACAAGTCTGAAAAAACGACGCCTGACTTATATTTTAATTTCAGGCAGGCAGAAATTCAGTCCTAAGGCCTGAGCGAGTTTTCTGCTGAGTATGTATAAAGGCCGTAGACAGAAAATTATGAACGGGGGTCCATATTATCAGACGTAATAAAAAATCACTCATACTACTTCGAAATTTCAAACTCCTGAATAACATTCCATTTACAGATCCTTTATCCTTTCGTTGTTATATCCGGCAACTATATTTAAAAATAATAAGTATATTCATAACTTATTACATCCTAAGTTTGACACCACGCTTATTCTCCAATGCCCGTTCTAGTTTCCCAGTAGTAGGACATCTCCAAATAGTAACTTCATTCTGAGTTTTAATGTTCTCTGACGTTTACTTCCATTGTTATTCTGTAAAGAAAATTTAACTTGTATGGACGGAGCCATACCCTCGGAGCCAATGCCCGTGCCAGTTTTCCATTAGAAAGACCAGGCCGATTAGTAACTCCATACATACTGAGTTTTATTGTTATGCAACATTTAGTTTCCAAGCTATTCGATATAAAAAAAATTTGATTGTATGGGCAGTGCCAGTACCAGTCAAAAGGAACGACTAAAAAGCAAGTTCGTACAGGGCTTAATAGATGTGTGACTTATAGTTCGAAAGTTTTACCGAAAATTTAGGCTGCTGAAAAAGATTGAAGTCAAATACCGAATTCCGAGCCTGTGCGACCTATAATTCCAAAGCTATTCGATATCGCAAATGGAAGGTGCCACGCGCCCATGTTTATACAGGCTGTCCCGTAATTGAGTGCAACTATTTACGGAGCTGAAAGGTTATGTCGAGCTGAGCAAAAAATCGTCAGGGTTCATTAATACTTCACGACTTTGGTTTACGTATTGTTTCTATCATTATTTTCTAATAGGTATAATTTTTTTAGTACAGCCAACTTTTTTATTTTTAAAGATATGTTTATGTTTTTGGTGTCATTAAAAAGAAAATTGAATAAGTTACAAAATTGATCTAAAAAATAATTTCATTTATCACGCAAAATTCTCAGAAAATTGCACTCAAATTTGAAATTTGGCAATTTCAACCGATTGATTTCATCTTCACACGGTCACTGCTCGGTAACGGTTAAGTTGGTGGGGTTTGTTGACATACCAATGGAAAGGTGGTTTCATTGCCTTTGAAATGAGCAATCAAAATAAGTTCTACGTAAGTTAGTTTATCTGCTAGAAACAATAACGTGAATCAAAGACGTGAAACATTAATTAACCTTGTAGCTCTTAAGAGTGTGAAAATAGACCCCCCCCCTCCCATACGATTTTTTGCTCAGCTCGACATAACCTTTCAGCTCCGTAAATAGTTGCACTCAATTGCGGAACACCCTGTTTATATATATATACATTAGGCCGGGTCGATTTGTGGGGAGGCAAAAAAATCGCCCAGTAGTAGGACATCTCCAAATAGTAACTTCATTCTGAGTTTTAATGTTCTCTGACGTTTACTTCCATTGTTATTCTGTAAAGAAAATTTAACTTGTATGGACGGAGCCATACCCTCGGAGCCAATGCCCGTGCCAGTGAAAATCGTATTGCTCTGTTTAAATTGCTCTGTGAAAATCGTATTCTAGGGATCAAAATAAGAAACTTTGCCGAAGGAACCATACCTCTAAAACGAATTCTGATGTCCCCCAATTTGGGTCGAACTTTTGGGTAGGGGCAAATTTTGAAAAATCCCACTTTGACCCATTTAGAGTGCTCCAATCGAGTCCAAATGTATGACCGACCCCCACTAACTTTGGAGGCCCGACTTACCCACGCCAGTGGCACACCACCTGGAACCCCCCTGGGGGTTCCCCATACAAACATTTCAAAAAATCACCAGTTTTGGCACTTTACATGAAAAAATCAGCGAAATGCCTGTTTTTTTCTTTTTGGAGTTTTTTTCTCTTTAGAAATTTATTCAACCCTTTTAAAAAATGAAGGTATCACTGTGACACAATTGCAAATCGGAAAATTGCTTGTGTGCGTTTTTTAAGGCACCACAAGACACAGCTGCATGTCGTAAACTTACTTGTGTAGTTTTTTTATAGCACCTACTTAAGAAATAAAGGTTGTTTTTACAACCCTTTTTGTGGGTATTTTATGGCACCTTCTTAAGAAATGCGCGTTTTATGCAACCATTTTAACAATTAAGGTATCACTGAATGCACCGCAACCCTTTTAAAAAAAGTAAGGTATCACTGTGACAATTGCAGATCCTAAAATTGCTTGTGTGCGTTTTTAAGCCACCACAAGACACAGCAGGTAGAATTGAAATTACCATTTCATTCTTATTACCTCGTCTCGTAGACCATATCTAACGCAACAGTTTTTGTGAATGCATTAAGTCGTTGTAAAGAACTCAAAGTGTGAAGTGCTAATTTCAGATAAACAAATATTTAAAAAAAAAATAATAAGTGAAGTTGACCATTCCAAATCAAAAAGTTTACAATGAATCCACCATCCTCTACACCGCAAGATGAAGCAACATCAACAACTATCGAATACCCAATGAGTCATATACCCAAGCACGAAGTTACTGTTTTTGGTGTGTCTACTGATTTGACTGATCTTAATTTACCAACCCATGTGGATATCACACATACAAGGAACGGAACGACATGTTCAATTGCTAGCTAGCGTTTCCAAACGGATTATACCGGAAAATGAAGAGGCTGTTATGGCGACGACATTAGATAGCCGTGCGAAATTGCCCAGACTTGAAAGTAAAAAAGACTTCAAACAATAATTTTTTTAGTTTCTTTTCTATAACTAACTTAAATTAATTTTTTCATTTACATATGTTCTGACTAAATAAATTTCAAAAGAGAAAAAATAGATATTATTATAAATAACTAATAAATATTATTGTAAATAAATAAATAAAAATAAAGAAAAAACATAGCCATTTCGCGAATTTTTTCATTTAAAGTGCCAAAACTGGTGATTTTTTGAAATGTTTGTATGGGGAACCCCACAGGGGGGTTCCAGGGGGTGTGCCACTGGCATGGGTGGGTCAAGCCTCCAAAGTTAGTGGGGGTCGGTCATACATTTGGACTCGATTGGAGCACTCTAAATGGGTCAAAGTGGGATTTTTCAAAATTTGCCCCTACCCAAAAGTTCGACCCAAATTGGGGGACATCAGAATTCGTTTTAGAGGTATGGTTCCTTCGGCAAAGTTTCTTATTTTGATCCCTAGAATACGATTTTCACAGAGCATTGAGCGATTTTTAAATCGACCCGCCCTAATATACATAGATGGCCTTATCTATCTATCATAGCACCTATATATCAATTTTCACTATCAAAACATGTACAATTTTTTTTTTCGACATTTTGATACAAAAATACGTATCAAATTTCCGACTTTTCCGATTGATTGTTGATTTGATTCCAGTTGATTTTGAGTTAACTTTCTTTTATACAAACCTTATCCTAACAATTACGAACACATAAAAAAAAATCAGCCAAATGGGTCGAGCCGTTCTCAAGTGATGGTCGGTCATCAGAGCTGGGTTGTAATGATTCCTTTTGGAATTAATTCCGCCTCCATTACAATTCCTTGGAATTAGCAATTGGTAATTGGTCATCTCAATTCCTCAGGAATTGCTAATTGAAATTTTCAATTCCATTACAGGAATTGTAATTGGAGGTTACTGTACTCCAATTACAATTGTAATTGACGTTACTGTAATCCCATTACAATTGTAATTGTGCATTAAAATTATTTTGTATCTATATCTTTTTTTATAAAATTTTTCATGAAATTTTAATTTAATTTCGTTGCATATTTTTTTAAAGAATATTTTATTTACCGTAATATAGAAAATTGTAGAACCATCATTAGTTACTTAAGCTTTTTATAATTTCTAAAAAATACTCTTATCATTTTCTATGATAGCAATAATATTGTCACTATCTTGATAAAAAAAAACCAGACTAAATAACGACAAATTTCTAAATTTCAAAATATCAGATTATTTATGGCTTTGTTTGTGGTTATCTTAAAAATTTTTATGGAAAAGTAATTTCTAAATATATTTAAATGTAGGCAGTTAAAAAAAATTTTAGATTAAAAAGATCATATAATAATATGTTGACCCTAAAAATAAAGGCTACTCAACTGAAGGATTAGGATAATGTAAACAAACAATGTTCCAGGCTTAAAAAATGCGGAATGGTAACATCTGGTGGTTTGCTTTATTTATTTTGTTTTTATTTTCTTAGTAGCTGGTGATAATTCTGCTCGTAACTTTTAATTTAACTTATTTGAATAGAGCCCCTTCGCCCGCAATCTCTCGATTTTTTATAGATTATTCTGTGACATATAGTGGGAGATACCAAAAAAGTAAATTAAAAAAAAAAAAAAGCCTTAAATGAGTTTGAGTGTTGGGGGAGCCCCCCAACGATCTGTTGAATAAGAGGAAACAACACAGCAGATATTCTCAATAAATTCTCTATATAGAGAAAAGAAGAGCAACTGATGGATACTGTTTTATTTCTTCTCTTTTTTTTCTTTTTGTTGGGGAACGCTTATTTTTATGGCTTCACTGCTATAAATGCAGTCGTCGTCAACTACACAAATGCTCGTCTGCTGCCGTCTCTGTGGGTTGAGCGTCTCGTCAGACGTCCCAACCTTAATTGTAGCGTCAACAATGCTTTTTTCATCGATGCAATGCTTGAGTGCAGCAAAATTTAGTATCATTCAGATTTCCACATAATTACTAGTTTAGTATAAATAGAAAGTGAGCGTGTAGATACTTTAATGCAGTTGAAGCTTCCTTCCAGTGTTGCCATGAAAAAAAAAATTTTGAAATTGTTTCTTTTATATGTACTCAACGAATTTTTGCCGGTTTTTCGTCGAATCCGTTGAACTCGAAACAATACAGCCTAAAGATTTACGATTATATTTTACACAAAGTTAATGTGATTCCAAAGTTGTATTAAGTTATTTATTGCTATCAATATCATGACATCAACATTTTGTTTTTGTTGAACAATATATGAGTTTTACACATAGAAAACGAAGTTTTTTATAGGAAATTTGTTTTTTTTTTTTTTAAATCTATTATTGATAGTTTTTAATATTTTGAAATCTTAAAACTTTGAAGAGTTTTGGAAAAATATCGAATTATTTGGCAAAACTGGCTCCCTTCCTTGACTCAAGTGTTGCCTAAAAAATTTTCAAGTCATAGCTTTTGTACTCAATTCGTCGGATTTTCTTTCAGATACTTGGAATAACGAAAGCAAACATTTTTACGTTAATAAGGTGCGTTTCCACTTTTTAAGGTCACTTAAAAAGTTACTGCATTTTCAAAACGACAGACTGTAGAGTACTAAAATGTTGTACAAAAGTAATAAGAGGAAAACCACAAAAACAAATCAATATATTCTGCAGCTGCTAAACTAACTGTAGTTTATTTTTAAAATAAGCTTTATTTTGTTAGTGTTTCCCAATTATAAGGTCAATATCGCGAAGACGTATTTGCGATTGAGTTCGCACTTTGCTTTTTGTTTAAATAAGTGTATTCAATAGTGAAAAGTTAAATTTACAAAATGCCGCGCGGAAAATAACTTTCTAAGTTTCAAAAGGGAAAAATTATGGCCTTAAGAGACAATAACATTGGAATGAGGGAGATTGCACGCCAAAGTAATCGCAGTCTCTGCGCTATTTAAAATTTTTTAAAAAGACCAAATGAATATGGAACAAAAAAGCGCTTTGGACGCAAAAGACTGCTTGATGTGCAAACTGAGAAAAAAATTGTGCGCGAAGCCAGTAACTCATCGGTGTTCCTTACACGATTGCGATCCTTGCCAGGTGCAAATTTTTCACGTTGTACTATTTGTAGGACTCTTAAACATAGCCAGACACTTCTGTTTCAAAAAATGAAGCAAGTGCCCAAGTTACCTACACTCCACAAGGACGCCAGAGTAATTTTTGCATTGGAAAATATGAATACAAACTGGCACACGATAAGCTTCAACCTGAGCAATTAGAAGTCAAAATTTCTAGAGTGGCAATTTCTTGTAGGTTATATTTTCCGATGAAAAAAAATGGAATTTGGATCAGATGGTTTTCGTGGCTTTTGGCGTGACAACAGAAAAGAACCGCTTCATTTTAAAAAGAGAATCATTTTGGCGGTGGCAGCGTTATGGTATGGGGTGCATCCTGTGCACATGGCTGCCTATCGCTATAAGCTGTTACATTGCGGATGAAAAGTTGCGACTATGTGCATGTCTTGGAAAGAAGCTTGGCTCCATTTTTAGATGAAAAAGATAACACATAGTGGACTTTTCAGCAAGGCAATGCACACCTCCATATCAGCCTATAATCTAAAGAGTGGTTCTCATCCAAGTCCATCAAAATTATGACTTGAACCCGATTAAGAATCTTTGGGGGATACTTACCCAACGGGTTTACAAAGATAACCACCAATTCAATGCCAGTAATGTACTCATTACTACGCTGAAAGAAGAATGGGGCAAAATTGATGCCATATTTCGATGTTAATTTGTCAAAAGGTCAACTCAAAAGTAGATTAAAACCGGTTGTGTAATTAGATCTATGTATATGCATGGTTAGTTGTTATGTCTTGTGTTGTCCCCGAGCCCAACTCATTCATTGGTGGGTAAATTTTTACCACATTTACTTTTACCCCACTACAATGGGGCAAAATTGATGCCATATTTCGATGTTAATTTGTCAAAAGGTCATCTCAAAAGTAGATTAAAACCGGTTGTGTAATTAGATCTATGTATATGCATGGTTAGTTGTTATGTCTTGTGTTGTCCCCGAGCCCAACTCATTCATTGGTGGGTAAATTTTTACCACATTTACTTTTTTTGGGGTCACTGGTATCCGGAACATTGATATTGTTCAATGATTTTGGGGTCGTGGCCTTGAATTGGTTAATGCTGAGGAAATGAGAAAAAGCTGTAGTAGCTGAACTCTATTGTTATTGCATGTTTTTTTTTTTATAATTTAATAAATAATCTTATAAGCAGTATGAAAGACCGTATTGAAAAAGTATTCAGCACCGGAGGAAAAATAATTTCATAATTTTTGTTAGTTGCGTTTGTTAAATTATTATTATTACTTAAGGGGTTACATGACATTGGCAGTTTTTTGAAATCGACCTTTTTTTAATAATTTTGTATTTTAGTAAATATTCTTGAGATTCTAAGAAAAAAAAATTCATGGAAAAATTTCTGCGCATTTTTAATTTTTCCGCTACCTACGTACGGCAGCTGGTATATACTTGTTTTACTTGCTACCTGACTTTTGGTGGTTGTTATTTCGTACCTACTTGAAGGGTGAAGGGAGAAGCCCGAATTGCTAAACGATAGCAAAAAACTATAAGAAACAGCACAACACAAGATAACGAAGGCATACAATACGAAGCAGGCATGGCAGATTGAAGGTAACCTTTTTTTTCTTTGAACGCGTTTATCTCGAAACCATGTTTTTCGTACTGGTTGCGGCACTAGCGGGTTCATTTTCTGACGAAATTTTTTTTTTGTATTTTTTGAAACTTGATTTTTTATGAATTTTTAAAGTCAATATTTTTTCGAAAAAACACACTTTCAAATTTGGAACATCACCAAAAATTAAAAAAAAATTTATAAAAAAAAGCTCGTGTCATACGATAACCAATTTTGTTAAGATTTAAAAAAGTCATTTTTTTCCAGATCGGACAACTTTTGCAACTCCCAGCGCTGCAATCACGAGGCCCCGTTTTTTTCATTGCTGCCAGTTTGGAGCTCTATAAAACCATGTTGGAGTGAAAAAATATATTTTTTTGATTTTTTTTCTTGTAATTTGTTCAATTCTCTACAATAATAAAAAAAATTTTGGAAAAATGTTTGTTTTTGACTGAGTTATGAATTTTTAAAACAAGGTCTGTTTTCTCTGCCGCGAATGTCATGTCCCGCCTTAAGTTATCAATAAAAATTTGAATTGACCTTATAACTATGAAACATAAGACATTTTAGTTGATTTAGAAAATAAAAATACCGTTAGTTTACAAAAACTCATATGGAGTTATTTTGTTTGTCTCATTTCCTTAATCATTTTTCCAGAACAAGGTCTTACCCTATAGTCGGTCGTTTTGAAAATGCAGTAACTTTTTAAGTACCCTATAATTGTGAAACGCACCTTATTATTATTATATGTATTCCATATTAAAAATATATTTTGTTTGGTAAAATTTTAATTATCAGGAAATATAGTAAATTCATATTTTTTTCGAAATATTTATTTATATTTATTAAACATAACATTGAATTACATTTATTTTTAACCAAAATAAAAATGAACAAGAACAAAAAATTTATCATTAAGGGAGTAATCCTAGTTGGAAGGCTGTTTTTGGACCCTTTTTGTCCAAAAAGTTATTTAAATTCTGTTTTTTTTTTATTGTATTAAGAACAAATTAAATTAAATAAAAAAATGTTTTTGTCGTTTGGGCGTCGAAAAAAAAGGTATGCTGCTTGCGGCCGATAACTCGACTTCGGATCATCTGAAATGGAAAAAGTAAACGGCGTTAGATTCAGTACAGATATTATTCTGGTCCCTACCTCAATCACAATTTTGCGATTATTTTTTACAAAATGGCGCTCATTGAAAAATGAAAAACCGATTTTGGGTCTTTTTTTTTGTAGTTTTGTGTAAAAAAAAAAATTGTAAAAAATTGTTTAAAATTGCGATTGAGGTAGAGACCAGAATGGTGACAATTCTGAGTCGATTGCACTTTGTTTCATCAAAATCGGTTCAGAACTACGGGCGCAATCTGGGCAGCTAGCTCGAAAAACGTGGTTTCGAGATAAACGCGTTTAAGTTTGAAGTTATTTTTTTGCATAAAAAAAAAAAAAAATTGAAATGAAAAATTGGAGCATGCAGTTTCAGAAAATTGACAATTCTGCGTCGATTGCACTTGGTTTCATCAAAATCGGTTCAGTAGAACCGGAGAAAAGTGACTTCGAAGTTCAAAAACGTGATTTTGAAAAAACTCAAAGAAAATTTTAGGCAATAAAACATTTTTTTTTTTTAAATACTTACATATATCAATCTGCACTGCCAGCCCCATAAAGAACTCCTTCCTCTTCTTCAAAATATGAGGACCCAGCGGCTCTTTGTGCTCTTCGGGCAGTTCTACCTTCTTTTCAAACGTTCTTATTAGGTTCCTATTAGGTACATTATTTGAAGTATTGGCAAAAAACCTTCGTTAAATATGACAGTTCAATATAATTTGCAATCTCAATAGTGCGTGTCCTCAACGGACGTGTTTTTCGATATCTACCAGTGTTTCTTTTATTTCTATTACTTTTTCTATCCATTGTCTTTAGCACAAACAAAAATTTTTACCAAAACTGTACTTTTCAATAACTGTTCGTGTCGATACTGTGTCTTTTTTATCAAAAACGGACCTTAAGGGAAGGGATTTAAAACTGCTTCAATCAAAACTGCTACTCGGATTTGAAAAAAACTAGTAAGAAATGGAGCTTCGGCGGGGTACCGGAGCTAAAATACCCCCCCGCGGATGTACTGAAGTATATCCGAAGTCTTTAGACGTCTATAAAATTTTTATGTATAATCTGCAAAAATATTTGTGTCATACGCTTAATTTAATTTACCCTTAGCTGCCACATAGAGTCATTTGTAGACTGCTTATTATGTTAAAGAATATATGTGCAAAATTTGATTGGTAGTATGTGCAAATTCATACCAACGGTGTAAAATAATTTTGTTTGAGATTAAAGTGCCACGCCCCCGTCCAATTCCGCCCAATTATCAAGACTAATTACTGCTCATTATTCCAAAGAATATGGAAAATTTGGAAAACATCGGACAAAGGCTGTAGAAGGAGGGAGTTCGATTTGAATTGAAGTGGTAGTCCCCTGTCTATTTCCGCCCAATTTTTCAGACTAATCACTGTCCATTATTTCACGGAATATATTTCCAAAATTTGGTTGTAGTCAGAAAAACAGTGTAGAAAGAGTTCGATTAGAGTTAAATTGGCACGCCCCTTGTCCAATCCCACCCACTTTTGTGTGCTTAAAACTTCTCATTATACTGAAGAATATGTGTGCAAAATTTGACTGAAATTAGAGATAGGGAGTAGATGGAAATAGATTAAAAATAAAGTTCCACGCCCCCTGTCTAGTAACGCCCTTTTTTATAAACTTCAGACTGATCCTTATGCCAAACGATATGCGTGCAAAATTTCGTTTAAGTTGGACAAACGGTATAGAGGGAGTGCGATTAGAATTAAATTGACACGCCCCTCGTCAAATCACACCCACTTTTGTAGGCTTAAAACTTTTCGTTATACTTAAGAATATATGTAAGAAATTTGGTTGAAATTGAACAAACGGTGTAGATAGAGCTAGTTTAAAAATAAAATGGCACGCCCCCTAGTCTAGCACCGCCCAATTTTATAAACTTAAGATTGCTCAAATTACCAAGGATTATGTGTGCAAAATTTGGTTGAAGTCAGGCACACGGCGAAATAGAAGATAAATTAAAAGTAGAATGCCACACCCACTTTTCCAGTATAAAGACTCCATAATTTATCGAAGAATATATGTATGGGTTGGATAAGTGACGTGGGCGGAAGTTGTGTACATACAGACACGATGTCATTCAGTTTTATATATTTACGAAAGTTTTTTCGATTTTGAAGACGTCACTTTGTATTGAAGGTAGGCGTGGTTTTCATCCGGTTTTGCCAAATATCAAAGAGTAGCTTATGTTAAATATCAAAGTTTTTATGCAAAATTTCAAGACATTTCTCTAATTTTTGCAGATTTTTAAGCGATTTAACGTTTTCAATAAAGCAACTTTGTATGGAAGTTAGGCGTGGTTTTCATTCGATTTAGCCAAATAGCATAGTTATAGTCTATATTATATATTAAAGCCTTTGTGCAAAATTCCAAGATATTTCTGTAATTTGAGCAGATTTTTAAGGGATTTTACGGTTGATATAAAGCTACTTTGTATGGGAGGTAGGCGTGGTTTTTATCCGATTTTTCCAAATTTCATTGTCAGAATTTATATTGAAGCTTATATGATAAATTTCAAGGCAGTTCATTAATGTTAGTGGATTTTAAAGAGATGTTACCGTTAAAATAAAGTCAAATTTCATTGCTATGATTTATATTGAAGATCAAATCTTATATTCAAAATTTCAAGGCATTTCATTAATTTTTGTGGATTTTGAAGAGATTTTACTGTTAAAATAAAATCACTTTGTATGGGAGGTAGGCGTGGTTTCGATCCGATTTAGCCAAATATCATAGAGATGGTTCATATTATATATCTAAGCTAATATGCAAAATTTCAAGACAATACTTTAATTTTTGTGGACTTTTAAGAGATTTTACGTTTAAAATAAAGCCACTTTGTATGGGAGTAGGCGTGGTTTTCATCCGATTTTGCCATATATCGTAGAGAGGGCTTATATTAAATATCAAAATTTATGTGCAAAATTTTCAGACATTTCTATAATTTTTATGGATTTTTAAAAGATTTTACATTTAAAAAAAAAGACACTTTGTATGGGAGGTAGGCGTGGTTTTCATCCGATTTGACCCATTTTCGAACTTGATCTTCCTTTTTTAAAAATAAACTTATATTTTGAATTTCATCGCGATAGCTTTAAAATAACGGCTGTGATCGTGTCGACAGACAGATGGACATACGGAAATCGACTCAGGAGTTGATGCTGATCAAAAGTATATACATTTTTCTATACCTGCCACGCCTCCTTCTTGGCGTTACAAACGGAATGACAAAGTTAATATACCCCTTACGCAGTACGCGTTGGGGTATAAAAATATGCAAAAATCGTTTTTAAGAGTTTTCACTTTTGAGAGCCCGAATTGCTGATATTTTGTTTTTATTACATTACAACTCCTGGTGCTTAACTAAAATCTTTTTTTTTAATTCGATGCTGCGAATTTCACTAAACTCATTGCCATATTATAAGTTTTGACAACATGAGAAACCAAGTTTTTTTTTAAAATTATTAATTTTTTGTGTCTATTAATGATGGTTTTTAATAAATTTTGAGTAAAACCCGATGTCAGATTTATATTTTCGGAAATTATTACATTTTGATGAATTTTGTCAAAATATCGGATCAACAGATTCAAGTTACGAAATCGTAACAAATTCAATATATCGAATATTTTGGCAACACTGCTGGACTGACTGCATTCTCTCGCTCTCTTTTTTGCTATAAAGCGTATTAGCTCTCTCGGTCTAAGTTTGCTAGCTAGCTAGCTGCTAGCAAGCTAACTTGATATGACTCAGCTGCATCTAAATTAATAAAAAAATCACAACCAAAGCATGTATCCAAGAGATACGCTGTGTGAGTATCTGCAGTTATTATACGCTTTACGCGATACACCCAGCGTTTTTCCAGCGCTGTCGTCGTCGCTGTTGTTCGCTTCTTTTTTATTGCTCAGTCAGCTAGCTGCCAGTAGTTGTCAAACTCTTTTCAGACCGCGAACAACGTAGGACTGCTGAGTGTTGTCTTCTTCTTTGGTTTTTTTTTTTTTTTGTTAAGGTTTTTTTGGCTCGTGGTCGTTTTCTTTTTGTACCCACTGTGTAAATAAGTTTTGCTTGCCTACCGTTTTGTGTGACTCTCGAACAAGCATATAGCTGCATGCCTTCAGTCTAGTTGTATTTGTGCGGTATTTTGTATCGGTATTTGAACTCGTTCGATTCGTTTAAGAAATAAAATTTTAAATTTTGCAAACATTCGGTTTTGTCGAATAATGTTAATTCTAAACGGTTATCTCTTTCAACGCGTTGCCTTCTAAGAATTATAAGTTTTTATCGGGTCATGTGACGTCATAACCCATTATTAACAATCTTGCTCTCATCATCCTAGCTATTGTTGATTGTTTTATATTTTTTCTCTAAAAATTATTTTATGTTTTTTTAAACGTGGATTTTATTTTTTTCAACCAGCACCTCCCGGCGTTTTTGAGCTTTTGTTGTTGTGGAAGTTTTTCGTGGTGAACCAGCGCACAAAATTAAAAAGAGAAAATCTTTAAAATATTCATAATTTTATGTTGCATACAAACATGCTCCCTAGTGGTTGAAATATTGTTGAAAAAAAATTTTTTTTTCAGCAAAAAAAAATAAAAAAAAATTGTGCTAAAGTGTTGCTTACTGTTAAGCTTGTCGAGGCAGCGCATTTGTCTCAACAAAAGTGTGTCTCATAATTTGTGTGTTTAGTCGAAGCACTAAAAATCGCATCGACAACAAATAACTACTTACTCTGCTACTACTTCGCCTTTGATTTCCCCTACGTCGCGACGCCTCGTATGCTAATTTGTATTTTTGCATTTTTTTGATATTTATGCGCTTAACTCTCTACGTAACTGCTGCTAATTTGGATATTAAACACGACGTCGTGCTCATCATGTGAATTACTGCTGTTGCTGCTACCACAAAACCGGAGCCTCATATAGAAACCTTTAATTAAATGGTTAGTAAA
The DNA here is from genome assembly GCA_914767935.1 of Coremacera marginata. Lineage (NCBI taxonomy): Eukaryota > Metazoa > Arthropoda > Insecta > Diptera > Sciomyzidae > Coremacera > Coremacera marginata. The sequence goes on along the minus strand of OU612043.1, from coordinate 228,789,986 downwards.
TAGCTACTCCATTCAATTGTTGCATTCACTGTTGAGGAATTTTTATGATATTTTAGTGTTTTTTTCCCCTCTGTATTTTTATTTTTGTATTACTTTAAAAACTGGCATGACCGCCATTCGCTTGTGCAAGCCACCACCCAGCTGTTTTTAGTACAATTATTTTCCGTTCGAATTGGCTTTTATAGCAATGACTATATAGTAATTATTATGCACGCTTCGCTCAACGAATGCCACGCAGAGTGAGCTGTATGAATTAATTGTTGATGGTTGATGGTGACGTCACAACTACTAGTCTATTCTATGCGGGTCTTACTCTCCTCAGGCCCCTTATATTTTGTGACTATTCTGTGATCATACATTTTTTAACATTCATGCCCCCTGCAAGCATTCACATGTTCCGCAATCATTATGCTCGCATACTTTGAATATCTCTGTACAATTTTTTTGTGTGGACTATTAATGTTATTCGTTGATAAACAGACAGACATAAAGGCTGTTCGAAAAAATTTACATAACTTTTTTTTTATTGTTTTTTCATATCTACACTATTTGAAGACTCTTATAGGTTTACAAGAAAATTGAAACATTAATCAAGCAATTAGAACTCTTATTTATATTACAATAACTAAGCATATTATTGCTTGAATCAAATTAAGTACTGACTTACAGTTTTAAATAACTGAGCCCAAAATTAGTTTGAAACAAATTAAATTTTGATGTTTTATGATTTTAACATTCGATCTTAAGGGAGTATTCCTGGTTGGAATCCTGTTTTTGGATCTTTTTTGAAAAACTTCTCATTTGAAAATGCAGAGTTATTTAAATTCTGTTCGTTTTTTAATATATAAGGAACATATAAGATTAAAAAAATTTTTTTTTTTTTTTTGTACGAGGGCTGTGAAAAAAGGTTGTCGGCCTTCAAAGTTGGGCGTCGAAAAAAAAAGGTAAGCTGCTTACGGCCTGGATAACTCGACTTCGGATCATCTGAAATGGATAAAGAAAACGGCGTTAGATTCAGTACAGATGTAATTCTAGTCCCTATCTCAATCATAATTTTGCTATTTATTATTTTTTACAAAATGGCGGTCATTGGAAAATGAAAAACCGAATTTGGTTTTTTTTTTTGTAGTTTAGTGTAAAAAAAACAATAGTAAGAAATTGTTTAAAATTGTGATTGAGGTAGAAACCAGAATGGTGACAATTTTGCGTCGATTGCACTTTGCTTTATCAAAACCGGTTCAGAACTACGGACGCAATCTGGGCCGCAAGCTCGAAAACGTGGTTTCGAGATAAACGCGTTTAAGTTTGTAGTTATTTTTTTTGCATAAAAAAAAAAAAATTTAGATGAAAAATTTGAGCATGCAGTTTTCAACAAGAATGCAGAAATTCCGCATGCAGAAATTCGACAATTCTGCGTCGATTGCACTTGGTTTCATCAAAATCGATTCAGTAGAACCGGAGAAAAGTGACTTCGAAGTTCAAAAACGTGATTTTGAAAAAACTCCAAGACAATTTTAGGCAATAAAACATTTTTTTTTTTTTGTGGAATACTTACATATATCAATCTGCAATGCCAGCCCCATAAAGAACTTCTTCCTCTTCTTCAAAAAATGTGAACTCAGCGGCTCTTTGTGTTCTTCGGGCAGTTCTACCTTCTTTTGATGCGGCCAGAGCTCTGGATTCGGACCTTTTCAAACGTTATTCGTTCCGCGACATGGGAAATCATATCTGACGTTGCCAATCGGGATGCCCATTAGGTTTATTATTTGAAGTATTGGCAGAAAACCTTCGTTAAATATGACAGTTTACTATTGAAATTGGCAATCTCAATAGTGCGTGTCCTCATCTTCAAGGGACGAGTTTTTCGATTGCTACCAGTGTTTCTTTTATTTTAATTTCTATTACTTTTTCTATCCATTGTCTCAAGCAAAAACAAAAATTTTTCTGTTTTTGAAAACTGTACTTTTCAAAACCGTGTGCGCGCGTCCGGTTTATAACTCAATTCAAAGTGAACTTAACGCTGCCAACATTCGAATACCTAACCTCTAAAATGTGAATTCATTTATTTTTAAAATGCGTATACAAACAAGTTATTACCTACTAAAGAACGCGTTGAACGAAATTCGGTGGTTGCTTCAAACCGTTGCATTCCAAAAGTAGCCAAATTAAGCAAATCGCATTTTGGCGAAAACATTGCTGGACAAAAAAGGCCATATCTCCTAAAGTATTTCGAATTTCAAAAAACCTTTTTAGGACGATATTCTCAAATATCCAAGCTATAAAAAATATGCAAAAAAAGAATTGAAAAAATTTTTGCCAACCAGGAATACTCCCTTAAGATTGATTGAGAGCGCTATTTAATAATGTTTTCACTTCTGGTTAGAGAAGTACCGTTAGCTTTGTTGTAAAAAGTGTTATGAAAATTACATTCTACTTTAAGAAAAAGCTTGTCACTCATTGCTGTTTCCGTGAATGTTAAATAAGTTATTCATAAATTTTCTAAAATCAAAGTTTTTTCCGCATTTTAAAATATGACTTCATTCCTTATTGTTTTGGGAATTATTTACAGCAAACAAACGCTACTTCCCCCTTATCCAACACAATCAGTAATATTTAAGCCACGGCACATCAATCAATATCATTTTATCAGTTATTATTCTTTGTCTGATTTTTTTTTTATCTTATATTCATTTTGTTTTCTTCTGCTTCTTAAAAGTAGAACATTTTTATATAACTTTTTTATTTTTAGGTTTTGTACAAAAAACACAGATAATAAATAAAGTAAAATTAATAAATGACACAAAATATTGATAAATTTAAATTGTTGTTATAGTGAGTTCAATGATAAGCATGCAAGTGTATGAAGGTGAACTCAGTGTGTATGAATTAATGTTTTTTTTTTTTTGCTTATGACATTGATAACAGACCCAGTAGAAAATGACATCACAGATTTTATTGATTTTTATTCTTTTAAAATTTTTCCGAAAATACTACAAACAATTAATACTTTCATATAATTCGACCTCAATTCAATTCCAAGAATACTCGTAACACAGCTGCTTGTTAGATATGTTGAAAAAACCGAAGTTGAAGCCGAGTTATTTGGTCCGTTCATTATGGAAGTTACTTTATTTTTCTATAATTTTATTTAATTAATTTTTCAATGAAAAAATGTAACGAACAATACAGAGGCTTTATGATATCTGAACTTTCTTATACATTCTTAAGTTTTATTTTTCATACTTGGTGACAATTTCACTCTTAGTAGCTTGGGCTTGATTTGACGATCCACTGTAGTATATTAATAACTCCTTGTTACAGTGTCTCACTGCGACAGATATATATAAATATCTAACAAAAGTTCTATAGGAATTTTCAAAAAAATCTAAATAAATTAAAAACATATATTAATTATAAAAGTAAATGCACTACAGAAAAAAAAGCAAAAAAAAATGTAGACTTTGTAGGTGTAAAATACTTAAAAAAGCAGCGCTTCTTTGTCACATACATTTTTCATTTATCTGTGAAATACACTGAATTTAATCTCTTATTGTACTGCTATTATTATTATTATTATTATTTTAATTTTCAAAAATAATGAATACTGCTCTCATTGTTATTGTCGCGTTGCTGCTTTACTTTTGTTTGCAAATTACTAAATTTTTTTTATTTTTTTGTTTTTGCGTTTTCTTTCATAAATGATTTTTTTGGATTAAATTTATTTTACTTCACATGTTGAAATGAAGTTAGTTATTCTTCACTAGTTAGCTTATTTCGTGGTAGATAGTCGATGTATGAATAGGTGTACGGCTGATGGATTTAGCAATGGGGCGAAGTGGTGTGCTGTGGTGAAAACGGGTGTCTACTGTGCTGTGTGAATTGTACTAATCAAATGTGCGAAATTGCTTTCGAGAAATCCAAATAGACTTAAAAAAAATTGGCTTAAATTTAAATTGCGAATTAAAATATGATGTGTGTATATTGCTCCATATTTTTTTTTTTATTGTTGTGACTAGTATTGGTTTTAATGAAATTTTTTATTGTGTGCAGCAAACACAAAAATCATTATCTTTTGACGAGAATAATGGAAATTAGTAGAAGTTGGTTTGGCGATCGAATTTCACAACTAAGTTATAATGATAATTTTTATATTTATTGCTTTGTTTTTATATAAGCATGATTTTCTAATGTCAAATATACATTTGACGTTTAAAAATTGGTTAACAAAATTCTGTTTTTGTACAATAAGCAAGAAGTCAGAATTAATTTAGTGAAACAGAAAAATAGAAACAAAACATTCAGCAGCTGTTCTATTCTTCGTGTGTGAAAAAAAGGCACTATCTGTATGATTTTTTTCTATGATTCCTCATAGAAGCAATATACAACGGCAGAAAGTCAACGAGGCAACCAATTTCTCACAGAAGAAATCCCTCAATCAAGTCATTTATTAACTGCCAAACTCTTTGTAAGATATTCTTGACAAATGCCTTATGGGAGGAATTTCTCAACAAATCTCCTTGCAAGGATTTTCTCGTGAAAAAAAAAGTAAGGCAGTACTTTTTCATGGAAGAAATTTTCTTTTAAAGAAATTTATCATGGAAGCGAAAGTATTTACGAACAACATTTTTTACGATAAGAATTCCTTTTGGAATCATCAAGCAATTTTTTCTAATAGGAAAAAATAATTTCTTATTAAATGAAAATGTCATAAAAAGAATTTCTCAAAAAAATTTCTTTCAAATGAAATTTAAAGAAATGCCTCGCGTTTAAAATAAACATTTTGAAAGAAATTCCTACAAATAGTTAGTTAACAGTGGGCCCATATGCACTACGACCCACAGGATCTATTGTGCATTTCGCACTCATAACATATTCTATAGTAAAAGCTAAAGTTTTAACTGGATTTTTCAAAAGACGAAATGATTCTTAGTAAAAGAAAAACTACAGAAGAGATATTATATGGCAGATATTCCTTGTGGAAGGAAATCCTTACGCAAGAAATTGCTTAGTTTGGGAATTACTCTTAAAAGAAATGCACCAATAAAAGAAAAATTATTTTAATTGTGCATGCAAATAGGCAACACTTTAGGAATTGCTCCAATAAGGAATTTATCGTTGATGGACTTGTTCATGAAAGCACTTTTTACATAGGTTTAGGAATTCCTCGCCTCGACGGACGTGTTCATGAAAATGATTTCCACTTGAATTCATTCATAATGGGGGAAAAAATGCATCTTAAAAGGAATTTCTCAAAAAATACCTAAATGTTTTAAATAAAAAATTTTTAGAAATTTTTATACGGTATAAATTATACTTAGAAAAAATTCCTCAAAATATACATTTTTCCCCGTTAAGTTGGAGCAAATAACAATTTTTTTTTTTTTTGTAGAATTTCTTTACTAAAGGATTTTCATTTCTGAGGAATTTCTTCAAAAAATAAAATCATTGCACCAATGGACATTTTATTACAATATAAAAAATTCCTCATGTTAGGAATTCAGTAGTAATTGCCTAGAAAGTTGTAACATGTAGAAGGAATTACTTGTTGATCAAATTTTTTATGAAAGGGAAAATGTACCAACAAAGATCCTTATCTTTTAATGTTAGGATTTATTGAAGAAAAATTTTTTGGAACTTGGAAAGTTGGAAAGGAACTTATATAAAAAAATCAAAAAAAAAAAGTAGTGTCTTTTGTGAAGGATTCCTCACGGTAAAAATTCTTCATGTAGTAAATTCCTTAAAAAGCTACTAAAGTACCGAACTTTAAATCTTCCCCCCCCTCCCCCTCGACCGTATTGATGTACATTCAAAGTCTTTAGCCACCACAGATACGATGACATTCAGTTTTATATATTTACGAAAGTTTTCCTCTTTTGATGACGTCACTTTGTATGGGAAGTGGGCGTGGTTTTCATTCGATTTTGCCAAATATAGAGATGGTTCATATTATATATCAAAGCTGATTTGCAAAATTTCCAGACATTTCTTTAATTTTTGTGGATTTTGAAGAGATTTTATTTTAAAATAAAGCCACTTTGTATGGGATGTATCATATATCATAGATATGGTTATGTTTAATATCAAAGTTTATGTGCAAAATTACAAGGCATTTCTTTAATTTTTGCAGATTTTTAAGAGATTTTAAATTTAAAAAAAAGCCAATTTGTATGGGAGGTAGGCGTGGTTTTCATCCGATTTTTCCAAGATTCATAGTCAGGGCTTATATTAAAGGTCAAAGCTTACGTGCAAAATTTGAAAGCATTTCTTTAATTTTTGTGGATTCTTAAGAGATTCTAAAAATAAAGTCACTCTGTATGGTAGGTATGTGTGGTTTTTATCCGATTTGGCCGAATTCATCGTTTTCGAAGTTGATTTTCATTTTTTAAAAGTAAGCTCATATTTTGAATTTCATCGCGATAGCTTAAAAAAATTACGGCTGCAATCGTGTCGCCAGATAGACAGACGGAGAGATAGACTGACACACGGAAATCGACTCAGTTGGTGATGCTGATCAAAAATATATATACCTTTCTATACCTGCCACGCCTCCTTTTGGCGTTACAAACGGAAGGGCCAAAGTATAAATATGCTTTCAAAGAAATTTGGAACCTTTGGAATTTTCGGAACAAAAAAGTTTTCTTTTAAAAGTAAAAGCCATGGTTGAACTCGCACTCTCTACGCAGTACCAATAATTGTCAAAATCAGCCAATTTTGCGAATGAAAAAAAGATTCTTCTTGCGAAAGAAGAACGGGTGAAAAAAGAGAGCGTTTGCAGGTTTTCTATAAGCTGTCAACTTCGATTTGACAATTATGGGCACTCGCTCTCTCCCTTGCGACAATCTTATAATTCAGCCCTGGTAAGAGCTAACGTTCAAAAAGTCCATAGGATGACACATAGATGGCGTTACTAGATTTTTTTCCCATATGATTTTTATTTAGTACTAACCTTCAAACGATTCGGATAAAAATTTGACAACAAACTGACAATTGATTCTAGAGTTATAGCATTTTGTGGACAAGAATTGTTATTGAAAAAAAAAATGGAAAAAAGTGAATTTCGAGTTTTGATAAAGCATTGCTTTTTGAAAAAAAAATACAGTGGAAACCAAACAATGGCTTGATAAACATTATCAAGACTCTGCTCCATCGAGACAAATGGTAGAAAAGTGAATTTAAACGTGGCCGCACCAGCACAAATGATGCAGAGCGCAGTGGATGCCCAAAGCATACTGTTATTCCACAAAACGTCAAAAAAAATCCATAAATTGGTTATGAACGATCGCAAATTGAAGGTGCACGAGCTAGCTGACATTGTAAAGATAACAGATGGTAGTGTTTTTACCATTTTACACGAGCATTTGGGTATGCGAAAGCTCTGTGCAAAGTGGGTGCCACGTGAGCTCACAGTCGATCAAAAACCGCAACGAATTAATGCTTCAGAGGAATGTATGACGCTGCTAAACCGCAATAAAATCGAATTCTATCGTCGATATGTGACAATGGATGAAACATGGCTTCACTATTACACACCAGAATCCAAAAGACAGTCAGCTGAGTGGACATCAGTCGACGAACCGAATCCAAAGCTAGCAAAGACCCAACAGTCGGCGTGTAAGGTGATGGCGTCTGTATTTTGGGATGCGAAAGGAATAATATTCATCGACTATCTCCAAAAAGGAACCACCATCAACAGCGACTATTACTGTGTACTTTTGGATCAATTGAAGGCTGAAATCGCCAAGAAACGGCCACATTTGAAAAAGAAAAAAGTGTTGTTTCACCAAGACAATGCACCGTGTCACAAATTGATGAAAACGATGGCAAAATTGTATGAATTGGGCTTCGAATTGCTAACCCACCCACCGTTTTCTCGATAGATTTAGCCCTCCAGCGACTTTTTTCTGTTTTCAGATCTAAAGAGAATGTTTGCTGGAAAGAAATTCAAGTCCAATGATGAAGTAATCGCTAAAACTGAGGCCTATTTTGACGGGAAAGAGAAATCGTACTATAAAAGTGGTATCGAAAAGTTGGAAAATCGCTATACTCGTTGTATCGCTCTCGAAGGCAACTATGTTGAATAATATAATCGAGTTTTATCAAAATTTTGTTTTTTTCTTACTTATCCTACGGACTTATTGAATGACCTGTTAAAATCGAAAAAATCTCAATTATTTTGAAAATAAAATTTAAAATTTCAATCCTACATATTTTACACAACTATACTTGAAATAGTATCGATATTTTTACTGATAAAATTCGCCTAGATAAACATTTTTTTTAAGAAAATTGATAAAAAAATCTTCTAGTTCCTCGTTTTTTTTTTTAAAGTTTTTCCAAAAGATTTCCTAGAAACAAGGCGCTTGAAATTTTTTCATCATGCAAACCATTCAATTTTTGCAGTTATACAAGTGGTGGGAAATTATTTGATCTGAAAGAAAATATTCAAACTTTTGAAAATATTCAAAAAACAAGTTTTACGTTATAGCCAGGAGTTCTTCTAGCTGCTATATGGTTAATATTATATTATTTTTATATTATATTGTTATATTGTTCTATGTGTATGTGTACCAAAACACTATACATTTAAGTTTCCTTAAATTAATTTCAACTTAAGCTTCCCACGAAGCCTAAAAAATAAGTTGGCAAGAGTAGGAAAAAAAAGAAAAAATATGCGAAACTGGCTCAATGCAACAATGTGGATAAATAGAAAAGGAAAAACGTGTAAAACGTGCTTTAAGCCAAATGAAAACACGCGCGCTCAAACCGGGAAAGTTTGTTTATAACTAAGTTAAAAAAAAAAAAAAAAACAAATAAACTAAAACAACTTTGATTTACGGCATAACGCGAGCGCGAAAAGAGTCAAGATATGAGCCAGGTTAATATTTCTAGAACAGACAACACTGCAAGCAAAGGTCGACTGTCTGTGGCTGCCACACTTTAGACTTTTGAAAAGTGGTTTTGTTTTTATTCTTGAAGAATTATTTAGTGTTTGCCTTTGCTTCACCAAAGCAGATACAAGTTTAGAAGAAAAGAGGGGTGAAAAAAAAAAGCCTTTAAAACAAGATTGACGCACGTTGATGGCGATGAAAAACTACGTGCCACGCACAAGCTGACACTCAGTCAGCTCTCCTCAGATGAGCGCGCTCAATTGCTCATTTAAAGCAACACTGCTGCGTTGTGCTGCAAGTAACGCGACATGCGTGCGTGCTTTTTGCCTTTGTTGCTTTTACCTTTTGGCTTCGACGTATGTTCGTCTGGCAAGATTTGTCTGTCTGCAGACAGACTTTATTTCGTCTGATCTGAACGAGTTGAATTTAGCAGCATGATCTTGCAGCGCATGATCTAAAAATTAGCCGTTTCATTGATTCGAGTCGCAACGGTCGACAAGGCTGTGCCACACGCACGGTACTTGCGACTGAATTTGGCGCTGTTTGACATAAACAGACAAAAACTATGAAGTGACTTGCAAACAAATATATATACACACACACACACACACTGACAAACGATCGCGATTTCCGCATTCCATGCATTAACGTTGTACAATCTGCAAAGATCTGCGTTGTCGTCGCTGGCACAAATTTTTCTTCTTACTCAAGTATGAAGCGTTGTCTGCAGCATTGAAGGCGACTGCGATCACATGTTGATCGCGCGGCATGTAAAGTGGCTAAAATGGCAACAACGACTACTATAAAGCCACAGCAAAAACAGAAGATGAAGCTGCAGCCGTGACTACTTCGGCGTAACCTAAATTCTGTTGCGTGCCATGCCAGCCATGATAGCGATCGTCACCATGATCATCATCATCATCATCTCTAGGCTTTTGTGATTTTGGTGCTTTTATTTTATGTTGTCTTATGTGGCTTATTTGGGAAACTGAACCAAGCTACGTATCATCCAACCAAGCAGCCAACGAAATAAATGGCAGCTAAATTTACTCAAAATATTATGTTCAGAAGTCAGCGTTTGTTTTGTTTTTAATAAGCAACTCAAAATTAACTAATCAACATAACTTAGGTTAAGAATCTTCAGTCGGCATATAGTAGTTAAAATAAAAAAATTAAAGATACCCGTATAGCTCGTCCCAAATCATTTGGAAAATTTGCAGTGCGTCTGAAGTGTTTGAAATATTCATAGCAAGCTATAAATAAAATAAGATCATACATAAGTTGATTGTATTGAAGCACTAGGCGAGTAATATATTTAGTCCAAACATTTGAAAAGCGATAGGGACGCTTAAAACAAAAAAGCTTAGAAGAATAATGCGATCCTTTTAATGTCCTGAATTTTAAATGTACTAGATGGATCAAAAACACTGTTTGGACCTTATCAGTGTGGCTTTCGACCTAGAAAATCCACCATAGACCAGATTTTTACGCTACGACAAATCCTGGAAAAAACCCACGAAAACCAAATTGACACACATCATCTATTTGTCGATTACAAAGCTGCGTTCGATAGCCCGAGAAGGGACGCAATAATGTCTGAGTTCGGCATACCTGCAAAGTTGATTAGACTTTGCAGAATGATGTTGAGCAACACACGCAGCTCCGTCAAGGTAAGAAATGACCTCTCCGAAACCTTCAATACCGAAAGAGGTTTCAGACTTCAGCATCATCATGGAGGGGATCGTGCGAAAGGCCGGTGTGCATCGTAATGGCACCATTTTCTACAAAGGTCCTTGCGTACGCTGATGATATTGATATAGTCGGCAGAACCAAGGGAGATGTTACCGCTGCTTTCACCGCTATCGAAAAGGAATCAGCCAAAGTGGGTTTGACGATAAATGAGGGTAAAACAAAGTATATGCTGTCTACGAACAGAGGAGCGTGGCGTCTAGACTCGCACGTTTCATCCGAAGTTTGTATACCTTGGCACCGCCATTAATAACAACAACGAAGTCAGCCTGGAGTTAAAGCGAAGAACAATAATTGCTAGTAGGTGATACTACGGGCTCAGTAAGCAACTAAGTTTCAGAGCCCTGTCTCGATCGACAAAACTATCACTCTACAAGACGCTCGTTCTACCTATGCTGCTGGCGCTGAGGCATGGGTAGTTTCGAAAACTGACGCAGCCGCTCTGGGGGTGTTCGAGAGAAAAGTTCTTCACAAAATCTTCGGTCCTGTTCGAGTTGGTGATGACTATCGCATCCGAATGAACCACGAGCTGTATGAGCTCTACGAAGATATTGACGTAGTTCGGCGTATAACTGTGCAGCGACTACGCTGGCTGGGTCATGTCCATCGTATGGACGACGAAGTTCCAACGAAAAAGGTGCTCGAGGCGAGGGTCGCTGGACAACAACGACGAGGTAGACCATGCCTCCGATGGATAGACTGCCGAGGCTGAGGAAGCCCTAACCGTACTTGGTGTATCCGATTGAAGAAGGCGCGCGCAAAGCAGAGGCGCCTGGCGAGAGCGCCTGGTTGTTACGGCCACCTAAGTAAGTAAGTAAGTAAGAATGATATCGTTAATGATAATTGTTTTCACAATTTTTTCATTTGAATGATATCGTCAACGATTAACGATTATTTCTGGATAATTTCATCGTTTTAATTTTATAATTTTTTATTATAAAAAAATCTTTTCATCCACCTACAGTGGATCACAGCTTACTTCATACAGTTCCAATTTAAAAATTTGTTGCACTATACAGAGTGTCCCATAATGGGGTGCAACTATTTACGGACCTGAAAGGTTATATCGAGCTGAGCAAAAAATCGTATGGGAGGAGAGGCGTCTATTTTCACATTCTTAGGAGCTACAGGGTTAATTAACATATCACGACTTTGATTCACGTTATTGTTTCTAGCAGAAAAACTAACTTACATCTTTTTAGTACAGCCAAATTTTTTATTTTTAAAGATATGTTTATGTTTTTGGTGTCATTGAAAAGAAAATTGAATAAATTACAAAATTGATTTAAAAAAAAAAAATTTAATTTATTACGCAAAATTCTGAGAAATTTACATTCAAATTTTAAATTTGGTAATTTCAACCGATTGATTTCTTCTTCACACGGTCACAGCTCGGTAACGGTTAAGTTGGTGGGGTTTGTTGATATACCGTTGGAAAGATGATTTCATTGCCTTTAAAATTAGCTATCAAAATAATCATAGCTATCAATCTATGTAAGTTAGTTTTTCTGCTAGAAACAATAACGTGAATCTAGGTCGTGAAATATTAATTAACCCCGTAGCTCCTAAGAATGTGAAAATAGACCCCCCCTCCCACACGATTTTTTGCTCAGCTCGACATAACCTTTCAGCTCCGTAAATAGTTGCACTCAATTGCGGGACACCCTGTATATTGAATAGATTAAAATGCCAAAAAAATGTTGTTTGTTATAACTAATAAACAAAAATTTTGAAAATAATGCTTAAATTCATGTCACAGCTTATTTCATGCACTTAAACTTAGATCTTAATTTACAAAAAAATTTAAGATTTTACATAAAAATCAATACTTATTATAATACCCCTTTTGCATTTATTATATCTTGTTGTCTTTTTGGGATCGAATCTACAAACTTTTGAGAAGTTGCTGTGGTAATTTTGTTCCACTCTTTTGTAATGAATTTTTTTTTAATGCTGCTTTGTTGCAAATATGAAATATGAGCTTTCATAATAATGTTTATTGGGTTTTCATCATTTATTTTTTTATCTTCTCTTTTATTATTATTACAATACTATTAACAGAATCATTTTCACAATTTTTTTTTAAGCATGCTTTAAAAAAAAAAAACCTTCCCCAAGTTTGATCAGTTTTAATCTTTATAATTGCCTTTTTCCGCTGCTTCTATACGAAGCATTTCAAAGTTTAAACAAACACTCCATCAAAAGAAGGCATTCATTGGCATTAATTGATCGACTTTGTTGCAACATTATTTAAGCGTGTGTGTATGTGTGTTTAGTTCGCAGTAGGCCAAACAAAGTTATTGACACGCGACGGCGAAACATTTTAAGTGCAAGCATTTAACTAAAGCTAGATGCTCTTAAAATGCTAACTCAGTGCATTTAATTAAAAATAAAAAATAAAATGAAAACAAACACTAAAAGTTACGCATTTAACCATTTAAAAAAAAAAAAAAAAAAAAAACAGTGAACAAATCAACAACACAAAAACAAACAAACCATCAGCCTCGAACAATCGATGTGCTTAGATTACCCTTCAATCAAAATGGCGTTTCAAGCGTGCTAATTTTGTGCAGCAGTTGGCAGCGCAAGTGGGTTATACACACTTACACACACACACACACGCTATTAACACTAATAAACACACTATAAAGTTTCTGCTAAATGCCGATTCTAGAGAGTTTGCTAGTTAGTTAAAATTAACTGCTTTTCGCTGCTGAGCATTCGCGAACTTGTTAGAAATTCGTGCAGCCACATCTGCTCGTCGTCATATGAAATCTTATGTACCCAGTGGTAAATGGGCAAGTGACGTTTCCTATTAAATTTGTTTGAACATTGCCGCTCAAGCACTGATGATATCTACCTTACACAGTAAGCGGCCATGGGAGTAGGTATGCTGCTTATGAAGCACAAAATAGAAGAGAACACAAAAAATTAAACGAAATTTCTCTCAAAGCCAAAAACACAACGAAAACGAAAAAGAACACACCGAAAAGATACAAACGAAATCAAATGACGCCACAAACTACATTCACAATAATTTCTACGATTTAATGAGCGAATTTTTTTGCCTGTTTCGCTAGCATATCAGAATTTATTTTCGATATTTTTTTTTTTTTCTTATTTTATCAGGTTGGCAACTAAGTAATTTCGGATTTTTTTTAGAATGACCTTTTGTCATCTTTCAGGCAGCATCATAACTCCACGTTCATAAAACTTCTGGGTTTTATCATTACATCATCATTATTATTGAAATTTTTACCATTCAAGGAGTTTTCATTCAAGATCGAAATAAAAAGTAATCAGATGGTGCAAGGTCAAGACTATATGGTGGATGTGGTAAAATATCCCAACCAAGCTCCAATAATTTTTGCCAAGTGACCAAAGATGTGTGTGGCCTTGTATTGTCATAGTGGAATACAACGCCTTTTCGATTTGTCAATTCGGGCCGCTTTTCTTCAACTGCATTGTTCAATTTTGTTAGTTGTTCAATGTAGAGATGTGAATTGATCGTTCGGTTGGGTGGTAAATGTTCAAAGTAGACAATTCCTTTCTAATCCCACCAAACTGATAACATAACTTTCTTTTGATGAATATCAGCTTTTGATGTTGTTTAAGCTGGTTCACCTGGCTTGCTCCACGATCTTTTCCGATTGACATTGTTGTAAACAACCCATTTTTCATCACCAGATATCAATCGTTTTAAAAATGGATCATTTTCATTACGTTTTTTTAACAAATCGCAGATGTTAATGCGTTGTGTTAAATGATTTTCTTTCAGTTCATGAGGAACCCATATATCGAGTTTTCGTACATAGCAAAGTTGTTTTAAGCAATTTTCAATACATGTATGTGATACATGAAGCTTCTCTGCAATCTTACGTGTTGTAATGTGACGATCCGAATCGACTTTGTCTTTGATTTGGTCGTCATCAACTTCAACTTTTCAATCAAAGAGCGTCTTTCATCTTTGAGAGAAAAATCACCGGAACGAAATTTGGCAAACCAATTTTGACACTGCCGTTCTTTTAAAGCTTCGTCACCATAAACAGCACATAACCTTTTGTGAGCTTGCGATGCGTTTTCTCCTTTCCGGAAATAAAATAGCAAAATATGACGAAAATATTCGTTTTGATTTTCCATTTTTTAACAGACGCCAAACAAAAACTACACAACCGATCAAAAAAATTTTTTTACTGATTGACAGTTAAAGTACCAACTATCAAATAACAAAATGTGTTTGACATTTCGATTACGTCAGCAAACCTAAAAATTCAACTAAAGCCATCTAGAGAGTGAAATCTGCAATTACTTAGTTGCCAACCCAATATATATTAAATTTTTACTCAGTTTCAAATATTAACAGTTTAATATTAACTGCAAAACTTTCTGTTAGAAAACACGATGTAGCTTCATAGACGAATGAAGTCAAACTGTTGCGTAAGCGAGCTGTAAAAAGACGCCCGCTTATCATAGAAATACTCGCTTAAATAACACAGGAAACTAATAGTGGCTTAAAGTTTAGAGAGCAAACGAAAAAAAAGTGCTTGCAAGTCATTTCTCAATTATTGTGTACTTTTTCTATGAGGGTGGCAACTGTGACTTCGGATTTGTTTTGTTTATATTTTTTGTTTACATTTTTGACAAATCAGACAATGCTTCCAAGTTTTAAGAAACATTCTTAAGCAACTTAGCAGTCGTTTTTTGACTACTCGCTTGGTAAAAAACACAGCAAATGTTAAAATGAACTATCGATCCTAAAAACGTCAAGCAGTTTTTATCACATTCCGCTTTTAGTATTTATGCGTATTACAATATTAGAACATGTCCAATTGTTAGTTGTGTCAGCATCAAACTGCACGCTTTATTGTCACAAAAGTGCTTATACGAGGGGTGTCTTTTATATTTCGGGATTAGAGAACAAAAACAAATATTAATCATCGAAAATCACTTTATTGTTTTTCAAAATATTCTCCATTAAGATCTATACACTTTTGCATGCGTTTGAACCAATTGTCGAAGCACTTTTGCCAATCTGATTGAGGTATCTCCAAAACATGCATTCTGAATGCCGCAACAGCTTCTTCAGCCGTCGAAAATCGTTGTCCACGCAGTTTATTCTTCACGGTTGGGAATAAAAAGAAGTCATTCGGTGCCAAGTCAGGACTATACGGCGGATGACCCATCAAATCGATGTTTTGGGTGCTCAAAAATGCAGTTGTTTGAGCCGATGTGTGAGAGCTCGCATTGTCGTGGTGAAGAGTGATCCGTCTTCGGCGGTTAGTTTTCCTGATTTCTTGGAAGACAACTGGCAAACAAATGGTTGTGTACCACTCAGAGATGACTGTTCTGCGTTGTTCTAGTGGTACGGTTGCGACATGTCCATATTTTCCGAAAAAACAGGCGACCATTTGCTTGGAAGTGCTTCGTGCGCGAACAACTTTTGTTGGATTTGGCTCATCTTGAAACACCCATACAGTCGACTGCTGTTTACTTTCGGGCTCATACGCGTAAATCCACGATTCATTACCTGTCACGATGTCATAGACGTGTTTCGAAGCACCGCGATCGTATTTTTTGAGCATTTCCTTCGACCAATCGACACGAGCCTTTTTTTGAGCGATTGACAAATTGTGTGGGATCCAACGCGAACAAATTTTTTTGACAGTCAAATGTTTATGCAATATTGAATGTATGCTGGTCCCACTTATGCCTAAGGTTGCCTCAATCTCACGATAAGTAACATGACGATCTTGCAATATCAGTTCGAGCACAGCATCAATGGTTTTCGGAACAACAGCTGATTTCGGACGACCTTCACGAAATTCGTCTTGGAGTGAACTACGACCACGATTGAATTCACCATACCATCGATAAACACTGGTCCTTGATGGAGCTTCATCGCCAAAAATTGAATTAAGTTCATCCATGCACTGTTGCTGTGTTAATTCACGTCGAAAGTTGTAAAAAATAATCGCACGAAAATGTTCACGATTTAATTCCATTTTTAGACCGAGATGAATCTTTTAAGTTACTATAAACAACACAAATAGCGCTCGTATGTCAAAACGTTCTGAGTACGTATAAGCCAACAAATGTCAAACTTTGCGATAGAGCTTTCAGTTGACAGATTGCAACACCAGGGTTGCCAAATCCCGAAATATAAAAGGCACCCTACGTATCAAAAACAGAGTTTCCAATTCTATAAAACATCCATTAGTGTTGCCAACCACTTTCTTCTATGTTTCTATCTTCTATCTATGTTTACAACAATACGTAACAATATCACCACCACAAAATTTACCAGCGGGTATCTGGTTAGTTCTTGTGAATTTAGCTAACAAAAACTATAATAAAAATAAACTTTTTAGTGCTTTTAAATGAATAGCTTAATCAATGGCTTTTACATTTTTCGTCATTAACATTAGTTATTTATACAAATTTTGATCGAAATCATTTCTACTGCTGTGCAGCACCAATTTCAAATAGTTTTATTAATTTAAATGATCTACCTCAGCATTGGCTCTTTTTTTTCTCATGCTCTCTTTCTTATTTTCCTGCATTTTTATCTAGTTATTTTTAATTTATTCTTAAGCTTTCTTTCGTAGTTCTTATTTTTAGTGTATTTTGGTTGAGTTTTTTTTTTTTTTTTTAATTTGTCATTTTTACTGCATAATTTTCTTCATTAATGTTTTGGAAAATTAATTAATACAATAATTCTTCATAGCGTGTTGTGCTTACTTTGAACTTTAGACCGACTAGCTAACAGCAACTTAACGCTTTCCAATATTGCTTTGAGGAACTTCCAAGCCTTCAATATTTTCTGACTTTTGTTTACATAGCATTTTGTAGCATACATTATGAGACATATGGTATTCTTAGTTTCTTTATATCACATGATTTTTACAGAAGAAATATCTTAGTTTTTTTTTAAATTTTACCGTAGAAATATCTTAGTGATTGAATAACCAGAATACTCGTTATACTCTTTGCTTTTTCCAACAAAAAAAACAGAAAAAAAAAATTATTTTATAAAAGTATTGAATGTGTACAGAATGTTAACATATGATTGAATGAACAACTCTGATATGTTTCTTTTGACAGCATCTAGTTTTTATAAGCGTTGGAACTAGGCAGACATACATTGTGGCGGCCGTGGCGTAGTGGGTAGAGTGTGTGGCTCATACGCCAGAGAACCCAGGTTCGAATCCCCCAACTGACACAGAAAGTTTTTTCAATTGAATTCATTTTTCTGTTCGGCCGTCACCTCTCTGCAGGCAATGGCAAACCTCAGAAAGTAAAAAACTGCCATGAAAAGCTTCTTGAGAACATAAGCCAAGCCTTAGGTCCAGTTCTCGATCATTTGTGTTCAATTATTTCACAACACACACAACACAAATTGATCATAAGAAGCTCGGTCAAAGTCCTTTCAAGGGCTATAATGGCCATTTCGTTTTTTTTTAACATTTCATTAGAGTTATAAAAAAGCGTGAAAAATGTTTGTTAAAAGCTTTTGAAAATTTACAAAAAATAGCGTTTCGGATTAAATTTTCTTCAGATTTTAAAAGTGAGTAAATGTAATGTGTAGTATTGTTTAATATCTTTAAAAATAAGAACGTTGTGGTAAAATTCCATCAATTAGAAAAAAGTGGCTTACACTGGGGTGATGTGTAACACATCTTACACATTATAATTGCAGTTAAAGAGACAACAACGTCAAACTCTGAAATGCAAGCACGTCTCAACGGCATTAAAAGAGATCGGCCCAGTTCATACTATTCAGCCCAGACCAAAATCCAATCGTGGTAGGAAGTCAATGAAAAGCTGTGTTCTAACAACGCCACAGAAACGTTTACAGTTGCAGAGGAGGTGGGAAAAAAAAATATGGAAAAGAAAACCAAACAAGCGACAAAGAAAAATGCATTTGCTATTATTTTGCTATTATTGCGTGTGCTATTATTTCATTAAGTTCTTATCAAAATACTTTTACTAAACATAAAAAGTCAAAATAAACATAAAAAATTAAAGTTTCCACCGATTTGAAAACGACCAAAAAAACCATATTTTAAATTTTTTGTTCTTCATCATCCATTTCTGAAAATATTCAACAGCCATGGAAACACTTACTCTGAATTGGTTTTTCTGTAAATAATAGGCCTAAAAACCAATAAAAAATTCAATTTCTTAACACTTTTATTGTAGCAAATAAAAACGTGTTACACATCACCCCACTTCAGCCTACTAATAAAAAAATTTATATGCGGTATTTCACCAAATCACCGAGTTTTTGAATCGATCTTCGTAATTTTTTTTGATATGTTTTAGTACGGAGTAAAAGCAATGTGTACAGCAATTATAAGCCTTTTATTCCAAACCGTTATTGAGTAATCGATTTTTTATATTTTTAAGCAAAACATTTTCAATTAATAATAATGACTAAAAATTAATTCGATCCTTATAAAAAGTAGGGTATAATTTTTTTCATCTTTGATTGTAGTTTCCGAATAAAAAATAAAAGAAAACTATGCGAATTAATTATTACTTAGATCTTAATGTTTAATAATTAAAATCGACGTTTTCAAAAAGTCCGACAACTTAGATTTCTTTTTAAATTTTTTCCAAAATATATTTATTACCTAACTTTTAAGCCGTAGTTCAAGATTTGTACATAATTTTTTAAATTTTTTCAAATATTGATTCTTTTTATGATTTAATTATCTATAATTACACTTTCTTATTTGATTAAGCTTCTTTGTTGTGTGTGTTCAATTGTGTTGTGTGTGTGTTGTGAAATGTTTGTGAACACAAATGACCGAGCATTGGACCAACAAGCTTTATGCCGACTCTGAACGGCTTATGTTCTCAAGAAGCTATGGCAATTTTTACTCTCTGCACCGAGAAAAAAGCTTATGTAAAATTGAAAAAAAACCTAGTATAACTTATAAGATGGCTTTGGCAGTTTTCAGCCACGCAAGTACTTTATAAAAACGCCTAAGTTTTCTTTCAAGTCAGCACTTGCCAATTTTTATTGGATGATAAATAACCCAACTATTTGGTAATTTTTTATACACTGCTTTAAAAAAAAAAAATTTAATTTCAAAAATAGAACTTTTTTTCGGGTTTTGGTTTTTTTATTTTCCTTTTTTTTCAAGCTGCTGCCGTCTCTCGTTTTGTGATTTGCTTGACTGAAATCGGCAACAACACAAATTTTTCTTTTATCAACAGCGTTTTTTTTTTTTCTAAAAAATTAATGACTTCTCGGCATTTCTTGCTGATTGACGTATATTATAACAAGAACATTAAATTAAATCAAATATCAAATACAAAAATTTTACCTTCGCATTCCGTTGAGATTCGAACCCACACCCACCGCTACCACTGTGTCTGAATACACTACGCTACGCATTGAGCCAAACTCCTTCGTTACGCGGAGTGAATTATTCAATATTAATTACAACTGAAGCTATGCTGCAGCTATCAACAGAATACTGCGACATACTTCATCTGTTAATACAGCATCTGTTATTATCTGTGAAGCAAATGTTTTTTTTTTCTTGCAGGGCATCGAAGTATGTGCTTTCAAGGCAATGTATTAAACAATAAATTGCTTAGGTGAATCAACGTAGCTGCAGTTATGTCAGCAAACAGCGCGAGGCTGCTTGGAATACTTGGTAGAGCGGTGGACTGGCACCAATAGTTCCAGGGTTCGATACCTCACGGCGGGCAGACAAATTTTTTTTTCTTGTTTTCTTTTCTTTTTGATGAAATGTAAAAAAATTTACGTGTATTTTTTAATTTACTTTATGTTATTTCTGAATTTAAAAGTGGTTTTATTACAAAAAAAAACAATTAAATTATAAAATCTATCCTTCTCTCGTGTGTCTAATGACGCAGCTGTGTTTTTTTTTTTTGCAGAATATAGCTCAAAACTATGCTTAAGCCATCCATGCTAGTTGTTTTTTAATTTTCTATTTTTGGATTTTGGGCTTGGGCGAATCAAAAAATTTTTTTTTGGCAAGGTATCGAAGTATGTGCTTTCAAAGCAATGTATTAAATAATAAATTGCTTAGGTGAATAATCATAAGTTTATAATTCCCATACAATGCTCTTTACCCAAGCCGACTTAGGTGATTTACCTATTGTTTTTTTTCTCGGTGTGAGGTTTGCCATTGTCTGCAGAGAGGTGGCAGAAAATATATTTTGTGTCAAAAATGCGATTCGAGCCTGGGTTCTATCGCCACGCACCTCAACCAGTATGCCACGGCCGCCGCCGATAACGGTTAATTATATTTTACAAAATTTGTGTTTAGATGACTTTTTTAACAAGCCAAAATTTGTTCAAATCGGTCAAGAGTATCATATGGAAATTTGTGTTTGCAATTTGTACAGTTTTTATGAGGCCTCCTTTCAACTTTTGCAAACATGCAGCCCTTTATCGATTTAGAAGACGTTTGCTAATTTCGTTTACGTCCATTTCGTGCAAGATAATAGGAACTGACCTAATGTACTGCTGTCCCAAATTTCATAATTTTTGCATGAATTTGTACCGAAATGTGGGGTAGGTATATTGTACTAAACACGTAAATTGGTATTGAGATGATCTTTTCAACAATCCAAAATTTCTCCAAATCGGTCGAGAATAATATATATATATATATATATATATATATATATATAAATAGCCATTTAAGCCCTTGAAAGGACTTTACCCGAGCTTCTTATGATCAATTGTGTTGTGTGTGATGTGAAATGTTTGAACACAAATGATCGAGAACTGGACCTACTAGTTTTATGCCGACTCCGAACGTCTGGAATGGAATGAGGTTTTCCATTGTCTTCAAAGAGGTTATGGCCGAACAGAAAAATCAATTCAATTGAAAAAATTTTCTGTGTCAGTTGGGAATCGAACCAGGGTTCTCTGGCGTATGGGCCACACACTCTATCCACTGCGCCACGGCCCCCACAATCGGTCGAGTAGAGTATGCTATCTATGGATATTTGAGTTTTATCTATACAGTTTTCATGCTCACCTTTCAACTGTTGCGATTGTCGATTTTAAGACGCATATCACTGATTCCATGTCAAATCGGACGCTTTTGTCCAAAAATTGATTTTGACGATTCCGGTTTTTTTTCTTAAAATTTGGACGTTGATAGTACTTTAAAAAATAAAAATATTTGCATACTTGTTTTTTAATTTTAATCATTTTTGCAAGCTATACACTGAAAAATTAAACAAAAATCAAAAGTTGTCATTTGAATGTGCAGTAAAAAACTATATCTTCAAAAACGTTAGTCCTACAAAAAAACGTTAACGACATATTTACAAGACCTTGAATTGATCTTCTTTGTGATGTAATTTTTGACCAATACTTTCATGAAAAAATTTAATTTATTTGGCCACTAAAAATTTCATTCTCATTTTTCAAAGTCGGAACCACCATTTTTTTTTTTTGGGTGTTTTGTAGCCACAGTTGTAAAATTTAAGAAAATTGTGAATCGGTATCATGAAATGCACATTCTAACTTCGTGTCTTAAACTTTTACTCACAAATGATTGTTATTAACTGCTTACCTTTCTTTCTTAAATTTTAGACCACTAAATTTTCTCTCTCTCTCCTCCAAAGACAAAGCAGTATCAGTGCCAGTAAACAACATTCATAGTTAAGCAGATGTTTCACACGACGGTCAACAAATAATTAAGTTAAAACTTATTAAATTGTCTTCATTACTGTAATCTTTTCCCCTTACTGTAATCTTTAAACATATGTCAGAGCATTCATCACAACTTTTAAAGCACAGACACAGATATCTAAGCAGACTCTTTTATTATTTTCAACTTTCTCTTTCCTAATAAAGAAAACTTCTAATGTTGTCTAGTTGCAACTCGATTGACACAAGTACTCGTAAAACTAACAGACAGACATTCTTTGGAATTCTTGGCTCTGGCATGCTTTATTTATCAACGTCAACTAGCGGTTGACTGACTGTACGTCTTGCACTTGTTCTTCTCTGCCTACCGAAGCCGCTGCTTCCTTAAGTTTTCTTTCTTGCATTTATGGCTAACAAATTTTTGAAAATCAGCAAGTGTATCGAGGAACCTCGGTTGGAACCTTTCACAGATACGTTATTACGTTGAGTCTAACACAGTGATGTGTTTTACGCATCTGTAAATATTAAGTTTCATATAATTTTTTAATGTATCTACGAACAACTCACAGTGAAATTCTTATACTAGCGATCTTACTTAAATCATGGTTAACTCATCGTAATAGAAGTCATGCATATTCCAAGACTTGGTTAAAAACACACTCCATAGCTTGGCTTTGACTGACTGCGCTAAGTTAACCAACTCACTCACATTAGTATATTTAATGAGTGCGATCGGTTCGCTTGAAGTAAAAAAGCAAAAATTGCTAACTAACGAAGTCTGTCTCTGAATGACAGTTTCTTCTTTCTATTTATTATTTGTTAATTTTTTAGTTTATGCATATTTAATAAATAATTATTTTAAATTGCATCCATTACATACTATATTGAAATGGAAAAGTTCTTCTATGGAATCTCCTGCCAGACTTTCCTGTGCATACGTAGTAGAATGAGAAGAGTATTACGAAAAAAGCTACGTTCAGATAAAAATATTTAGACCGTACAATTCAATCATAAAAGAAAGAGAACTACTGATTGTTGATTTAACATAAGTATGAGCAACTCAAATAAATATGTCTACGTAGCCCAGTGGTTAAAACAGCCGACTATGAATACAAACGTACTGTGTTCAATCCTCAGTGAAAGCAACAATATAAAAAAATTTAAATAGTAATTTTTCGTTTTTATGCAACTAGTGCGGCGAATTGCTGTGTTGTTGTTTTCATAAGAACCATTTCGTTACATTGGGGGGTAACCCCATCTAGTTCGCCGTATTGTTGTATACGCGGCTATAAAAGTTTCACTTAAAAAAATTGTTGATTTTGGGATGCCTCTAAATGTATTGCCGGCCTTAAGTGCATATGTAAAATTAATGATGGAATCGTTTTTATGTATTATTTGATGTAGGCCTTGTACGACCTTGTTTGTTGCGACCGAACTTTTGGTCGTTAGACTTTTTCACTTCAAATTAGCTCTGTTCGACAGCTGTTCGTCCGAATTTATTGCCCAAAAGGCTTTTTAGTTTATATTTGCGTCATGTTTGACCCTTGTACGGCCATTTGGCCCATATTCGTTCGCTGTTCGCTGCGCTAATATTTTTACTCCAAATAATTCTTTTTATGCTAAAAAGTTAAATTTTATATACAAAATTTCATCGTTTTTCAAATGCTGCAAACGAATTTAAAATTTTAGAAATACAAAAAAAAAACTTGTAGTTTTGTTGTTTTTTATTTTTGTTGAAAATATTCTAATAGAAGTATTAACAATATTATAATTTAATGCCCCGATTAATAACAGTACGTTCAAAAAGTCCATAAGATGACACATAGATGGCGTTACTAGATTTTTTCCCATATGATTTTTATTTAGTACCAACCTTCAAACCATGCGTATAAAAATTTGACAACAATCTGACAATTGATTCGTCAGTTATAGCATTTTATGTACTATTGTTATTGGAAAAAAGATGGAAAAAAGTGAATTTTGAGTTTTGATAAAGCATTGCTTTTTGATGAAAAAAAAAAAATACAGTGGAAACCAAACAATGGCTTGATAAACATTATCCGCACTCTGCTCCATCGAAATAAATGGTATAAAAGTGGATTGCTGAATTTAAACGTGGTCGTACCAGCACAAATGATGCAGAGCGCAGTCGACGCCCAAATCAGACTGTTATTCCACAAAACATCAAAAAAATCCACAAATTATTTATGAACGATCGCAAATTGAAGGTGCACGAGATAGCTGACATTGTAAAGATATCAGATAGTAGTGTTTTTACCATTTTACACAAACATTTGGGTATGCGAAAGCTTTGTGCAAAGTGGGTGCAGCTTGAGCTCACCGTCGACCAAAAACAACAACGAATTTATGCTTCAGAGGAGTGTTTGGCGCTATTAAACCGCATTAAAATCAATAAATTCTATCGTCGATATGTGACAATGGATGAAACATGGCTTCACTATTACACACCAGAATCCAAAAGACAGTCAGCTGAGTGGACATCAGTCGACGAACCGAATCCAAAGCTAGCAAAGACCCAACAGTCGGTTTGTTAGGTGATGGCGTCTGTATTTTGGGATGCGAAAGGAATAATATTCATCGACTATCTCCAAAAAGGAACCACCATCAACAGCGACTATTACTGTGTACTTTTGTATCAATTGAAGGCTGAAATCGCCAAGAAACGGCCACATTTGAAAAAGAAAAAAGTGTTGTTTCACCAAGACAATGCACCGTGTCACAAATTGATGAAAACGATGGCAAAATTTAATGAATTGGGCTTCGAATTGCTTACCCACCCACCGTATTCTCGATAGACTTAGCCCCCTGCGACTTTTTCCTGTTTTCAGATCTCAAGAGAATGCTCAGTGTAGATAGCTTTTTTTCCGCCTCCTGTAAGAATACATACCTATATATTTTTGAATGTTTTGACTCGTTTATAAAAATTATGAAAAAACTTTTAAGAATACCAGTCATAATATTTATGTTGACATCAGGCCCGTAGCCAAGGTGGCTATTTTGGGTGTTTTAGCACCCCCCATAGGGTCCAAAAAGTTAAAAAAAATAAGAAATATACACAAATTTTTATAATCAGGCATTTGCGCTTGCCGATTTGTGCGTATTACTCTCTTTTGCCAATTCGATGGTGTGAACATTAACAGCAAAAGCATCAACGAACTTCAGTTATCGAACAAAATTCGATAATTTTGATTGCAGTTTTTCTACCGCTTTGCTTCCAGCAAAGTTCTTCTTTCATCATTGAAAATACCGACTCTCTCTCTTTGGAAACATTTTTAAAAAATGAAGGAAACTTGCAACAAACACAATATTGTGGTTATTATTCAATATTATATGTTTATATTGTGTTATAACAATTATAATATTATATGTGGAAGAGAAGTGCAATAACAAGCAAGGTTGAGGACTTTTATAGAATAGAAGTATGCACACCATTTTTGAACGTTGCAATCAACAAAATAGATGTACGATTTTTAAAACATAAACAACTTCTTTCATCGTTTAATGTTCTTTTCGGGACAAGTTATGACGAAGACGGAGCACATTATATGATTGAAAAGTATGCAAAAGTAGTGTTGTCATGTTGCGGTAAAAAAGACATAGGCGACAACGAAATAGCTATTTGCCAACAGATGCTGAAGCCAATTTTGTTCCAGAGGAGCCAAAGGAGTTGGAGCGCAATTGACAGCTATAATTATTATATATTTTTGTAACTTTATAATATTTTTCCAATTCCATTTTAAAGAGTACGACTCAACAGCTGTTTCCCAACATGCACTGTTTGCTGAAAATCTTATGCACGTTACCAGTGACAACATTAAAAAATGAACGCTTGTTCTCTTCGCTAAGGCTAATAAAAACATATCTCCGAAATTCTATGGGCGAGAATCGTTTGAATGGATTTGCGTCCTTAAGTATTCACAGGGACCGCATCGTAACAGTGGACGATGTCTTAGAAGAATTATCAAAAAAAAAAAAAGAAGACTTTACATAAACGTTTAAAAACTTAAATAAACAAGTTTTTTTTTTTTAAATGCAGGTAGTTTTCATTATCTAAATATAGAACTTTAATATAAAATAGGGTATAGAAATGTGGTATAAAATACCCCCCATGGGCAAATACTGGCTATGGGCCTGGTTCACATACTTAAAGAATATCCTGATTGTGAAAAAGTTCAGGAGAAATCTGAATTGTATTTACACACAATATGAATTTTTTTCTTAAGTTTTATGAATCCGTTCTTAGATTTTATGAATCAAGGTTGTATGAACGAAATTCTGAAATATTATGTACAGATTTTTTTCTGTGTAAATATATATTTTGGCAGTGGATAGGTTTGGAAACCTAATCTATTCTCTACATAGTATTAAAATTTTAAACATTTGTATATAATATGCAAAAAATAGCTAATAAAGTAAAACGTATTTCTTTAGGGGGCATACCCACCCTCCTTAACTTCTGTTGACAATACGCCTCCGTTATTAAATAAATAAATAAACAAACCAACTAACCATATATTAAATGAAAAATCTTTTCTTTATTCTTTAGTTTTTTTTTTATGAGGTGTGAATAATTCTTATCTTTACCTTATTCCAACAACAACCGCAGCGGACACAACATCAAATGCTACTTTAACTAAAGAGTTTTAAATTACTCGTCATTATCTAAAATTGTCTGTATTTTCTCTTGAAACTTGTACTTATTCATTATCTGTCTGTCCATTTGTATGCTGCATTTGTTGCTTACTTCTTGGTTTCCACCTAATTACATAGATACACATGCATACACATATATTAAGCATGTGCGGAAATAATGACCTCATTTTATTCGTTCTTTTTTTAATTCGCTTTTTTATATTTTTTCTTTTTTTTCTTTTGTCTCTTTTATTTTATATGCTTTATATTTAATTTTCTTGTTTTATTAGTTTTTTATATTTTTTTCTTTTTAATTTTTTTGCAGAAGTTGTTAAATGTTTTTTTTTTTTTAATTTTGTTGTGTTTTTTGAAATTTTGTTGTTGCCAATGTCAACGGGTTTTTATAGTTTTGTCCAGTATTTAATAAAGTTGCTTTGCACATATAACAAGTCAGTGTTATTAATTCTACTCTTTGCAACTTTTTAATTTGGTCAGCTGAAAGCAATTTTTTGATTATTCTGTTTAATTTTCTTATGTTTCTTTTTTTATCATCGTGCATTAATTTAACTCGGGTGATGGCCGTGGCGTAATGATTAAAGTGCGTAGCCCGTATACCAAAGAACCACAGTAATAACCAAATATTTTTTCTGATCACCCCGCATCTCTCTGTAGATAATGGCATGCTTCATAGTGAAAAAAATATCATGTACAGCTACGAGTACTTGAGAACATTAGCCGTTCGGAGTCTGCATACAATTTGTAGGATCAGTTCTCGATCATTTGTGTACAAACATTTAATAATACACACAACATAGATTGATCAATAGAATTTCAGTCAAAGTCCTTTGGAGGACTGAATTGGCAAATTAATTTTTTTTTTCTTAATTATTTAACTCTTAGAAAATAAAAAGAATTCTTTGGGCTCGTATATATATAGTAGGAATCTAGAGAACCACAAAAAAAAAAAATTCTTCCAAGTCATTTAAGAGGTCAAAAAATTCATTTGGGATAAATGAAAATAAATCGTTATTAAATCATTCGTCGGGGTAAAATTCCTTCTAAGAACAAACTTTTTTCCAAACAAACTGTTCGTAAATGACCCTGTAGTGGAAGGAATATATTCCGAATGTGTGAAGAATATTTTACCAAGTAATGTCAAATATTTCCTAAAGATTTTCCTTCTATTTAAAAAGGCATTTTATAGTATTACATCGTACCGCCACGCAATTTGTGGCCAGACTCGTATCTATCTTTTCATACGTGTATTTCGTATCGCTACTTATATTATGACTTCATTTGACTTCGAATAAAAAGAAGCTCTTTATCTGAATCTCTCATTTGACTTAGAATAAAAATACCGTTCATCTCAAAGCTTCTAAACCATTCAATGACGAAGTCTTCTTGACAAAATGGCGCGTATTATTAAAATAAAAATTATTTAAAAATAAAAAACAATTAAAAAATAAAAAAAAATTAAAAAATAAAAAACAATTAAAAAATAAAAAACAATTAAAAAAAATAAAAAAAAATAAAAAAAAAAAAAAAAAAATAAAAAAAATTAAAAAAAAATAAAAAAAAATAAAAAAAAATAAAAAAAAATAAAAAATAAAAAAATATAAAAAATAAATAAGAAGTCTTCTTGACAAAAAAAAAATATAAAAAAATTAAAACGAATAAAAAAAAAGTACAAAAAATAAAAAAATGTTTTTTTAAAAATCATAAATAATACTTTAGCTTTGTTTTTTATTTTATGAAGTAAATTTTTAAGGTATTTCTTATTAATTGTGGGTAAAACACTAGACAGCATCGCAGTCTATCACTGTAACGGTCATTGTTATTAGTGTTATTGTTATTGTTATTGTTATTGTTATTGTTAGTGTTATTGTTATTGTTATTGTTATTGTTATTGTTATTGTTATTGTTATTGTTATTGTTATTGTTATTGTTATTGTTATTGTTATTGTTATTGTTATTGTTATTGTTATTGTTATTGTTATTGTTATTGTTATTGTTATTGTTATTGTTATTGTTATTGTTATTGTTATTGTTATTGTTATTGTTATTGTTATTGTTATTGTTATTGTTATTGTTATTGTTATTGTTATTGTTATTGTTATTGTTATTGTTATTGTTATTGTTATTGTTATTGTTATTGTTATTGTTATTGTTATTGTTATTGTTATTGTTATTGTTATTGTTATTGTTATTGTTATTGTTATTGTTATTGTTATTGTTATTGTTATTGTTATTGTTATTGTTATTGTTATTGTTATTGTTATTGTTATTGTTATTGTTATTGTTATTGTTATTGTTATTGTTATTGTTATTGTTATTGTTATTGTTATTGTTATTGTTATTGTTATTGTTATTGTTATTGTTATTGTTATTGTTATTGTTATTGTTATTGTTATTGTTATTGTTATTGTTATTGTTATTGTTATTGTTATTGTTATTGTTATTGTTATTGTTATTGTTATTGTTATTGTTATTGTTATTGTTATTGTTATTGTTATTGTTATTGTTATTGTTATTGTTATTGTTATTGTTATTGTTATTGTTATTGTTATTGTTATTGTTATTGTTATTGTTATTGTTATTGTTATTGTTATTGTTATTGTTATTGTTATTGTTATTGTTATTGTTATTGTTATTGTTATTGTTATTGTTATTGTTATTGTTATTGTTATTGTTATTGTTATTGTTATTGTTATTGTTATTGTTATTGTTATTGTTATTGTTATTGTTATTGTTATTGTTATTGTTATTGTTATTGTTGTTATTGTTATTGTTATTGTTATTGTTATTGTTATTGTTATTGTTATTGTTATTGTTATTGTTATTGTTATTGTTATTGTTATTGTTATTGTTATTGTTATTGTTATTGTTATTGTTATTGTCATAGCGGTCATTGACACTGTCACTGTCAATGTAATTATTGCTTTTACAACCCTATTCAGATTTTAGAGTAACAGTGACAAAATCATAAGAAAGTGTGGAAAATGATACTTTTTATGTTTTTTTTTATTCTGTCGAAAAAGTGACTAAAGAATATATAACTATTATTATTCACTTTTAACAAAGCAAGTGGCAATGAATAAATGAAATTATTTTTGAAGTTTCTGAATAAATTTTTGAGTATTTTGCATTTCTTCAATGATGAAAAAAAATATTGATAACTGTGTCCAGAGTGAGTTTTAAGGCAAAAGGTTAGAACAAATATTTCATGTATATGAAATGAGTTTCCGAACCATTTGCGTATCCTATTGATTCCTTTTTCATTGTCAATGTGATTGTGATTGTGATTGTCATTGTCATTGTTGTTATGAATGTCATTGTCAATGCCATTGTCATTGTTATTGTCATAGCCGTTGTTATTGTGATTGTCATTTCATTGTCATTTTATTGTTTTTGTCATTCCCATTATCTTTATCATTGTCATTCGCATTATCATTATCATTGTCATTGCCATTCCTATTATTATCATTGTCATTGTCATTGTTACTGTCATTGTAATTGTCACAGTCACTGCCACTGTCGCTGTCACTGTCAATTTCGCCGTTACTGTAATTTATCACTGTATAATTTTGAAATTGCTGCAACGGCTTTGGTGATGCAATGTTCATAATGTATCAGATAAATCTTTGGTGGGACTGCTCATTGTATATTGTGCAAATTACCTTTGTTCGACAACTTTACAACTGTTTATAACTGTTTGTTATGCTTTCGCTGTGAATATGACGCAAAATTAACAAAATTCAACAATTCACGGGAGACATTATTGCTGTGTAAAACTGATTATGATACGCATGAGATATTGGTGAACTTAATTGTTGTTACGTTGTATAACAACAACAATTTGTTCCCAAATCAACTAGTTGGCTTTAAGTACGGTGTCTCATTTTCACTAAAAAATATATATTTTTTTTTTTCTCATTAAAGTAATAACAGAAAATAGTGTGAGGTGCATTCGGTTAGAAAATTTTTTGATGGTTTAATCTTGATAAAGCTAAAAAGCACAACTTAAAAATAAGTAAAATTACGGAATTAAAACTCAAAAAGAAATACATATATAAAGCAATTACTAATAGCTGGACATTCACATATCTTCATAACTAAAGACATACTTAGTATTATGAATTTTTGAATTTTAATTCTTGCCTATGAATGAGAAAATACCATTTGACATTCCGAGATTTGACTTATGACACAAATATGTTCGTAATTTTAATTTTTAGATATAAAAATGTTTTTTTATTATGAACACACCCACCTTCTATCTGCCACCCTTCTGGGGTCCCTAGTTCATATCTCCCAAATTTATATCTAGAGGGGTCAAATGTATAATCTGATCCTATTATTTTTCCTCCTTCAATATTCATTAAGGGGGAACACTACCACCCTCTAACTGCCAACCTTCCGGAGGTCATTTTACAAAAACTGAAGAAATTGTCAATAATAGTTCATATTCCTCTCGAATTGATTCCTAGAAGGGTAAAATATATGAGCTAGTCCGTTTATTTTCCTCAAACATTTATTCTGAATACGCCCACCATCTATCTGCCACCCTTCTGGAGGTCGCTCTACAAAAACTGCAAAATTCTCGATTATAGTTCATAGCACTCCCGAATTGATCTTTAGAGGGGGCAAATGTATGATATGGTCCTATTATTTTCCTCCCTTCAATATTAATTCGTGCCACTACCACTCTCTACCTGCCAACCTTCCGGAGGTCATCCTAAAAAACTGAAAAAATTGTCGATTATAGTTCATATCTCTCTGAAATTGATCCCTAGAGGGGTTAAATGTATGAGCTTGTATTCCCCCCCTCAACATTTCTTCTGAATACACACACACACCCTCTATCTACCATCCTAACCGGGTAGCTCAAAAGTTTAAAACTATACGGGCATTGATCACCAAACTATCCGGCTAATTACCGAATACCCGGGCTTTTTTCGGGTTTCAAGTGCCCGGGTAAATTAAACAAAACACACGTTAATATCCACATCAGTAAAATTTTTTACATTGCATTATCATTTTATTTATTTTACTACGTGCTACATTCATTGTTATTTCTACGACTTTGTGGGCAATTGTTAATTTTTGCCGATGCTGAGACCTTTTGTAGCAAGTAGAAGCACTTTTTGTGGAATGTATTTATAATATGTGGAATGCATTTATAGCATATTCACAATCCTCTATCTATTAGGATATTATTGTGATCTACTGCAACATAGCTTTAGTAATACATACTTGATCTTGAATCAACAACTCTGCTTAACATAGGCTTTTGGATCAGTGGATAGTGTAGTGGACTCCTACTCATAACGGTGCGAGTTCAATTCTCCGCGGAGGATCGATGAAATATTTTTAATATATTGAAATAACATTTTCTTGTTATAATAGACGCAAGGAACAAAGAAACATTAATTTCTAAGAAAAACGCTGTCGAAAAATAAAAGTGTCGTTTTTGAGATTTCAATCAAGAGGCAATCAAATCACAGAGCGAGACGTAAAAAGCTTCGCTTCAAAAATCGAGAATCCTAGTTTAAATGTCTTATATAAAAATACTTAAAAATCTTACTTAATTGATACTTAAAAAGATAGAATTGAATGCAAACGACAATTGGATGACAACTATTGTTAATATTAAATACCGTGTTACACCGGGTACATCAGCAAGTCTCTATTAAGAAAAAACCAAGTTTTCACCAATAAAAAGCGCTGCCTCTGGAAAATGGTAGGTAGTTGAACTTTAAAACATTGTCATAGCTAACAAAAAAAGAAAAAAAAAAGAAGAAATTAATTGCACTAAATTGTAAAACTTAACACTTTCCTTGCCGAATACACATATTACACGATACTCACTTATATATTAAAGATATGCAGCACAGGTAAAAAGCGATTAAATAACTATATTTTGTGCCAAACTGAAACCAACACTATGAAATAATTGTTATTCATTACATTGTATTTTCCTGTTGAAAGATAATTACGAGACTTCGTAACTGCTCAATTATTGCAGAAAACAAATTTTCGCCAATGTTGAACATACGTTTTGTTTCTGTAGTTGTTTTTTTTATTTCTATATTGCACAAAATCTGCTTTTGCTGTTATTGTCATGTTTTACTTTTCGAACCCGCAGTCCGTTTACTACAAAATAACAATTGAAATAATATGTTTTCCTTTTCTTTTCATACTTCGTTGGTATTTTATTTATATGATTTATGGTTTAAACTAATGGCAATAAATAAAAAAAAAATAAAAAAAAAAAAAAAAAAGGAAAATAAAATAAGAAAAAAAAGGTATTAAATACAGCAGCGCCGTCTAGCGCGAAAAATTGAATTGTTGGCAATATAAACTGCATAATCACATTATCAACAGCAGCAGTAACAACTACTGCAGCAGCAGCAGCAACAATTGTTGCCACCATTACAAAATTGTTAGCCAAAATTACGAGCGAACATGATCGAGGAACACCGGCTATCTACAAATAATGGTGCAAACGGATCAAGCGAAACAAAGCTGAATGGAAAATGCTCTGAAATTCGCTATTGTTGTTGTTGTTGTTGCTGCTGCTGTTGTTGCTATCGCCGCTATGTTGCGCTTGAATTGGTTTCATTAGCGAATATTATGCACAAATTATTATTATTATAATTATTAAATTTATAAAGATTGTTTGTTCAGAAACGTGTTTAACTAAGTTGTGTACGATCATGTAAGAGTTTGGATTGCTTTTGTTACAAACGTGTGTTTATTGTATGGGAAAGCGTGGGTTAATTCGGGACATGAGTCTATTTTCTATGCACTAAAATTGATATATCAAAGATTAAGATATAAAATTAAGATCAAAGATTAAGATATATGCACTAAAATTGATATATCAAAGATTAAGATATAAATACAATGCACAAACGAAGAAAATTACTACTACCGTTATCTTTTGCTTAACCACAGCCAAAACCTTGTTCTTATCACGCAACCAAAATATTTTCCTTAACATCAACTGACAATCCTCAAACAAAATCATTACCTTGTTTTTAGCCATAACCAAAACCTTCTTCTTTACACATAACCAAAACTTCTTCCTTAATCATAAGAACTTTTTGAACTTAACCATAACCAAATTTGTTTTCTTAACAATACATAATACAAACATTGCCTTATATCATAGTTAAAATTTTTTGCTTAACTATAAACAACTTTTTCCGTAACCATTTCAAAAACCTTTTCCTTTTTCTTAACAATAAACGTAACCGTAAACATTTTCTTTACCGATAACCATAAACTTTTCTTTCCATTTCCTTTCAACCTTTCCTTTTCCTTTATAAAAGTTGTCCTTACCCAAAAGCAAAATATTTTCCTTAATTATTACCAAAACTTTCCTGGAACTATAGCCACAACTTTGTACTAAACCATAACCTCTGTGCCTTAACCATAACCAAAATCGTTTGCTTGACCATAAACAATGACCATAAACATAAGCTTTTGCTTAACCATAAGCCTCAACTTTTCTTGCCCTTAAAAAAATATTGTCCTTACCCAAAACTAAAAACATGCCCTTGACCATTGCCAAAACTTTTTCTAAAAAGTTACCAATACCTTAACAAAACAAAAAAATAAATCTTTCGATGACCATAACAATAACTTTTTCCTTAACTATGATCAAAACCATTTTTAACTATAACAAAAACAGCTTTTGATGCACAACTTCTTCTTTTTAATCTAGTTCTTAACATTTACTCCTTTCTTTATCTTAATCATATTCAAAATCGTTTTCTTTACCATTACCTTTTTCTTAATCATAACCATGACTGCTTTCTCAACCTAAGCCAAAACATTTGCTTTTACCAAAACCTTTTTCTTAACTATTACCTTTTTGTTAACCATAACTTTTATCTGAATCATACTATTTTATTTACCACAACCTCTTCCCTTGCTTAACTTTTCTTTACCAAAAAAAAAAAATCTACTCTCCTGAACCTCTCCTATTCTCATTTTCTTAACCATAATATCATCCTTAGTGATACCCCTTTATTTTCATATACTTCTTTTTTGCAGGAATCAACAGTTCCGAACCTCCTATTTAAAATGCTATTATACAAAAATAGGAAATTTGTTTGGTACTTAGTTTTTTTTTTAAAATACATTTTTTGGCATATGTGGTGGTTATGTTTGGAAGAATTTTTGGGGTGAAAATGGGACCTTGTGATACATTCAACCACTCAACAACAACACTAACCATTTTGACTACATTACTAGAGAAGTTTACGAGTTGTGCAATTTCAAAACTTGTCGATATCAACTGGCCTGCCTCTAAGACTATGGTATGTGTCCATCATCTAGACTTTTACAGAAGCTGTGGAGATGTCGAAGAAAAATAAGCCTTGATGGCTGTGCCAAAGCCCTTAACTACTGAAGCAAAAGGGAAACAAACTTAATATGACTTTAACTGCAAGAACTCATTGCTTTCCCATTAAGGGACACACTTAGATTTATACGAACCAAATTTTTTTACTTCAAAAAAACGTTTTATTTCTTAATATAGTCTGCTTTTAGCTTCGTCCATCGTTCCTCCAATTTTTTTATCCCATCCGAAAAATACGTTTTCGGAAGGTCCTCAAAATAGGCCTCTGTTTCGGTGGTGAGCTCTTTTCTGGTAGTGTGAGTATCTTTCCACCGAGCCATTTCTTCAGGTTTGGAAACAGAAAATAGTCGCTGGGGGTCAGATCTGGAGAATATGCTGGATGAGGAAGCACTTCGTACTTCAATTCATGGAAATTTGTGAACGCGCATTGTCTTGATGGAAGAGCACTCTTTTCCCTGCCAAATGGGGACGTTTCTCTTTCAAAGCATTGTTGAAACGGTCCAATTCGGCTGTATAGTATTCGCCATTAATCGTTCTTTTCGGTGGATAACCTTTCCGGCCGATAGTACCGTCTTCGCCTTCTTCGGAGCACGTTCGGTCGTTGAAGTCCACTGTTTCGACCGTTCCTTTGTCTCTGGTGTGTAGTATGGATCCATGTTTCGTCCACGGTTACTAATCGCCTTTGAATCAGTCACACGATCGCGTTTATGGTAGAGTGTTAGTAAACGCGGCAGCGGTCTTGTAGATAATTTTTTCGTAACCAAATGATTTTGCGAAATGTTCCACACCCGTTCGTCAGAGATGCCTATGGCCTCAACAATCTCGCGCACTTTATCTCTGCGATCGGCCAACGATATCGTGAATTTTAGTGATAATTTCTGGTGTGGTGACCTCATTTGGGCGTCCAGAACTTTCGGCGTTACCTGTTCTTGTACGACCGCATCGGAATTCAGTAAACTGCTTCTTACCATTGAAATTGATGGTGCAGAGTCCCCAAAGTATTTTCCAAGCCTTTCCTTGGTTTGGCTGATGGTTTTTTTGCGCAAAAAATAATGCTTGATGAGCACACGAAATTCACTTTTTCCATTTCTCGCCAAAATTCACAAGATCGTCTGCTGTCAATGGCTGCCAAACACAAACTAAGCGTTGCAGCGAGCTGAAATAATAGACAGTAGTCTATTTACAGATGGTAGTTGACAGGATCAGTGTTGCATTTAAAGTTACTACGCGGGAAATTTAATTTTTCACTGAATTATCAAACGGCCCTCGTAGCTATTATTTTAATTTTATACAAACCAAAAAAAAAAGTATTTTGCTTTATAAATGTGTGCTAGTAGACACAGATCTTGCTTTATAATTAGAATTCTCGATTTTCGAGCTCTTCATACACGTGAAGATTTCGGGTATTATTCGGGCTACGCGTTTATTTTTGGATTTTTCAGGTAGTTCAGGGTTCGCAAAAATTTGATGAAAATAATTTATAGCTCCCCCGGGATAACACCCAGAGGGGTGAAATGTATTACCAAGTCATATTATTTTTCACCTCAACATATTGTGTGAACACACGCACCCCCTAACTGTCCCCCTTCTTGGGTCTCCCCACAAAAAACATTAAAACTGAAGAAAAATTCATTCAGTTTATATATCTTGACTCCTAGAAGGGTCAAATGTATAAGCTGGTCCTATTACTTTCTCCCCTCAACATTTCTTCTAAACACACCCACCCTATGTGTCACCCTACAAAAAAAAAATCCTTGCACGCATTGTTCTTGCACGTTCATCGCGCATGAGCCCGAACGCTCGAAACTTTCAGGATATTGAATTATCAAATTACTCAGTTAATGACCAGGCTTTTTCTGGTATCTAGTGCCCGTGTGCCTGGTTGCCCGTGTGCCCGTGTGCCTCAAAGAGACCTCTCATAATATCAGAAAATTACCTTTATTAACTACAACTCTAGTTAGAGCTAGAGTCTAACTCTAACTCTAACTCTAACTCTAACTCTAACTCTAACTCTAACTCTAACTCTAACTCTAACTCTAACTCTAACTCTAACTCTAACTCTAACTCTAACTCTAACTCTAACTCTAACTCTAACTCTAACTCTAACTCTAACTCTAACTCTAACTCTAACTCTAACTCTAACTCTAACTCTAACTCTAACTCTAACTCTAACTCTAACTCTAACTCTAACTCTAAC
Organism: Coremacera marginata; assembly: GCA_914767935.1. Lineage (NCBI taxonomy): Eukaryota > Metazoa > Arthropoda > Insecta > Diptera > Sciomyzidae > Coremacera > Coremacera marginata. The sequence goes on along the minus strand of OU612043.1, from coordinate 228,752,484 downwards.
TCTAACTCTAACTCTAACTCTAACTCTAACTCTAACTCTAACTCTAACTCTAACTCTAACTCTAACTCTAACTCTAACTCTAACTCTAACTCTAACTCTAACTCTAACTCTAACTCTAACTCTAACTCTAACTCTAACTCTAACTCTAACTCTAACTCTAACTCTAACTCTAACTCTAACTCTAACTCTAACTCTAACTCTAACTCTAACTCTAACTCTAACTTTAACTCTAATTCTAACTCTAACTCTAACTCTAACTGTAACTTAAGCTTTTACACTAAATCTAAGTTAAGCTTTTATTGACTTTGTGTTGGAAAATTTGGCGATTTTGGAATACTTAGCTATCTTAACTTTGGAATAAAATGATTTTCTACACCCATCAACTAGACATTTTGTACAAAGTAATATCGACCTTAATGGCTGAGTTTCATGAATGCATTGTCAGTATATACTACCGTCCGTTTTTACTATAAACATCTTCTGAAAGTCAAATCATTAGCGCATAATTAAAAACTCAATTGCCAAGTGTATAAACAAAGAAAACATCACTTAAAACCAGAAAATTACCCCTTAACATTTCTGTTAACGGTACATTACGTAACCTATACCTAAAAATCAACAAAAACATACAAAGTAAAAAAAAAAAGATCAAAATTAAACCAACATTTAACCCTTTTGTAAATGTTGATTTACTAATCACTGACTGGACCTATATAGCTAGCAACACATAAGATCGTCTTCAGCATCACTTCAGCAGTGCTCGGAAGTTCCAATGTTAAACATGCCGTTAAACATAACTAAACCATGTTAAACATTTTTTTCTTCAAAACTAAACTCTTTCAACAATCTTCAAGCCACCAACTCGATTCAAACAAAAGATTCCAGTAAGATCTTCAGCTTAGCTTTGTTAAGCTCACCATGTGGCCATGTTGCTGGAAGAGAAGAGCAGCAGCAGCGTTGCCAATAAACAATGCCTCACGGCGCCACTTCCGACTTTCTCCGCCTCAGTGCTGCGATGCAAAAGAATTTATATTTGAATCAGCAATTTTGTTAAAATTTATAGGTTTTTTCTTTTTTTGTTTTGCTGATCGATCAATTGATCGCAGCGTATTTTTAGTGCCTGTCACAACAAATCGTTGTACTAGTTAATTTAACTCAACACTTTGTTGTTGTAACTTTTGTGGTTTTTCTCTATTTTATGGCTTCGTTGTAAATTTGACGCGTTTTAGGCCCGATTGAAATTATATGATTTGGCGACGATCGCGACCGCGATCGCACCTATATTTTGCATGTTGGGCAGCAAATGCCTTAACTCTGTCAGCTGTTGTCAAATACCATTTGATGTTTTCGCCACAGTTTCTCGCTGTGACAGGTAACTGACACTTTTCATCATTGCCTCGATGCGTTCATTACGACCGCCGTTCATCGTCGCACTGCACCGAATTACATGTGTGCGGTCAGGGTTGTCATAACTGAAGTTATTTGGAAATGTGCCAACGATGACTTACAGACGGTTTTTGATTTGAGATGATCGAATATATCAGCCGCTGATCAGCGATCATTTCACATAACTACAGTACGACAGCAGCGACTATGTTTTGTCGGTGTTGCACCACATTGAGAAATCGGATAGTTTCGCTTCGGTATCAGATTTAAACCAAGTCAAGTCAAGCCACTATAAAGCCGTGATTGACTTTTTTTTTGTTTTTGTATTTTTCAGTGATTTTGTTTCAATCGTTGGACTAGCCGCACTGCTCCCGCATGCTGCATGTAGCCAGGTTCGTTGTTGTAGCATTAATGACCTTGACATCAGTGCATTTTTGTGCATACATTAAGTATATTTTTCTGACAGCAAGTTTTTATCGAATTATTATATCAAGAATTTGCACTTTATAAGGTCGCTTATCAAAAATTTACTCATAGTGTAGAAAATTTCACTAAGGCGTTTTATAACATAAAAAAAGCCTATATAACTTTTTTCTCCATCCTCCTCTAGATTCTTTGATTTTTAAAATATTTTTCTTTGCTGAGCTAAGCTATCTCTGTCTTTTTCTAATTGCTTGCTTTTAAATTAGAGCGTGACATAATTTCATCATCACCTTGTCTTCTAGCTGTCAGCATGATTTGGTTATGATTCAGCGTTGAATCATTATTTGGCATAAATAATGTGTTACATGTGCCGAAAATTGCTCTGCTGGGATTATTTCTATGTCGTAAGCGTGTTTAACGAAGCGTTTTTATATATGCCAAAACATATTTCTACTTTTGAAACGTATGTGTTTGCATTTAAAGATATTAAAGACATTCTTTACTATTTATATGTTTAACAAATATGTTTAAACATGAGGTTTAAATTTTACAAAAATTATATTTAATTAATAATATATTTAATCAGGATTTCAGACTGTAAAGATGTTGAGTTAAATTTATTGTAGCGAAATAAGTAAGAAATTTAACCATCAATTACAAATAAAAAAATCACAGGTTTGCCGTTAAAAGCTTTAATTTTGAATAAATTTAATAATTTTATTTTCGAAACAATAATCTGTATGTAACCCGCACGGACGAAAAAAAAAACTACCAACTTTAAGTACTATGCCTGAGTAGAACTAACAAAACTGATTATAATAGATGCCAAGAAGGCTTTTATACATCTAACAATGACTTCTCTGATAATATCTCCATTGACCGTACAGTCGATTTCATCTTAAAGAATATGAACAAAACCCACCTTAAATCCCTAGACAAACTTGGTTAACTTGGAGCTCAAAGCACAGAAAATTGAGGGCAGATTAGGCAAATAGAAGAAAGTCTGGGTTCTATACAGGCCTGTTTTCAAGTCACACAAGAGACTCTGAAAAAAAAAACCAAACGTCAATCATTAAAAACTTTTTCCGGGACATATCGTCTGCGAATCAATGTATGCTGTTGGTATTAAGGTACCAGAGGAATCGGAAGGTATTGTGCCATCTAAAACCTGAAATAACTTATGGTCAGAAGCCAGCCATGAAACGTTATCACTTAACGCAATTAAAATTCATTCCTGTATAAAAAAAAAAAAAAAAAAAAAAAAATATGAAATGTCCATTGGGGGGGCTGGGCTTTGACCGAGCTTCTTATGATCAATTGTGTTGTGCGTGTTGTGCAATGTTTGAATACAAATGATCCAGAACTGGACCTATAAGCTTTATGCCAAATCCAAACGGCTTATGTTCTCAAGAAGCTTTTCATGGTAGTTTTTACTCTATAGGTTTGCCATTGTCTGTAAACATAAACATAAACATAAACACAAACATAAACATAAACATAAACATAAACATAAACATAAACATAAACATAAACATAAACATAAACATAAACATAAACATAAACATAAACATAAACATAAACATAAACATAAACATAAACATAAACATAAACATAAACATAAACATAAACATAAACATAAACATAAACATAAACATAAACATAAACATAAACATAAACATAAACATAAACATAAACATAAACATAAACATAAACATAAACATAAACATAAACATAAACATAAACATAAACATAAACATAAACATAAACATAAACATAAACATAAACATAAACATAAACATAAACATAAACATAAACATAAACATAAACATAAACATAAACATAAACATAAACATAAACATAAACATAAACATAAACATAAACATAAACATAAACATAAACATAAACATAAACATAAACATAAACATAAACATAAACATAAACATAAACATAAACAAAAACATAAACATAAACATAAACATAAACATAAACATAAACATAAACATAAACATAAACATAAACATAAACATAAACATAAACATAAACATAAACATAAACATAAACATAAACATAAACATAAACATAAACATAAACATAAACATAACCATAAACATAAACATAAACATAAACATAAACATAAACATAAACATAACCATAAACATAAACATAGACATAGACATAGACATAGACATAAACATAAACATAAACATAAACATAAACAAACGTACACATTTACAAGATTAAATTTTGCACAGAAATTTTGTAACAAAAAGTTGTGTTGTCTCGAAAAATGACCAAAAATTATAGTTGTTTTTGGATTATTTATTTATAATTAATACAATAATTATTTATCTATTCTGCTTATATGTGTAAATTAGCATTTGAAACTATTTGTAAATATTTCCTCATCGTTTTTTTTTTTTTATTTGTTATACGAACCAGCCGTGCGAGATTTCACTTGAAGAAAATTCAAAATCTAGTTTATGATTCGTTTTATTCTTAGCACTAAATTCACACAGGCTGTGGCCTCGCCTTCATTAACATGGCTCTGCTTTGAGTTAAATAAACTTTCTAACCACTTGCTAAGCAGCAGTCTTGCCCACTGGTTACACAAGTCCACATAATCCCCTTCCTACTTTTATTTTATAAATATGTAGAAGCCATACATGCTCAATGTCCTCTCATAAGCCTTATTACTTTGTCAGTCTCTAACTACGAAGAGTGAGCCCAACATTGATGCCTCCACATGTCGACTGCGAGCTGCGTGCCACTCGACATCTATTTCCATTTATCGATCGGCCATTCATTCCTTTCGTCCTCGTTTACGCCCAAACACATATTTACAAACAGGGTAAAGAAGAAAAATAGCTACAAAAACAACATACGTATATAGCTTAGTAGCATAAGTAGTTTCCTCGTTTGAATTTTCCATGCATTTTTTGTGCATATTTTGCAAAATGAGTTTCTGTGTCGTAGTCGTCGTTGCCATCTCCTCCCCGCTGTGCTCAAGATGCAACTAGTTTGGCTAGCAGGTGACTGAGTCAAGTTTTTATTCATACCATTTGGGTTTTGCTAGGTGGCACGCTATATTTTTTGATGAATACTGTTAATGATTTTCCAAAGGTTTTGCATTGATTTTATTTAATTTTCAATTAAAATATTTTTGCCTTTTAATCAAGAAAAATATTTCAATTCTTCCTAAACATATATACAATAGCTCCGACAACAGTACAAGTTCTTATGTATGTCGACCATTTATCGTCAACATATACTAACAAGTTTGACAACCTTGAGTCAATTAGTTTTACAATTTAGCTCAATTGCTGTAATAGACTTAAATCATTTACTATTGCTTGGCAGTGAAGAGCTTTTATTTTCTATCTAATGCTAAACAAATTAAATAAAGCAACATCGGCCCTCCTTTCAACCACCCTGAAATTCAAAATGTTAATCCGACTTGAGTCAGAAACTAATACAAATAAATTCACATTGAGACTTGTGCTAATGTCTCTTTTACCTCCTCTTTTATATTCTCCTCCATGCGCGCCTCTGTGCGTCTATGGCATGAGTCAGCAAATAATTTAAGTAAACCACTTGCTTGAAAAATAAATGACGGTATGTTTTATTTTATAATACTTAAAGAACATATTTTTTAAAAATGAAATTTTTGAGCTTTATGCCAAATATATTCGTGACGGCTGTTGTTTCAAGTAGAGTAACTAGCTTTGTTCCAAGAAGAACAATGCCAACACTTTAATATGCACTGATGTTGTTATATTTCACATTCGGTTTATCATGCATATTTAGATAAATATCGAGTGTTTCAAAAATGATTCTTTAATAAATGAAAAAAAAATAAAAAAATAAAAAACGGAGCCTTTCATCGAAGAGCGATAAGAGACAGAATGCTCTTGTTAAGAAAATGCTTCTACTTTATAGGAATTTATATATAAAGCTATTTAAAAGCTTTAAAATCCAGTAAATTATAAATGAGTGCTAACTGGCTTGACTTCTTAACGACTGTCGAGTTAAATGACCCCAAATATTTTAACTAAAACGTGATACTTGTTTCTTAATAATTGTAACGAAAAAAGAGGTTGTGATCAGGTTCCAAAATTATTGATTGTATGATAAAATATTCAATGGTTTGCAAGGTTTTCAAAGCCTTATATTTCTTAACTTTTTTGTTTAATGATAGAAGCTTTGCCGAATATTGACATATTTAAATATTGCTTAAACTGACAGGCAAGTAGCTCATTTGAAATATGTTTTAAATATAAAAATATGAAATATGTTTGAAAAATAAATATATATGTATATATCTCTCGATTTTAATGCTATCTTGGCCAATAGATAATAACATTTTAAATAAATTTTCTTTGCTTGTTAACCCTTTCGGGACAACCAGCCCTTCCGGGTGGTGCCAAACACTTCAAATTTGGCTGATGATCATTTGCAGACCAAAATAAGCTGTATGAAATTTTGAAAGCCAAATTGCCTTTCTGATAGATTACAGAAAGATTTAAAACTTAAAAAAAAAAAAATTAACAAAATTTTAGCTCTCTACTTGCTCTAGTCTAGCTCTCTCGCGTTATCTCATACTTTCAAATTTGACTATAGTAAATAGTTCTATAAAAATCTCGGAAATATTAAAAAAACTGTTTTTTATATTGCATTTGAACTCACTCTGGAGAACTTTACAAAGCTAGCAACAACAATCCATTTTTGTATTTGCATTTGGTTTTCTCCTATTATTCAAAACCTTTCAATCTAATATTAGAATGAACTGTTATAAATAAGAAAGTTCGAAGTCGCTTATAAGCAATAACTGTTCGGAAAGGGTTAGTAAACGAATTATAAAACTAGATGGTAGGTCAGTGACCGTAACAGTAACAGTAACAGTAACAGTAACAGTAACAGTAACAGTAACAGTAACAGTAACAGTAACAGTAACAGTAACAGTAACAGTAACAGTAACAGTAACAGTAACAGTAACAGTAACAGTAACAGTAACAGTAACAGTAACAGTAACAGTAACAGTAACAGTAACAGTAACAGTAACAGTAACAGTAACAGTAACAGTAACAGTAACAGTAACAGTAACAGTAACAGTAACAGTAACAGTAACAGTAACAGTAACAGTAACAGTAACAGTAACAGTAACAGTAACAGTAACAGTAACAGTAACAGTAACAGTAACAGTAACAGTAACAGTAACAGTAACAGTAACAGTAACAGTAACAGTAACAGTAACAGTAACAGTAACAGTAACAGTAACAGTAACAGTAACAGTAACAGTAACAGTAACAGTAACAGTAACAGTAACAGTAACAGTAACAGTAACAGTAACAGTAACAGTAACAGTAACAGTAACAGTAACAGTAACAGTAACAGTAACAGTAACAGTAACAGTAACAGTAACAGTAACAGTAACAGTAACAGTAACAGTAACAGTAACAGTAACAGTAACAGTAACAGTAACAGTAACAGTAACAGTAACAGTAACAGTAACAGTAACAGTAACAGTAACAGTAACAGTAACAGTAACAGTAACAGTAACAGTAACAGTAACAGTAACAGTAACAGTAACAGTAACAGTAACAGTAACAGTAACAGTAACAGTAACAGTAACAGTAACAGTAACAGTAACAGTAACAGTAACAGTAACAGTAACAGTAACAGTAACAGTAACAGTAACAGTAACAGTAACAGTAACAGTAAGAGTAACAGTAAGAGTAACAGTAACAGTAACAGTAACAGTAACAGTAACAGTAACAGTAACAGTAACAGTAACAGTAACAGTAACAGTAACAGTAACAGTAACAGTAACAGTAACAGTAACAGTAACAGTAACAGTAACAGTAACAGTAACAGTAACAGTAACAGTAACAGTAACAGTAACAGTAACAGTAACAGTAACAGTAACAGTAACAGTAACAGTAACAGTAACAGTAACAGTAACAGTAACAGTAACAGTAACAGTAACAGTAACAGTAACAGTAACAGTAACAGTAACAGTAACAGTAACAGTAACAGTAACAGTAACAGTAACAGTAACAGTAACAGTAACAGTAACAGTAACAGTAACAGTAACAGTAACAGTAACAGTAACAGTAACAGTAACAGTAACAGTAACAGTAACAGTAACAGTAACAGTAACAGTAACAGTAACAGTAACAGTAACAGTAACAGTAACAGTAACAGTAACAGTAACAGTAACAGTAACAGTAACAGTAACAGTAACAGTAACAGTAACAGTAACATTAACATTAACAGTAACAGTAACAGTAACAGTAACAGTTTGACGGTCCACCAAACCGCTCTACAACGTTGCCATGGTACCCAACATAACTTCACATAACACTGTTAATTAGTTATTTGAAAGCGCAGTAAATTCGTGCAGTATTTTATTTCCAACAAACTGGATCCACGCCAATTTTGAAATGTGTGATTGAATCCAAATGTTCATCTTGTCTTCTTAATTCTTCACACCGACCCTAAACCATTCCTAAACCACCAGTCTTCTTTTTCAACACAGTGCTTACATCTTATATGCAATAAATTCAAATTATTTTATTAATCTTAATAGCCCCAATCCCAAACCTTTGTTTCTGGATTAGCAGTTTCAAAAGAGAAAGAACCTATACAAATGCCAAATGTTGTTCTACTGGGTGTTTTTCTTAAACATGTACACAGAAAAAGTATGAGTAAGTCATGTCGAGAGATGAAAAAAAAAAAAAAAATGGTTCTACAGATATGCTCGAAACGCTTTGGCACCGAAACATCGTATTTAAAAGTTTGCAGGCCTCTGAATAATTTTGACCTCACTAAATTTGATGTCAAATGAAGACCGTCAAAGCCACATCAGGCATCTTTAGCTCGATGTAAAGTGCTCTTTAATTATGCGTGCATTTCTGTTTAGAAAAGTATCGTTAGGTTTTTGTAAAGTGGTTTCAAAATAGGTTTTTTTTGATACTTGTGCCAAGTAGTTCTTTGTAATTTTCCTGTGGAAATTCGTATCAAAACCTGTATTATTCTTATCAAAAATTAAAAGTGTATTTCAGAAACAAACAACAAATTAATTTTGGAGTTTTATTACTGGGAGAAGGAAAAAAAAACCAAAATGGCCATTTCAGCCCTTGAAAGAACTTTGACCTTTGACACAACTTTGTGTGTGTTGTGAAATGTTTGAACACAAATGATCGAGAACTGGACCTACTACATGTTTTATGCTGACTCCGATCAAAGAAACTGACTTCATCGAAAGAAATATAGTTTCGATTAAGCTTTACATAGAGAATAAACGAGTTTTCGAATGCTTATTACAAACTTCTAGTCAAAGCTTGACAAAGTTGTCGAATTTCTTCTTTCAAAAGAATTTTATAACAACTACTATACCAGCTGAGGCTACCTTAGACAATTAACTTTCTGCGACAAGCTCTGTAGAGGCCAAATCGAAGCCTTTAACTGTGGAACCTTCAAATTTCATATTCTTTAGCGTTTCGTGTGTTCAAGAGGAGAGGGCAGCGTTCAAGAGTCATTCAACTCTCATCTATTTAAATTAATTCAGCTTATTTATAGCGATTACACAGAAAATTCATACGATAAATAAAATATAATAAAACATGCCTCACACACAAAACTAGATAATAATTGATTGAGCTCATTTCTAAAAGATATCAATAATGTCGCTTTTAGAACGAAGTGTTACCAACAGACGACACGGACTAGCTTTTCAACCCTTATTAGTGATTAATGTTATTTTTATTTAATATATCACCTTATTCGATACCCCCATAAATAACAACACGTGTGGCAATTTTCAAGTGGTTTTTTGTTAAAACATAAACTTTTTTCTTTTTGAGACTCGAATCACGGCAATTGCACCTGCTGTCCAATGTTGAACAGTTGACACAATGGCCTTCAGTATTAAGTATTTCGTATGAAGCCAAAGTGGTGGCTGGTGGTCTGGTGCCATGTATGTTTTGGTCTTTTTTGTTTTTTACATTTTGCAACAACGAAGACAACAACATGGACCTGAAAAACCAGAAATGTCCAAGATTCTTGCGCGCAGAAGATAAAATAACTTAAAAAAATTTGCTGTTGTTTAATTTAAGGGAAAACAAAAAAAAAAAAAACACAACTTCATTGAGTATTAATTTCGTCAAGATATTTTCAAACAAAGCCTTGAATTATTGTCTAAAAATATTTCTTCATCAACTATGTCTTAAAATGAAAATCCAAGAAAATGCTAAAAATATAAAAATTTACCTGTTTTTATTTGTTGACCATGAAAAACTCAAAAACCAAAACAATCGCATCGCCCCAGCTCAAGAAATAATTGATTTCGTTTTTGTTATTTTTTTGTTTCTATATTAAGTCAGTAGCAGACTTGGGAGCAATGAACAAACCATTGCTTCAAATTTGCGTCATTTTTTTCCGTTAATAAGATTGGCTAAAACAAAAATGTGCTGTACGGCAAAATGTGTGTGTGGGTTTTAATGTGAGCACACACCGCACAGTGGTTTCATTTTATACAACGTTTGGAATAATATATAAGGTGTCGTCGAAGACGAATGAAATTTAGTGTATTAGTTGGAATTGGCTCTATTAGAATATATGAAAAAATATTTTTAATAGCCACGCCTACCTCCCATATAACATACAAATTTAAAAAACTATATTTTTTTAAAATTGTAGTTTTATTTAAACAACACCCTCAAGAATCTCAAATATGTATGTGTAGATTAAAAAAGAGAGTAATTTGCCACGCCCACCGTGCATACGAAATTTGCATAGCATTTAAAAGTTAAGAACGAGACGTCGTAGACCAATCAAATTTGGTATATTAGTGGAAATCGGCTATGTAAGATCACTGACAAAAATATTTCATACCTCCCATATAGCAACCATATACCTCTAACACTATATATTTTTTTTGTATTGAACCTATGTATATTGCATTGAAGCTATAAAATTACTCCGTTAAAATCTGAAACATATGTGTAGAATAAAAAACATTACCTGTGCTACTATTTTTCAAATGCTCAGTTTCCTTAAAACAAATCCTGAACATCTCCTACCAAAACCTCACATGTACGAGAAACATTACAGAAATTATTTCAAAAACAAAAAGAAATGCTTTTTAATGCATTAATAAATTCAATTCAGGGAGTATCTTTTTGATTACATCGATGCTTATAAATTAATGGGTCAAAAGAAATCGTAAGAAGATTCATTATATCTTTATTTGTGAATTTTCTACTGCATTTTCTTAAGTGGTTAAGACTTCTTTTGTGCTTCTTCTGTAAGCATTCCTATTTGTAGTATATGGTTAAAATGACATGGTTGAAATATCATGCAATAAGATTTTATATACAATAACTGCCATTTTATACCAACTATATAATTTGACATACATACAAATAATGTTCGAATTCTTCCGATTATTTAAAGTGTTTAAAATGATTTTCAATCTATGGATTAAGTTCTGATCGGCACCTACAATAGCTGCTGCTGCGATATCAGGGTTCTAAAAAAAATCTACGAGCAGTATTGCCATCATTCGTTGTCCCTCTTCCTGAGTAATAAAATAATATAATTAACAATTTTCTATGAAAAAAACAACCAAATTTCTTTGTGATACCTAAAAGTATGTGATAAATTTTTATTATAATGATGTGATAAGTAATAACTGGGCTACTTAACAAAACAACAGAAAGTTTCTATGAAATGCTTGTTTCAAAGGAAAAAATAGTCCTTAATATAAAAATAAAATTACCAATCACTATAGTATACATATTTTTTTATTTTGCCGTCTAACGCCACACGGCATTATTAGTAAAATTTTAATAAAAAATGACAAAATTTTATTTAGAAGGGTAAAGAAAAAAACAAAATTTTGATAAAACTCAATTATATTATTCAACATAACTTGCATTCGAGAGTAATACAACGAGTATAGCGATTTTCCAACTTTTCGATACCATTTTTATAGTACGATTTTTCTTTCTCGTCAAAATAGGCCTCAGTTTCAGCGATTACTTCATCATTGGACTTGAATTTCTTTCCAGCAAGCATTATCTTGAGATCTGAAAACAGAAAAAAGTCGCTGGGGGGCTAAATCTATCGAGAAAACGGTGAGTGGGTTAGCAATTCGAAGCCCAATTCATTTAAGTTTGCTATCGTTTTCATCAATTTGTGACACGGTGCATTGTCTTGGTGAAACAACACTTTTTTCTTTTGCAAATGTGGCCGTTTCTTGGCGATTTTAGCCTTCAATCGACCCAAAAGTGCACAGTAATAGTCGCTGTTGATGGTGGTTCCTTTTCGGAGATAGTCGATGAATATTATTCCTTTCGCATCCCAAAATACAGACGCCATCACCTTACAAGCCGACTGTTGGGGGTTTGTTCGCTTTGGATTCGGTTCGTCGACTGCTGTCCACTCAGCTGACTGTCTTTTGGATTCTGGTGTGTAATAGTGAAGCCATGTTTCATCCATTGTCACATATCGACGATAGAATTCGATTTTATTGCGGTTTAACAGCGACAAACACTCCTCTGAAGCATCAATTCATTGTTGTTTTTGGTCGTCTGTGAGCTCACACGGCACCCACTTTGCACAGAGCTTTCGCATACCCAAATGTTCGTGTAAAATGATAAAAACACTACCATCTGATATTTTTACAATGTCAGCTAGCTCGTGCCTTCAATTTGCGATTGTTCATAATTAATTTTTGGATTTTTTTGATGTTTTGTGGAATAACAGTTTGATTTGGGCGTCCACTGCGCTCTGCATCATTTGTGCTGGTACGACCACGTTTAAATTCAGCAATCCACTTTTCTACCATTTGTCGCGATGGATCAGAGTTCGGATAATGTTTATCAAGCCATTGTTTGGTTTCCACTGTATTTTTTTTTTCATCAAAAAGCAATGCTTTATCAAAACTCGAAATTCACATTCAAAATTCAAATGCTATAACTCATCAATTGTCAGATTGTTGTCAAATTTTTATACGTATCGTTTGAAGGTTAGTACTAAATAAAAATCATATGGAAAAGAATCTAGTAACGCCATCTATGTGTCATCCTATGGACTTTTTGATCATACTGTTATTTAGTGAATACAAGCCATTATTTCAAAGCAATATCTACCGGAAAACGGTACACAGTCTACAAAAATTAAGAAGACTTAACTTAGAAATTTTTTTGAAAATATTTCTAAACTTAATTTAAAAAAAAAAACGAACAAAAATTAGATCTTGAAAAAAATTTTTATTATAGAGTTTATTATTAAATTATCCACTTTGAAACCACTGTCCGACGCTTCTTAAATAATTGTATTTTCTAACCAACACAATTTTTGTATTAGCAAAATTACGTAAGATTTTTTGTTTTTTTTTTTGTTTTGTTTTTTGTTTTTGTTTGTATTTAAAAATAGTCTCAGTGGTCTGAACACTTGCTTGTCGCTCATCATTGACGCAATTTTCATGAAGGGTCTTTTGATTTTTTTTCTTGTTGTTTTTATTTAGCTAATAACTGTCTTAATGTTTGAGATTGTCGAACTTGACACTGTTTTTAGTTTTCTTCATTATTTTTGGCCCAATATTTCGCTCCACTTGAACGCTTTTTCTTTGCAGCAATTTATACTATAGCTTTATAAATATGAAACTTTGTTTTGATTTGGTAATAAATCAACTGTGATAATTAATTCGATAACGATTTTGACATTATTTGAACTTAAAACTGTGCAATATAAAAGCTTTGTGGATGGTTTTAGGGAAGATCGATAACATTTCTTTGAAGAGGCTTTTGAAATATTTAGCAATAAATTTTAAAATACTTGTTATCCAATGACTCACATATTTATCAAATACTTTTAAGTTTCTCTACTTAGATCAATGATTTTTATGTCCCTTTTGTAGTTGGAATAAAAAAAATTTAAGAGTGTGCACTGGTGCCATTTATTAATGACTTCTTCTTAATATACGTATTCATGTGCGTAGCCAGTATATCAGCCAAGTAGGGAAATTTGTTTTTTATTGATAGGTATATAAAAATGCATTTTTCTACATTACAATTTGCTCTTTTTCACCAAAAACCCATTTCCTATACCCATTATTTATTTGTTTCCAGGTGTAAAAAACACCTTAGTTTTCAAAAGTAACTTCTAACTGAACATCTGATTTTGTTTTGTAAGTGAAGGCTACTCCTTAGATGGCAATGGCAATTTATTAGTGTGACAAGACGATACACAGACTATTTGCTTCAAATTCAACATTTTGCATTTAAAATTAAATTTTTTTCAAATCGAAATCAATCTTTTGCACTTCAAATTCAACCCTGATATTTTAAATTCAACTTTATACAAATCAAAACCAAGTTTTTACACTTCAAAATACACGTATTAAACTTCGTATTTGTATACTTTATTAATATTTAATTTCTTATTTAAGTCTTTAGTTAATATTTAATACCCGCCCCATCAGCTTTATGTCCTTCACACTTAAAGTATGAAAAAATCATTGGCAAATGCATACAAGGAAACGCACTATTAATCTATTTCATCTGCAAAGCTCAACACGCTTACCAAACGAGAAAATCTTTAGAGTCAGCACTAAATTACCTAGTAAGCAAAATTGAAAAATCAATCGGCAACAAGGAAATATATATTGTCGCTTTTTTTGATATCGGTGGAGCCTTCAATAATTTCCAAATGGATACAGATTGATCCAATCAAACACAGACGACACCACCCTCAAAATTACTACTACCAGAGGTTGCCCTCAAGGGGCGTTCTTTCACCAGTTCTCTGGTCCCTAGTTGTCGACCGCCTCCTTGTCACCCCGAAAGATAGTGGTATTGAGGTTTTTGGATGCTTTAATGACGTAACAGTCATCATAAGGGAGAACTTTGACAGCATAGTGTAAGATGTTTTGCAGTCTTTTCTGAACTCTAAACAGAGATGGTGCACAAAGCAGGGTTTCTCTGTAAACCCTACACAGACAATTGTTGTGCCTTTTAAAAAGCGGTGGAAGCTAATTCTAGTCTGCCCTACCCTCTATGGAAAGAAACTAGACTTTTCACTATAACTAGTCCTGGAAACTCTCAGGAGAATCACTGCCTCGTTGAGGACCTGTAGAAGAAAAGGCGGAAAGAATTCGAATCTATGCCCTAATTTGATGCACAGACCGTACACTCTAACCAACCGTCTGACCAACACTGCCTGCCTGAGTGGTATGGTGACCGAAAAATCGAGAAGAAACGACCATTAAGCGGTTAAAACTAGTAACAAAGATTTGCAGAGATATGTAACAAATATCCGGCTGCATCAAGTCCACTCTAACTGCGGCCCTTAACGTCATCATGGGACTCAAACCAATTCACATCCATATCCAAATGGAGGATTGGGTATTGAACTGTTCCACTTACACCGAAAAAAAAAGCAATAGTTAAATCACCTTTGTCGGCTTGGGTAAAGAGAATTGTATGGGAATTATAAACTTATGCTTATTCACCTAAGCAATTTATTGTTTAATACATTGCTTTGAAAGCACATACTTCGATACCCTGCCAAAAACAAAAAGAATATTTGACTCACCTAAGTCCAAAATCCAAAAATACAAATAAAAAAAAAACTAACATAATTCAGCATAGTTTTGAGTTATTTGCTGCAAAAAAAAAAAAATACGTCGTTAGACACACAAGAGAAGGATAGATTTGATAATTTAATGTTTTTTTATGTATTAAAATAACTTTTAAATTCAAAAGTAACATAAAGTAAATTAGAAAACACACGTTAATATTCACACCAGCAAATTTTATTACATTTCATCAACAAAAAGAAACTGAAAAGAATGTCTGTTTCCGCCGTGCGTAATTGAACATGGAAGTTTTGGTGCCAGCCCATCGCTCTACCCACTAATGCAAAAGGCCTTGCTACTGGTTGCTGACATAAATGCAGCTATGTTAACAGATGCTGTATTAACAGATGCAGTATGTCACAGTATTCTGTTGATAGCCATACAACAAAAATCTATTAATAGATTATTGTGTTATGCTGCAGCATAGCTTCAGTTGTAATTAATAATGAATCAATCATTCTGCGTAACAAAGGAGTTTGGCTCGATGCGTAGTGTAGTGACTTCTTAATCGGTGGTATCGGTGGGTGTGGGTTCAAATCTCCACGGCAGACGATGGTAAAATTTTTGTATTTGATATTTAATTTAATTTAATAGTATGCTATAATAAACGAAAGCAGCAAGCGCAAGAGAAAGAGAAGACTGTGTAGCTGCATATTTCAGTCAAGCAAAGCAAATCACAGAACTAGAGAGGCGGCTTCAAAAAAAGGAAAAGAAGAAAAAAACCAAAACCACGAAAAAAGTTATATATTTGAAATTACTTTTTTTTTTTAAATAATGTATAAATTACCAAATACTTGGTTAATTTATCACCCAAATAAAAATTGGCAAGTTAACATGTAAAACTTAGGCGTTTTGATGAAGTACTTGGGAGGCTGAAAACTGTCAAAGCCATCTTATAAATTATAAGAAGATTAGCTTTTTTCTCGGTATAGATAGTATTGATACTAACTCCCCTCTTATGGCACTTATCTCTATCTCTAATCGGTATCCTAAAGCAATAACGTTAATTCTGTATGCCATTATTGCTTTAACAGTAACTTCTTCGTAATAATTTCCCCCTCCCCCTCCCCAACTCGGCATAATTGGCAACACGAAAAATTAACACAATACAGAAACTATCTCGTGTGGCTTACAGATGTATCTAAAATGGAAAATAACATGGGAGCGAGAATCTTTGGAGAAAAATTCAACTTCGAGTCGTCACTCCTTCAGACTCAGCCAATACTCAACAATCTTCAAAGTGGAAACGCTTGCTATAGACAAATGTTTTAGACTCATTAGTTCAAATCACGCTGTACAAAATCATTTTTATATTCTCGAATAGCCAAACTCGATCTTAAAGCATTAAAGTCGCCTATCATTAAATCGAAGCTATATCTAAAGGTTGTCAATGCTCTCTCAATCCTGGCCCAGAAAAATAGAACAATCCTACACTTTATCCCCGCCAACAGTGGCTTATATATAATTTATATAGAATACTTTATATATAATTTGAACTCATAATTTTACTAATAGTGTAATCAATCAAAACCTTAAAAAATTATATAGCATTTTTTGAATTAAACTGACCATTCAAAATTGATGGTAAAACATATTTTATTATTTGTTTTCGTAAAGCTATCTTGTATAGCCAGAAATGAAAGAACCCAGCGGAACATTCGCTCAGGCCTCTAATGGTCAGACCCGAATTCAGGACTGAATTTCTAAACATAATCATGCCTTCATTATTCAGTTCAGATTTCAAAGCTGAAATTTAAATATAATTTAGGCTTCCTTTTTACAGGCCGGCAAATTAAATAAAATATCAGTCCCTTTTATTTCAGGTCGTATTTCATATATGAATTTGAAATAAAAATTGATATTCAGACCAAAAATCCTTGGTGAACATTTACAAAAAGTAATATCAAATTTCAGGTCTGAAGAGGCGAACACTTGTATGAAAAACTGAGGACTGTTTTGAAAGATAGGTCAAGCCTCGGTCGGTCATGCCTCTCAGGCCTGAATTCCAGCCTGATCAGGCATGACATTTTCTGCTGGGCAGGTATATATGAAGAACATCTATAATCAGATATTGAAGTAGACACAAGGAAGGTCTATGTTATGGACTTTTACTAACTTATTATATATGATTTTATTTCTTATATTTTGCTTAAGTGATGTTCAATTGCGCTTATTTCAACACATATTTTAATGCGCTATCCAATCCATCACACTCAAAACAGTTTACTTTTTAATTCGTCGTGTTATTTATATCAAAATCTCACTGCGCTGAATAAAATCCTTTCGATACAGTAATCAAAGGTTTTCAAAATACGCTATAACGCAATTACGTTAAAGCATTTCGCTTTTACAGTAAATACTACACGCAGAAAAATAATAATGTTTCTGCATGTTTCTTGGTAATATCAATAATATCTTAAGTAAATTGGTTCCACATATAATATGATTAATTAATGCAAAATTTCTTTATATACATATATATTTGCATCTTAACATTATTTAATTGTACCTTAGCATTTGTTGTTTGTATTTAAAAACAATATGATTTGTTTTAAAGAAAATATGTTTTCATATAAATATATTGTAATTATAAATGGACTGAGAACACTTTTAGTCTATTACTATTTGTTTGCTAGGAAATATAAAATTTGTCAAGAATAACATTAAATATTTACGGACAAATATATATTAATTGGAGAATACATAATTTAATTGCAGTCAAGCAATTATTTTCAAAACGATAATTAAGAACAACATAATATATTTACCGATGATTACACTATATTTACTTGGAAACATATTTTATCAAGAGAAATGCCAAAAGATTTTCACTGTGATTACAAAATATTTGCTTAGAAGTAATTGTTGGTATGAAGCAAACAAAATATGTTTAAAAAACAGTAAATAAGTTTTTCTCGGATTTAATTATGTTGAGAAGTAACCATATTATGTTTATCCGACATTACAATAATTTTTATAAGCACACATTTTCTAGTTGGAGAAAACATAAAATGGTTGGAGCACCCACTTTACCAGCGAAGCACTCGCTTTATCACAAAGCTTTAGAAACACTTTTCACAAGAGCTAAACTTTTCAACACGTTTGGCGCGGCTGTTTGAAATTTAAAATGACGCCAAGACTTGGCAACTGTTAAAAGCCAGCGCATAAAGCAACAATGTTTCCGCTATTTTTCGTGCAAGTGCAAAAGAAACACGTCTAGGTGAAACACATAAAAGAAAGAAGTTCTGTTTGTTTTAAATTTGCAGAGTTCTGTTCTTTTTGAGTTAAACAGTGATGCAAATATATTTTTATTGGGTAGAAACACACCATTCTATTTTGTCACAAGCATATCAATGTAGACGTTCGTTTTTTAGCTAAGGCAATTATATTAATGTTAGACACAACTAATATCTTCTTATATCGAAAAATAATGCTATTGAAGGAAAGTTCTTAATCATTAGGTGGTTCCCTCTGAATATATGGTTTTTGAAACCAAACATATATAAACATATTTTTTCTCTGCGTTTAGTTTACATATGTAAAAAAAGATCTCTTCTCTGTTGTTCTTTTTTATTTTTTTAACACATCCCATTTTTTTTATGAAAAAATTAATATAGTTATACGAGTATGTTACATTTCATCAGTCTTTCTTAAAAGCAGACTTTATTTAACAATGCTATATCGCAAGTGCAAAAAAAACAAAAAAAAAAAAAAAACACGAATAGTCGCAACAGCGTGAAAGGGTAAAACCTGCAAAGTCAAGCCGACGCTTAAGTTAATTATTTTCAAAAGCCATTAAATATTAAATTAAATCGTCAAAAATTGTTCTCAAGGTTTGCGTAGCTATTGAGTTGTTGCTATTTTTTGTTTTTTTATTTCGTTTTGCATGAGTAACCATGTTGATTTAATGCTGCTGCCCCAAGCTTTAAGCCATAAAGAAGCATTGGGCTAATACAACTTTTAATGTGGTGGACAAAGTCAAACTCTGACTTGAAGTACAAACCGAGTGAGTCAGTCGAAACGAAGAAAAAGTAATAAAAAATATGATAACAATTTTCAAGGTTCTTCTACCCTTTTCTTCTAGAGACTTAATTAATACTGATAAACTTATTCACCAGTGCTGCCAAGGTTTAACGAAATACTTAATTGCAAATAATTAAAAAAAAAAAAAATAGCCAGAATTGCAGCTATTGATTAAAATAAAAACTGCATTAAGTCGAATGTACACGTTTTCCTTAATGCTCTAGGCTGTATTATATGCTTCAGAGATGAAGCAAAAGCCGCTATATTTAAGCCAAAAGTAGTCATGAAACGACCGTTTTTTTTTTATTTAAAATTTCTCAGAATATTTTTTCAGCTTCTTCTATGCTTGCGTGCTAAATGATGTTCTTCTTCTAACCAATCTATTCATTCAAAATGATCTTTTATGTTAATGAGCAAAAAATTTTGAGCGAACAACTTTATGAGAACAAAAAAAAAAAAAAAGAAAGATAAAAAAAATGTTATAAAAAACGGAAATTTTTTAATGTGAATTATTTTAATTTAAATTTTTGTTGTTTTATTTCTGTACCCATTTAATAAACACTAACAAGCAAAACGGGGGGAGGTGTTGGAGTGGGGCAAAAAGTCTTCCCATTGTTAAAAACGGTTTCATGGCAGTTCGCCAAAGATCAGCTTTGTTTTTTTTTTTTTTTTGACATTTCAATCAAATTCTAGCAAGAATTTTTAATCTGTTTATAAATAAAATTTTTTATGCCAGTGACATTTTCTCTCATACCTGCCGGCTTTACGCTTAAAGTGCCCTTCCCTCTACTTTTCCATCCATTCATCGTTCTTGTCTTGGTTTTGGACTCTTGTTCTAGCGAAAGGTCAACATTTTCTTTGTTTTTTGCGCACGTAAATCGACTCTATTTTTAAACTATTGCTTTGCTTTAAGTTCTTAGCTTAAATCTATTTACAATTCTAACGTTGTTTATTCTTCTTTGCTGACACTTTGTTGCTGCCTCTTCGCATTTCGTCATTCAGGGGTAATTGTAAAGCGCCTCACCCTGACCTCCCTTCAAGTACGCGTTCACATTTGATGATGTAGCACCTTAAGTTATTGGTTTTAAGGTAGTTTTTGTCAGTGTCTGTGGTTTTTTTTTTTAACACTGACCTTTTAAGTTATGCTTAAATAGCTTATTCATTTTAAACAGTTTTGTCATAATGTGTTTTTTCTTTTATTTTTGTTTTTTTTGTTTTAACTTATTGATTAGAAATATTTCCAAATGAGCGTTCACAGTTGAAATTTATATCTGTCTTAACACATTTTGATCCGCTACCAGAACGCGTTGGAATTTCGTAATGAAATTTTCAGACTTTTTTTTATGAATTTATGAAAATTCCCAAGTTTAAGATTTTTTTCGATTTACAATTTTTCGGCTACGAGTTGGTCGGAAAGTCGACCAATGGCCCCAATGTGTATACAAAAATTAATATATTTTTGTCAAATGAAATATATGTGAATATATTATAATAAAAGTATACATATAGGGTCATGCAGGGGCGTAGCCAGGATTTTGTTCAGGGAGGCGGTAATTATTTTTTTCATGTAACTGATAAATAAATTGAAAAATGTGTCAACCGTAAGTTTGTAATAAAAGCGAAATTAAGCTTTAATAAATATTAATAAATTCTATGCATTTTAATTATAAGAACAAATTTTTTGAATTTCTTAATTTAATACTAAAATTTTTATTTTTCTAATGTTCAGGGGGGAGGAAACTGCCCCTCTCTGCCCTACTCTCGCTACGCCCATGATACTATTGGTAGAAAAATCGACCACTTGTGTTTTATCACACATGTAACATATAGTTAAATTTACCTGCGTTGTCCAAAACCGACTGATTCTCATATTTTAGTCTTTTGGCTGCATACTCACGTAAATAGTTTTACTATACTTTCCCTGCAAGCATTTTCTATCGCCTCAGAATCGGCAAAGAATGGATTTTAATCGGGTATCGCCGACTATAAGCAGCTGAGACCATAAAAGCGATTCGCCTGGAAGATTCGTAAACCAATCGCCTGAAGGGTTCGTAAGCGTTTTGCTGGGAAGATTTGCGAACGAATCGCCAAGGGGGCCCTTAAGCGATTCGCTGGAAAGAGTCGCAAACGTATTACCAAGAGAAGTGCTAAAAGGTGTAAAACGATTCGGCAAAACGGGTCCTCAGCGATATGTTGCGAAGCATCGTTGTTGAACGTAAAAAATTGTTTTATTTTAAAAAATCAAAACTTAAAAAACTAAAACGTGTCGTTGCTTCTGAACGATAAGAAAACATTTGACAATTTTTTCACAAATTTCAAAAGTTTTGCTTCCCTTTTAACGGTTTTTCAAAGCCTGCCTCATATTCCAACCATATACCATCTTCCAACGATCGCCGGAATGAGCGAAAAAAGGTTTTCCAAATTTTTAAAGAATCCATATATTCATATGTTCATATTTTCAAATATACGTATATATGAAGCCTATGAAGATTTTTTGTGCTTACATACATTTTGTTCCAATCTTTTTTACATCCAGCCGTTTTTTTCGGTTCGAAAGGGTTAAGTTTTTTTGTTTGAAAGTGCGCCACACCCTTTTTTTTTCCATTACGCAAACTATTTCAATTATGAACTCTTGCTAAAGATCTTCAATTATCTAACAAAATTTGATGTTGCCCTTTTTTATCTGTATCAAAGCAATGGGTTATATAATTTATATAGTTTCTTATTATTCAGTCTTAATGAGCAAATATTAATAATTGTTTTTTTTCCTTATTTCTCTATTTTCAGGTAAGTCCAAAGGCGTCATTAACCATAGGATACAATTTTTAATTAACTGTCAGGCGGAGTGAGTAAAATTATGTTATTTGTTATTAAAAATGCACATGGTTGGTTACATATACAACATGGCGATGGCGGAATCTACAATCTTAATAGCGGATATTAAAAGCAAAGAAAATCGAAAAAAGCCAAAAGCACAAAAAAGAAAAAAAAAAAAAGAGTAAAACCATTGTTATAATTGGCAAACCTAGGCAAAAATTAATAAAAATAATGCTTATGAAACGCATACATATACAAAAAAAAACACACAAACACACACATGCAGCAATGACTTTCTTTTCATGCCTCTAAAAGTCATGGCCTATTGAACCAATCTTTATTAAAAATATTTCGCTAGATATACGTTAATGTAAACCACAACAACACCAAAAACAAGTAAAAAATAGTAAAGAAAAACAAATCATCTTTATTGCCATAAAAAAATTATAAAATAAATTTAATTAAATAAAAGCAAAACCAGTACAAAAAAAAATAACTAAATCAGCGAAAGTGTTAAACGTATGAGTAACGATGAACAAGCAAGAGCTGCGACATTTGCCTGCTGTTTCTTCCTGCGCCCGTTCATCTCTATGCGCTTATCTTGCTATCTATATATCTATCAGACGTCAATTTCATCAGCTGTACTTTCGAAATAATTAACTCTTGTGAGCCAAAGAAAACTCTTCGCTGTTGCTCCAAATAAAATTATTTTCACATAAGCGGATACAAAAGATTGATTTTTTTTTCTTTTCTTTTATATATTTTTTTTTTTATAAATTTTTTTTTTAATTCAATAAAGCGCAACAAATAGTAAAATGAACGTTATTAAAAACCGATAGTTGTTAACTTTATAACTCTGTGTTACATTCGATGCATCCATCATAAGCTTGAAATTGATATATAACAGCGTTTGCCATCCTCCTCTTTGTCTGTGTAGCAGCATATGTAAAAAGAAACACACGCAGATACATTTGTATCTTTTCCTCTTGTTTATGCGATTTTTGTCGCTAAACACGATTATTTATTAACATGCAACGCCCTTCATTGCATGGTTACGGACGCTGTTTGTTGTTGTTGTTATTGCATAGTGCGAACGCATAGCGGGCACTTTTTCAGTTTGGGATCATCGCCAGGTTCGCTTTTTTCGAGTTTTTTTCCTATACAAACCGCATACAAATAAGCTTCAAATATGCGGTGCGGCGCTGCTTGTATCTCAACGATACAAAATGAAAGTTCAACAGCAACCTGCGGTTTGTTGTTGCTGTTGTTACTGGGTGGCTGCGGTTTTTGCTACTATAACTTTTGTGTATAGCAAATTGATCGAACCGCAGCAATAATGATTAAATAAAAAAAAAAAAAAAATAATGTCCGTCAGTTGGTGTTATTCTCTACGTAGCATTAAAGGTGTATTTCTCTATGGCCAATGTTCAGCACATATTGTCATTGATGTTGTTGTTTTTGTTGTTGCTGCTAAGTTTGTTGAACTACAATCAATAAATTAAGAGTTTGTCAACGAGTTAGGGCTAGGGTGCCCAGGCGTTGCCTTTGTTTAATATGCAGCTAACGACGCCCTAAAATAGTGTGATTTAAATGAAGAGATTGGTGCAGTGTATGCTGCACCGCAAATGTATTTTATGAGCACTTGATTTATGTTTTAATTAAAATGAAATTTTTTTTTTTTTTGATTTTTAAAGTTATTAAAAATTGCATGAAAAATTAAGCCGTAGTCATACATTCTTTCCAAAGTGACTTGATGTGAAATTGATAAATGAACGTATTTTTTTGTATTTTCTAAAGGGTATTTTCTTTTTTACATATTTTTCTGAATTT
The DNA here is from genome assembly GCA_914767935.1 of Coremacera marginata. Classification (NCBI taxonomy): domain Eukaryota; kingdom Metazoa; phylum Arthropoda; class Insecta; order Diptera; family Sciomyzidae; genus Coremacera; species Coremacera marginata. The sequence continues at coordinate 228,728,363 of OU612043.1, read as the reverse complement.
TAGCCAGAAAACGACCAGAACTGGGTTGCAATGATTCCTTTAGGAATTAATTCCGCCTCAATTTCAATTCTTTGGAATTAGGAATTGGTAATTGGTCTTCTCAATTCCTCAGGATTGGAATTGGAAAAAAAAATCGTCAATTCCACTCCAGGAATTGTAATTGGTAATTGAAGTTCTCAATTCATCAGGAATGGAATTGGAAAAAATTCGTCAATTCCATTCCAGGAATTGTAATTGGTAATTAAACATCTCAATTCCTCAGGATTGGAATGGGAAAAAATTCGTCAATTCCATTTGTCAATTCCATCGTCAATTGGAACAAAGTCGTCAATTCCATTCCAGGAATTGTAATTGGTAATTGAACATCCCAATTCCTCAGGAATGGAATTGGAAAAAAACGTCAATTCCATTACAGGAACTGTAACTGGTAGTTGAATTTTCCAATTTTTCAGAAATGGAATTGATAAAAATGGTCAATTCCATTACGGAATTGTAATTGGTAATTGAACATCTCAATTCCTCAGGAATGGAAACTTTCAATTCCATTGCAGGAATTGTATTTGAGGTTACTGTTATGCAAATACAATTGTAATTGAGATTACTGAAATCCAATTACAATTGTAATTGAGATTACTGTAATCTAATTAAATTTTCAATTACATTTTCAATACAATTCCTGCAATGGAATTGAAAATTTCAATTCCTGAGGAATTTTTTGCTGTTTTTGAATTGAATTTTTGCTGTTCCTGAGGAATTGAAATGTTCAATTACCAGTTACAATTCCGTAATGGAATTGACCATTTTTTTCCAATTCCATTCCTGAAGAATTGTAAAATTCAACTACCAATTACAATTCATGGAATGGAATTGACGAATTTTTTTCAATTCCATTCCTGAGGAATTGAGATGACCAATTACCAATTCCTAATTCCTACTAATTACTAACTACTTTAAACATTGTTTTTAAAACGAAGTTTTTATTATGACTAAATTTTTTCCACTCTAAACGGTTCCATACTAAAGTCACATATTTAAATTTTTTAATAAAACGCATTGTTTTGTTGCAAAGTTTTGTATACATTTACTAGCTTATACCCGGTGTGCTTTGTTTCGCTCCACTCTTATTCCCTGAAAAGTAACCATTCGAACTCAAGTTACCAATTTTAGATGTTGGTTGCCTTAGCCTTCTGCACAGTTATTACCATGGGAAGTGTTCAAGAGAGATACATGGCCTGACGCCACCAGCTCGTGTGTTTAATTCGTTCTTCGTTAATTAATAATTCGTTCTTCGGTCGCTGCATGAAATTGTGGAACAATCTCCCTGCGAGCGTGTTTCCCCGGCTGTTTCAATCTGTGTAAATTTAAATTTAAATCCAATCTTCACCGACACTTCATCTTTCCACCCTCCAACTAACTATCACCCGTCTTCCGAATCAACACAATGCTTTCTTGTTTATAGGGGGCATCCCCTGAGAGTTGGTCAAGTTTAAAAAAAGGCCTTTCAACTAGTTTTCATTATAAATTTTAAAAAATTCGCTAGGGCAATAAAATTTTTTTTTTGCCAAAGCAAAGCAAAGCTTACTTTTCTTATAAAGAACACAATCAATATATATCAATAAACTATAAAAAGTTTTTATATTAAAGCATAATTTTCAACTAGGGATGGTTATCCCAGAAGCAGAATTAACAGTTTTTTCCAAAACGTCAAATAGAAAGCTATTTATAAAATAAATCCTATTAGCACCCTTTTTAAGTCTACAAACGGTATTTTTGTTCAACAGCAACACTGTCTGCAAGTGGATGAGGGTATGCTTATCAGAAACAGTTGATTTAATTTTACTTTGTCTGGGTTTATAGTAAAATACAAAAAAATAAGCTGTAAAGTATGTTATGATTAAAAAAATCTCCAAAAAATTTTTATCTGGGCAGCACTGGTTTCATCAACAATAAAAACGGTAAATAAAATAAAGCTTTTAACTCTCTTACAAATTTGTTCATACTTACCATATCTCATGGTTCATGTAATCGACGGTGTTAATTGTTGAATTTTTCCTAATTAATTCATTAGCTTTTTTCAAATATATAAAACGCAATTCACTAAAATTTTTCACTAAATTCCATACAATGATGAATTGAAGCTAAATTGAATTGTTCGTGAAATATTCATAAGATCGAAAATTAACACTTTTAATTTATTAGCATCTTAACACATACAAGCACGCTCGTGCATATATATATATACAGGGTGTCCCAGACTTAGAGTACTATAATGTGGGGGCTGATTCCTTGTGATGAGACGAGCAAAAAATCGTATAGGTGGGGGTGGTCGCAAATGTCCCCCTAGGGGGCTAGGGAGGAAAAACAAAAAAATAGGTGTCGTAACGTTTTAATCCATAGCTAACATATCTCTGCAACGATTAAAAAAAAACATAACTTTTTGAAAAGAAAATTAAATTTGCTTTAAATTATTTTTGCAAAATTTTTCCATAAAGTCATAGACAAAAAATGTATAAGCACCTGAAGTCAAAAAATTGGGTTTATTCTTTAAAAATTCAACTTTCAAGGCAATTTTCTCAGAAAAAAACCAAATGTTTTATAATTTTTTATGACGCAGTTTTTTTCCTTGGTCAATTCTCTAAAAATTTTCTAAAACCGTAACAAAAAATAATGTCTGCGTACTCTGAGTTGGAAAACATTATAACTCTACGATCGGTGAAAGAATGTGTCGATTCAGGCAGGTGATGCACTTAATAATAAGAAATTGCTTTTTTTTCTTAATTCCGTTAAATCTAACTGTTTTACTAGTTATTGTAAGCAACAAAAAAACAAAGTCGCCTTGCTTGCATTAAGTACCCCAGTGGGAGGAAAAAGTGGTAGAATCGGAAAAATATTTTCTCTGAGGTATAAACAATGTATGATGGATTTTTAGAGAATTGACCAAGGAAAAAAAACTGCGTCATAAAAAATAATAAAACATTTGGTTTTTTTCTGAGAAAATTGCCTTGAAAGTTGAATTTTTAAAGAAAAAAACCTATTTTTTGACTTCAGGTGCTTATACATTTTTTGTTTATGACTTTATGGAAAAATTTTGCAAAAGTAATTTAAAGCAAATTTAATTTTCTTTTCAAAAAAGTATGGTTTTTTTTAATCGTTGCAGAGATATGTTAGCTATGGATTAAAACGTAACGACACCTAATTTTTTGTTTTTCCCTCCTAGCCCCCTAGGGGGGCATTTGCGACCACCCCACCCATACAATTTTTTGCTCGTCTCATCACGAGGAATCAGCCCCCACATTATAGTACTCTAAGTCTGGGACACCCTGTATATACACACAGCTTGAAAAGTGTTATTGAGGGTAGCAAGCATGCAACAATGATGCCAACTTCATATAGACGATATAAAATGTAAATTTATGTATAAGTTTAAGTTAACTTAAACGTAAATCAAATTAACGCTATTAAAATTTAAGTGTAACTAAGAGTGATGGATAAAGAAGGTATAAGATCTATGAATGAAGAGGATTGGAATATAGGCAGTTATATTTTTAATTGTCAATAAATCTAATAAAAAAAATATACAAGATTAAAGATATGTAAAAAAAATAAAATTAAAATATGGAATATAAAAGATTTTAGAAACAACAGCAAAAAATTTTAAAATTTAATTGAAAATGTTTAATTTAATGTCTCATCAAATATTGCTGTTACAGTAGCATTCGATTCAATGAATGTTTCATTGAGCCGATGACAGCTGCTTGAGTAGTACTACTTGAGTAGTACATAAAAATCACCAATCGCAGCCTAGCACTCGAAAAAAATGTGCTGACAAAATTTTAGCTCAATCTTGGCACAATTTTAATTGTTTTGTGGGCGGTAAAAGGGGGAATGGCCACATTTTTTCTAAACCATCTTCTACTGGAAGGAAATTTACTACTAAAATTTCAGCTGAATCGCCGTAGTAGTTTTGAAGCATTTTGAATAGCATTTTTATTGATTTGTGGGCGGTAATAGGGGGTGTGGCAATCTTTTTTCTAAACCATTCTGTTGAAGGAAATTAACTGCCAAAATTTAAATTGAATCTGCCCAGTAGTTTTGGAGATATAGCAATTTTATTAATTTGTGGGCGGTAAAAAGGGGTGTCATCAGACTTCCTAAACTCCATCTTCTACTCAAAGGAAATGTATTGCCAAAATTTCAGCTGAATCGGCCCAGTAGTTTTGGTGATATAGCCTTTTTATTGATTTTTGGGTGGTAAAAAGGGGTGTTACCAGAATTTCCTATACCGAGAAAAAAAGCAATAGTTAAATCACCTAAGTCGGCTCGTGTAAAGAGAATTGTATGGGAATTATAAACTTATGCTTATACACCTAAGCCATTTATTGTTGCATACATTGCTTTGAAAGCACATACTTCGATACCCTGCCAAAAAAATAATATATTTGATTCACCTAAGCTCAAAATCCAAAAATACAAATTAAAAAAAACTAGCGTGGATGGCGTAAGCATAGTTTTGAGCTATATTCTGGAAATATAACTCAGGTGTGTCGTTAGGCACACGAGAGAAGAATATATTTGATAATTTAATGTTTTTTTTTGTAATAAAATAACTTTTAAATTCAAAAATAACATAAAGTAAATTAAGAGAGCACACGTTAATAGTCACACCAGTAAATTTTATTCATCGACAAACAGAAAAGAAAAAAAATTTCTGTTCCCACCGTGCGGAACTGAACTTGGAATACCCACTGATCCTAAAAGCCTTGCTACTGGGTGCTGGTATAACTGCAGCTATGTTAACAGATGCTGTATTAACAGTTGCAGTATGTCACAGTATTTCGTTGATAGCCATACAACAAAACCCTATTAATAGATTATTGTGTTATGCTGCAGCATAGCTTCAGCTGTAATTAATATTGAATCAATCATTCTGCGTAACGAATGAGTTTGGCTCGATGCGTAGTGTAGTGACTTCTCAATCGGTGGTATCGGTGGGTGCGGGTTAAAATCTCCACGGTAGGCGAAGGTTAAATTATTGTATTGTTATAATAAACGTAAGCAGCGAAGAGAAGCCGAAAAACCATGAATTTCTAAGAACACGGTGTTGATAAAAGAAAAATTTGTAAAGTTGCCGATTTTAGTCAAGCAAACCAAAGCAAAGCAAAGCACAGAACGAGAGGCGACTTCAAAAAAAAAAAAAGGAAAAAAAAAAAACCACAACCCCCGGGTAAAAGTAATTTTTTTGAAATTAAATTTTTTTTAAAAAAAAAATAATGTATAAATTACCAAATACTTGGTTAATTTATCAACCAAATAAAAATTAGCAAGTTAACATGTAAAACTTAGGCGTTTTGATGAAGTACTTGGGAGGCTGAAAACTGCCAAAGCCGGCTTGTAAATTATACTAGGTTTTTGGTTAATTTAACATTAGTTTTTTTTCTATAGATTCTGTTATTTCAATGGGCTTGGGCCTTTATTTCGTGAGTCTCTACTTTATTATGAAATAATATCCTATTTTTGGGGCTCTGTTTTATATTTGTTTTGGGGCTCTAATTTTCTCGAGCCTTATTTTCTTATCCCAGTTTCTTAGCGTCATTTAAGCACAGTTTTCTTAAGGAGGGACATGACATGACATTCGTGGCAGAGAAAACAGACCTTTTTTTAAAATTCATAACTCAGTCAAAAACATACATTTTTTCCAAAATTACAAGAAAAAAAAATTTAAAAAAATATATTTTTCACTCCAACATGGTTTTATAGAGCTCCAAACTGGCGGCAGAGAAAAAACGGGGCCTCGTGGTTGCAGCGCTGGGAGTTGCAAAAATTGTCCGATCTGGAAAAAATGACTTTTTAAAATCTTAAAAAATTGGTTATTGTATGACACGAGCTTTTTTTTAAATTTTTTTTTTCAATTTTTGGTGATGTTCCAAATTTGAAAGTGTTTTTTCGAAAAAAATTTTGACTTTAAAAATTCATAAAAAATCGAAAAAAAAAATTTAAAAAAAGCTCGTCATACGATAGCGAATCAAAATTAAAAAAATACAAAAAAAAAAAATTTCGTCAAAAAATGAACCCGCTAGTGCCGCAGCCAGTACGAAAAACATGGTTTCGAGATAAACGCGTTCAAAGTTTGTGAACAAAGAAAAAAAAGGTTAAAAATTAAAAATGCGCTCTCACTAATCCGGCTGTAACTTTTGACCCGTAGGAATTTTTCCATGAAATTAGAATCGTAAGAGTATTTACTAAAATACAAAATTCTTAAAAATGAAAAACTGCCAATGTCATGTCCCCCCTTAATGCTGTTAAAAGTGTTTTTTTTTTTTTTTTCAAAAACAACCTAGTTTCCAGTTTATTGCAATTCTCACGCAAAACTGTCTACTTGTAATTCTTGTTTCTAAAATCACTTTTCGATTTTATGTCTTAGCTTGTTTTTTTTTTTTTTACTTTCTTCGACTGGTATTGTAGTTATTTTTTAATTTTAACACAAAAACGACTTCTGACCTTTTGATATTTGCAAAACTTCTCAGATATGATTCTTGTTAATTAATCATAACTTTTATTCTCTCACACATTTTTTAACAATGTCTGCTTATAGTTGTACTCATTTTACTCTATTTTTCTTTGTCTTTAATTCTTTTTTTTCACACTTGTAAAGTTATCATAATATTTTCTCTATTTTTCTTTTAATTTTCCTTTCTCATGTGCTGTGATTGAATCCTCTTAAATATGGTCTTATTTTTAACAACTCTGTCTAGTTTATTTTACTTGCATACTTTATAACTTTACTGTTTGTAATAGCTTAGCGCAGCTGACTTAAATAGAACAGCCGTAGCTAATATTGTATTTAGCTAAATTGTGCAGCCTTCACTCTTTTAACATCTTCACGGTCATGGTTTTTTTAGGTTGAAAGTATCTCAAGTTCAGCTTTAGTAGTTTATCGTTACACTAATAATTAGCAGAATTACTAGAAATCACCATTATTCCATGTTTAGTTTTTATATTTACTAAAGGGGCAACCTTCTACAAGGGTCATTGTAGGGAATAGTAAATCAGGAATCTTTTTGTTAAGAATTGGAAAAAAAATGAATGGATCAATTAAGCTGTTGTAAGAAATTTGAGTATCTTATAACACCGTGCGAAAACACTTTTAAGACACGAAGAAATATATAAATATAGTTATTAGTATACAAATTAAAGAAAAAACCACACCGAGAAAAAAGCTTATGTTAAATTGAAAAGAACCTAGTATAATTTATAAGATGGCTTTGGCAGTTTTCAGCTTCCCAAGTACTTCATCAAAACGCTTAAGTTTTTTACATGTTGACTTGCCAATTTTTATTTGGGTGATAAATTAACCAAGTATTTGGTAATTTCTTATACACTATTTAAAAAAAAAAATTATTGAATTTCAAAAATATAATTTTTTTTCGGGTTTTGTTTTTTTTTATTTTCCTTTTTCCCAAAAAAAACCATAAAATTATCAAATATATTCTTCTCTCGTGTGCCTAACGACACACCTGAGTTTTTTTTCACAAAATAACTCAAAACTATGCTGACGCCATCCATGCTAGTTCTTTTTAATTTGTATTTTTGGATTTTGGGCTTAGGTGAATCAAATATTTTTTTTGGCAAGATATCGAAGTATGTGCTTTCGAAGCAATGTATTAAACAATACATTCCTTAGGTGAATAAGCATAAGTTTATAATTCCCATACAATTCTCTTTACCCAAGCCGATTTAGGTGATTTACCTATTGTTTTTATTTTCGGTGTGGGGGGAGTCTTTCTCCCGGACCTGGGTATTTAGACCTTCTTCCGACAAACCGATCACTGCAGCGTCTACCAAGCGGAGGCCTTAGCCATCAAGAAAGCAGCACAGTACCTCAACCAGCTGAGCACCTCAGGCAAAGCTGTTTATATCTTTTCAGACAGTCAAGTGATGCTACAAGCATTTGCTGCATGCCGCCGCAAATCTCTCAACGAGATGAATGAGCAATTCAGCATCCAACTTGTATGGGTGCCTGGGCACCGCGAAATAGAAGGCAACTGCAAAGCTGACGAACTGGCTATAAGGAGTACTCGTACGACCGCCGCTATCCTTCCGGGAAAGGATGGGGTAGGTATACCCTTGGCCATATTTAAACTCCAGTGCAGGCGAAACACGCTGGGCCAGTCCAATGAGCGGTGGAATAACCTGGTCACCTGCGCCAAAGCCAGATTTACCTGATCTGCCTACGACAACAATCGGACCCCCCCTTCTACTGTGACTCGGAAAACCAAATCTCTCTGTTCTGGTAGGGATACTCACCGGACACTGCTTGATAGGAGCTCACGCTCTTCGTCTAGGCTGTGAAGCCAACGACTTCTGCAGAGATGATGATGAGGAGGAAACCGTACAACACTTTCTCTGTCACTGCCCCGCTCTAAGTAGAAGAAGACTAAATACCCTCAGTCGACCCCTCTTTCACTCTCTTGCTTTAATCTCCAAGATAGATCCAAAGAAATTGTACAGATTCATTAAATCCACGGGATGGTTCAACGGATACAGAATTCTTATAACACCAAGTATCACATGGTATCACAAGGGGCCTATATTGGTCTAAGTGCACCAGACGGGTAGCCGTCCCAACCATACTATACTAACCTAACCTAACCTAAGCTTTCTGTTGGGTAATTTTTATTTATTTTCCCAGTAGAAAAGTGGACCAAAATTGAAATAGTTCTGAACTAGTTCCCAAAAGGACCGGTACTAGTTCCACTACAATATCCTTTAACATTGAACGAACTGACGCATTTTGCGGGTTGATGTCATAGGGAATGACAATTGTCCCCATAACCACTCCTCTTTCCCCATATATGAACTAGTTGAATACGGAAGATTTTTAAACTGGCTGCTTTCGAAGTTGTCTTAAAATGGTGCTCTTTAAATTAGTTTTAAAGTGAACATTTTAACAGTGTAAAAATTTTGTGTACTGGAGCAAAGTTTTAGAACCTGGCTTTTACGATCTTTTCCAATCACAAAATTTATTAAGGAAGAAATTTATTAATTAATATCTTTTTTCAGTTGATGACTTTATTTAATGATTGAGAAATTTAAGAATTTTCATTCTCGATTTGTAAATAACGAAAAATGTTTTGAAATAAATTGCAGGTTTTTAATGCTGCAAGTGTAAACTTTTCCCCTTTTTTTTTGGAGCATTAGAAATGTGATGTCATAAAAGTCGGCACTAAATTAACTGATCTTAGTAATGTGAGTTTCAATGCACTTTATAAATGGCCTTGTTAAAAGGTTATTAATATTGAAATAAAAACAAACAAGTCATTTCAACATTTGTAATAACAAATACATTAATTAAAAACAATCCATTAAGTCAATTTAAAAAGAAATCACTGAACAATTAAATTGCACTGCTCATGACGTTTATTGAATATTATTTTTATTGTTGTTTCCATGATTTATAAAAAAGAAACCCTCTCAATAAGAAGCAATTGTAATTTATGTAAAGCAATAAAAGTAACTTAAAAACTTACTATTGCTATGAATGATTAAAACGCACTCAAATCACAACAACAACAATTAATGACTTTCAATTTAAAACTTTTTGAACTGCTGCTTGAAAATAAAAACAAGACTTAAAAAGCTATAAAAGATCAAAGCTTTATCAAAAAAATAAATAAATAAATAAAACATGAAAAAACAGAGACGTCAAAAGGTCATTGCCTGACATGATGACTTAGTTCAAATGAAATGGAATGACCACAGTTAGGTATTGAATTTAGCTAACAATAAATAAAAACATACATATTCAAATAACTGGCTGTGGCTCAAAGCAAATATAAATGCAAAATAAATGACTGTCTTTTTTGCAAAGTTCTAATTCGTTTTACTCTTTCGATAGTTGAAGCTTCAATTCGGCTGCAACACAGCTTACAACCGGAAGCTAACTCTTTAACTCTCTTAGGAGCACATTAAAAAAGAAGCACTATTCTTTAAGTTTCTGGGGTTCCTTTTTGCTCCTGTTACTAAGGTGAATCAGATAAAATTAAAATCCGTATCGGGATGGGGATGGGTGACGTCATCGGCATACAATGACATAAGTCTGCTTCTAAAATGTTCTCGAAGTTTCTGCATTTCGAAGCTTCACAGACTGTTGAATTTACTTAAAATATAAGCCAGAGGCGGAGATTTTGTTGGACGCTGTTCACTTGACCGGAGGGGTTGAGACTTGTACCTCAGATGTATTCCAACCTACGAATATATATATATATAACAGGTCATTCAATAAGTCCTTAGGATAAGTAAGGGAAAAACAAAATTTTTATAAAACTCGATTATATTATTCAACATAGTTGCCTTCGAGAGCGATACAACGAGTGCAGCGATTTTGCAACTTTTTGATACCACTTTTATAGTATGATTTCTCTTTCTCGTCAAAATAGGCCTAAGTTTCAGCGATTACTTCATCATTGAACTTGAATTTTTTTCCAGCAAGCATTCTCTGAAAACAGGAAAAAGTCGCTGGGGGGCTAAATCTATCGAGAATACGGTGGGTGGGTAAGCAATTCGAAACCCAATTCATTCAATTTTGCCATCGTTTTCATCGATTTGTGACACTGTGCATTGTCTTGGTGAAACAACTCTTTTTTCTTTTGCAAGTGTGGCCGTTTCTTGGCGATTTCTGCCTTCAATCGATCCAAAAGTGCACAGTAATAGTCGCTGTTGATGGTGGTTCCTCTTTGGATGGTGGTTCTCTTTTGGATCCCAAAATACAGACGCCATCACCTTACAAGCCGACTGTTGGGCCTTTGCTCGCTTTGTATTCGGTTCGTCGACTGCTGTCCACTCAGCTGACTGTCTTTTGGGTTCTGGTGTGTAATAGTGAAGCCATGTTTCATCCATTGTCACATATCGAAGATAGAATTTATTGATTTTAATGCGGTTCAATAGCGCCAAACACTCCTCTGAAGCATCAATTCGTTGTTGTTTTTCTTCGTCTATGAGCTCACGCGGCACCCACTTTGCACAGAGCTTTCGCATACCCAAATGTTCGTGTAAAATGATAAAAACACTACCACCTGATATCTTGACAATGTCAGCTAGCTCGTGCACCTTCAATTTGCGATCGTTCATAACCAATTTGTGGATTTTTTTGATGTTTTGTGGAATAACAATCTGATTTGGGCGTCAACTGCGCTCTGCAACATTTGTGCTGGTACGACCACGTTTAAATTCTTTTTTCTACCATTTGTCTCGATGGAGCAGAGTCCGGATAATGTTTATCAAGCCATTGTTTGGTTTCCACTGTATTTTTTTTTCATCAAAAAGCAATGCTTTATCAAAACTCGAAATTCACTTTTTCCATTTTCTTTTTTCAATAACAATAGTTGCACACAAAATGCTATAACTCACGAATCAATTGTCAGATTGTTGTCAAATTTTTATACTTATCGTTTGAAGGTTGGTACTAAATAAAAATCATATAGAAAAAATCTAGTAACGCCATCTATGTGTCATACTATGGACTTTTTGAATGTACTATTATATATATACGCCTATGTTTCAAATGGTTGTCATCCAATACTTAAACTACTTGTATAAATCTAATACTTACCCCTTGCTTCCACTTGAGCTGCACCTAATACATAAATCAAATACTATATTAATTTACTTTCTTTAACCTTTCACCTTTTAACCCTTCAAAGTTCCCCGTACCTAAAATGCTCCCAACAATATAAATGTAGATTTGCGCAACGCAAGTCATATTATTTCAACTAAAATCGATCAGCAGAATTTGAGTCATTGCTATTTCAAACTCGAGGGTTAAGAAAAAAACAAAACATGCAAACACTGTTAAGAATCTTTTGACCACTACACTGATAATGTAGTAAATAAAATGATGATCAACGCTTAAAGCTTTTAGCAAAGACATACCCCAAACTTAACGACTTTAATTGCTTTAAGCAAAGATACACATCAAACTTACCGATTTTAATAGCTTTTAGCAAAGACATACCCCAAACTTAACGATTTTAATAGCTTTAAGCAAAGACATACACCAAACTTGCCGATTTAGCAAAAAAGCCCCCCACTAGATGGCTCTGGGGCTTAAGTGACGTCATCGGCTTGCTCCTCCTGTGCCAGAAGCGGTGTATTGTATCTACTTCCCTTCTTTTTCTTTTTTTTGATGGCAGAGCAAAATATTTATTCGCAACAGTTTTTACGCTGGTGTTCATTGTTTTAATGAAAGTATTGTAGCACGTGGTTTTGAAATAAAACTACTTGCCATATCTATCAATCCACAAAATTTCACACACCCGGCATGTGCTACTCGCATTACGAATACAAATCTATTATTTATTTCGTAGGCATTACCATCAATTCTTTCACTCGACGGAACATAGTTTAGAATTTTGCACTTTTCACACGTAACTTTTATTTTGAAGCCAAGACCTTATTTTTTACAAGATTCAAATACCACTGAGCTATAGAAAAATCAGAAGAAAGTCTATAATTCGATAATGTTTTTTTAAGATCTTCCTCGACTTCAAGCGAAGCAATATCAATTTAATTTTTTTCGCTGATGTACAAGACGCTGTTACTTTAATTTTTCGATCCTGCGGCATTGCTCTTTTTCTTGGTCGGCTTACTCTTGGACCACCCTGTGTACGTCCTTCTCTGCCAGTTGATTTCGGCATTTTTTCGATGATAAATACAAAATCACTAAGAAAACTAAGCAAAACACAAAACGGAGCACGAGTTAATGAAATCGGAGCAAAACTGAAATGACGCACATATCTGCTCTCCTAAGCGTTCAATTTTAGACTGAAATATATATTCTAAATCGAAAGATACAATATACGTTTATTTACCTGAAGATATTTAGACGAAAAGAGGGGATAAAAGTAATTCTATAGAGACCTAAACAGTTGCCGCTTGCCGCTCTGCGCAGGTAGCTAAAATTCGTGCAAAACTAACAAGGCGTCACTCACCGATTTGAATAATTTTTGGATATGTGAAAGAGGACAAAAATCTAAGGTCGGCGTATTTTTTTATACGTGCTCAATCGATAGTTTACGGTTTCAAAATGACGTTTTAAAATCAGTGAAAATTTGGTTTTTTTGCCACAATTTCACTATTTTCCATAAAAATATATACAAATTTGTTATCAAACGAAAGGTATTTTAAAGCCACACATGATGGCATCCATTTTGGAGAAATAAATTTTATTGTAATTTTGTTATTGTAATTTTTAACAGTATTTAGTCGATATCATAAGGAGCGCATTTTCGAAATTGTTCCAATTTCATTTATATTTGATTTAAGAGATTTCTAAAAGTTACCTTTTTTGTTTTTTTAAATTTTAAACTTTTTATATTAAAATTTTCTTTATTAAAATATGCATTTATTTTCTTAAAAAAAAATTTTTTTTTAGAGATGAAGACCACAATATGGATATCAAAAATTTTGTTTTTTCTCCAATTTTCCGTATGTGTAAATATTTGATCGGAAAAGTTTACATTTAACAGGGCTTCTATACAACTTTGTTCTTTTAACTTGTTTGCCCGAAGGAATGAGAAAAAAACCATCGGAAATTTAAAAATATGACTTTCAATGTAAATATCTCCGTTTGTTTTCAACATATTTCACAAAATTTTTTTTTTTGTTATAAAGTTTAATAAAAGTACTTACCAAAAGATTTTGAAACCGTAAACTATCGATTGAGCACGTATAAAAAAATACGTCGACCTTACATTTTTTTCCTCTATCACATATCCAAAAAAATTATTCTAATCGGTGAGTGACACCTGGGGAGCTTTCCTTGTAAGGTAGAGGTACGGCCATTCAACGTACTGTAACTTCGTTAGTTTTGATCCGAATGACCTAAAAATTTAATACAATATTCTTCAGATGTTGTACTTTCAGAAACAAAAATAATGGAAAATATGGAAAAAAGTTGTCAAACCTAACCTCCCCCTTAAATTGTATCTGATTGCTTTAGTACTTTAGAAAAACTTATTTATTAAAGCTTAATGAAAGAAAACCTGCCAGGCACGCCCTTTCCTAAAGCTGTTTCTGATCATAGCTTGTATAATTTTATTTACAGACGCTTAATGGAAGTGCTAACGAAGCTTTATGAAAGTTTTAACAAAGCTTTATAGAACTGTTTACCTAGTTTTTTGGAACTGTTTACAAAGCTATGCGCAGGACTGGAATTGTATTGTCTATTCCATATCGTGTGACAATTGTTATAGAAGCCACACTTTCTATAAGCATAACAGGATGCAGTGTCAATGCTTGTTTCTTTACAAATCAGTTTAGCCGAGTGTAGAGCATTCTAAATAAACGTGTGATGTGTTGTAGGCTCAAACCGAAATTAACCTAAATATTTTTTTCGAATATTTCTTTTTTTCTGGAATATTGAAGTTTCTCGAATATTGAACTCCGGAATAGCAAAGTTACAGGAATTGCTTTCCAAAGCTTAATAGAAGTTCCAGCATCATTCATAACGAGCTCTTACAGAAGCAACATAGTTTGTATAACTAGCTTGTTCGAAGCTTATAGCAAGCTTTATGGGAGCTTGTGTGTGGATGTGATTTGAATGATTCCAGGTAACTCTGGCAATAAGCTACAAAACACTAACATCGACTTCTGACAGAACTGAGTTATTGATATATAGCTGTATTCTCTGAGAATATCTCTACACACACGCACAAAATTTGGAGCTTTTTGCGCGATCCAAGCCAAAGTTGTGGCATAAAAACTAAATAAAAAAAAAACAAGATTTCCCGAAACACAGAATTCAGACTTTAACTATTATTTTATATCAAAACAGAATTCGTACTAACTGGCACATGTATTATTTTTATTTATTTTTGTTAACAGCTTACTTTTTTCGCGCTTTTAACAGGTTAAAAACGAAAGTTTGTCATTTGCCAAGTTTGTCAAGGTTCACTTTTTTTTTAACCCCCCCATAACTTGGATAAAGTCATCATTTTTTCTTTACATGTTTTGCCGCAAATGTGACAGAATACAAGTGATATTTTTACAATTTTTTAAGGTTTTTTTTTGTAGTGCATAAAACGACTTGCTTCTTAAAATGCACTCAACTGTTTATCTTTGTTTGCCATGTTTTAAAAATTTCACTTGGCACAATGTTGTCACCTATTATTAGACCGTAGCTTGTTGCTCTTTTTTTAATGACCATTTTTAATAGACTTTTTTTAGGCTGCATGAATGTTACTGGAACTTCCTACATTCAAACATTTCGAACGCTTCAAAGGCATGCAAAACTATTTTACTTTATTTTTTTTTACTACCAAATATTTTGTTTTTTTTTTTTTATATTTTTCACACAACTATTTTTTATAACTTGTTTACATAGCTGCTTGTTTTTAAAATTTATTCCAAACACATTTGACAGCTTTTTCCCTCTCCTCTACACTCTAGTAAAAGTGAAACTTAGCAGATTTATTTGTTTGTCATTTTAAGGTTCGACACTTTTAGTTTCTATTTTTTTCAATCAGCTTTAATTAGTTTTTTTCATAAATTTATTTTAAACTCTATTATTTTAGCTTGTCGTTAGTGACGAACACTTCAAATAAATTGTTTTTAATGTTTCCACTTATCCGTCGTCATCTGTTTCTCAAGTCTAGCCCTAAATCTATGAATTTTGTGTTTATTTAGCAAACAATTATTTATAAACAAAATTGTGATTAATTAAATTATTGTTCGTTTTTTACAGTTCGTTATAGTTTTCTTTTTTTGTTTTTTGTTATTGTTTGTTGTCAAATAATGACCGGAAACTAATTAAAATTGACAATTGACAGTGCTTTTGCTATAGAAATAAAGAAGAAAATAAAATAAAACAAAAGTAAAAAAACATCATCATTAATGTATTTTGTATTTTAAAATTGTAGATACTTTATTTAATTTGACATTTATTCAGAAGGAGTTTTTTAACAGAAAGTTTCTAAGTACCGACATTGGCTTGTATTAAAACTGAGACTCCGTGAGACTTCCGGTAAGTATACGCATAAATAAGTGTCAGGAAATTCAGGCACCCAGCTGAAAATCAGAAGCATGCTTTTGGATGGTATATAGCGGAACATTTTTCGACACCGTTGTTGGTTAAGAATAATAGTTCAAATTGTAAGGGGTGGTTAAATTTTAAGGGCCGATAGTACAGTGAACTATAGCATTACATCTATATTACAAATTTCTAGATATCATCAAGATAGTTGGCATTTCGATATCGTAACGATATCTATATTAAACAATAACTAGATATAATAACGATTGTATAATAACGATAGCATTGCGATATCGTAACGATATTTATAATAAAGAGGTACTTGATATTATCACGAGAGTATAAAAACGATAGCACTGCAATATCGCAACGATATCTAGATTGCAAAATACTCGATATAATTTATAACTTTTAATTTAATTAGATCGTAACGATTTCTAAATTAAACAATAACTAGATATAGTAACGATATTTATAATAAATAGGTACTCGATATCATCACGAGAGTATAAAAACGATAGCTCTGCAATATAGCAACGATATCTAGATTCTAAAAATACACGATATAATTTCGCTTGTACCCATATTTAGATAAAAAAAATCTCAAAACTTTTTTTCTTTTAAAATGGTTTGGCTCTTTTTTAAAATATAATTTGTTTGTATTTCTCTAGCGTATGTTTTAAGGCGGTCTTCTCATTCAAAACCCGTTTTTTGGACCCTTTTTAAAAAAATTCTTATTTGAAAACGCAAAGAATAATTGAAAACTTTTTTTATTTATTGTATTACAAAAGGTTCAAAGTAAATAAAAAAATTTTTTTTGCCTCGATACGTGGGCTGTTCAAAAAGTAATGGAACTTCAAAGTTGGTGGTGAAAAAAAAAGGTGTCGTCACGGCTGCCACGATTCCGGGTCTCCGGAGCGTCTGAAATGAAAAAAAAAAACGGGGTTATAATCAGTATAGATGTAATTCTCGGGTGAACCTCAAGCTTAATTTTGTGATTTTTTTTGACAAAATAGCGGCCATTCAAAAAAAAAAATTTCAATTTCGTGTTTTTTTTTTGTAGTTTAGTGTAAAAAAAAATAGTAAAAAATTTTTTAAAATTATGGTCGAGGTTCACCCGAGAATGGTGACAATTCTGCGTCGATTCCATTTTGTTTCATAAAAATCGGTTCAGTTGAACTGGAGATATCATGGCCGCCAGTTCGAAAAACGTGGGTTCGAGATAAACGCGTTTAAAGTTTGAAGTAATTTTTTTGGGAAAAAAAAAAAAAAAAATCAAAAATGTTTAAATGCAGTTTTAAAGAGCTGACAATTTTTACTTACAAATATTAGTCGGCGATGCCAGCTCCATACAGGCCACCTTCCTCTTTTTCGTAGAAACTGCTTTCTGCTGCCCTCTCTGCTCTGCGAGCCGTTCTGCCAGCTTTTGATGATGCCGCAGCTCGAGTCTCTGATCGGTTCAATCTGTCTTCATTGCGAGATAGTGCGTATTCGTATGCGTTTTTGCCAATCGCAATACCCATCAAACCCATAATTTTAAGTATGGGTATAAAACCGTCGTTGAAGAGGCACGTTGCAATGAAATTGGCCACTTCGATGGTGCGTGCGCCTGAGTTGATGTATTTGGGCGAAAGTGACCAAAGAACAGAATTGTAGGACTCATTGGAATTCCGAGTTTCAGATCCAGGGCATCTTTCAAGCAAATTATCTGCCGACAGCGCTTCGTAAGCTGGTTTTATTACCTCCATCACCTTCTTGTCCATCAGACCTTGCTTCACAAAAAAGGCTGTATCTTCTAAAGTATTTCGAATTTCTAAAAATCCTTTTAGGGGCATATTCACAACTACCCAAGCTATAAATAAATGCAAAAAAAAAGTTGAAAAAAAAGTTGCTCAATGAGAAGACCCCCTTAAAAGTAAGTTATAGTAATAAAAGGTGGTTAAATTTTAAGGGCCGATTTTAATTTTGAAAAAACACATTATTTAGAAAATTATTGTCATTTCTTTTTATTATGATAATATTGGTATGGTTCAATTATGTATGGAACAAAATATCGGCCAAATGGCCGCCGCGACCTCGGCGGCACACCTCCATCCGATGGTCGAAATTTTCGATGACGCTGAGGCATAAGTGAGGTTCTATGCCGTTAATGTGCCGAATTATCTCGTCCTTTAGCTCTTGAATTGTTGCTGGCTTATCGACGTACACCTTTTCTTTCAAATAACCCCAAAGAAAGAAGTCCAACGTTGTCAAATCACATGATCTTGGCAGCCAATTGACATCGCCACCACGTGAGATAACACGGCCATTGAATTTGTCGCGCAAAAGAGCCATTGTTTCGTTAGCTGTGTGGCAAGTGGCACCGTCCTGTTGAAACCACATATCGTCCACATTCATATCTTCCAATTCGGGCCATAAAAAGTTCGTTATCATCTCACGATAGCGAACACCATTCACAGTAACTGCCTGACCGGCCTTCAGCCACACTATCGCGAACAGCAGCAATATTTTCTGCAGTACGAGCTGTACGAGCATGCACTGGAGTTTTCACATCTCCTACAGACCCGGTTTGCTCAAATTTTTGCACGATTTTTCGGATTGTACGCACGATTAAATTGACCGAAAAAATCACAAAGTGCACGATATGCATTTTGATTTGAACGCCCATTTTCATAGTAAGCCTGAATAACTTAAACGCGTTGTTCGATTGTATATCTTTCCATGGTTCAAATTGAATTAGTCTGACATTGAGAAATGTAAAATGAAATTCAGAAAAAAACTTGACGTTTCGGTGTGGTTCACATTCAACATTGGCTCTTAAAATTTAACCACCCTTTATGTATAGAAGGAATTTCAATATTATCACATAAATTGTGCTATTTCCCACACGGCACAAAATTCGACTTCGATATCGAAAATTTAAAAATTTACGAATAGTTGGCTATGATAACAATCGAATTCGATATCGATTACGATTCGAAAAAGATACGTTTGGAGGACGTAATGGGTACTTGGGTAAAGGTTCGCTTATGTTTCGAAAAATTTTTCGTTTACAATTCCAAAGCGATTATAATGCTACAAATGCGAAGATTATTATATTTTCAACTTTTTTTTCTACTTTTCTACTATCAGACTTACTTTTATTATTACTGACGCGATAACACTGGCATGAAATAACTTACGACTTTTGATCGCCAATTAGTGAAAAATACGAAATTTTTCTTCGATAAAAGTTCATTGCAAACGAACTTTCGCCGGGTGGGTTATATATGCATTGACGGCACAATATTTTAGTAACATATCCTTCTTATGTTTTAGTTTTGACCAACATATCGTAGGGAATCTGATAGCTCAGTTGTTAATTTAAGAACTTGCCACCACCATTTTGTGTGTTAAACTACCGCAGCATGCGAATATATTTTTATTTCGATGTAAGTGTGAGTTAAAAACTACATTTGAATTATATGAAATCGTATCTTTTTATGTGGAAATTCACAGATCTAAGAATAAAACAAATTTTAGATTCAAAGTTGCATTCATTAATATTGCAGCATGTGCTGTTTCCAAACTAATCAATGCAATCAATCTGAATTTATAAAAACTCGATTTGAGAAATGCCTAAAAGTATGGTAATGTTCTGGAAAAAAAGTTACGTTCGGATTGACATTTTTATACCGTACTGTATCGAACGAAAAACTAAATTCAATCATAAAATAACGAGAGAAGTACTGATTGTTGATTTAACATAAGTATGAGTTTACTTACTTACTTAGATGGCGCCTACAACCGTAAGTCGGTTTCCGCCTGTTGTAAGAAATTGCGCCAGCCATTTCTGTTTTGCGCTTGCTGGCGCCAGTTGGAAGCTCCAAGTTTCGTCAGGTTGTCCTCCACTTGGTTCCTCCAACGGAGATGCGGTCTTCCTCTTCTGCGTTGTCCGCCGCTGGGTACTGAATCGAATATTTTCTTCGCTGAACGTCGTCTTCCATCCGCTCAACATGACCTAGCCAGCGAAGCCGCTCGATTTTTATGCGCTTTACTATGTCGATGTCGGCGTATAGCTCATACAACTCATCGTTCCATCGTATTCGGTACTCGCCATTGACGCAGATTGGTCCGTAGATTTTACGAAGGATCTTTCTCTCGAACGCTCCTAAAATCTTTTCGTCAGAGCTGCTCAACGTCCAGGTTTGTGCTGCATATAACAGGACGGGCATGATTAGTGACTTATAGAGCGTGCCTTTTGTTAGTCGAGAGATGGCTCTGCTTCTCAATTGCCTACTGAGCCCAAAGTAACACCTGTTGGCAAGAGTTATCCTTCGTTTTATCTCTCTACTGATATCGTTGGTGGAGTTAATGCTGGAACCGAGGTAGACGAAGTCCTTCACAACCTCGAAGGAGGTGTTGTCAACAGTGACGTGGGTGCCAATACGCTGGAACTGTTTGTTTGTTGACACCAGATATTTCGTCTTATCTCCGTTTACTGCAAGACCCATGCGACTCGACTCTTTTTCTAATTTGAAGAATGCTGCACTGACTTCGCGTGTGTTATGGCCAATGATGCCAATATCATCGGCATACGCTAGCAGCATAACACTCTTATAAAATATTGTGCCGCTTTGTCTCAGATCAGCAGCTCGAATAATCTTCTTCATAATTAGGTTAAAAAAGTCGCACGATAAAGAATCACCTTGTCTGAAACCTCGTTTGGTAACAAATGGGGGGAGAGGTCCTGCCCGATTTTTACTGCACTGCTGGTGTTGCTCAGTGTCATCCTGCATAGACGGATTCATTTTGCAGGTATACCAAATTCAGACATGGTGGAGTATAGGTGATTCCTTATTGGACTGTCGAAAGCGGCTTTATAGTCGACAAAAAGGTGGTGGGTGTCGATTTGCTTCTCTATGGTCTTTTCCAAGATTTGTCGTAGCGTGCATATCTGGTCGGTGGTAGATTTTCCAGGTCTGAAGCCACAATGATAAGGCCCAATCAGTTGGTTTACGATGGGCTTCAGTCTTTCACATAATACGCTAGACAGAACCTTATAGGCGATATTTAGGAGGCTTATCCCACGGTAGTTGGCGCAAATAGTGCGATCGCCTTTCTTGTGGATTGGGCAGAGTACACTGAGGTTCCAATCGTTTGGAATGCATTCTCCCAACCATATTCTGCATAGAAGCTCGTGAATGCATTTAAATAGAGCTTCGCCTCCGTTCTTAAACAGCTCAGCGGGTAGACCATCGGCTCCCGCGGCTTTGTTGTTCTTAAGCCGTGTTATTGCTGTCAAGACTTCATTATAGTCGGGCAGCGGAACTTCAACGCTGTCATCCATAATTGGGGTTTCCGGGATATCATCTCTATTGGCGGGGGAGGAGGAGGGAGGAGTGCTTTCTTGAAGCAGGAGTGAGAGTCGAGTGGCAAAGGCTTCGGCTGTCCGTTTTGATTGTAGCTTGTCGACGTCTAGCTTTCTCTGTGTAGAATTGCGCGTATTCTTTGCAGCGCACAGACGTGTATGGATCTTAGCTGCGAGAAGATAGTGATCCGAGTCTATGTTAGCACCACGGATCGTGCGTACATCTAATACACTGGAAGAGTGCCTTCCGTCAATCAAAACGTGATCAATTTGGTTGCGCGTTTTTTGGTCAGGGGACAACCAGGTGGCCTTATGAATATTGAGATGCTTGAATCTAGTGCTACTTATAACCATGTTTCGTGCTGCGGCGAAGTCAATCAGCCTCATTCCGTTATCGGATGTGTTGTCGTGGAGGCTGAACTTTCCGACTGTTGGACCAAAGATGTTTTCCTTGCCCACCTTGGCGTTGAAGTCACCAAGCACAATTTTTATGTCGTGACGGGGGCAGTGCTCGTAAGCGTCTTCAAGGCGTTCGTAGAAAGTATCTTTGATCTCATCGTCCTTGTGCTCTGTCGGACCATGCGCACATATTAGGCTTATATGAAAGAATTTAGCCTTGATGCGGATTATAGCAAGTCGTTCGTTCACAGGAGTGAATCGCAGGACGTGATTCCGTAATCTCTTGCCAACTACAAATCCGCAACCAAACCCGTGCTTCTCCGCATGGCCGCTGTAGTAGATATCACAGGATGCTTGCCGAGAGCAACCCTGTCCCTTCCATCGCATTTCTTGGATTGCAGTTATATCAGCTTTGTATCTTTCCAAGATATCAACGAGCTGGATAGAGGCACCTTCCCAATTAGCAGTTCGGACATTCCAGGTGCATATCCGTAAATCATTATCAGTTTTTCGTTTGCGGTGGTCGTCATCAGATTTGGGGATACTTTTTCTCATATTTCTTTTATAACTTTTCATTGAAATGATTTTTTTACGTGGTTGGCTTCAAACCCGACGCACAACCTATTTAAGGCTAGGAGACCCGCCGCTCAAGTTAGCCGTCAAACTGACGGATGCCAGTTTGCCGTTGCCCAGGGAACACCACGTGGAGGTTTGAGTCGACTTGGGACGATTTCGACATGGATAATGCTGGCCTCGCCAGGTTGAGGCAGTGAAGGTTCACCCCCTGTTCCCCATAAGTATGAGCTACTTAACTAAATATGTCTACGTGGCGGAGTGGTTAGAAAATCCGCCTATGGATACAAACGTACTGTGTTCAATCCTCAGTGGAAGCAAAAATATAGAAAAATTTAAATAACAATTTTTTCGTTGTTATACAAATAGTGCGGTGAATTGCTGTGTTGTTGTTTTCATAAGAACCATTTCGTTACATTGGTTTTACTCCCCATCTAGCTCGACGTATTGTTGTATACGTGGCTATAAAAGTTTCACTTCAAAAGATTAAATTAATTGGACAATTAATTTGCTTTTTTTGTAATTCGATAGTGGTACTCATGTCGTACTCATGTTGACAAATGACAAATTTGACATATATATGTAGGGTAAAAGTTAGTCAGAAAGACAAAATAAAAGAAAAAAAATATAACACCACACACACACTTAACAAACGTGTGTGAGTGTTTTTTTTTTTTTGTGAAAAGCATAAAACTATATTTCTATAAAAATCACATCAATTTTAAATCAATGCAAGGCAAAGAAAGCCAGCGTCTAGCTGACTGTGCGTCTGTCAGTTTAAATTGTCTATTTCAGGGCATAAATAAAAATAATAATAATATATAAACTCTGGAAAACTCTGGAAACTTCTCTGGAAATTAATGCAAAGTTTAAAATATGTAACTAAAAAAATTTGCTCAAACAACAACTGTAAAAGTAAATATTAAAATCAAGGTGCTTTTAAAAAGCTAAATAAAATTGCCACATCAAACGCATAAACGGCATAAAGTGCAATAATTGTGAAATAAATACAAAAAAAAAAAAAAAAATAGACAAAATAATGCACTTCCATTCAGATGCAGATACGAACAGAAATTTTACGCAATATAAATATATAAAGTGAGTAAGTACCCTATAGGAACAAACTAACATGTTTTTAAAAACAACTAGTTAAAAAACTAATTTAAAATAATCTAGTATATGAACTACTTTGAATTATATAAAGGCGGCATCCACTTCAATTCTAAATAGTTTTTATTGCATTATATATGAAGTAATTGAAATACTACTTAAAAACAAGTGGTTAATAAACTACTTTGAATTATATTAAGGCGGCAACTACTCAGATGTTGACATGTTTTAAATGCAAATTTTTATTAGATTACAAGGTTATATATATTTAACCCTGTTATTTCATCAAATATTGTTAACTTTAGGCTTCACTAACTTTTTGTTTCAAAAAGACTTTTTCTTTTTATTTACGACATTGAGCTGCAAAACAGACGTGGTAAACACACTTTAAAACTGATAAACTGTCTTAAAACCCTGTGAAACGATTAAAAATTCGTAGAAAAAAATAAAAGATGTTCAAATTACAAACTGGTAGTCTTTAGCAAACATTGCACATTTGGACTCAGTACGGAAATTGATGCATTGCTTAACCATTCAGCAAACACATCACTTCAGTAGTAAAGACGCACGCCTTTCCCTACGTAGCGTCGAGTCTGCTCCACTTCATTGCGATTGACACTTAAAAAAAGCACTAAGCAAAATATCGGTGTGTCCATCGACCATGATTGATGGTTGCTCGTGTTCAATAACAGGCGCAGTATCCACACAATTCCGATCAATTCGATCGGCATCTTCGCTCATGTACCCAGGCGGTGGCGAGCCCGTTTTTTGAAACTGCTTCCGTGGTAAGCAGGCTTACATATAAGTGCAGAGTTTCTCCAGCTTCTCTAACTATCAGCTGTTGGAAGAAGAAATAGTCCAATGAAGAAAGGAATAATGAAATTATATCTACCATAGCAGCGTACTTCTGTTGCGCTCCTTGAATGTAATTACTAGTTTTTTTTTAACTAGCTGTGGCAATGAAGTTTGGCATTAAGGCGGTCTTCTCATTCAA
Source organism: Coremacera marginata (assembly GCA_914767935.1). Classification (NCBI taxonomy): domain Eukaryota; kingdom Metazoa; phylum Arthropoda; class Insecta; order Diptera; family Sciomyzidae; genus Coremacera; species Coremacera marginata. The sequence continues at coordinate 228,703,910 of OU612043.1, read as the reverse complement.
AACCCGTTTTTTGGACCCTTTTTAAAAAAATTCTTATTTGAAAACGCAAAGAATAATTGAAAACTTTTTTTATTTATTGTATTACAAAAGGTTCAAAGTAAATAAAAAAATTTTTTGCCTCGATACGTGGGCTGTTCAAAAAGTAATGAGACTTCAAAGTTGGTGGTGAAAAAAAAGGTGTCGTCACGGCGGCCACGATTCCGGGTCTCCGGAGCGTCTGAAATGAAAAAAAAAACGGGGTTATAATCAGTATAGATGTAATTCTCGGGTGAACCTCAAACTTAATTTTGTGATTTTTTTTGACAAAATGGCGGCCATTCAAAAAAAAAATTTCAATTTCGGGGTTTTTTTTTGTAGTTTAGTGTAAAAAAAAAATAGTAAAAATTTTTTTAAAATTATGGTCGAGGTTCACCCGAGAATGGTGACAATTCTGCGTCGATTCCATTTTGTTTCATGAAAATCGGTTCAGTTGAACTGGAGATATCATGGCCGCCAGTTCGAAAAACGTTGGTTCGAGATAAACGCGTTTAAAATTTGAAGTAATTTTTTTATAGCTCATTTTGACGAAGACCTTGCTTCACAAAAAAGGCTGTATCTTCTAAAGTATTTCGAATTTCTAAAAATCCTTTTAGGGGCATATTCACAACTACCCAAGCTATAAATAAATGCAAAAAAAAAAGTAAAAAAAAGTTGCTCAATGAGAAGACCGCCTTAATCACTTTTGAATTATTTTAAAATCAATTAAAACACCACAAAGAACGCCATTTCAAAATTTTCCATTAAAAAACTCTGATCAGTTTTAACTTTGCTTACACTTTGCTTTCAGATTTTATATTTCAGAATTTATTTGTGTCGGCCAGGGCCCTGTTTCTCAAAAAATACAAGACTGTAATACAAGACTTGTATTTTTTTGAGAAACAGGGCCCAGGCATGATTTTTTTGGCATGACATGTATTTATGTATTTTTCAAGACAGTCAAATAAATGATCTATTTGATGATGCGGTTTTCAATTGATTTATTTTAAAGCAGTTAAAAAATAATTTAAATTTAACTAATTTAAGAAGTAGTTGAAAATATATGCAGACGAAAGTCAATTGACTTATTTAGCGGACATCACCATACAAAATTTCAACTAGTTGTGGTTGACAAAAAACTACTTTTTCAACTACTTTTAAATTAGTTGATTTTCCTACAGGGTAGCTTGCAACACTGAGGTGCGCCATGAAGTAGTAGTGAGAAACGAAGAAATATAAATAAAAACCATGCAAACCTCAGCATATGATTCATCATCACAAATATAAAAGATAAAAACTGTGCAGAGTGGAAAGAAAAAAAATAAAGACAAGCAGACAAAATAACGGTCATTAATAAGAAAAAAAAAAAACTAAATAAATAAAAGCCATTTAAGGCAGAAGTTAGCAGATGCCTTATCATGAAATTGTATTCAACAAAAAGTTCTACCAAGCGACGAACGAGTAGCAAAAATTTCTAGCTAAAACCATGTCACTCATTAAAGCCAAAAAGTATTCAAACGACAAACGACCAGGCCAGCAAAAGAAGACAGACTGAAAATGTTAGCAAAGTGGCAAATTTTGCTGAGAACATAAATTGGCGAATAAACACACGCACACACCTACACATATGCATACTTTTTCTGCCAATCCTGACAAGCATGCATGCACGCATGCAATAAAAGCTTTAAAATCAATTATATTCTTACTTTTAAAATTTATTAACTGAATTAAGCTTCTTTTGTGCTGGGTGAGTGCAAAATTAATCTGCTTGTGTGTGTATTTGCCATATACTAGTAACATATGAGTATAATTTAATTAAAATATGACGAAATAAATAGCAACCACTTTTAAAGCACAATGGCAACAAAAGCCAACCGAAAATATTACCAATTTTTGCACACATTGTTGTTGTTGTTTTCATTGGCTTGTTATATGCAGCTACATACAGTGGCTCAAAAAAAAAAAAAAAAAAAATTCGGACACACGAATAATACAATTATAAGTGAAAAAAAATAATGTTAAAGGAAAATACATAATTTAATTTTTATAATTTTTAGTTGCTCAAACATACTTTTAAAAAATTCAATAAAAAGAAATTTATATTTATATTATATTATATTTTAAGTTTTAGATCAAAAGATTATGCACACAAAGTTATCTATACTATTAATAAATCTGTAGCCACTTTTTATGTTCACTCATCACGTTTAAACGACAACTCAGATTTTTATAAAATTTTGTACACATATTTATAGGTCAGCAGAGAGTGCAATAGGATACTTTATTTTAACCCATTAACAACCAATGTTACTATATGGAAACATATGCGTCTCGAATTTTCATTAAATACTGCATAATATTTCAAAAGTTTTAGTGCCAGTTTTTTAAAAAAAGTAAAATTAGCATGCAATAATAACTTATTTCTGCTCAATGGCATACATAGTTTTCACCAAAATGTTGCTTTAAGTCTAAAAATGTCTGTTTTTTATGGTTTTCTTGCGGTCCTAATGGATTAAATTGCACTTCGGTTAAACGAGAACAAAATCAATAAACGCTTTTAAATTTCCTTCAATTTGACACCAAAATCATGTATGTAGTTTGAAAACTGTGAAAAATTTTAGTACCAGATCTTTTTAGTATTAATTATAAGCTGAGAATGGAGAAAAACGACTTGAAATTCACACTTTTAGCTTTGAAGGCAAATATTTCAGTCAGCTTGCAATGGATTTCAATAATTTTTTTTGAAAAATGTTGTTTGTTAAAATATCCTTCAAACATAAGTTGAAATTTTTACTAAACCAAAGTATTAATATTTTTAAAAATTTTTTTAAAAAATGTTCAAAAATTTTTAGTTTAAGCCAAAAAATTGGATAAAAGTTGTTTTGTTGTAAAAATAATTAAATTCAAAATTTAGGTTTTCGATTTCCTATCAGATGATATAACAATCTTAAGGTTAATAATTTGTAGTATTACTTAAACAAAAAAAAATCGTTTTGGTAGCGAAAAATCAAGCCTACCCACTATCAATTTTTGAATGAAAACTTTTTGAAAACCCGGCGAAGCGGCGGGTTTAAGCTAGTTGTAAAATAAGTTTAAATTAAGCAATATGATGCTATTGAGCAGGGATGATATTTGGGGGCTTTTAGGGCTTTTTTGGGCCCTTTTTCATTTCAAAAGCCCCTAGGCCCTTCTTATTCATTTTAGGCCCTTTTGGAAAATTCTACCGAAAAAAAATCTGAATTTTTTTAAAGAAAAGTTTACTGATTAATGTATATGATTTCAATATGCCAAAGAAAAATCGCCAAAAAAATATAATGAAAATCCCCCAAACGAAAAGAATAAAAAATTTTTACACAATAAAAATGAAAAAATGTTCAAAATTTTTTGGAAAAATGTTCCAAAATGCAATTCAGCGGCGTTGTTGTGCTTGACAAAAATAAAATGAAACAACCAATAACCGCCGTCACGATGGGTATAATTTTTCGGGTATAATTTCCGTGATCAAGATTCAATATAAGATTATCAAAGTATAAAAGAACAGATTCGAGTAGTAAATGAATATTCCCCTGTAAAAATATCTCCAAAGATTTCATTAATGTTATTTGTTTTTTGATGTAATTCATGAACAAGGGGTCATGAACATTATGTACGGATAAGGTCCAGATGGTGTTTTTTTATGATAAAATGATTTGCTCTTTTAAGGAATAATGTTTTTTACCTTCCGTACAAGGGCGAACCATTTTATCGTAAAGAATTTGATATTTCTTAACTTTTCGGTAAACGAAAATTCTGGCGTTTTTTTATTTTTAATTTGGCAAAAATGCCCGATTTTTTTCGGTCCTAAATTCCAAGCATATTTTTCGTACCTTTTCCTTTTCAAGTATTTGCAAAAAAGATCCTAATTTTATTGATACAAACACCCGAAAAAAATGTCATTATCGGTAAAAATTTCGGTCATTGTTTTTCGTAGAATTAAGCCCGATTTTGTATGGAAAATTTCGGGTTTTTTTGTAATTTATTTCGTTTGTAATTTCTGGAAGCCAATCTGGAAAAAGAAAAAAATTATCTTTTAGCGATCATGAAAAGGTAAGACAATCGCGGGGGAGAGAGGTGACCGGCGAGGATAGTCCTCGACCGGTTTTAGTTAATTATTTGAAATTTTTAAAAAACATGATGATCGAGTGATAAAAATAAAAAAAAACTATAATTACCATTTCACTAGTAGTCAATGTGAAGTATCAGTTAAAAACATAAAGCGAAATTGCATCCAATAAAGTTGGTGATTTTTGTATAAAATAAGCTCTCAGCAAAAAGCGAAATTTCGTTAAAAAATGTGCAAAATTGTCCAATTTTTTCAGTGATTTTTCTTTTGAATTTCCCATTCACTTTTTATTTCATTCACCCCAATTTTTGATGAGAAATGTTCGGTGATTTTTCATTTCATTTCTTATGTTAATTTTTATTGTTTGTATTTTATGTAAAGGCGATATTTCCTATCGCCTTTAAAAATGTTCTCAGTAAAACAAGTTTTGTTATATACAGTCATTGTCCCATTAAGAACATACTTTTTAGTAATTTCAACAAATTTACTTTATTTCCCAAGTTGAGCTAAGATGAAAAGAGTGATCCCTAGTCCCGCTTCCTTAATTCGACTTCTTGCAAGACTTAACAGAGAGTCTGCATTAAATTGCTTATTCATTTCTGACATTCTACGACTATTTCAAGATGGAAATATCTGGTGTGTGGTTTTTGTGGAAAAGCTTTACAATTTTTATTTATCAAATTTAGGATTGACTTATCAGAATAATGTTTTTGTTTTTGTAAAAATTTTCTTGTAGAAACACTTTATCTATAGATTATTTTTGGCGTCTTTTTAACTTTTACAAACAAAGCGTGAAATAAAATCTTTTTGAAAGAAAAACATTAAACTATATCACTTTCACCTGAAATTTTTGATTTAAGATGGAAGTGATTTCATTCAATCATTTAAATTACAGTTCTAAATGAGTCATTATCATCATCATCATCATGCGTGGAGCGTGCATTTCCTGCCTTAAAATTAGTTAAAATTAGTAAAACTTTGGTTCAATCGTAACCTTAGATCCACATTTTGCTTTTTATTTTTGCCTTAAATAATAAAAATCAAAACTTACCAGTAATTTAGTGCTCAAAAAAATTTCGGTTAGATTTTGCTTTTTATTTTTGCCTTAACAAATAAAAAGCAGAAATAATTATTACTTTTTGCTCAAAATTTTAAAAGTCAAAATATAATTATTATTGTTTGCTTTTTATTATAAAATGCATAATTGGTACCTATTAATGTCAAGCCCTATTAATGTCAGATTGGCCCTATTTTTATATGAATTTTGGCCCTTTTGCAGTAAAGCCAATATCATCCTTGCTAGGGAGTCAGATCTCCAGTTTTTGACATGATTTTTTTTTTTCATGATTTTGAAAATAAAAATCACCTAAAACCAATTACTTTTGATTAATTTTTTTCGATCAAATATAACAATTATTTCCTTATCGTTATTTTTTCGATCAGCAATAAAAACTATTTTTGATCGCTGTTTTCGATCTTAAGGGGGGGGGGGAGGGGTTCTAGTAAAAATCGACGGAAAATTTTTGTTTCCGTTTCTTGCTTCATTTTCATCCGTAGATTCTTGAAAATAAATATGTAGTCAAAAGCATATTTCCCTATCTAATTTATTTTACGAGTCATAGCGTATTAGACGAGAGAATGTGTCGGCCGAAAAACAGGTATAATGCGCGCTCGGAGCAGCTTCGAGGTAGTAAGTTTGTGACTATCTCAACGAATTTCTGTACATTGTCCCGGTTTATACTCGTCAACACTTGACGTTCAAGTTTTGCATAATAATAATAATAGTACATCGTGGATTGGCCGAAGCGGACCACAGTGGGTCCCTTTTCGTACCCATAGGGCAACGATACTACCGCTCGGAGCCCTCATACGTGAGTATGCTCCTTACATGAGCATCCTTTGTCACCTCAAGCATATCCTTGTAGGTCTGTTGACCAATCTCGGCTTCGCCAATAAATGGACGTCCCAGAATGGTCAATCTTATGCTTGCTAACACCGGGCACTGGCACAGAATGTGTGCTGCCGTTTCCGGCTCCTCTAGGCATAACCTAAATGCATCGTCCTTGGTCAGAGTCATCTTCCTGAGATGATACATGTAGGGACCGTGTTCTGTGACCAGTGCAGTAAGCCAGCTTAAAGTCCTTCGATTGTAACGAATAACTTTTGCAACCTCACTACTAGACCACTGCAAGGTCACCTTCGATTGCCTGCAATTAACCGTTACTTACCACCTTGTACGGTGTTCACAGTCCGTCTATTGCTTAATAAGGCCTGCCACCATGTTGTCGCCTATGGCGATACGTGGCTCTGGTCTACAGAACTCTTCTGCTGATACTTCTCTCGCTAAAGAATCAGCATTTTCATTCTGTTCTATGCCAGATGTGTCTTCTCATCCACATAAGTGTGAGCTCATTTGTCTGAGCGCACCTATTGAGTTTGGTAAGACACTCTATGGCCAGCCTGGAAGTGACGCCTGCACGCTGCATGCACCTAATAACCGACTGAAAGAAAATCATCTCCAGTGATGAGGCACTTTATCACCTCAGTGGATTCGTCAATAAGCAGAATGATAATCCAAGAGTGATTGTCGAAAAAGCAATGCACTCACCAAGAGTGACTGGCGGCATCATCGGGCCGTATTTTTTCCAAAATGAGGCCGGTCAGGCAGTTACTGTGAATGGTGTTCGCTATCGTGAGATGATAACGAACTTTTTATGGCCCGAATTGAAAGATATGAATGTGGACGATATGTGGTTTCAACAGGACGGTGCCACTTGCCACACAGCTAACGAAACAATGGCTCTTTTGCGCGACAAATTCAATGGCCGTGTTATCTCACGTGGTGGCGATGTCAATTGGCCGCCAAGATCATGTGATTTGACACCATTGGACTTCTTTCTTTGGGGTTATTTGAAAGAAAAGGTGTACGTCGATAAGTCAGCAACAATTCAAGAGCTAAAGGATGAGATAATTCGGCACATTAACGGCATAGAACCTCACTTATGACTCAGCGTCATCGAAAATTTTTGACCATCGGATGGAGGTGTGCCGCCGAGGTCGCGGCGGCCATTTGGCCGATATTTTGTTTCATACATATCTGAACCATACCAATATTATGATATAATAAAAAGAAATGACAATCATTTCCTGAATAATTTGTGTTTTATTCAAAATCAACATCGGCCCTTAAAATTTAACCATCTTTTATATGCTGTTTAAACATTAAAAAGTACGTAGGTAGATGAACTATAGAAAATTCTGAAACGAATACTTAAAAGTTGACTTGATTAAAAATACGGGTAGTTCTGCAATATTTTGTTTAGTACACTATTGAATTATTAGTGTGCCAAATTACAAATTACAGTGTATAAATTAAGATCCAGTAAACTGTTCAGTGCAATTCATGAACACGTTTTGTTTCCAATTTTTGTATAGCAATGGCTCTGTGAAGTGCGTTTGACTAGCATGCAAGACTTGTCGAAGACACGGTTCATTTCTCAGCTTGGCTAATGTTCTAATAATGCATTTATTTTTCAATTTAAAATAAAAATTGTATTACAAATTTTTAAATTAAATCTAAGTATAAGAAAACTTTAGTTTCATTTTTAATTATTTTTTTTTAGGTTGGCCGCCGCATATCTTACAGTATACATTTAGTAAATTTTAGTGTTTGATATATTGAAAATATCCAGGCGCATATCATCCAAACAAAACATTAAGAATTCTAGTTGGTCTTGATCAATTCTTATGGTTTAGTTTTTTTTCGTGTAGAGTGTGCAGAGCCTTAAAAAAAGCTTATAAAAAGACCTCGGCAGAAGTTGTGGTAACCAGAGTCATATTGTTTAAAAAATTAAATAAAAACTTTTTATAAAGTCCATTATATGTATCAATAAGCTGAAAAAATTTAAAAATTCTAGCTTTAAATTCCCAAAACTCATTCAATTTTTTAAAAGAACAGGCAAAAAATAAATGTTTATAGCATTCAATAAAAACTTTAAATATAAGAAAGAGAGAAATTAAAATGCTTAATATAGAGACAGAACACATAATTCAATAAATTTAAATTAATAAAAGCTTCAGATCAGGCGATTTTATAGTGACACTCAGAACATATATATATAGTATATGGTGTATTTTTACCAACTAACCATAAGGTTTCAAATATTTTTATATGATTTCATAAAAAAATAGAATCTCAGTCAGGCGCGCAACCAGATTTTTTTTTTGTGGGGGGAATTATAATATGTCGGACTTACATATAAAAAAAAAACTTAACCTAGCGGCTATTGTGTACTGGTTAGTTAGTTCGATTTTTGCACTAGTAAATTACAACTTTTGGTAGTAATATTTGCATATGAAAGTATGGTGAAGTTAACAAACAAACAAACAAAGAATTCCACCACAATGATAACACACATAACAACTGCATTCCAGTGGTACTGAATCAGATCAAATCTCAGTGGAACAGTTTTAGTTGAACTTTATTACAATTTGGCACCACACGCGATGTAGTGTCGAAATACGAGTGCGAGCAGTAAGACGAAAACTCGTCGAAGAGCGTACTTCAGATTTGCCAACTATGTTCGTTTTAAAAAATTGTTTTGAACTTGGCAGCATTTTAAGATCAGAAATAGAGTCAGGAAAAGAGCGGGTTCTAATTTTTGTTTTGCATTGTGAATAAAATAGAGCCACGCTCTAGAAACGATCACGTGAATGCAGCTAATGTTAACTAAAAATAAGTTTTTATAAAAAGTGTTAAATAATTTAACCCATTAACCGCCAAAACAAACCCAGCAGTGATATTTTTGCGAAACATTTATTTTTCTATTCTTCGCAAACTAAATAAACATAAAAATACGAAAAAAATAAAAAAAAAATAATTAGGGGGGGCGTAAGGTGGGTGTACTCGATTGAGTACAGCGGCGTTTTATAGGTGAAAATCTTCAAAACATTGCTTTTCGACACATAATGTTTTTAAACATTTCTTGCATTGTCACCGAACTCTTGCATGGCATAAAACACATCGAAGTTGATTTTCCAACTTCTTAGGGTAGTGACCTATACCGTCTTGACGTAATCCTGGGACCGATGAAGATGAAGGTCGAGCATTAGTTTGACTCTTTTGGCGTAAGTAGTACCTTGCAATAGAACGTCGGAATAATAGCTGGTCCATGCTGTCACTATTACTTATGACGTGTAAACGCCAGGCGTTTGAAATAGCCACATCTATTATATAGGTAAACAATGGCCACCACCATTTCTTACCGCGAACTGCAATCCTGTATAGTGAAATAGACTGATCCATTTCATCTACTCCACCCATCATCGTTATCATCTTTTAGATTGATGTTGTCGTCACATGTAAATACCTCTACATTGCCAGGCACATCTTGCGGCAAAGAATAACCAACCATGTTCTCGTCGGCACCTTCTTCGTCGTCGGTTAGCACGCTCGGTTCAGGTGGTCTGATTACTAAGTCGTACTCAGCCTCACCATCACTATCATCTTATATGGAATCAACTGCTTCTTCTAATCCTTTAAAAGCGTTAGATATGTCAAAACGCTTAGAAGTCATTATAAATAACAAAATATTTTATAAATATCCAATTGTTTACGCGCCACTTTTCAACGTTTAATCTTTTCGTTTTGTTTACTCTTCTTCCGACAACCTGTTGTGAGGTGAATTATTTATCACGAGGTGAATTTATCGTTGTCATCGTGTTTCCAGATTACCAGATACAAACAGTGGTGACAACTCATTTTGAGAGTCCCCTTTTTACGTAGATAAGCGTGTACGTATGCATGCTTTTTTATATAGAATTGCATATGGATTCCGCTGCTGTACTCAACTAAGTACAGTAGTATTTCAAACACGATATCTTTGTGAATATGATTTGCAAACCACTTATTCGTAATTTATTCTACAAAGAAGGATGTCTACAATAAAAAACATATGTAATATATCAATTGCCTTTACGTAAATAGTAAGAAATAATAAAAAGGTGTGCACACCTCAAATTCAAACAAATTCTATACAATTTTATAGTGTTGAGTACCAAATTGAATGTGTGATAATTTAATAATAAAGTGTTAGTACTTCAACCACATCTCTATCTAGGGAACTTATGCACTTTTATATTAAATACTCGTATATTAATAAAAATGAACAAAAAACACAAATTTAAAAAACTTCGTTTTGCTAATGGGTCTTGCGTCAAATTAACCATGACCTGTTTTTGACAGATCCAGGGACATTTGATGGTGAGAGAGATACGCTACCAAATAGAATAAGAAAATACACAACCACCTCGTTTCTCACACCATAGTGGTATTCGCTCTTTTGTGTATTTATGAATACACTAGTGTACTTCTGTCAAAAAATTACACTAAATACACATGCAACAACAAATACCAAAGCTTTTGAAGTTACACTTTATGTGTTTCTTAACAACATCAAAAGATGATTGTAATGTAGTTGTGTGTGTTAATTGTATCATTTTGACATTACTTGGCAGCATTCTTGGCACCATTTTTTGTCCTTTGTTCGCCATAATTTTTCGCGCTAGCTCGTCACATCATATCGTTTTCTAATTAGAACTGTTTAAAATCCATCTGTAATGGAATCTGTAATGGAAAATGTTAAAATAAGGAAAAAACGTTCAATTGCCACCAGTGTGGCCAATAGTAGATACACTGCTGTGGAAGACGTCACTCACTCTTTCCCTTGTATTTATCGGTACAATTACAATCAGTACATCTAATACACGAAAGAGCGAATACCACTCATGCTTAAATGAATGAATTACAATTAAAAAAATTTAAACACATGTATTCTGAACGAATAAAACATGGATAATTTAAAAGATTTATGGATAATTTAGACCAAAATCAAATTTTTGGTTTTCATTCTTTTGATAAAAACTTGTGATTACTTTTCGTGAGAGTCGCTTTAATTGTGTCCTATTTCTCTTTCTGTTACGATAATTTTGAAGAGGAAAGGGGAGAGGGTTTAAACCCTAGAATTCCCCTTTGGTTGCGCTACTGATCTCAGTAATAGTGGAAGCAATTTAATGTTGACCAACGGTAGCTATCTTTATATTATATTTCACAATCTTAAATGCAATTCCGGCTTTGTTTACGTAAATCATGCTGCATATAAATTCTCAAAAATACGACAACGTGATTCATAAATACACGTCAGTCAGTCTTTTATGGCAGCCATGACTACTTTAACAACAGAGCAAAACTAATCGTGCTTCCTTATCGTTTACAAAATGAAAAAAAAAAAAAAAAATTAAAAACAAATTAAATAAAAGAAACAAATTAAAAACAAAAAGCAAAAATGTCTAAGTAAAAGTTAAACTAGTTTCAACACAAAGCAGGATTTAAATCGATTGTATGAAGTCGTTAAATTATAATTTGCATGCATAACAAATTCATTAAACTTCAAACTAATTAGCAAAACCTTTTTAAATTAAAAAAAAAAAAAAAAAAAAAAAAAAAATAGCCCTCAAAATTTTAATTAATGGAAATGTATATAAAAATACCGACGCGCCCGATTTTCCGTCAAGCTTATTGAACGCACTTCCGTTGCGCCATTAGAGTAGAGTAGGCGTCTTTTTCTAAAAAAAAAATACAAAAAAAATAGCACAACAAACAACTTGAAAACAACCGGATGTTAAGATTGGCTGCACAAATGTTGTAACTGACAGAATTCTGCTCAGTTGTTGTGCAGTTGTTGCCCTTTGTAGAAGTGCAATGAATAGTAAAATAACTCTATAGAGGGCGTGACGTACTCACGCACTTACTCATTGACCCAACGACATGTGAAGCTCTTGTAGATCAAAAAAAAAAAAAAAAACAAAAAACATAAAAAAAAAAATAATAAAGAAAACAACTGTATTCCGTCAAACAAATGTATTTTGTTATTACAATTGTTGTTGTTGTTGTTCTTGCTGCAACAATTGTGAATGGCCGCTCGAGTTGCTCCGCTGTGTTTACACGATGAGTTTCACTTGATGGTGTCTCTCTCTCATTTCGCCTCAAATTGTATGTGTTGGATACTAAACAAAAATGTTCCTCTTTTCTTTCTTTTTTCCTTTTTCCGTATGTGAATAAAATAAAAATTATGTGTCTTAAGTTATAAGTATTTTTAAAACAGTTTTCTTATAACAAAACTGATACTAAACGCAGATGTTATGCTTTATTCGTTCAGGGGTTATCTGGATTTGAAAAGAAAGAAAACAAAAAAATCGTATAAATTGCGTAAGTTTCTATCGCAAATTAATTACATACAATAACAATATAACACATACAACTGCAATAACATAAACAACAATAACACATTGCATTCCGAACATGTAAAAAAAAAAAAATTGAAACGTATTAATATAGATTGTTTTGTATTGCTTGTTGTTGTAATTTCAAACAATTTCATGTATAAAAGTTAGTAAATAAATTAAAAATTAAATGTTTTATTTTCGTTAACGTTAAATTCTATCGTTTTAAATGAATTAAATTTTTCTTCACATTGCTTGACATAGCAAGAATGTCTCGGAAACTTTCCATTTATTAGAAAAAAGTCGGAAAAATATTTGAGATGTTTCATTATCACGCCAATATTACTGCATACAAGGGCAATTTGAAAAGTCAGTGAAGTGAGTTCCGCGTTGTAACTTTAAATGCCAGACTGGTCTTGTCAACTACCATCTGTTATTAGATTACTGTCAAATTTTGAGCAAACTGCGTAATTTTGTTTGTGCTCGACAGCCAGTAAAAGCAGAGAACCTCGTGAATTTCGGCAAAAATTGGAAAACGGCGAATTTCGTGAGCCAGAGCTGGGTCAAAAAGTATTCATTACTTTTCAATTCCAATTCCTTGGAATTAGGAATTGGTAATTGGTCATCTCAATTCCTCAGGAATGGAATTAGAAAAAAATGGTCAATTCCATTATGGAATTGTAATTGGTAGTTGAACTTTTCAATTCCACAGGAATGGAATTGGAAAAAATGATCAATTCCATTACGGAATTGTAATTGGTAATTGAACTTTACAATTCCACAGGAATGGAATTGGAAAAAATGGTCAATTCCATTACGGAATTGTAATTGGTAATTGAACATCTCAATTCCTCAGGAATTGAAATTTTCAATTCCATTGCATGAATTGTAATTGGAGGTTACTGTAAATGTAATTGGATTACAGTAATCTCAATTGGATTACAGTAATCTCAATTACAATTGTATTTGGATTACAGTAACCTCAATTACAATTGGAATGGAATTGAAAACAAAATGGAACTACAATGGAATTGGAAATTTCAATTCCTGAGGAATTGAGATGTTCAATTGCCGTTCCTGAGGAATTGAGATGTTCCATTACCAATTACAATTCCGTAATGGAATTGACCATTTTTTTCCAATTCCATTCCTGTGGAATTGGAAAATTCAATTACCAATTACAATTTCGTAATGGAATTGATGATTTTTTCCAATTCCATTCCTGAGGAATTGAGATGTTCAATTACCAATTACAATTCCTGAAATGGAATTGACAACTTTTTCCAATTCCATTCCTGAGGAATTGAGATGACCAATTACCAATTCCTAATTCCAAGGTCTTTTTTCATAAAGCCAACTAGTATATTCAACAAAGTGATATCATGGGATATATCAATTGTCCCTTTTGTTTATGGACAGTTACTGAAAAGTTCAATATTCACGTACAGAATTAGATCACAGTTTTTTTTTTTTTTTACTTTCGTGACTTAGTTGGTTATCTAGAAAATTTTTTTATTTTAATGTGATGACTTAAGTAATACCCAGGTCGATCTTCATAGCACAAACGACTGATCTTGCTGTTTTAATTTTTTGTTAATTATATTTTTATTTATAAATATTAAAAAGAAAATATTTGTCGAAAAACCTGTGTCGGGAATAATAATGCACTTTTCCCTTTCCGCACTCGCATCGAACCGCGTACAATTCGACTGCAAGTTGAACGTGCTACCATCTCACTATTGCCTCCCTTGCATCAAAACGAACAAAATACGAACAAACCTGAAAGCAAGCATAGTATAGATCTTCCAATTTATTCCATAGGATTGATGCCAAAAACGATTTATTGTTTATCCAAAATAATCATCAATCGATTATATAATTTGGACTTAATTTACATAATTTATCTTCAATTTTTCTTAAAAAAAAGAAAACAAAAACTGCCTGTATGATTGTAAATATTTTTAATTTAATTAAAAAAAGCACAAAATTTCAACTGCAGTTAGGACCACTAAACCTTCGCTTCCACCACCATTAGAAATTTTCGAATAGTTCGCGATGATAACAATCGAATTCGATATCGATTACGATTCCAATAGATACATTTGAGGACGTAACGTTTACTTCGTAAACGAATCTTCGCTTATGTTTCAAAAATTATTCGTTTACAATTCTAAAGCGATTAATTCTTCAAAACAAATGCGTAGATAATTATATTTTCTACTTTTTAACTGTAAGGTGGATACTTTCGGATAACTGTTTTGGCACTTTCAGGCTTACTTTTATTATTACTGACGCAATATCACTGGTATGAAATAACTTTCGATTTTTGATCCCCAATTAGGGAAAAATACGAAATTTTTCTTCGATAAAAGTCCATTGCAAACGAACTTTCGCCGGGTGGGTTACATATGCATTGAAAAGTGTTAATTTTCGGCACAATATTTTAGTAACATATCCTTTTGATAGCTCAGTTGTTAATGGAAGAACTTGTAACCTGTATTTTGTGTGTTAAACTACCGCAGCATGCAATATTTTTTTATTTCGATATAAATGTGGGGTAAAAACTACATTTTAATTATATGAAAGATACGATATTTATATGGAAATTCACAGATCTAAGAATAAAACAAATTTTAGATTCAAAGTGGCATTCGTTAATATTGCAGCATGTGCTGTTTCCAAATCAATCAATGCAAGGCTTATTTCGAAAAACGATAAAAAACTGAATTGGAGTCATATATGTAACAAATAACATCTCATATCACAAGAATTGATAAGTGTGTATCAACGAAATAAATCTTAGCAAAGCAGAAAAAAAAGGGAATACGAATATATTTAAGATATTTGAGATAAGATAAGATAAGATAAGATAAGATAAGATAAGATAAGATAAGATAAGATAAGATAAGATATATTATTGCTTATTAAGTTTCAAGTCCATTTCAGAAATCCAATTCTTTATCTTATGCAAAAGAAATTGCTTTTTTCTTTCATAAAATCTTTGCTTTTCTACATTATCTGATTCATCAGTATCACTATGAAACGTTTTAATAATGCCTCTTCATATTAGTTTTCTAATGCCCTTGGAACGAAACATAACATAAGGCGCATTGAAATCCTTCAAAAGCGTTTGAAATCATAATAAAATTTTTATACATATTTTCATTTGTCATCTTCAAACATTTAATTTCTCGCTGTGCTCCTGTTCTCCCGATGTTGTGTGCCTGCTGTCTCAATAGCGACTAAGCGCGAGAGAGTAAGAATACGTGTGAAAGGAGAGAGCTCTCAAGAGCCCAGACTGGAAGGCACTGCTATACATGCTAAGACCCCTTTCACATTGGTCAAGAACTGAATTCAGTTTTCAGAGTTTGTAGGCAATTCGCCGCAAATCGGAAGCGACGTAGGGGAGAAAAAAGTTGACGGTCTCGATGTCTCTGTACCGTCAATTTTTTCGTGTTCCCTTTTGTTCTTTTCGCATTTTTCTCAGATTACTTCATTTTATTTTTTGTATATCGTCGTGCATCTCTCTCTCTCTCTCTCTCTCTTATTAATTTGTTGGCTTCAGTCGCTTACGTTGTTTGCTTGCTTTAAATTTTAAGAAAACAAGCAAAAAAATATGAAATTGAATTCAATTCTTGACCATTGTAGAAGCTTTCGTCAAGTCCAAAAGAGAACGCCAAAAAAAAAAATTGCTCTCAATTCTTGACCAATGTGAAAGGGAGGGGACTAAGACTCAATTAAATCATAAGGGAAATAAAAGAAAAGAAGAACTGATTGTTTATTTAACATGAGCTTGAGCTACGCAATTAAATATGATATCGTGGCCGAGTGGGTAGAACAGCCAACTATGGATCTAAGCGTAGTGTGTTCAATCCTCGGTGAAAACATATATATGAAAAATTATTGGATTGCCATTTTTTTATAAATATGTAAATATGTAATATAAATATGTAATATGTAAATATGTAAGAATATACAGATATTTATTCATCTTTGAATGAATGTCTTTAAGTACATTTTGTGCGGTCCCACCAATAACACTATAAAATAGGAACATAACTTTTTTGTTAATAGTGTAAACAACATTTTTTTTTGTGAAATAAATACATGTAATGGTATATTTCTGTGAGTGAATCAAAATGCTTCACACTTCATTCACAATTAAATGGTGTTTAATTGACCCACCTGTAACATATTTTAGTAACATATGTACTGATAAGTAAATAAAGAATATTTTTAAGGAATATGACAAATTAAAATCTTGAATACCCTATTACTCCCACTTCATTAATTTTTGTCATGGAATAGTTAAATGTTCTAAAATACATAAATCTAAAGCAATCATTGAACTTTAATATTTTCTACAATGAAAAATCATGCATTCCCAAATTTGAGAGTTCAAAATCGAATGTCAAGTTTCTAATAAAAAAAAAGTACCAACAAATAATTTCTCCAAAATCTATTGTTCATCTTACGTAACGCTAAATTCACAAAACTTTTTATTATATCATTTTCTGCATGAAGATGTTTTTGAATATTAATCCTCTTAGTATTTGATACGGGCTTTGGTATTAAATCTTTGACAAATGTAGCGAAAGCTCAACACTTGATTGATTTTGATTAATGAAATTCCATAAATTATATACTAATACGGTAGAGCGAAAATTTATTGCTAACCTACTACATGCGAAAATAATGCCGTACAGGCCAAAAGCTCTGCAAACATAACCTGCCAAAGGCACACCTAATACATTTTAAGTTTTACCAGACTCTCAGCCAACTCATTGTTTATTTTTACATTAATATTTCATTGTTTTTTTTTTGGCTTCTACTATAATGGCGAATAGCAAAGAAAAAAAGAGGTGGTTTTTTCTTAGTTTTAAAATTTCACCAATAGCGTGACCAAATATAAATATAAAAATAAAAAAAAAAAACCTAAAATAACCAACATTAATAAAAGCATTAGCGAAAACTCTTGATGCACAGATAGATAAATTTATTGGCTGTCATTGATTTGTTTTAGTTAAGAATTTTAAGTTTTTTGTTTTATTTCTTATAATGATTCTATGACTAACAGATAAACTTAATCGTTGTTATAAATTAGAAAATTACACGCAATTCTGACACCAATTTGACCCACTTGTAAAGGCCGCGAGATTTTCATCAATCGCTGTAATAAACGTTTTCATTTTATATTGTTGCTGTAGATGTATCTGTAGTGTAACTGTGACTGTATCTGTAAATATAGCATAGAATAGTAGTGGCCACACTATTCAGAATTCTCGGCATACATTATTTTAAATATGATTTTTTTTTTTTGCACTTTTCTTCGCTTTACAGTTTAAGTTTGAAACGACCTTCTGGTAGCTGTTAAAACAATGCTAATCAAAAAATGATCTCATAAGGTGAGGTTTCTTCAATCAATTTTAAAAGCTTGCGTTTCTTCTAAGCTATCATTATTGCTCAATTAAAGTTGTTGGGAACAATAATAAAAAAATAACCTTACAATTCACCAAAAATTTTTTAAAATGCACCCAACAATTTTTCAGCAATTAAACAATAACATAGCAGCAATTTATTTTTTATTTGTATTGTCTGTAGTGTTTATTTTGTGCGTTATAAGTAATGATTTCTTCACTCATTGCATTTGTAAACATTGCTTTACACCACTTTTGGTTTTTTTCCACCTCTTTGCTGTTGGCTGCCTTTGTTTGTTTAACAACAGCAGCAAAAAAAAAACCCATAACAACTACACACATAACTGCAACTACGACTTATTTGCTACACACCTTTTTTAATGCATTAACAAATTGGTAACTTAATGCGTTGTTGTAATTGTTGCCTAGGGTCGACGTTTATTGTTTTTTCTTTCAACTTTTTCGACGTTTTTGAAATTTACACAATTCAAGCGCATTAAGTTTTTCAGTTAACTATTTTCTAAGCTGCTCACTTTTCTGCATTGGCGATTATCACACATCCGGATATTCTGTCGAAATTTCTTTATTCACTATTAAAGGTGTTGCACGGTGTTGCGAGCCATAAATCATAAATATTAAAATTTTTGATATTTTTAGAAAAGTAATTGTTTCACTATAAATGAGTTGGAAAATTTTTTTAAGATACATTTATTAATTTTCTATCAGGAGTCGTTCAAAGAGGACCCTTCTTAGCAAGAAATTTGCAGCACATAGCTAGAACTTTTAGGCTCTCGACGGAAAATATTGGCAAAATAACGTTTCTGACGCGATTTACGCACAGAAAACCTTATTTAAATAAAAATGCATTTATCTTTATCTCTATCTTTATCTTTATCTTTATCTTTATCTTTATCTTTATCTTTATCTTTATCTTTATCTTTATCTTTATCTTTATCTTTATCTTTATCTTTATCTTTATCTTTATCTTTATCTTTATCTTTATCTTT
This sequence comes from Coremacera marginata, assembly GCA_914767935.1. Classification (NCBI taxonomy): domain Eukaryota; kingdom Metazoa; phylum Arthropoda; class Insecta; order Diptera; family Sciomyzidae; genus Coremacera; species Coremacera marginata. Next base: position 228,685,089 of record OU612043.1, on the reverse strand, counting down.
ATCTTTATCTTTATCTTTATCTTTATCTTTATCTTTATCTTTATCTTTATCTTTATCTTTATCTTTATCTTTATCTTTATCTTTATCTTTATCTTTATCTTTATCTTTATCTTTATCTTTATCTTTATCTTTATCTTTATCTTTATCTTTATCTTTATCTTTATCTTTATCTTTATCTTTATCTTTATCTTTATCTTTATCTTTATCTTTATCTTTATCTTTATCTTTATCTTTATCTTTATCTTTATCTTTATCTTTATCTTTATCTTTATCTTTATCTTTATCTTTATCTTTATCTTTATCTTTATCTTTATCTTTATCTTTATCTTTATCTTTATCTTTATCTTTATCTTTATCTTTATCTTTATCTTTATCTTTATCTTTATCTTTATCTTTATCTTTATCTTTATCTTTATCTTTATCTTTATCTTTATCTTTATCTTTATCTTTATCTTTATCTTTATCTTTATCTTTATCTTTATCTTTATCTTTATCTTTATCTTTATCTTTATCTTTATCTTTATCTTTATCTTTATCTTTATCTTTATCTTTATCTTTATCTTTATCTTTATCTTTATCTTTATCTTTATCTTTATCTTTATCTTTATCTTTATCTTTATCTTTATCTTTATCTTTATCTTTATCTTTATCTTTATCTTTATCTTTATCTTTATCTTTATCTTTATCTTTATCTTTATCTTTATCTTTATCTTTATCTTTATCTTTATCTTTATCTTTATCTTTATCTTTATCTTTATCTTTATCTTTATCTTTATCTTTATCTTTATCTTTATCTTTATCTTTATCTTTATCTTTATCTTTATCTTTATCTTTATCTTTATCTTTATCTTTATCTTTATCTTTATCTTTATCTTTATCTTTATCTTTATCTTTATCTTTATCTTTATCTTTATCTTTATCTTTATCTTTATCTTTATCTTTATCTTTATCTTTATCTTTATCTTTATCTTTATCTTTATCTTTATCTTTATCTTTATCTTTATCTTTATCTTTATCTTTATCTTTATCTTTATCTTTATCTTTATCTTTATCTTTATCTTTATCTTTATCTTTATCTTTATCTTTATCTTTATCTTTATCTTTATCTTTATCTTTATCTTTATCTTTATCTTTATCTTTATCTTTATCTTTATCTTTATCTTTATCTTTATCTTTATCTTTATCTTTATCTTTATCTTTATCTTTATCTTTATCTTTATCTTTATCTTTATCTTTATCTTTATCTTTATCTTTATCTTTATCTTTATCTTTATCTTTATCTTTATCTTTATCTTTATCTTTATCTTTATCTTTATCTTTATCTTTATCTTTATCTTTATCTTTATCTTTATCTTTATCTTTATCTTTATCTTTATCTTTATCTTTATCTTTATCTTTATCTTTATCTTTATCTTTATCTTTATCTTTATCTTTATCTTTATCTTTATCTTTATCTTTATCTTTATCTTTATCTTTATCTTTATCTTTATCTTTATCTTTATCTTTATCTTTATCTTTATCTTTATCTTTATCTTTATCTTTATCTTTATCTTTATCTTTATCTTTATCTTTATCTTTATCTTTATCTTTATCTTTATCTTTATCTTTATCTTTATCTTTATCTTTATCTTTATCTTTATCTTTATCTTTATCTTTATCTTTATCTTTATCTTTATCTTTATCTTTATCTTTATCTTTATCTTTATCTTTATCTTTATCTTTATCTTTATCTTTATCTTTATCTTTATCTTTATCTTTATCTTTATCTTTATCTTTATCTTTATCTTTATCTTTATCTTTATCTTTATCTTTATCTTTATCTTTATCTTTATCTTTATCTTTATCTTTATCTTTATCTTTATCTTTATCTTTATCTTTATCTTTATCTTTATCTTTATCTTTATCTTTATCTTTATCTTTATCTTTATCTTTATCTTTATCTTTATCTTTATCTTTATCTTTATCTTTATCTTTATCTTTATCTTTATCTTTATCTTTATCTTTATCTTTATCTTTATCTTTATCTTTATCTTTATCTTTATCTTTATCTTTATCTTTATCTTTATCTTTATCTTTATCTTTATCTTT